>OU342740.1:185728403-186328403 GCA_910589775.1 Avena eriantha | reverse complement strand
TTTGGCTTTTGTGCATTCCTAAAGCTTTTATATGTGCCTTGCTTAGCCATGCTTAGGTGTCAATGATGGTTCATCGAGATGATTTATCAAATGCGGAGAATCTAGTATGACAAAAGAACGAGGTATACTGATGAGGTAAGATTAGTGGTAAAGGTTAAACATGCTAAAGCTTGTATGGGAGGCCACGGTGGGATGTGGTTTTTGTAGTCCCATGCTCACCACTACTAGGAACCGAGTTCTTGCCTTTGGAACTGAGACGAGCGTACAGCCACACGGGGCCTGGAAAACATCACGATTAAATAACTATCCTAGTAGATTCCATGAGTCACATAGTTCGGTGTTCTATTCGACATATGTATAGAAAACATTTTGAAAGATTTAGCGGGTGAAGGTGCATCATAACAGATAAGTAAGCATGGCCAGGGTTGCTTGGGGTGCATGGAGCCCCTGGTAAGCCAACCTCGACTCACATCTCTAGGGACCGGCTTCGGGATTTGACCTGTTACGGTGGAACCCTCATAAGGGCTTGACTCATGGTCTCTACAAAAGCAAGGTAAAGGTCGTGTCTAACCAAACTCTTCTGACCTTCCAAGGAAGAGGGCTAATCATGTGACATTAAGAGTCGGTTGGTACGTGTCGGTAATGTTGTACACCCTTGTAGGGTTAAGTATTTTCGAAAAGCCGTGTTCACGGTTATTAACGCTTGGTGACCGAATTCTAAGATCATAGAGAACATTAACCTAATCATTAAACTTAGCAGATCAACGTGTGCTTAAGGATGCTGTACGAGGGGCTGAACCTAGTAAGGATATGATGATGATTTGGTAAATATCAAAAGATGATGATCAATTCTTCGGAGATGTCGCTCTCTTATCCCCTTTTAAAATATTCTGATTAGACGAGCTTCTCCTCCCTCTTGTTTTATAAACAAAGATGGGTTTATGCAAAATAACCACACCAGCCATAAGTCTTGCAGAGTACACCTTGTACTCACCCTTGCTTTGTTGATACTTTTGAAGCAGAGTAAGTGTCCCCCTGAAGATGAGTTCCGTATGACATCGACATTGACGAGTAGCTTGGGGTTCTCGGTCGGCAGCCTGGATTCTATGGGCTGGGACGTCATCATTATGCTTCAGGCTTCTTAGGCCATTTTTTAAGTTTTCTATACTTAATAGCATAATTTGATTTCCATTGTTTGATGTTTGTTGTCAGTGACCTCTACTTGTAATATTTTGGTTCTTCGCTCAGTTATGAGCTTGCTGTAATAATTTTTGTGTTACAGGGTTACTATTGTGTTACCGATTTCTCACTTGATATCCTCAAGCTTTAGTTTAAGCTTATGTCAGGCTAAGGTCTAGATTTATTTAACCCTGATCCCGGGGGTGTCACAGTCCTTGGTATCAAAGCAGTACTGACTGTACGAAAACCTTGCTATTTGTCGATGTTGATTCTAGCTCTTGTGAAAACTACTTCAAGAATGAAAAGTATTTGCGAAAACTCTAGTATGCTTCTTTTTCTCCTTATCTGTTATCACTCTTAACTCCCTGACATCTTATCTTGTGTTTCCTTTGGAAAAGTTTTGATATCTCTTCTACTCTTTCAAAACTTAGGTGTCTTACGGGCATGTCGATTCTCACCTAGTTGATCTAGTGTAGAGTTCTCTAGAGTTCTGTGTTTTGTGAATTCCTTGTTTCCATTTGCTCTGCTTCAGCTAAGAGATTTATTTCCATCATGATCTCTCTATCTTATGGTCCCACAACATCATCTTGATGGTTCCATTGTGTTTTGTTCTAGGCTTCGAGGTTTCCTTTTGCTTCATATCTCTCCTTTTTACTTGTTTCTGACTTCAGAAGTTGTTTCTTCTTTAGGAAGTTACCTCGTGATTACTATCTTGAAGTGTACGCTATGTCACTCAAGTAGTAGTTACTTCTTTCCCAGGTATTAACCCTTGGACTTGAACCGAAGGTCCCTGATTGTGCTAGATTTCGGTGTTGTGAATCTTGTACATGAAGCTGATCTTTAACCCAAGGACCATTCCATTGACCCCTATTGTTAATGTTCACATTTACCCATAGGATGGATAGTACTACAATTTTATCCTTCAAGCTTGTGGTTATTGTCGTGATTAAATGGCGACAACTCAGGACTTCACCTACCACTAGCTATGGCAGATGTTCTTTAATGGAACCAAATAGATCGCGACAAGAGTACTCCTCGTGAGTCTCGCCTCTATATTCGTGACTCTGCCACACCTCCCTACTTTGCATTGGTTTTCGGAAGATTGATAATCTATGCATCCACATCTCGGGATTCTATCCTGAGCATGTTCGTTTCCCCTTGTTGTTTCTGACCTTTGTCTATTAGTTTGTACTCAAGTAGTAAATGTGCATTTGTGCATTCTAATGCAATATAGTCTTGTGGTTCGTCAAGACAAACAATTTCGAGGTGCCTATGAGAAACAAACTCCAGTACCTCGTCAAATCTAGGACCAGGTCAAAATGTTGTAATCTACAGGTCGATAAGCATTGATTAGCTTCTATCTGTTCTACCTCAGAATATCACACTCTTATATACTAAGAGGTCGTGTTGAGCTTCATGACCCCTTAATGAAGTGATGCTCTTACACATATTTACCCACCCTCCCCCCGAGCTTTCATGCTCGAGAATGAAGCGTGTGCGTAACAATATGGGCATCTAAGATTCTTAGCAATCATTATTTCTTTGGACCTCAACAAGGACATTTGTGTCATTCTTAGCGTGATGGTTAACCTATCACTAAGCAAAGTTTGACTATGCTACCACGTCCATTATTCTAGTACACTCTCTTCCGTCAAGGAGTTAGGCTCGTGCCAGAACTCTGAGACTACGTCTTCTTGCCTTGCCAAGAAGTTTCCTCTCGAACTAAGTGACATATCGGTGGATTGTGATATTCTAGATGTCCTCCTAGAAGTATTGCCATGTTGCCACATGGCCATGTTTTCATGTTCTTGAGCAAGCAAGTTCTCTGAACTGCTCCTTTCTCCAAGGATCCTCACTGGATACCCCTGGAGTAGTTGGTTGAGCTTAAACAATAACTTGGAGAGTTGTGAAGACAAAAGTTTTATCCGACATAGTTCATCTTAAAGGGATGTCAAGTTCTTTTCATGCTGAAGAATGATAGTATCTCCTCTATTGATATGTTATCTTCCCTGCCCTTTGATTTGATTTGGGTTATCGTCAAATCAAACTCAGTCACAGGGACTGTCCTGATGATGTATTTACTCGTGATGTTTCACCTAGATACATCTTCATGTTCTTTGGTCTGAACAGTATTGATGTCTAGTTCGTATAACATATGAGTCCATCTTCTTGGAATATCTCGATAAGTTTGTTGTTGAGCCCATCAACAATATCCTTAACTTCTCCATGCTAGAATATATTCATATGGAACATTTGGCATTAATGTTGGAAAACTTTTAAGAACCATCCTTGAGTCATTTTGAACTGTGTGTTCTGGATGTTAGAAGTGACATCCGATTCACACGCATTCGTAGAGAGATGTCACCATGAATTTGACTAATGTTATCCCCATTCCCTCTACAGACACAGTTGTATTTTGTTGCATGTACTCTATGTATATGAAGTTGCCTTTTGACAAGTTGCTAATACATAGGTCTAGCAACCTACCTCAGTCTTTTGGAGCTTGACACTATAGCCCATGTCTTGAGATTCTAGTGACTTTACCTTTCTATTCGGACATGCTGAGTCGTAAGTATCATTCCACCTAACCAAATCTGAATCACAAGCATATATGATGGTTAGTCTTCCTCAAAGAATTGACATAGGTTTCTTTGAAAATGCGGAAAGATTGGTGTAATGGTTGACACAACTAGATTGAAGACCTACTGTCATATTCTTGTGAATCAACAAATAACAACAACTCTTCATGAGGCTTCTTCTATGATTTATTACAGGAGTTGTGCTTATGGTTTCCTTTGGCTCCGAACTCCAACTATAGTTGATGTCTGGTAACTCGAACATCAGGGAGAACATTTAAAGTAGTGTTGCCAAATGTCTCTCGGTGGATCCTCCAAACCCTTTATGTTGGCAAGCTTCTTGTTATGCCAAATAATTGAAGTCTGAGAATGAAGTTTCCTTTTCCTCGTGGCATCAGGAATCTTCTTATCTATTCATCTGGTGGAGTAAAGTGATATCACGATCTTTGGTAAAGATTTTGATAATCCTAGATGAATAAAGAGTTTCCTTCGTTTTTTCGACCATGTTCATATAGTGACTATGATTTTGGGAATAAACAGTTCCCCTTGTTACAGTATCCTTGTGACTCTTATGAGTCCTCACCACAAAACAACCTTTCTGTCTTGGCCTTCTATTGAATAAAGAGTGATCCTTCTATATCAAAAGTAATTTAACATCTTGGTTATTAGTTAAAACACACTCATGCCTAAGCATATTCAAACAGCAAGCAAACACTTCATCATTAAACAAGAAAAAGTTTTTGTTCCCCCTGATTTTTGCCTTCTAGACAACTAATCAGGGTTGCTTAAATTGGGGTGTTACAGACCTTTCCCCTTAAAAGAATCTCATCCCGAGATTCGGGAGAGATAGGCGTGGAGAAGCTATGTCGCGGCGTCGGGCTAGGTTAGGGTTCACTTGGGGATACTAAGTTTACGGCAAGATTATTTCTTCCGTACTAGGTTTGGGTCCAGTCTAGGGATGGAGGGTGAGGCGTACTAGGGGGGTTTCATCTTGATCTTCTAAGGTGCTGACGAAGTCCAAGCGTAGCTTCCGGGGGAGGGATAGACTTCGGTCCATGTGTTAATACTCTTCACATGGTAAAGACGTAGTCTTTCCCCTTAGGGCTAAGGTAGGCAGCTCGGAGAGTCACAAACCAAGGGTATTCATAATACACACAGATAAGGGTGGCAGAAGATAGTTCTTCTGGTTGCATATAACGACATAAGGGAGGGTGGCATCATAGGTGTCATTCAAGGGGGACAAGGAACTAGTTTATTACAAGTTGCACTTGCTGATGTTCAGGGATTTCTAGGGTAGGGTTAAGCAGCTTCTCTCTCGACTCTACTCCAACGAGATCTATTAGTTTGGAGATGGGGTTTGATTCCTCAATCTCGAGTTGCAGGGTTGCGGGAGGTCAGATGTACGTCTTTCTTGAGGTAAGGACCTTGGTGCATTCGGGCTTTCATTGTGTCTAAGCGAGAAAAAGATCCCCCACTTCTAGTGGTTTCTTGTTGACGCTCTTGGTGTCTTAGGGCAGCTCTTGATTTTCTTGGGATATAACCACTAGTGGGGCAATATTGAAGAAGATGGCCAGGTTGTCCACAGCTGGGGGAGGTCTTCCACTTTGTAGGCCTGTTTCGAATGGCTGCAGTTTCTCCCTTGGTAAAGGTGTTGGGGTGGGAGATTCTTGTTTGTGGACAGGCTCAGTAGAAATGACCCGGTTGGTCACATTTGAAGCAATCAGGTGGCTCACCTTTGGTTTGTTCGGGTTGTTTCTTCTGAAACTTGTTGACGAACGCTGATGCTTCGGGCATCACCTTTACGGAGGCATTGGCAGGTGTACGTTGGGGGCATTCTCGGCTGAAATGACCGGGTTGATCACACGATAAATAGGTACCTTCCTTTCGACTTAACTTACTTGACGACCTTCCTATGATGACATAGAGAAGTTGACGAGCCTTGCCAATGAGGAGGTATACGGGGTAGTTGGTAGGTACATGGTCTTGGCATTCGCAGAGGAAACAAGTGACAAACAGAGTTGGACAATCTTTGGCCGAATGAGGCAGTTGTCTAAGCACTGGCTGGCTTGATGTCCTTCTTCTCCGCAATAGTTACATGCTTTCTTTGAGCTTTCGGTCTTCATGGCCATCTTGAGGGATTTCCTGTTGGTGGTACGTGTTCGGTTATGGGAGCAAGCTATATTCAATGGTTAGCTCTAGGAGTTCAATTCAGAGGGACTAATGGGGTATAGAACTATAGGATAGCGATTTTGGTCTAATCAAGCAGATCCAACCGAGGGTCTAGGTCTCACAAGGTGTATTTAACGGGTACCTGCAGTCCTCCAGCATTCGGGAGAAATACAAGACAATCAGGAGATGTGTTCATTTGGGGCGTTTTCATTCCGGGTTGGGCCTGATGCAACGTGTTGGGTAGAACACGCAAAAGGGGAAAACATCAAAGCAAGCATAGGAATCCAAGGAAGTTATTACATTCCAAACAAGTCTGAACCCGGAGGTGTCAATAGTACTTAATATTACAAAATGCGACAGGGACGATACATGACTCTACCCTAACACTAGACGGGCGAGTACAACAACACGGTTGATTCCTCGGAGGGTGCATCTGTGGTTTGTTGCTGACTCCAGGGGGTTACAGCTACTGCAGATCCTCTTGGGTATGTGGGATATTTAGCTCGGCTTCAGTGAAGGTGAGATTGGTGCCTTCCCACGGTGCAGGGTTGGATGTTGGCTCGGCTGGCGCAGGTGACCGTACGATAGGGTGGTACTCATTGAGGAAGGGGAGTTCGTCGCCAGTCCCGGGATTTTTGTCTTCAGGGGTTGGGGGTACTTCAATGGTTAGCTTCTTCTCCAAGCGAGCATTGGTGGCTCTAAGACTTCTTTCGCGGTTACGGAGTATGTTGATATCCATCTTTAGAAACAGATTCTCTCGCCTGGCCTTGTCAAGATCTTCTTGGGAATGTTGGAGTAGGTATTCCATGTTCTCTAACTGATTCCCGATGCAACAGGTGAGGAAGGACTCGGTAGGAAGTCCATCTTGGTCACGCATTCCAAACAGGTGTGTAGGGGGTATCCTTCAACTCATCTTCGTGGATCTTGCAGAGGCGCGCCATGATATTCTATATGGCTTGCACCACGCCATCTACCCAGTTGCTGTCGAGGAAGGTGAAGATTGTGGGTGCTGTGTCATCTTCGGGGGAGGGAATTACAACATTGATAACCCCTTGCATCAAATTGGTGTTACTATGAGGAAGTTCGGTTCCTTCAATCGTAGGCGAGGGCCTATTGACTCTCTTCAACAGGTCATGAAGCTGCTCTTCAAAAGGCCAGAAGCTGTCTCCAATGATGATGCGTTCCGAGCGGAAAGAGGCCATCTACAACAATTTTTGAGATGGGGTTGGGTTAGTGACAAGTGTGCAAGATTTTAAGATTAGAAAATCATATTAATCCTTGTAGCTTTCAAGATGGAGGGGAAAAGACATAAGGACTTTTGCAAATAGTCATCTCTTCGCCCTTGTCTTTTAGAAAATAGTTTTGTCGTTTCATGTCTAACGTCCATGCTAACTAGGGTCTCCTACAGTCAGGATGGATCTGATACCAAGTCTGTGGGGTCCCCGGATTTAATCATCCGAGAAAATCCCTGTTATGTAAATATCCACGTTCCCATGATCAGTGAGCCATGGAGCATAACCGACAAGTATCATTACAGCATCCGAAACATAATGAATACAAGACATACATAGTTGCCCTTATGGCTACACAACCTTCAGCAGTGGAGCTTCATCACACGCAGGGCCTAGTCCTGCCGTCAACCTACAGGCAGCTGACTGGGATGATGGCCTAGCTCGCATGAACGTCACCTTAACCTTCCGCTGTCAAGCTTCTGAAAGCCAAGCCACTTAAATAGCCAGGGACAATGCCATGACTACGTTTGAATGTACTCGCAAACCACCGAGATAAGTTAGGTATGCAATCTGGCTGTGGCGAGATAGCTCTATCTAGGGTTGTTTTTGAAAAGCCTAGATTATCTCAAGTAGTTAAGGCATCTCTATATCTTTGTTGAAGAAGAGTTTTGGAAAACATGCCTCCGTTTTATAAAGTAGGATATCCCCATATCCTTGTTGAAGACCTTTTTGAAAACAGTTTGGATTAAAACCCTTTTTAAACCTCTTTGACCGCCTCTGGTCAAAACAAAACTTTAAACTCAGGTCCCCTCGGAACTTTCATCCATTTTTCAAAAACCACCATTTGGGTACTCCTAGCCATCACCTTTCCAACCGTCCTTGTCCGTGGACACGACTATTCGAATACATTATACTCTGTAGAGTTTGTGCACTTTCCCCACAAGAATCAATACATCCGCCGGGATAAAACCATGGCCCGCTACACACGGTAGACAGGGGTTCGGATAATCAAACCTAACCTTTCGCTTGTCGGCCCTAGCAAAGGCTGCTTTTCCTTTTGGGTTTCTTCTCCCTGGCAACGAGTATGTGGCCCCCGGCCATAGTCCTGCCTTCCATACACGCGTATACCCAAACCGTAGCTTGGCGTATACCTTAACTTGGTGACTCCACTTCCTTCCGTACTACCTAAGTCATACCGTCCGCAGGAGACCCAATTGTTGCACCAACACTCCTGCCAAGACAAGCTCATCTTGCTGAAGCAAGCTACAGGCTCCAGATCCGTAGAACTGTTAGCGCCTGTCCGGAAAATTCAAGAGATTTCTCCCAATAAGCATTGTACAAGTTGCCTCGGCTAAAGAAGACAAACTACGAGCTAAGCCCCAGCACCTATGGTAATGTGGTTGCACAGATAAATTGTTCCAGTAAGGCGTAGAACATCCCTTCTCTTTCTCTTGCCCATTTTCTCATTTCTCATCATCACCACTTCTTTAGTTAAAACATCCTCTTGGAACGATGCCTCTTCCCAAGGGTTTTCCAAAACATTGTTAGAGTAGTTTTAGGGGGTAAATCCCTAAAATAGTTGTTTTCTCAAACCGGGGTTTACAACGAGATAGGATGCTAACCATCGTACTCTCGGCCTAAAGGGTAAAATGGTAGGTACAATCAGAAGTGGTTGTCATACATGACACCAGGTCATAACTTGGAGGAGCCAAGTTATTAGCGCCATACTTATAAAACAAAACATGCAGGATATAATGCAATTCATAAAGGAGATACAAAATAGGTAATAGAAAGAGTAGGACAGGTATCGGAATTCGGGAATGGTGGCTTGACTGTGATCAGCGATAAGTCCCTGGACTTCCTTAGATAACCAATAATACCCAATAAATAATAGTAAGAAGTGCTTTTCTTCTCGTCGTCAAACAATCACACTATCACCGTCATCGAGTATACATGCAAGCAGACAATACCACAATCAATATAAGGCATACATGCATCAAACCATACAACAAAGAATCATATGGCATAGGACTTAATTTGGTAGGTTTTGGAGAAGTTGGATACTAGTAATGGAATTGCTTAGGTTGCCCTAATTGGGTTCTTCCCTTGGAAGATAGTTGTCTAGGCTATTTACCAAGGAATTGGGGTGGAGGCCTGAGGTCTGTAGGACACCAATGTGCAAGAATAATATCCCCCGATAGGTCTTGACAAAACAAGACCAACACTAGTGGTTTCACTAGATTATCACTTATCTAGATTTAGTGATGCTTTTTACAGTGGAATAAACTCTGTTTGAGGGAATAATTCACCAAAATTTATTTCGATGCCCAACAATTATTTCCTTGGGTGATTAAGTAGTGATTTATGTACTAAACCACATAGAATTGTAATCTTGTCAAAAGAATTACCAGAATGCCCTTAATAAATCATCAAAGGCTGTACTGTAAGGTATTTGTCTTTTTCACCAGATTTATTTTACAGAAGGTTTTAGTGTGATTCTAATTTTACATGGTAGGTACTAGAATTACCTTTCTGTCGAAATTGGAATTGCCTATTTTGGATATCCAGAACTACTAGAGGGATTTATCTAGTGAAAAGGTGTACACATAATAGTTTAATTCATAAAAATGCCAAAATAACTCAATAAAATATGAGCTGATCGGGTCTGATAGATTTTGTAGGACACAACCAGGGGAGTTGGAATTAGGTCAATACCACATTTGGTTTGACCTAAAGAAATTACCTAAGGCAGATATTCTCTGTTTTTTTTATTTTTGCTATAGGGTGACCTTAGTTCACCTTGACCTAGGATAAATGCTAGATGGTAGGCCTATGGATATACTTTCAATGGAACTTAGTTTCATCCATTTTGGATATGTGTAGTTCACCAAGGAATTTACTTAGTGTAAACTACACCTTGTTGCAGATTAATTGCCATAAAATAATAGAAATTATTTTTGACCAGGTGTTACCTCTGCATGTTTAAGAGAACATATGAGGACTAACTGAATTTTAGATCTTGGCATTTGGATCTTATTTATATTTTTAAAATGATATAATTCAACTGTTACATTTCTGGATCTAGAACTAAAAGAAAAAGGAAATGGAGAAAAGGGTAACTGGGCTAGATCTAGGGTGTGTTGGGCCGCGCGGAGGCAGGCCGGCCCATGCAACGCTAGAGGGAGCGCACATGGTGCGGGTTTGAACCCGACAGAGCGGGCCCGCTCGTCAGCGGCTCGACGTGGCAAAGCGGTATGGGCGCACGGGGACCGTCAAATTAGAGGGTAGATCGATGGCGCGACATCGTCTCCCAGCTCTCGACACGGCGGCGGGGCGCAAACCCTAGCAGAGGGTCGCGCGGGACGGGAGCTCACCTAGGGGCTCAGAGGAAGGTGTGGAGGCGACAGGGAGATGCGGTCGACGGCGGGGAGCTCGGGGATCGGCGGCACGGTGGCTTTTGCCTTCGGGAAGCAGCTCGTGTGACGGTGCCCGAACCTAGCTCCCTGGAGCTTCACCGGTGAGGTTGGAGGAAGCGGTCCTAGGACAAAATACACACATGGTTAGATAAAGGAGGAAGAGGGGATCACGGTAGAGTGACATGCAAGCGAGGAAGAGCAGGGTGGAGAGCACCTTGCTCGAGATCTTGAGGAGTCCGAGAGCTCCTATCTCTCTTTCTCTCGGGCAGAACAGGGTAGAGGAGAGAGAGAGAGGGTTCTGGGAGGCAAGTGGGGGTGGTAGGGAGCAAATGAGCTGGAGAAGGGTGTTGGGGTGGTGTTTCTCCTTATAAACTGAATAGGGACGGTCTAGGGTAGACCAATCTTATGGAGAGCCATGGGGAGAGGGTTGGCTCGCGGTTGGGCAGTATGGGCGGTGGAGAGGGGGTGTGGGGTCGTGCAGTGGACAGAGACGGGTGAGATGGCTGCTGCTGCATTGCTTTGCAAAAATTGGATTACCCACATGTGTCTCTCTCTCTCACTTGGTCCAAGTGCTAAAGACAAAAGAGGAGAGAGGAGGGGTGGTGCTACAGTGCACGACTAGAGGCGAGTGAGGTGTGTTGAGTAAGCTTCCCTGGCCAGGTTGGTGAGGGTTTGATGGGGAGTAAATCAAGTGTTGATCAATGTTGGGGTAAGGGACATTTTGATGCTTATGACGAAAGGTTACTAAATTTGATATTACTAGGTGGGATGATGATGCTGGTAGGTAGGAGTTGTCAAGATATCCTTCCTATAATTATTTGAGAATTTTCTCAGTAAATTAGATCCCCATTTTATTAATTATTCAAAAACTGCTGAATGGATTTTATGGAGTTCATTTGAGATTTTTGAATTGTCTAAGGTAGGATTTTGGTGTTAGGTGATCCCAAATATGAGTACATACTTAGGAGAATTCTCTCAGGATTTATTGAGAAGGAAAAGCATTTTTAAGGGTTTATTTCTTGTTTCTGCCATTTGACAAAAATGGCAGAAAGAATTAATAAGGGATATCAAACAAATTTATTTTTGAGATGGGAAGGTGGGGTATGGTGGATAGACTTCAAAGGTGCTCAGAGTTGAGAAAGTGTTTTGGAGAAAAGAAAACTTTCCCTTATAGAGAGTTTTGGATTTTCGGCTAGAGGGAAGATTAAAAAGAAATTTTGGTCCATAATAATTACGGGTAAATATTGATAAATCCTTTTAATCAAGGGAGATGATGTACCCAAGGTGTACCTAGCTTAATCAACCTTGGGTGATGAGAATCCAAGTTGATTTTGGTGGGAAACAAGGAGAAAAGGATCTAGGGCAAACATGATTTCATACTAGCCAAACATTGTTGGATCTTGGAACTCAGAGCTCACCTTGGGGCAGGAAATATAGGGATGGATAAACCAAGTGATATAGATCACCATGGTACAGTGAGTTGGTAGTGGACAGGTTTGAGTTCTCCAAGAATTGATATGGAACTATGAATAAAATTAAGGCTGCCAAAAGAGGTTATCAAGTAGCCTTCAAAACCAAGTGGGTTCTTGAAGCACAAAGATCCAATTGGAACAAGTGAGGTGGGTACTGGAATACCTATAAGAGTATATCACCATCATGCAAAGAGTTGGTACATATAAGATAGGATGGTGGTGTGAACTTTTGTCAAACTAGGCAGGTTGACTAGATTTGCACGAAAAGTTATTTTCTTGCCTGCAAAACCATCGAGAACCAGTGGGTGGGAGGATTGCATAATAAAAGGTAAGAGTGGGACTTTGTATTCCTTATGATGGTCTACAAGATGTTTAAAGTGCATTTCCAAAAAGGCACAAGGGTTGAGAAAGGGAGGTATTCAAAAAGGTGATGTTGGAAACAGTTTTGCAGACTTTGCCAAATTTGGCAGATTTAGGTTGGGTGACTAGAATAGTGGAGAGGATGCTTTTGATGAATGGCATGTTACCAAAGCATCATTAGTTGGGTGATGTCGAAATGTAGATGGATAAGAAATGATCTAGGCTTGATATGGGGCTTCATTGACTTGGAAGCTTCTAGAATAGATTACTTCAGATTTGATATGGAGAAAGGGATTTGGAGGATCATCTAGGGATTAGAGATTGGGTCCAACTTGTAGTATTGCTTAGGATTTGTTGATATGAAGGTGTCTTGATCCTAGTGGGTGAGCTCGCTCATACTGCTTCCTAAGTAGACAAGTCAAAGCAGATCCAAACAATTCATGAAACAACAGATCAAGGCAATTCATCCTATAAGCCAAGCAACACACTACTAGGGTTACCAACAAGCCTAGCTTGAGGTGGAGGCAGCTATTTTGAGAATTTTCTAATTTGGAATAAGATGAGGGTTTCTTGGTATCTCTACCAGGATTGGAATTCAAATGCTTCCTAAAAAGGTTTTGGTAATTCTAGAGATAAGAATAGTTGAGGGTTCTGCCTTGAAAACATAAGGAGAATATATTATATAGCTCTCCATAGTTTTGTCAATAGATGTTACTAAAATAATTTGGTTTGCAAGGAATCTTGGATCAGGTTTTGAAATGCCAGAACATTTGAGAATATGGAGAAATAAGCCAAGATAGTTTTGTGAAATAGCTTTGGTCAACTGGTGTGGAGGGAAGGAGGATATTAGTTAAAACACACTCATGCCTAAGCATATTCAAAAAGCAAGAAAACACTACATCATTAAACAAGAAAAAGTTTTTGTTCCCCCTGATTTTTGCCTTCTGGACAACTAATCAGGGTTGCTGAAATTGGGGTGTTACAAATAGTGTCTACTGGTTCAACATCCGGATTATTTAAGTTGTAGCGAAGCTCTTGATAAAGTGATGACGGCATAATATTTATGGTGGAAACTGGTTCGCAAATTCCATATAAGAAAGTTTCTCCACAATATATAGGAGTCATAGGCTTTGAAGTTTCATTACCTCAAACCATACATCGGATGAATTCCGAAGTTTCAAGGTCTAACTTAACCACTTCATCTTCCACTATTTGTGCCTCCATAAGGTCTTTTATTATAACATTTTTCATATTTGTAGCTTTGGAATTCCTTTCTGGTTTCTGCAGTCTCTTTTTTATTTGTTCTTCCTCTTTTTGTCTCTTTTCAAAGATTCCCCATAGAGGTATCGAGGAGAACTCCTCCATTAGTGCTCTTGCACGGTTCTTTTCTTCGAGAGGTTTACGAGGTTCCCATTCTGTAGGTACCTGCAAATTCCCTGGATAATTCTCAATAATTTTCTTTGCTGAGTAAGAATAATTACCAAGGGTCTTAATCATTGTATATGTCCTCTCATCTACAAGGAAATCGTTAATGCAAGCATATTCTAAAAAACTATTTAGAATATCTTCCGTATCTTTAGAATTTTAATTTGCTTCTTTCATTTTAATTATTAGATTCCAAGCCTCATCATAAGTATAAGATAGAAAACTGTCATTTGAAGGAGTGTCTAGATTCGTCCTATTTTCAATATTTAGCCTTCAATAAAATGTATGAGTGATTAACCAATTAGGTAAACGATTATGGGGGCAATTATCCAGGTAACTTTTATACCTTAGATATCCTTCATATAAGCCCTCACTAGGATTATTTTTGAAACTGATAATAATATCTCTCATCTGTGAGCTTTGCTTTCAGAATAATATTTTGATAGGAACTAGGTTGTCAATTCCTCCCAAGTCATGGTGCTTCCGCCCAAAAAAAATTGTCCCAGTCACAAACATTATTAGAGAGAGTTTGTCTAAACAATTGGACTTTAACCATATAGATTATAGTCATCGAAAATAAAGGAACTCAAAATGTCTTCAAAGAATTGTAAGTGTCCAGATGAACTTTCTACATTGGTTCCTGCAAATTTCTTAGAATGTAATAACTCAAATAATAATGGATGGATTTTGACTCCATCCGGATTTATGCTTTTATTGACAGTTATAAAAGCGTCCATGGGCGAACCAATTTTCCTTACTACCTCAAGCTGATTTAAATGCTGAGTATTGTCCATTGTTGTTGTCCTGCAACTTCAAGTAAAAAAATAGTACAACGAAAGTAAATAACTAAAAGTAAAGTGACTTATAGCGCTAAGCTCCCCGGCAATGGCGCCAGGAAATAGCTTGATGACTGCAAGTGCACAAATCGTTTGTAGCTAGTTTTGAAATAAAGATATCGATCACACAGGGAGCAGTAGGCGAAAGACTAAAATGCTTTTAACTATAACTAAACGGAGGACTTAAGAAATAACTTTAGGGTGCAAGATAAATAGAGTTGTTTTTGTGTTTTTGGTTGAACAATGTAATTTACAGTAAAGCAAAACTTAATGTAGAAAGTAAGAATCGGGTGTGTAATAGAACTTTGAATCTCCAATAGGGAAAAGGCTTCTTAGGGAGTAGCGGATACACCACTAGCAATTTAGACTAAGTAATCGAGACTATTATAACGAATATTTTCATAGTGTGTATGTATGTGGGAGGAGCTCCATATATGGATGATTTTCAAGCAACCGCTGCACATATCGTCCTCATAACCACAACAGACAGTAACCGATAACCATCGCATTACCGCGCTATTAAGGGATCTCTCCCATGGCATGGACCTGGCTTGATGAGTTCTCCTTGGTTCCCCAAGTTAGTATGTAAGGAATAACAACAGCTTTATAGGCACAGTAAGTGCTACCATCCCTCCATCTACTAACATGTAATCCCCTCCATCAAGTCCCCATAAGAGGCAAATATTAAGAAGGTGCACTTCTCCTTAATATCAAGACGAAGACAATTAATACATACACGTAATGATGTATAACATAATAATCTCCATCTCATCTCATTCATATGCTAGGGTTTCTCCATCTCCCTAAGAACTAAGGATCTACTCAGACATGGAGGCAATCAACATCATGGCAATAGTAATGAGAACAATCATATATGAATAGTACTTGTATAAATCCACAACGAATATAGGAATTACAACAAGATCTAGAAAAGATGTAGGTGGGATGGATGAGGACGGTGGTGATGCAGCGGTGGTTGATGAAGATCGATGCCTTAGCCTCCTGGATCTGCGCAGGGTGTAGATGGATCCCTGGCGGACAAGTTCCCCCTCCAGATGTCTTCCGGAGGTGAGGTTTTTGTGATTTTTGGGTGTTCTGCATGTCATCTCCCCGAACCAATTGCACGGGGTGAATCTATTTGATGATGTAGAGGTGGCGCCAGCTATACGGGCGGAGCTATACGGGCAGAGAAAATTCTCCCGCCGTATAGTTGGTCGTTATGCTCTCTGCCTCCTTTGTTCGCTTCTGGTTTTCTTCTGGTATTAATAATATTTCCCAAATAAGCAATTTATATTGTTTTTTACTCCTTTTCTCCTTAGTACAACTGCTTCAATAATTGTATCTATTGGATCCATCATCTGTCCTGATCCTGGTGAAAACAAACATAAAATATGTGCGCAAGCGCCGTAAAATACCAAAATCCTACATCGACGATGCAAAATAATAATGTAAAACATGATGCAAATATGCACTCATCAGCCTTCGACCTCAGCTTTTGCGATCGTCCACCGCATGCTGGATCATGCTATCAAGGTCCGTGTCGATGGCTCTGCCACAGAATGGGCAAACAGTCTCTCCCTACGGTAGAAAGGGATTTTCCCACACCATAACCGGCTTAGCATGCAGTGGCTCTTGTTGTCCCTTGAGTACTTGCTATCGTCCACTTCATCATCATCCTCCTGTTGATTTTTAAGAACATAACTTAGAACTAATACATATTATTGAATTGTATTACAACTCAAGAATTGACAACATATATATAAGAAAATATTAAATTGATATCAAAGAGAATGCATCTTAGGAATAGTTTGATCATTTCATATATCATGTCATCTCAACAAAATGACAATTAATTGGATTAGAGTATATGTAGAACAAAGATTGCGGCCTCATAAGTTTCTTCAAGGATGGCGTAAGCAAACCAAGTAACAATTTCACAACCTATTGTTGTTGTACATTGCACCGGGTTCGCTAACTCGTCCCTCAAATAAGATGACACCAATGTGTTGTCCGCCTCTCTATTAGGACAAATTTGAATCATTTGCCACAATGAGAACTTGAAATGTAATCCTACTACACAATATTCAGGGATATACATATTCCAGTACACAAACACCCTTTAGGTACATGTAGGAACAACTTATGATCAAAACCATGAATATACATATGCATCACACGAATCATTCAAATATCAAAAACAATTCAAAGATCTAGTTCCATATGAGAATAATCAAGGGCCTCATAATTTTTTCCAGATATGGAGTTTGCGAACCAAAGTACCAATATCACAACCTATATTGTTTGTGTACAATGTTGCCTTAGGTTCACCAACCCATCTCTAAAAAAACGACACCATCATTTGTGTCTCGTCTTACACTCTTTTGGGGCAAATTTCAATCATCATCCTTAGTGAGAAAATGAAATGTAATTATTATACACTATGAATGCATGCAATAAAAATTCAAAGATAATAGTTCTATGAATGTAGAATAAATCTAGGGGCCTCATAAGTTTCTTCAGGGATGGCGTTAGTGAACCAAGTAACAATTGTACAACCTATTGTTCTTATACATTGCTCCGGGTTCACTAACTCATCCTTGAAAAAAATTTGACACCAATGTGTCTGCCTCTCCTTTGGGGAAACTTTGAATCATTGACCACAATAAGAAATTGAAATGTAATCCTACCAAACAATATTCAGGGATATACATATTCAGGTACAAAAACAATCCTAAATATTATAATTATGAATTAAAAAACCAAACAATCTTCTGGTACATGTAGAAACAACTTATGATCATAACCATGCATATACATATGCATCATACGCCCATTCAAAGATCAGAAACAATTCAAAGATCATATATATATAGTTCCATATGAGAATAAATCAAGGGCCTCATATTGTTTTCAGAGATTGAGTTGGAGAACCAAAGTACCAACAACACAACCTATATTGTTCGTGTACATTGCTTCCTTAGGTTCACTAACCTATATTTTTTCAGAGATGGAGTTAGCGAACCAAAGTACCAATTGCACAACTTATATTGTTGTACATTGCCTCAGATTCACTAACCATCCATAGAAAAATCAGACACATCATATATGTGTCTCCCCTTGCACTCTTTTGGGGCAAATTTCAATCTCTGGCCTCAGTGAGAAATAGTTCAAAGATCATAGTTCATATGTGTAGAATAAATCTAGGGCCTCATAATTTTTTAGAGATGGAGTTAGCGAACCAAAGTACCAATTACACAACTTATATTGTTGTACATTTCCTCAGGTTCACTAACCATCTCTAAAAAGATCTGACACCATCATATGTGTCTCCCCTTGCACTCTTTTGGGGCAAAATTGAATCATTGGCCTCATTAAGGAATATAAATGTAATGTTATGCATGTTGTCTATCGAAATCAACACTCAACTAGCAAACCCTAAAACCCCAAAGTCAAATGTTATAGACCGATTAAATTTACAACACAAAAAGAACCATATGAACAACAACTAGTTAAGAAAATGTAAATTTACTAGATGGTAGATGAGTAGATTGGGGTTTCGTGACTAGACAGATTGGGGTTTTGTGACTAGATCATAGATGCATCAATTGACCGTTCAAACCAGATATATACTACCCTACATCAATAGCAAAACAATCTATAGATGATTGAGAAATTCCTACGTATGAACAGTGAAATCTATAGCTGTACCTAGAGAAGCTAGCAAAGTAGTATCTCAGACTCCTCATTGGAAACCTCCTCCGCAAACTCGTCATTCTCCACAATTGCGTCGACAATTTCTTGGTGGAGGATCGGGTCGTTGATTTAGAGCACCGGGTTGCCTCCGCCTGCCACATGCCCCTCATCCAGATCAGCCGCTAGAACCATGATGTTGTCGGCCACCTGTTGATCGACAACGACGATGACAGGCTGGACAGATGAGCTCGAAGACTCGATGGTGTAGCGACGAGCGGCGTGCATGCTCGGAGACACCGCCTCCGCATGCTTGGAGATGACCGAGCCATCTACTGCTGCACCTCCAACTGGCTTCATCTCCGGGTCATCTCCATGTGTACGCTTCATGGCGCGTCTAGGGAGGGATGTGGTGCAAGCAAAGAAGCTTCAGCATGCGCGGAAGGTGCAGATTGGTTTTTTTTTGACGTGACAAATTGGGTAAAATGACATGATCTCATGGAAGAAGAAGGCCGACTGGGTTTATATAAGTGGGACCATTGATAGTCCTCGTGTGGACACGTGGGTGTAGACTCGTGTGGGTGGGGGGCTACCATGATCTCCACGTGCTAACTGTATTAACAACACACACATGCTTTCCCTAAAAAACACGTGCAAGCTACCTCGAGAAGGTGCACGCCGCTAGTTTTCTAGACGGCCAGCATAATGGTCTGCCTAAGTAGACACCTAGAGGCATTTAATATTTCTGACCGGCTGCGGTTGAGTGATTTAGAGAGATGGCCAATAATTTTCATCGTTTGAGCTTTAATCTAGAGGCGGTTTGTCTTAACGACTGGCTGAGGGGCACTCATACTAGAGACGGTGTATATTAAAAATCGTCTGAGATCAAAGTTAGAGGCGGTCAAAAAATTATGACCGCCTGCGGTTGATGAACTCGGCCGGTGGTTTATATTTTAGGGTAAACTCGCTCTAGGAACATTCTCTAAGTAACGAGTTTGTACTAGTGACTGCTCCTAGCATAACTAGGTTTGACTTGTGTGCACTGCTAGAGCTTATAGTCTTGCTTAGCCATGCTTAGCTGCCAGTGTTGGTTCATCTAGATGATGTATCGGTTTTAGAGAATCTAGTGTGATAGGAGAATATGATGAGATGAGAACAGAGGTAAAGGTTAAACATGCTAAGGCTTGTATGGAGGCCATGATTGGATGTGGTTTTTCTGGTCCCATGCGCGCCAGCACTAGGACCCGAGTTCTTTCCTTTGGAACCGAGATGAGCGTACATCCACACGGGACCTGGGAAACCTCACAAGTAACTAACTTGACTAGTAGATTCCATGAGTCACCTAGTTCGGAGTTCCATTTGACATATGCATATTTGGTTGTTCTTGAAGGCGGTGAAGGATGTGCATCATAACAGGTAGGGAAGCGTGAACCGGATTGCTTGGGGTTGATGGAGCCCTTGATGAACCAACCTCGCCCACATATCTATGGACCGGCTTCGAAACTTGACCCATTACAGCGGTACCATCCTTAGGGCGTGACTCATGGTCTCGGCCAACGCAAGGTATAGATCGTGTACAACCACCCTCTGTTGGCCTTCCAAGGAATATGGCTAATCATGTTGCATTAAGAGGCAGTTGGTATGTGTGGGTAAAGTTGTACACCCCTGCAGGGTTAAATCTTTTTGAAAAGTCGTGTCCACGGTTATGGACGACTTGGGAATGTACGTGAGATCATAGAGAACATGAACCTATTGTAAAACTTGGCAACTAAGGTTTGTTTAGGATGCTTCCTCTCGGGTACGAGGGGTGATCCTAGTTGTGAGATGAGGATTACTTTGGTGGATATCAAAAGATGATGATCAATACTTCAGATATGCCGCTCTCTTACCCCCTTTTAAAATATTATGATTAGACAATCTTCTTTTCTCTCTTGTTTTATAAAGAAAGATGGATTTATGCAAAATAACCCACCAGCAAACCCTATACTGACCCTTGATTTGTTGATATTCTTGTAGCAAAGAAAGTGTTCCCTTGAAGACAAGTTTGGTATGACATCCACACCGACGAGTAGCTTGGGGTTTCCGGCCGGCAGCATGGAATCTATGGGCTGGGACGTCATCGTTATGCTTCAGGCCTCTTAGGACATTTGTTAAGTTTGCTATAATTCATAGCATAATTTGCCTTCTGTTGTTTTATGGTTGTGGTTAATGACCTCTTCTTGTAATATTTTGGTTCTTAGCTCAGTTATGAGCTTGCTGTAATAATTTTTGTGTTGCAGGGTTACTATTGTGTTACTGATTTCTCACTGGATATCCTCGATCTCTTGGTTAATCTTATTATCGTTGGTATGGAAACATCATTGCCTAAGAAGTCTAGATAGAGGCATGGGAGCGAGTAGGGCGACTGCGACGGTGTCCGTAGGCGAGATTGGGTACAAGAAAGTGCGGTGAGACACAGGAAGTACTCAACTTTGGGTCCCTTATGGTGAGGTAAAACTCCTACTCCTAGATGTCTGGCAGTATATGTTGGTATATTAAGGCTACAAAGGTGCTCCTGGAGCTATATCTAAGATGAACTAAGCTAGTGAGTCTATGGCTAAGCGTACGTGAGCAGAGAGCTAGCTCACTTCCTGAGTGAGAGTGATCCATCGATGTGTGCATATGAGCCTCAATGAGTGAGTCCCTCCCTTGATCATTTATACATCATGACAAGGTACAAGGGTGGGCCCACTAAGCCTAACTACACTATACATGTGTCATTCATGAGGTGGTGCATAGTGCTAGACTATAGCCCATGTCATCTGATAAAGTGCATAGTACCTACTATTGCATACATTGAAGGGAATATGCTCGAGAGGCAATAATAAAGTTGTTATTATATTATTCCATATTTATGATACAAGTTTATTTTACATGCTATAATTATATTAAATGGAAACGATCATTCATATCTGTTTAATAAACAAATAAAGGGTTCCTAGTTATGCCTCTCTTATAAACTAGCTCATTGATTAACAAGATGATCAAGGTTTCCTGATCATGGACATTGGATGTTGTTAATAACGAGGTTACAACATTGGTGAATGATGTGATGAACATTCATCCCAAATATAGAATTACACTCAAAGTCTTTATGTTTATAATGCTATAGCATCATACGAAGTAATCTCTATGCTTATACCATGAGATCATGTTAATTACTAACACCGGAAGAATACTTTGATAATATCAAACGTCACAATGTAACAAGGTGACTATAAAGATAGGTTCGGGTATTCCAAAGGTGTTATGTTGAGGCTCATGGATCAAGAGTAGAATTTTTCAATCCTGATGATGGATAGATATACTCTGGGCCCTCTCGGTGATATCACATTAAGATAGCTTGCAAGCAAGTGATGTGATCACTAGAATGTTATATCACGGGAACAAGAAAAGATTACATGTCAGTAACGAGATCAAACTAAGTATTGAGATACAGATGATCGAATCTCGGACATGTAATATATCGTAAGACAAAGGGATTTAGTTACTATCATTAAATGTTCTCGCGATCAAAGAAGTCATCGTTGAATGTGTAAGAGTCAGTATGGATCTCCAGGTCCCGCTTCTGATTATTGATTTGAGAGGAGTCTCGATCATGTCTGCATTATTCATGAACCGTAGGGTGACACACTTAAGGGTTGTCAAACACCATTTGGAGCAAATATGTTCTAGACGAAAGAATTGCAAAGCGCTGGAATTATTTAAATAGACACCGAAATTGTTTTGGGTGAAATTGGTTCTGCATGTGATATTGAAATGTTGTAGGGGGTTTTATGTGAATGTTTGTTAATTAAAGTAATTACCAAAATTCTGAATAAAATTAATAAAAGAGTTTTATTAAATGAGAGAGCATTAAATTTGGAGAAATCCAATGCATTTAAAGTGGAGACTTTTATAGAGAATGTGAAGGGCATATTTATGTGGAGGGGTTACCACCATATGAATTAGGGAGGTGAAGGGGCACCTCCCATGCGGCTCCGTACAAGGGGAGGGGCACCCCCTCCTCCTTCACACTCACACCTCCTCGTGAAGGATCTCTCCCCCTTCTAAAATTATTCCCCCATGGTCTCGGATTAGCGAGATACATGTTCCCGGTGGCATTTCCTCTGGTAGCAGTTGCTGCTTCCGCTGCATCGCTGGAGCGAGGAGGTGGAGGTTGTTCAGTGGCCAGAACGTGTGTGTGGGGATGGATGCGTTGCTCATTTGTGGCGCTAGGACTTCCACACGATCTTGAGAACAGCAAGCGTTCGACAATATCATTGATGAGTTCCATCTCGTTAACAAAGCTTTGTTGGTATATGAGGGTATGTTCGCTATGGATGTATATCCACCCATTGCTTGTATCTAACAAATAGATTTTGGCGTATAATAGTTCCCATCATAGGAAAAAATTTGTTTTCTATGCTGCGAACCCACCCATGGCCTCTTGTCTTCTTGTTCTTGTCGATGTCCTTATTGCCTGGAATCCGATGCAGCTAGGGCGGATCGGTTTGCACCCGGTTGTGGTAGTAGCAGCAGGGGGCACAACCAGATACACCAATCTGGCCTAGGGGTGCTGGGGCGAGCTGGATCTGGCTTGCGACCCCCAGGGATCGAGCAACAGCGTCTGGAGGCATGGGGCCTACCAAGGCAAACTGGACCAGCCAGGAGCTCTCAGCCAGCCCCGGGCGAGGTGAAGGCCCAGCCGGGCAGATGCTGGGGAGGAGCCCAGCCAGGCGGGAGAGCCAGAGAAGGGCCCAATCGATGAGGTTGGGCGGAGCGGAGCATTGGTGGGCCAGCTGGGGCGGCCCAGCCAGGAGGAGAAGGTGGCGCAGCCAGAGTGGGGAGCGGCTGGATGGGCCAGCCGGCCTAGGAGGGGGCGACCAACCCTGGCTGTGGGCTGGCTGGGAGGCCCTAGTCGGCCCAGGACGTTGGCACATGTAGTTCTCTTATTTATGTTGCCTTTTTGCCATTTTATCTGTATCTAGGCGCTTCTTTGGGGTACCCGGGGATAATCCCCCCAACACTAGCCCCCGACCGCGTGCTGATGTCCCCAGGAGGGGGAAATTCGCACGAGCTCCACAAAACTTGACATTGTCGTTATAGATGAAGTCCGTATGAATGGCGTCCGGTTGGACACCTTCAGCCGGGGAAGCAACACAACACCAGTAGGGGCGTGCGAGTACACCTACTAGGTGTAGCCCCCGAGATTCAGAGTAGCTGAAGGAGACAGGTGCTTCAAATATTCATCTGCACTTGAAATCCGACTCGGTACATTCATGCAAAACAAACAAACAGAAATAAATTTGTTGTCAGTACATCAACATATAGTACACATTCTATCAACCGAATGATAGTTTCATTTTTCAAAAACTAGGTCGTGCTTTTCTGAACACTTAGTCACTTTCTCGTGCGCTCTGATGTTTACGTTGTGTCCTTGCAGAGCAGCCGCGTTGCAGTCTGTAGCCGGAATCGAAAGGGGAGCTGACAATACATTGTGCACGATACTAGAGGCTTAGCAGCCCGAAAATACCAACTAGGTACAAGGCCGAAATGTCCAATCTATCGCATCCTTCGCTATTTTTCATGTGAGATGCCTCAGACTTTTGCTCTTGCTAGCCGAATAGATGGGTTGGGGTCTGTAGCAAAGACAAAGAGTAGGCCTCTGACACCATCGCACACTACTTAGTTGGTTTATAGAATTAGCAGGTCGGGCCAACCAGAGAGCCCCGAGTAGGGGTTGTCGGATCTGGAAAACTGAAAGAAGAAAGGATATCAACATCTGGTCGGCCCTCGAGGGTTGCTCGAGGTCGAAAAAACACTCGCATTGATGTAGCCGGCGCAGTAGGATCGAAGGCATGATTCCGCAGGCGCTTCAGGCGCTGAAACGGGCCAACTGGCGTTCCAGCCGAATGGCCTGGCTCTGGCCGGACAAGCAACCAAATGAAGCGTAGCCAGATTCGGTCCCCAGCCGGCCAGACAACCAATGCGCCTGGACGCACCGAGCCAGCCCGGGCCAGGCAAAACGGGTCTAGCCGGCCCAACCGGTAACCAAACAGGGCAAAGTCGTACGAAGTCGGCCCAACTCAGCTGGAATGGGTCCGAAGCAGGCGAATCGGACTAACAAACGGGTTCAGCCGGACAGACGAACCAAACAGCCGGAACTATCATAGACGGGTATAAATATTCTCATATTTTTCCTTGTCTTTTTCTCTCATTCGGATTTTTTATTTTTCAATCGAACCTTACTTTTTATCTTACAGCCGGATTGCCCTTTTTCTCTCCCTTGGCGGCTACAAACAGCCGGCTCACTTTTTTATTTTTCCTCTCATTTTTTCTCTAACAGACTGGACCAACCGGAAATCTCTTTTTCCTTACTTTTTCTTCTACGCTCTTTTTCTTTCGTTTTCTAAGAGAATCTCCACCCGTAACACCCATACGGGCTCCGACGCGGTCCTTTTTTTGCCCGTATGGGGGGGCGCCGTCACAATGTGGTTCCCCCCATAACAAAATTTAAATATTTTAAATTTACGAGACATTTGGACAAACAGTTCAAACTTCAACAAAACATAGACGAATAGTTTACATTAACAAAAATTTACAAACAACAAAAAAAGCCATCTAATAGCGGCCATGACCGATCCCGAGCTGGCCGTACATCGTCGCGGCGTAGTCAAATAGGCCGTCCTCGGCGTCATCGATGTTGGGCGGCTCGTCCTTCGCCGGCGGCAGGCGGTTGCACCCCTCACTGTTGGTCCT
The DNA here is from genome assembly GCA_910589775.1 of Avena eriantha. NCBI lineage: Eukaryota > Viridiplantae > Streptophyta > Magnoliopsida > Poales > Poaceae > Avena > Avena eriantha. The sequence continues at coordinate 186,303,268 of OU342740.1, read as the reverse complement.
GCGTGCCAGCCTCGTGGAAGGACTAGCTGCCCCCTCGTCATCGTCGATGTCGACGACGAGGCCGTGGTGCCTGGCGCGCTCGGCCTACTCCCGCCGCTAGTCCTGCGTGGAGCAACTTGCGACGAACTCGTCGGTGGGTGGCAGGACGACGTTGAAGGATGCCCCCTCCAGCATCCTCTGACCCAGAAATTCTTCCGGGTACTCGTCGTCCGCCAACTAGAGCATTGTTGCCGTGTACTCCGGCCGTGGCCTCCACTCCTTCTTGGACTCGGGCGGCGAGACGGCAGGACGGGGTAGCCGGTGCTCCATAGTGCCTGCGCCTCGTTGACGTGGATCCAGAGGCGGCCAAAGCCGTTGGCCATCGCGCTGTCGTAGCTATCGTGGCCCGCCATCACCGAGAGAGACGTAGAAGAAGATGACGTTTGGGGGAGGAGATGTGATACGAATTGTTTTGGCCCGTTCTTTCACGATGCACCTCCTCATCCGATGGATCTGATAGATCTCCCAATCACGTGAGCGGAATACGTAACCTGGAGATGTGGAACGCCAATCCTGCGAGCAATTCGATGATGAACGACGAACCTCACACTGCAATAGACAAGCCAAAGCTCGACAACCCTCGATAACTCGAGGACCTTCGCGCCCACACGATTACTCTTGACAATTCAAGAACCCTCGTGTCTTTATTATGGATAACTGGACGAACGTCTGAGATGCCGTCACACACGCCGATCCTAGAGGGACGGTGATAATATGAACTTTAAGTTCTACATTATTCTGAATAAATTCAAAGCTAATCTAAACCCTAGACCGGCCAGCTCCTTATATGAGGGCTGGGGCGGACAGACTCGACCTAGTCGGTTGGACAGGACAAAACCGACATCTAAACTACCTGGACTCTAAACAGGATAGATCCGGTTCGGACTGGTCCGAATATAGTCGGACTATCTGGTTGGCATGGGCCGGACTATCCGCGGTAGCCGGACATTCCGGGGTGAATCAGCAGGATTCTCCGGGGTTAGTCCCTCATCATCCTCCCGCTCTTCAGAAGGCGTTGTCCTCAACGCTAGAGGCTAGTGTCCAAAACGTGGCGTCCGATCAGCAACATCGTCACTCTCCGTCTTCAAGCTTCGCCAGTCTTCCACACCTCATCCTCTCGCTCGACTAGCTATTTTCAAGTCTTGCTCGCCTTCCACGCCTCATCCTCCCTCTCGGCTTTCTTGACTTGATACTGTCCTTCTCGCTCTTTGGTCTTCGACACCATTAACCTGATCGAGACACAAGCACCCTCCAACTGCAACTGACGGTATACCATGCATATCACCCATAACACACAGAACAAATTCCTGTACACCATGGATCCAAATAAGATGAATACACCTGGGTATGCACTTGACTGACACAAGTGTCGGTAGACTATGTGATGATATTCATAGACTGTTTCACGAACTGGACTTTCTTTACCCGCGCGAAGAAACTCCATGACAGACTAATCATGAATCCTGACCTGAATAAAGTCTTTCTTTTTTTTCTTTGGCTTTCCACTCACGGTAGGAAACTTTCCTTTTCAAACCTAGACTCCACGCCCAAGGAAACGTCTCGACAACTCCCTGCACGTGCAATCGCGACACAAATATCGTAACAGACTCTTCTTGCTGCAGCTTTTTTTCTCACGTCCACTGCTGCCAAAAAAAATCAACCTGCTGCACTTTCCTTCTCCCTGCGTGATGCACGACTTCGTTCCTTCTTTTCCTGGAGTCCACGCGCTAGCAGAAAAATTAGCGGTACTTTCCCGATCTGAAACGATGCAGCGGCAGGAAAATCGGAACAGCCAAACAAATCAAACCGATCTGCAACCGTATGATGCCAAATCATCCTCGGTAGCAGCCAAACAAATCGTACCGATATGCCTCAAAAACCGATACGCCACCATTTACTCTTGCCGCCTTTGTAGATCAAAGATCCAGCAACAACAACAAGAACGTCTCCGACGATGCAACTTGCACCGTGATCAACCTGGTGCTCTGATACCAGAACATCTATCTGGTTGATTCGCTGTGAAAGATCGTGACAAAACTATAAGATCATTGGCTTGATCCGTATCAGGTGGTATCAGAGCTCTCGTTAATCACAGCGTTGTTTTTGGATCATCTGCAGATTGTTTTTCTACAAGCAGTTTACAGATCCGTTGTGGAGAAGATATTAAAAGGAAAGAATCAGATCATTTTTGGTGGCAGGTCACGAGTTGCAGATTGATTTGCAAGGCGACTCAGTGTTTTCTCTGCACCGAGTTTGCTTAACGGAAGATCAGTTTGCCAGATCAGGAGTAGTGCAGATCGATCTTGGAATCATAGGAGTTACCTGTGCAGCAGATCAATACGCTTGGGGCAAGTGGGAGATCGGGAGAGGAAATCTGATCGTATCTGCAAGTGCGCACCAAAAAAAAAGGTCCTGATTGCTCAGGTTCAGACCGATCAGACTTACCGATCAGACTTACCCTCACCAGGTACGTGTGGTTAAGAAAAAGAAGAAAAGAGATCGGTCTCCACTTCTGCGTACGTAAACAAGGAAGGTGAGGCGCGTGGAGGCCGGCCAAGCAAGGAATCCGGCGTTTGCTACGTGCAGATCGGATCCGATCAGAACCGTTTTTTTTTTGCTCAGTCGCGCGTGGATCCCGAGCCAGAGGATAGGAAAAATTTGGAAGTTTGGATCGTAGCAAACCTCATCCTGAGTACGTGCGTTGGTTCAAAAAGAAATAAAAATCCCAGCTCATGTACGTGCTCGACATGATTTCCCTAGATCCGGTCGATGAAAAAAAAGAGTCCGATTGCTGAGTTGTCTTATGTCGCTCGCCTGAGGAGAGACCTCCTCTGTGGTCGAGCGCGAGGCCTCACGCGCCCTCGTCCTCCAGTGTGGGCCACCCGCCTCTCTTCCTTGGCCCGCTCGCGACAGGAATCGTGCCCGCCTAGGATCGCGTCCGCGCCTCTATTCCGTGGACTCTAGTAAAGGAAAGAAAAAGGAGATAAAAGAAACGATCACTGCGGTATCTGTGTGATTTCTGGGCAGAGTTCTGCTAAAGTTCAGAGATGGATCTTGAGGGTAATGTTAGTGATTTTTCAGCGCAAGACGTCTACAATGATTATCTAGACCTGAAAAATTGTGTGCGCTGGGATTCTAGTAAATTGAAGTGGAAGCTCCTACATACTGCAACCTCGATAGAATACAAGTTATGGGAATAGACAATGCAAGCTGGTTTTCGCTTATGTGTTGATCTTTCTCCAGATCTGCAGTTTGACGACACTATCGTTTTTCGTCTTGCAAAAAGGCGTGAGGATGCGCGAATTTTCCGGTGGAATATGGACACACGTACGCGAGGTGTCTCAATAAATACTGTCTGGGAGGACTATAAAAAGTTTTTACGTGCTAAATTTTTGGCACCATCAGAGATAGAGGACAAGGTGATTGTTCCGGAGGAGGTTGTACCATTGAGTGAGATGAATTTGCAACTCAAGAAAGTACAAGGCGATGCTTGCATGACAATTGACAAGGGCCAGCGTTGGAATTTATTTCAAGCACAGTGCATGATCAAAGGCAAAGCATGCAAGTTGATTATTGATGGAGAAAGCTGTACTAATGGCATTAGCAAGGCAATGGTGGTAGTGTTGGGGTTGTCCACATGGCGTATTCCTGAACCTAAGCATCTACAGTGGTTAAATAGCTGCGGTATGCGGAAGGTAACTCATAAGGTGCGTGTGTCATTTACAGTTGGTGATTATATTGATGAGATTGAGTGTGATGTATTGCTACTGGAGGTATGTGGGCTGTTACTTGGTCTTCCATGGCAGTATGATCACAATGTTACACATGCTGGAAGAGTAAATACATATTCTTTTGTGCATGGTGGCAAACAGCAGACTTTGAAGCCTATGTAGGATGATCAAATAAAGTCTCATGTAGAGCTGGTGGTACATAAGGAGAAGGTGCGCAAGGCTAAGCCAAAATCTGGGCTAGCTAAGGTGCAGGATGGAGAGCATGAGGCACAGTGCGACAATGTTGATATTACTTCAGCTATGCCTGTAGATGACAAGCCAATGGAACTTGTTAGTGACAAGTCAGTTGAAGTGCATCCTCTTATTGCTGAGAGGAAGGATGTTGCAACATGTTATCTGAAGGTTGTATGTGTTGACACAGGTGTTCAGACGGATGATATTTGTGCTCCTGATGTTCCTGTGCATGTGATGCAGCCGGATAACAAGAGCAGTTTTGTTAGCACACATGTGAGGCGTTTTGTTGGGACAGTTGTGCGGATGCATAGAGGCAAGGATGGACATGTTCGTTAGTTGTGTGGTCCAAGCATTACTCATCTTATGCAGGGTCGTGCAAAGAAGGTCCATGTTCAGCAACCATGGGTTCCAACAAGAGTTGAGAAGAAGAAGACGGTGGTGCCTAGGTCCAAGCTCGTATGGAGACGCAAGGAGGTGCAGGCGCCGAGGGCTGTATCAAGTCGAGCAGGCCAAGAGGGAGGATGTGGTGAGGAAGGCAAGCAAGACTTGAAGATGACGAAGACGCGTGAAGCGATTTTTCATATCACGCCACCTTTCCGACCCGACCCGCAAGCGTTCGGGACAACGCTTCTTGAAGGGGGATGATGATATGGGCATGAAGGAGGAGGTGAAGCCTAATTTCAGGACTCCACCAAGCTAGGTGATGCGGGGTGCATCCCATTGATAATTGGCACGCCAAGATGACCTATGATATGTAATGATAAGTCTAAGGTTGTGTCAAATATTGTTGCTATGTTATTGATTCCGAGTCTATTTTAGGTTCGAGTCCGTTTGTGTGTTCGGTTTGGGTCTATCCAACCGACTAGTTGTAGGGCTCCTATATAAAGGAGCCACCCACCTAGGGTTTAGGGGAGTTCAGTTGTTTAGTCTAAAATTATATTGTGCTCCACCGTGTATCATCCCTCCGGGGACAGCGATACCATTATAAGATTATTATTGCTGTGGAGGTTCTTGTGTTCAGCAAGGATTGTCGAGCTGTGGTTTGAGGCGTGGTGATATTCATCACGTTACTTGCTAGATTGATTCCTCTTCTTCAGGTTGCGTTCATCGCGTGATTGGAAGGATTACTATCTGGGTTACTCGCTGTGAAAGATCGGGACAAAACTATAGGATCATTGGCTTGATCCGTATCAAGATGGTGGAGCTCGCTGTCGAGGTAATGCGTGTGGCGGCAATCAAAACCGCCGCGGGGTTTTTATACTGGCGAGGAGGGGGAGGCGAGCGGTGGGCATTAACGCCGTCCTGACCCTTTGACGGGACGTGTCGGCTGCACCGATAGCTGCCGTTCGCTGGGAAGGCTGTAGCGAGGAGTGCCATTACTCAGCGCTGATGGCAAGGAAGAACGACTCTATGCGGCTGCCATGTGGGCCAGCTTTGACCGGGGCGGCTTGGCGCGCGCGCTCCCGCCTACTGTTCCCGCCACCTGCCCTGCCACGCGTCCATCCGGCGCCCCCGCTCGCCTCCCTATACATTGGGTTTGGCCTGGGGCGGCCGATAACTAGGCCGCGCCGGCACCAAAAAAATTGTGACGCGCGACTGGGCTGAATATTTCGCGTCGGCGCCCCCCAAAACACTATAGAGTACTTTGTATCCCCCGAGTGGAGATGCTCTAACCGGATCGAAACAACCGGCCGTGCACCATCCTCTCACCCAGCCGGCTCCACTCCCTTTTTATGTCTCCTTTTCCAACCGGTCAACCCAACCAAACTCCCCAGCCGGACCTACCACTCTTCCCTTTCTTTTTATTTTTTCCTTCTTCTCAACCGGACAGTTTCTCCGTCCTCCTGATTCTTTTCTGCCGGCTAGCAGAGTATAGGGACACGGGGAGGCCGGCGCACGCGCTACGCAGGACGCGCGATGCAGCATAGCGGGGCATAGAGAGGCGCGCGAGGGTGCATAGGGGCTCGCGGCGGTGGGTGCAGAGGTGTGCGTGCAAAGCCAGGCGGCGACGGACGGACGTGGGCATGTGAACAAAGAGCTCAAGGGGCGGCGCTGGCATGTGGCGAGGGAAGCTCGTGGGGAAGGCAAGGCAGGGAAGGAGGAGCAAGGCGGAGGGCAGGGTGGCGGTGCGGCCTGTAGGGGAGCTGGCAAGAGGGCGCCCGAGCCGAGGCGGTGCACGCACGGGAGATGGCGGCGTTGCGGCTCTCGCGGGCACAGGGGAGGTGTAACAAACCCATGTTTGCAATATATGTAATCATTATTTAAGAGCATAACAATGCATGAATTTTTTGCATCCTTGTTGTGTTTTGGAGACAAGAGAGGAGATGTTTTCCTTCTCAATTCTATCTTTTTTTAAAATGGTTTTGATTTGGTAAAATGGATCCACATGTGGACCCTACTGTTTAAATGCTCAAAGGTTTTATAAAAGGATTCTAAAAAATTTCCTCATTCAAATCTGTTCAAAATATTTTGAATTGACTGAAATAAGGAGGGCTTTTAGAGAAAGTAATTAGAAAAGTTTTTTCTAGAAAAAAACATTTGAGTAGAGAGGGAAAAGGCTGCAGCCCAGCAAGCCCAACACCGCGGCCCTTACCGCTTTGACAACTGGTCGTGTCGTCGTCTTCGTCGAAGACGGGGAAGCAGCTCTGTGGCTTCGCTGTTGCCATCAGCCGCGGCGCGCCAGCCAAGATTCCCGCTCGTCGTCTATAAAGCTCGGACGCCGCAGAGGAGAACCCCCAGACGCCATTTCTCCCTCCGCCTTATCCTCTCCCGCCATGGCTGGCGAGATCTAGCTCATTGCCGTCGATGCCCTCGCCGTCTCCGGTCGCCCTGATCTCTACTGAGACCACCGCCGTGAGCGCCTTCATCTCCTCATTCTTCCCATCTACTTCACGCAGCTCGGCGCACCTCCAATCGCCGGAATCGAGAAGTCCCTCTGCTGCCAGACGCCGCCGCTCGCCGTCGATTCAGGCCTCTCCTTGCCCTTCCGCCAAGCTTCACACTCTCCTGGTGAGCTTCCCGTCCGCGCGGTACTCTCCATTTTCCCGCAAGCCCACCGTAGCACCCCCGCACCGTGAAGCCAAGCCCACTGCTGCAGTAGCTCGTCAGAGATGGAGCTCTAGCGACCACAGAGGGGCGGCGCCACCTCTGTGTTGTTTGCCTCGCCGAGCTCTTTCCAATGCACCTAGCCGCGCTTGCTGGGGCGCGCCGGATCGCCGCCGTCGACCGCTAACTGGTGGTGCCACCATGTCCCCTCCGACGTGGTTGTCACGTGGCCACAGGGTGGGCATAGCATGGCCCGGGCCCTCCCGTCATCCTTGGGGCTAGCTGCCTCTGCGCTGCAGAAGTTTAGGGTTAGGGTTAGCTGACGTCAGACTGACGTCATATATGTTTTATTATTTTCAGAAATGATTTAAATAAGGCAGAAATTGTTTTATTAAATTCATAACTAATTCATATTTAATCAAAAAATATGAATAATATATCAAAATGTTCATAAAAATGAGATCTACACTTTAAAAATATAATCATGCATTGTTTATGAACCTAAACCCTAGCTAGTTTAGAGCAACATCGACCCCCCTAATTGCATATGGGATCGATGGAATGCCAAACCCTCGGCACTCCGAACCCATTTAAATTGATGCTAATCCTAGGTTTGCATTAATCTGACATTCATTCATGTGCTTGCGCATTGCATGGTTCGAGATGTTGATTGTTTCCTTTATTTCTGGTATTGGTTCTTTGCGATAGGATCCGAGCACGAGACCGAAGTCAACGATACTGAATAGCCATATCTGTCTACTGAAGGACAAGGCAAGCATAGCCTCTCAGTATGAACCTATGTTTTGCAAAGTATCTACTTTCTTGCTATATTGAACACGATTCCAATGTGGTCTTTTATTAGTAGCAAGAGTTACCTATATGCTGCATAGTTTCCCTATTGTAGCCGTATACACCTGATCCACAGCTCATAGCATCCCTAGGTCTGGCATGTGAGCCTTGCTAGAGCTTCTTCGACGGTCAAGCTTAGTAATTACGCCTGAACCATCCCGATGATGATGAATCAGAGATGCCAAAGAATCTAGAAAGGTAGGAGATGGAGACATGATCGGAGGTGATGGATAAACATGCTAAGGCTTGTATGGGAGGCCATGTTGGGTGTGGTTTTTGTAGTCCCATGCTCGCCACAACTAGGGACTATGTTCTTTCCTTCGGAACCGAGACGAGCGTCCAGCTACACGGGGCCTAGAAAACCCCTCGACTAACTAACTTGCCTAGTATATTCCATGAGTCACCTAGTTCAGGCTTTCCATTTGGCATACGCATTGAAAATGTTTTCGAAAGAGGAGGAGAAGGAGGTGCATCATAACATGTAGGTAAGCGTGGACCGGGTTGCTTGGGGTCGATGGAGCCCCTGATAAACCAATCTCGCCCAAATCTCTAGGGACTGGCTTCGGGAATTGACCCATTACGGTAGAACCCTCCTTAGGGCGTGACTCATGGTCTCAGCGACAACAAGGTAAAGGTCATGGTCAACCACCCTCTGCCGGCCCTCCAAGGAAGAGGGCTAATAATATTGGCACTAAGAGGCGGTTGGTACATGTGGGTAAACTTGTACACCCCTGTAGGGTTAAATATTTTTGAAAAGCAGTGTTCACAGTTATGAATGCTTGGTGACCGAATTCTAAGATCATAGATAACATTAACTAAAAGTAAAACTTGTTGGTCCACATGTCGTTAAGGATGCTTCCTCGAGGGTTCGAGGGGGGTGATCCTAGATGAGGTTTTTAATTTTACTTGGTTAACATGTTCAAATGTTCATGATGGACTCATCGCTCTCTTACCCCGTCTTGAAAGTATTCTTTGTAGACGAGCCTCTACTCTCTCTTGTTTACAAATAAAGTTTTCTTTACGCAAAAGAAAGCTAGAGAAAGCTTCTCTTGCCAGAGCATGTAGATACTAGGTTATCTAAGTCTTGCGGAGTACATTCTCGTACTCAGCCTTGTACCATTGTTGTTTTTCTACAGATCATCTAGTCGCAACTGAAGGTGGCTTCTATGTTGACATCAACGAGTAGTTGGGGGTCCCAGGTAGCATCCTTAGGACTATAGGTTGGACGTCGCTTATGTTTATGGCCTCTTAGGCCCTTTGTTAAGTTTCTTGTGTAGAACAATATAATTTGCTTTCGCTGTTTGGTGTAATGATGGGTCTATGACCCCTGGTTTGTAATAATCTGATATCGTACTCTCTTAAGAGTTTAAACTTATGTTGTTCTATCCCTATTTTCTGTAATGTTACCGAATTATATACTATGAGTCTCTGAGGTTGGAGTTAAGTTTATCTTGGAGGTTAATCCGAGGTTTGTTTAACCCTAATCCTGGGGGTGTTACAGGAGGTTGCCGTGGTGCGGATGTTCGACGGAGGAAGCGTCGGCGCGCGCAAAGATGGCGGCAAGGGAGGACGACACGGTGGCGTACACGGACACGCGTGGCGGCTTCCCGCAGGGAGGTCGCTGGGGAAGACGCGGCACTGTGAGCGATGCCATGGGCGGGCGCGCGACGGCGACTCAGGAAGGACATGTGGGGGAGGTTGCGAGCGGGTGCGCGCAGGAGGCGCCACTGATTTTCTCAGGCACACGCACGCGCGCTGGTCTTGCTATGGGGCTGGAGCACCAGCCGCTTGTCGTCTTGCTTCCGCTAGCTCACGCGGGCCAGCGCTTGAGGACGATGCAGACAGGCGTACGAGGACGACGGCGAGCCCCTCGATCCTTGACGAGGTGATGGCGACATGACAGCGACAGCGAGGCCGATAATGGCGCGAACAGCGATGTCCCGAATGGTGACAACGGCGAGCCCCTGAGAAACTTGAAGGAACAACCACGTCCCGATGGAGGTAGCGAGCCCCGGGGCAACTCGAAACAGCGTCGGTGATGAAGAGGTCCCATGCGGAACGAGCTCCGGTCATAGCCATACTCGCCCCCATGTGGGCACCAAATGTCGTTGCTATGGAAACAACATTTCCTAAGAAGGCTAGATAGAGGTGTGAGAGCGAGCAGGGCGACTGCGACAGTGTCCGCATGCCGGATTGGGTACAAGAAAGTGCGGTGAGACACAGGAAGTACCCAGGTTCGAAGACCTCGTAGTGAGGTAAAACTCCTACTCCTGCATGTCTGACAGTATATGTGGGTATATTCGGGCTACACAGGTGCTCCTAGAGCTGCATCTGAGATGAACTGAGCTAGAGCGTGTATGCCTAAGAGTACGTGAGCAGAGAGCTGGCTCATTTCCTGAGTGAGTGTGATCCATTGACGTGTGAATGTGAGCCTCAATGAGTGAGTCCCCCCTTGGTCATTTATACATCATGCCAAGGGACAAGGGTGGACCCACTAAGCCTAAGTACAATATACATGTGTGATGCATGAGGTAGTGCATGGTGCTAGACTATAGCCTATGTCATCTGATAAAGTGCATAGTGTCTACTATTGCATACATAGGCAGCATGGGCTCTTGTCCTCTTAGTCTTGTCGATGTCCTTCTTGCCCAGAATCCGATGTAGCTAGGGCTAATCGGTTTGCACCCGGCCATGGTAGTAGAAGCAGGGGGCACAACCGGATACACTGATCCTGTCTGGGGGCGCTAGGGTGAGCCGGATGTGTCCAGCGACCCCCAAGTTTCGAGCAGCAGCGTCTGGAGGTGTGGGGCCTGCCAGCGCGAACTGGCCCATCCGGGAGCTCTTAGCCGGCACGAGGCGAGGCAGAGGCCCAGCCGGGGCAACAGCCTAGCCGAGCGGACACTAGGGAGGAGCCCAGCCAGGCGAGGGAGCCAGAGAAGGGAACCAGCCGGGGAGGCTAGGCGGAGCGGAGTGCTGGTGGACCCGGTGGGGCGGCCCAACCGGGAGGAGAAGGTGGTGCAGCAGGAGTGGGGAGCGGCCGGATGGGCCAGCCGGCCCAGGAGGGGGCGACCGACCCTGGCGGTGGGCAAGGAGCCGGTACGCGCGCCTGTGGGCTGGCTAGGAGGCCCCAGTCGGCTCAGGACGCTGGCAGCTGTAGTTCTCTTATTTTTGTTGCCTTTTTTTCTTTTATCTATATCTAGGCGCTTCTTTGGGTACCCGTGGATAATCCCCCCGACATTTACGTCAGGCTAAGGTCTGGGATTTGTTTAACCCTGGTCCCGGGGGTGTCACAGGGGTCACTGGCATCAAAGGTGATGACGCACTGGGACCACTTGAGCTTTGGGGATGAGACCGCCGGTCTGGTAGCCGCGACGTCGCGAGTGAGAAGCTTGAAGTGCCGGTTTGACGGAGGGGCCTTAGAACCACCAAGAATGTAGGTTATGACGCCCTGTGGCACTTGGTAGCCCCCAGGATCCTCGGCACGTCCCTTCTCCTGGGGAAGGGGTTCTATTGCACAGCGTTGGCCTGCTAGACCATCGGAGAGGTGTCGCGGCCGCCGGAGTTGTTTATTTAGCGATCGCCCCCACGGTTGCCATTGCTCTTGCCGCCTCTTCCCTTCCTCTAGTTGTTGCGCATGTCATGGAGCTTCTTGAGCTCATAGAAGTCATTAGTGGGATGCCCTGGCTTCTCGTGGAAGTGGTAGTAGGAGATGTCGTCCCGCTCCCTCTCGTCGTTCCCCTCATGAGGGCTCTTTCAGTCTGGCTCTGCAGCTAGGACGGTGGCGGTCTTGCGCTTCATGTCCTTGTCCTTGCTGTTGGATGAGCTTGAGGTGTTGGGGGTAGTTTCTGCTTCGGTGAGGTTAAACATCAGCCCTGCCTCCGCCTTGGCACACTTTTCAGCAATGATGAAGAGCTCGACAGCCGTGGTGAGGCTCTCACCATGGAGACCAATCTTCTCCCTCATCTTGACGTCCTTCACACCCACTGAGAAAGCGGTGATGATGTTGGAGTCCGAGATCTTGGGGATCTTGTTGCGGACTTGGCTAAACCTCTGCAGGATCTGAAGAAGGTCGCTCCAGGTTTCTGGCATACCTGGAGGAGGTCGTAGTAGGTAAGCGGGTGCTTGTAGGTCCCCTTGAAGTTCGCGATGAAGAGGGCTATGAGCTCCACCTATGAGTCGATTGATTCCTTGAGAAGGTTCATCAGCGAGGTACTAGCCGTCTCCTTTAGGCACAGGGGGAACCAATTTGCCATGATGCGGTCATATACTCCCGCGGCCTCGACGCCTGTGGTGTAAAGCTACAGGAACTCGTACGGGTTGGTCGTTCCTTCATAGCACGCAGGCGTCTCAGGGCAGAACTTGTGGGGCCAGACGGAGACTTTTGGTGAGGGCGAGGCAGCCGTTGGCCTACACCGCCTTGCCATTGGCGAGGTCCGCGTGGTTCTGCTGACCTGCGGAGGAGATTTCCTTGGCTAGATGGTCTTCGTGCCAACGCGGCTGCGCCATGGCCACGGGAGGCGAGATGATCTGGCAGCTGTTCGCAAGTGGTGGTGTGGCATTGTCGGGCTTTGGGGCGCCTTCATGATGGCGAGGCAGGAGGGAGCCCCTAGCCCCTGACGCTGCATCCTCGCCTCGAGACCCTGGTCCCTCTGGGAAGAGGGTGGTGACGTCGAGGAGTTCGGCAATCCGATGGCACCACCTCCCCCTGCCCAGATCAGTGGCGGGTGGTCTAGGACCTCGTGCACCATGCAATTGGTACCCTCCAGGGTGAGACGCTTAGGGTGGCTGCGTGACGACGTGGTGAGGGAGAGAAACATGGTGCCAAGCGAGGAGGGGTAGGCCTCTCGCAATGGACAGTAGGAGGAGGCCCCTTAGTCCTCTGTCTATGAGGTCTACTCGAAGGAGGTGCGCTGCGGAGGGAGCTCCGCCTGGGCCTTACTCGCCGTGCGACAGAGGGCTCGCTCAGCATGGGTCTCGTTTCCAGCCAACATGTCGTTGAGGTCGAGAAAGATCTTGAAAGTACTCCTTAGATCGAGAATGGTTGATGTGCGTCAAATATCAGTGATTAATCCCATGAAGGAACTAGGGTTCAATTCTCCCTTGGTTCAAGTGGGGGCTGAGCACACAACTCCAAGAGAACCCAGCAACAACAATGAAGGTGGAGTAGTCTCACGACAGAGAGTCGACACGGGGAATTTTATCTAGGTTCGGGACCCTCATGAGGAGGTAAATCCCGTACTCAAGGTTTGTTGTATTGCTCGCGAGGGTCCCGAACCTGGGTAAAAAAACCAGGCGTCAACTCTCTACCGTGCATCCGCCAAGCTACCATAGCCATCACCAAACTCCTTCAGATTAGCGCGTTCATCCCCCTCACGAACCAATGGATCATCGGACCCTAGTTCCATCACAGGACAAATCTCCGACATTTGGCGTGCTAGGTAGGGGGCTAGGGCACGGTTTCAAGACCTTCGACGACCTCGGTAGCATGTCGGCCAGCAACGATACATGCGTCGTGCGGGCCCTCCGTCGTGCGGCAATCAAGGCACAGACGGAGCCAGCCCGGCAGCGCACCACCCTCGGGCAAGTCCCTAGATGGAGGACAAGAGGGGCTCCACCTCCTGCCCGTCGCAGGAGCCGTCCCCCTCCTCGTACGGCGTCACGTCACTTTCCCGCACCGTGTCTTCTCGTGGCCACCTTGAGCAGCTCACCCCGGATGCCGCCAAACGCATGGTGTGCGACCTCCTGGAACACCCGCCGGCTGAGCAGGGCTAGGAGAAGTGGCGCGACCGGATCGCCGAGCTCCTCAACGCCGCCACCCTCTCCCCGGAGGGCTCGAGGGCTCGGACCACCGGCAGACAGCTAGGGGATGGGGGCACACTCCCGCCCCTTCCACATGGGGGTGCGACCAAGTAGGGTGATGCCTCACCTCCGCCCACAAATAGCCGCCAGATCATCTCGCCTCCCATCACCACTGCATCGTTGCTGAGCGGGAGGAACACCTCGCCGAGAAAATCACCCCTGCTAGGGAGCAGAACCGCGCGTCCCTCGATAGCGGTATGGCAGTCTAGGCTAATAGCTAGCTCGCCTTGACCAAGAACCGCTGTTGCGTCGTTTGGCCGCACAAGTTTCGCCTAGAAATGCTGGCGTGCTACGACGGCACCACAAACCCGTGCGGATTCCACGAGCGTCGAAGCGGCGGGGGGAGGCGAGCGCGTCATGGGAACTAGTTCCCCCTATGCCTAAAGGAGGCTGCCAGTACCTGGCTCATGAACCTCCCCAAGGAGTCGATTGACTCATTGGTGGATCTCAGCTCCCTCTTCATCTCCAACTTCAAGGGGACTTACGATCTCCCACTCACCTACTATGACCTCCGCCAGATATGCCAACAGCCTGGGAAGAGTCTCTTCTATTTCCTGTAGAGGTTCAGTCGAGTCCGCAACAACATCACCAAGATCTTAGACTCCAACATCATCACTTCCTTCTTCGAGGGCGTGAAGGACGTTAAGATGAGGGAAAAGATTGGGATTCGGGGCGAGAGCCTCACCAGCGCCGTAGAACTCTTCGTCATGGCCGAGAAGTGCGCCAAAGTCGAGGTTGGGCAGATGATCGGCCTTGCAGAGGCAGAAGTCACTCCCAAGGCCTCTCGTTCACTCCCAAGGTAAAGACAAGGAGCCCAAGCGCAAGACAGCCACCATCTTGGTGGCCGAGCCAGATCAGAAGAGTACTCGCGAGGGGGCTAGCGAGCGGGAGCAGGACTACAACTCATACTACCACTTCCACAAGAAGCAAGGCCACCGCACCGACGACTGCTACCAGCTCAAGAAACTCCGCAACCTACGCAACAACCAGAGAAAGGGAAGTCCGGGAGGCGAGCGAGGCGGCCAAGGCGCGGGCAACCAAGGAGGAAACTGTTGGAACAATAACCCCGGCGGGTGTGATGCACCTCCGGCAGGTCACCAATCCAACGCCACCCAACAACATTCGCACACGCAGGGGCAAGCACGCGCCGAGGACCCCGGGGGCTACCAGGTGCAGCAAGGTTTCATAGCCTGCATCCTTGGTGGCTCTTAGTCCCCAAAGTTCAACCGGCACTTAAAGCTACTCACCCACGAGGTCACGGCTGCTAGACCAGGAATCTTCTCGCCGAAGCTCAAGTGCTCCTAGTGTGCCATCACTTTTGATGCCAGTGACCACCTTGTCTCCACCAGGCCTATGGGCACACTCCCCCTGATCTGCACCCCCACCATCAACAACATTGTAGTTGCAAAGACCCTCATCGTCGGAGGCGCTGGCCTGAACTTGATCTCCACCGAGACTTTTGCCCAGCTATAAGTGCCTTACGACAGGCCGATGGTAACCATGACGTTCTCCGGGGTGACAAGAGGGTCCAACACATCCATTGGGAAAGTGTTCCTCTCCTTCACGTTCGGAACACATCACAAATACTGCACTGAGATCTTCGACTTTGATGTGGCGCAGATCAACCTTCCGTACAACGTCGTCCTCGGCTACCCCATGTTGGCCAAGTTCTTGGCTGCCACTCACCATGCCTACAATATGCTCAAGATGACTGGCGGCAGCGGAGGGGTCATCACGGTCCGCGGAGATGAAGTGGAAGCTTTACGCTCCCTAGAGCACACCTAAAAGACCAATGCCGCCACCTATCCCGAGGACGTGTACGCCCTAGAATACGTCAGAGGCTCCACCAGAAGGAAGCAAAAGATGGCCTAGGATAACACCATGGAAAAAAGGGCAACCGGGTGTGTCCCGTACCCATGACCTCATGAGGGGTTCGGGCGTGCCCCCATCTGCCCTCATGAGGGTGGAGGCACCTCCCGAGGATGACCATGGCGCGGGGGCACTAGACTTTCCCATGGACTGTACCCATCACGCATACAAAACTTGTCGTCTCCACAACTATAGCTAAGTGACTGAGAGGGTCGTCGAACTGGGCTGCTGGGAGTTGGATAGACCTCTCCAAACGACGCGCCTGGACCCACGACCTATTCGAAGGTGAACCTCATTAAACCCTCCTCCCTTATTTTTTTGGCCCTCGTCATACCCCGTGTAGGACACTATGGTATTTGTAATAAGCCTGTAGACGCTCCCTTGGATCTTGTGCCGCACGCATGTTGGCTATTTCGGTTTTTCTTCGAAAAAGCATTTTTTCCAAAAAAATGCACCGCCAGATTTCCCTCACACCCGCCGCGCGAGCGCGTGCTAGGGACGGTACCCTTCATCGGGCCATCTCCCTACCGGCATCAGGACTCAAAGTGTTGAGCTCTCAACTCTACGACCCATCACACGACCGTGAGTTACCTCATCACGTGGCTCCAGGCGCCTAATATCCTTGCACGATGCGATACAAGACTCTGCAGGTGGGGGTCTTTTTTCTTCCTACCATCCTCTCCTGGTAAGGTCTACGGGGATCTCATTAGGGCCTAAAGTGTCGAGCTCTGAACTCTATAGCCCGTCGAACAACCGTAAGTTTCCTCACCCACGGTCCCTGATCTCGTTTTTTTCCTCGCGGGGGCTCATGAGGCCCTGCTCCTCCGCAGCCCAAGCATGTCAGGGCCTAAAGTGTCGAGCTCTAAACCTCCCATCTTATGCATTGTGTATTTATACAAGATATTGATGTTGCTTCCATTGTCGATCAAGACTTTGGATAACTTGACATGGATGCTTAGTCCGATGAAAGTTGGGTCAAGCACCAAGGCGTATGATCCAGGACTCAGCATGAGCCTAGGGTGATCCTTGATACTCCATGTGATTTCCTGATCAGACCATGGCATGTACCTCATCATAGCCGGCATAACTGCATTTAGCTCCATATGTCGACACTGCATGCTCTTTCTGTCAGTTTCTTCCGTGGTAAACACATAGTAACTCTGATGGTGTACCGTGTACTCATTTCTCCTATCATTATTAGGGTACCTTTGGTTCTGCTGGAGCTGGTTTTCCAGCTGATGAACTACATCCTATTGGGGATATACTTTCCGGGTATCCTCACTGTGCCTTAATGACCAGGGTGGCCCACTTCAGGTTAGAGCTTTGCTTCACGGGTGGCCCAGTTAGGGAGCAGAGACGGAGTCCAGTCCAGCTATGGGAAGGCCCAGAAGACTTACCGACATAGGCATGTTATGTTACTTGTAGTTCAAGATGTACTTTCTAACGGACTCTTAGTCGTAGCCGGATAGGTCTCTCCTGTAAATCCTAGGCCGGATATCTATATAAGTCGTCCTAGGGTACGCCTTTAGGGCAACACCAGACAATAGTCTACAATGTCAACTCGCACAAGTGAAACCCTTGTAACCCATATTCCGGCTCTGCCGTATTACTAGATTGCTAGGAGGAGTAGGATCCGTCCAAATCCGGTAGATTCGAACCTGGGTAAACTTGTGTACTCACCGTCCGGAACACCATACGTCTCACACCCCTCTCTTCCACAAGCCTCCAGGACCCCCTCATGGTGTACTTGTGATCAATCCGATGAAAGTTGGCGCCCATCGTGGGGCAAGTGAGCTTCGGATCTGCGTTTCGGGCAGAATCTGCAAGAATCGGAATCGTCGATACCATCACTATCGGTCACGTCCTCTACGCCAGCGATGTCCCTCTCATCGTTCTTGACGAGACCTGGATTTCAGCTAAGGAGGCCGTGACTGCCTACACCATCATGTCTTTTCGTGAGATCGATGTTTAATCGGTTTCGCTGAACCTGCCCCACCCACCCCAGGGTGATGATAGAGGCAGAAGAAATATCTGGGTCCACTTTGTCCGCAGAGGTGGCAGAGTTCCGGATCTCAGAAAATCCTAATCCCACCCAACCAGCACATGTTGCGGAGATTTTGGAGAAAGTGAGCCTGAAGCAGATCTTGCGGTGCAAGTCGAATCAGGAGTGGATCTCCCTAGCGAGGCCGAATCCCAGATCGTTCTACCTGTCGAAGCCGACATCTAGGAGGAGCATGATAACAACTCTAGTTCTGGCTTGTCAAGTCCCGGGACAAACCAACCTTTCCTAAGCATACGTTGAGGCGAATGATGATGCAAGCCGCAAACGTGGATGAGGTTCTCGAGACCATCTGGCATTTCGAGGAAGCCCACGAGAAAATCCGCAACTACCACAGGACGCACGCGTCGCACTTTGTCGGATACGTTGGATCCGGATCCGGTTCTGCCGATGCTGGAGACAACAAAGACTCGGTGCTAGAGGCAATCGGAACAAACACCAACTTACCGGCATCTTCAGATGATTCCATGAAATCGGCGGATTTCCGAAAGTTCTTCGCGGAATATGAAGAGGAGTTCAACTCCAAAGCCGCAGAAGAAGGAGAAGCCATGGACGAAGGATCCGGAGAGAACTCACCCAAAGCGCGGGATGACATGTATCTCGGCGATAGTCTCGACGTCCAGATGTCCGAAAGTACCGATCAAAGCTTGACTTCGGGAAATGGACCCAAAGTCGTCTTTGCTACTGGCGCTGCCAAGAAGGCAAAGAAGAAGAACAAGACCCCGACAAAAGACCCTCCAGAAGAGGAAGTGGTTACCGAGGAGTATGAAGAAGACTCGGATGGAGCACTAATCCTAGACGATCCCAAAGAAGCTTCGATGGATGGACACATGGTCACTGCTGGTGCCCGTAAACTAATTGATGATGCGTTAACTACGCCCATCCCTATAGCTACAGAACTTACTGCTGAAGAGTTGGAAGAAAGAGCTCAAGCCCTAGAAGCGTGTCACCAAGTACTCCTAGATGAATCCAACAACATCGAGGAAGAGAAAAAATGCATAGCTACTGCGAACAAGTTCATCTCTCTACAGCATCAGAAGACCTAGAAACACCACATGCAGGACAACAAATTTCCGGAAGTCCACAAGGTTCTCTTTGAAGGGGACCCAGGGATGCCTCAACTCAACATCAAGGGAGATCTGTTGTACCCAACACCAGTACAGAACAGTGCCATGGCTCGGAACATCCTGGCGAACAATCCAGGCGGGCATAACGTTGCTCACCAAGGGCCTGGAGCAACAGAAGGTCGCGAAATCCGGATGCGGAAATCTTGTCTGTCAATTTGACCAAGGTCGCACGGATCCGGCCTAGAATAATATAAGACCCCAACGGGTTCCGCAACAGCATTACCGTTTCGACCGTTAGGAAGACAACTACTCAAGAACCGGATCTTCAGGGCAACGCCACGAAACCGCATGTAACTAGAGCAACATTACTCCAACAGCGGAGGAAGAAGTGATTTCTGCACTGTATCCAAGAAACCCTCCCCGGTGAGAGTCCAACAATCGTAGCGATGACGACAAAAAGAAAGGTTGGGAGGAGGACCGTCAAAAGATGCCACCTCCTAGACATGCAAACATCCAGCTGAGCCCCATAACGGTGGGAGTGACAGACGGAGGAACAACGGACACGGTGCTGAGTCAAGCTAGTAGGGGGCTCGTCGTAATGAAGACCCTCCCCAGGACCGGAATAATGACGCTCCGGTTGGAGGCTGGCGATCATCCGGAAACTATCCACCTGCACCGCCCTCTCCGCCAAGTAGCCATCACAACGGCTCTCAAGGAGGCGAAGGAGGACGTCATGGCGGAGGATGTGGTGGACAAAGAAGAAGTCCGGCTCCAAGGCACCGCAGCTATAGCGAACAACCAAGACAGCGTTCCTTGTCACTATGTGATGCGAGACACCAGATCAACTCCAACATAGAGGCACAGCACTATGAGTCGGATAATTTCTACATAGGTCCAAAGTGCTTTGGACCACGTATTCGACAAACAAACTTCCTGGAAGGATTTGCTATCTCAAGACACATCCAACCCTACGACGGTGTGGCCCGGCCAGATACTTGGCTCTAGGGTTTTTTTCCAGGCTTGCTGCATAGCGAAAGGCAGAAACAACTTGGTCGTGACCCGATATCTCCCACTTATGTTGTGTAAGACCGCACGATCATGGCTCAATGAAGTTCCAGAGAATACCATCCACAACTGATATGACATGCAAAGCGCGTTCTTTCGACATTTCGAAGGCACATATCGGAGGCCTTGTACGGTAGGAGACCCATGTTGCACCCAAAAAGCCGGAGAAACTTGCCGAGATTACCTCAGACGATGGATCGACACCAAAAACTCCTGTGAAGGAGTAAATTATCAAACTATGATTCAAGCTTTCATTGCAGAACTCCTAATTGGTTTACTACATCACCGCTTGAAGTGCGACAAGGTCACTGATCTGGGAGAGATGATAGAAACAATGAGCAAGTATGCAGACGCTAACGACGATGCAGAGGGATTACTGAACGCCCTAGTTGTGCCACAGTCGGCAAAACAACCAAGGGAACAAGCCCAAAAGCGCAAGAATACCTCGAAAGAAAAACCATCACAGAAACAGTAGTGGTCACTGCTACTTTCGGGTCTAGAGGACGAGGAGGGCGCGGCGGTGGCCGCGGACGCGGTCGTGGACCTTCAAGAGTCTAGGGTAGAGGAGACCAGCAACCTGGCAAAACCTACTCCTGGGCCGACATTGCCAATAACCCGTGTGTTCATCACTTAGATGCCAACGGGGGCTTGTGTCACACAAACACCGAGTGTCATTTCAACGACGACATCAATAAAGACGATACCACTGACTATAGGGCTAAGCGGAATAAGGGAAAGAAGAATCCCAAAATAGAGAAGGAGACCAAGGAATATTTCGACATGGAGAAGCTGCCCTTCAAATCCCAAACCAGATGGAAACAAGAACTTCCCTACAAAGAAAGACACTTACGTCATTTTCCTTGGGTCTCAACCAACTAAGGTCAAGAAGGCAGTTTTGCATGAGCTCAACGTAATTGTTCCAGCTGTCCCAGAATTCTTAGACTGGTCGGAAGTGGCAATCACTGTTGACCATGCTGATCATCCGCCTAAGTTGCACATGCAAGGAAAATACGCCTTAGTCGTCAACCCACTCATTGACGGCTATGGTTTCTCCAAGACTCTCATGGACAGAGGGAGCAACATCAATATTCTGTATGTCATAAAGTTACATCGAATGCGGATCTTGGAGACTCAGTTGAATCACAGCTCTGTGATCTTTCACGGAGTTGTCCCAGGAAGACAAGCAAATTCCCTAGGAGAGATCACTTTGGATGTTACTTTCGAAACTCCAAAGAACTATCGGACGGAGGCACTTTTCTTAGAAGTGGTCTCGTTCAAGAGTGCGTACCACGCTATATTCGGACGTCCAGCTTACTGGGCTTTTATGGCTCGTCTGTGTTATATTTACAATATGATGAAAATTCTAGGTCCCAAAGGCGTGATCACCATTAGGGGAGACCCGAAGAAGGATCGAGAGTGCGAGGACGGAAATGACGCCTTTGTTGAAGTTGTGCTACACGCCCAGGAGTACTAGGAGATCAAGAAGACCATTGATCCGTCCGAGATGCCCGTGATGAAGAAGGAGGTGAAGGCATTGGAAGAGACGAAGAAGACGCTGTTGAAGGATGATGACCCCTCCAATGTGACCTAGATAGGTGTAGGCCTAAATAGCGCATAGGAAAGCGCGCTCGTCAAGTTCCTCCAAGCAAATCTAGATCTTCGCATGGCATCCATCTGACATGATCGGAGTACTAAGGGAACTTGTCATGCACTCTCTAAATGTACACCTAAACGGTTAACCCATCAAATAGTCCTTATGGCGCTTCAGCGATGAAAAGAGAAAAGCAATAGCTAAGGAACTAGCCCAGCTTCACTTAGCCAGATTCATAGAAGAGGTCATCCACACTGAGTAGTCGGCCCATCCTGTAATAGTCCCTAAAAAGGACATCACTGATTTAAGGATGTGTGTTGATTATACTACCTTGTAAAAGGCTTGTCCTAAAGATCCGTTCGCTCTGCCTAGAATTGATCATGTTATCGATTCTACGGCAGGCTCAGAACTCCTATGTTTTCTCGACGCATATTCTGGTTATCACCAAATTCAGATGAAGGAATCAGACAAAGTAAAAACTTCATTCATAACCCCTTCGAAACCTTCTGTTTTGTTACGATGCCCTTTGGGCCCAAGAACGCAGGAGCTACGTACTAGCGCACTATGCATCGTTGCCTCCACGATCAAATCAGACGCAATGTACATGCATATGTGGATGACATTGCGGTGACGTCCAAAAAGAAGGAAACCTTAATTTCCAACTTGGAGGAATTGTTCGCCAGTTTCCACAAATACAACATAATGCTTAACCCAAAAAAATGTTTCTTTGGAATACCAGCCAGAAAATTGTTAGGTTTCATCGTGTCTCCAAGAGGCATAGAGGTGAACCGAGACAAAATTAAAGCTATACTCAATATTTCCAGGCCGACTCACTTGAAGGACGTTCAAATACTAACTGGTTGCATTGCTGCAGTCGGTCGGTTTGTAAGCTGTCAACACCCGGATTTTTAATCCCAGATGCCTGTTATGTCATACATCGCAATCCTAGGATTACCATTTTTGCGAGACATAACAGATTGGATATCATAGTACATCATCCATTACAAACCATAATAAGGTCTTACACGAATAAATGATCTCATGATCCAGTCTTAATACAACAAGCAGCGGAACAAATAATAAGCGTAGTAGTGGCACAGGCAATGCTGACGATGGAAGATAGTCCTAGGTATCATAGCCGTCCTGCTATCCGTCATCTTGGTAGTCTCCTTCATAGTCTGGCCATAAGAATAGCCAGGGACACAAGGCATGAGTACTCTTTAAGTACTCGCAAACTATTACTAACAAGTAAGGTAGTTCTATTACGATTGCTAACTCTAAGTTTCTCTATAAAGTTAAGTTTGAAACATAAGCTGAGTTCAGAAACAAAGAAAGATAAAATAAAGTTCTAGAATCACTTAAGTTGGGAAGCTAGTGTCATAGTCACAACTCTGTTGTGGTCAAGTCAAGATTCAACATTCATTTCATAAGTCATTTTGAAAATATCTGACAACGAAACAGTATGGCCACTCCAACTTTCCATAACTGCGGACGCGGCTATT
This sequence comes from Avena eriantha, assembly GCA_910589775.1. Lineage (NCBI taxonomy): Eukaryota > Viridiplantae > Streptophyta > Magnoliopsida > Poales > Poaceae > Avena > Avena eriantha. The sequence goes on along the minus strand of OU342740.1, from coordinate 186,280,358 downwards.
CGAATAGTTTGACACTCTGCAGAGGTGGTACACTTTCACCACAAGATTCGATACATCTGTCAAGGATAACCCTGAATCATCATACTTAGTATGCAGATAATCAAACATAACCTTTCCTTTACACACCCTAGTATAAGCACCTCTCCTATGAGTATGGCCTCCCAACCATGACCATCTGTCATCTTGGGCACTGCATATGTGGACAACATTGAGAGGTAGCCTCAGCTCAAACCTCTCCCGCGAGGGAACTAATACTAATGCATATAAATTTCTGGCTAAGCCTTACCCAATTCAGGTATTGTGGTTGTACGGTAAAATTGGAATGGTATCGCATCCGAAGCCAACCATCAGTTTTGTAAAAGGGCTAAGGCTCATGCCTCAACATTTTCATCATCATAAACCATTTGTGTTTCTCAACACATGTCAAAACATCTCCATAGAATGACTCATCATTCCAAGGTTTTCACAATTCATTTTCATCAAGTATTCCCATCTAAAGTGACTCAAGTTCTAGTTTAGCTCTAAACTACTAGGTTAAGAGTGTTCACTAATATGGGATGCTAAGATCAATCTCATGCCATAGAATGACATCTAAGGTTATCTAGATAGGTTAAGTTTTATACTTTTTGGGCTACCTTCAACAAGTAAGGGACTTTGGTAAAGTAAAGGAAGTAAAAGCTTGAAAATAAAACTTGGGGTAGATACTAGTCAAATTGGTATAACCAAAGCATGCCTAATGCATCTTTCTTAGGTTATCTACCTTAATTCTAGCTTGCTCAGTTTACTTGAAGTGCTAGGCTTGCAAGTATAACTTGCAAGGGTTAACTTGTATAGTGCTAGCTTGCCTTGGTTGGTGTAGTGGTTGAAGTTTTCTTCCTCCTCCTATTGGTAGAATTCCTCCTCCTCGAAAGCTTGGTTGGTACTATCATCTATAAATACATACGAGATACACAATCACCAAATAAAGTTTAACCTAGGCAACTTAGTACACTAAGGCACACATTTGATGATCTATTATCATCACAAGCATCACAAGGTTTTATTAACTAGCTTCATTCTTTTTATTTTAGAAAAGTAATTTTCTGCTCATTAAAAATAACTAAGATTTAATATTCTCAATTTAAAATATGGGATCATGTGGACACGTGTCATCACCACATATTCTAACATATGGGAATGTGATTTAAAGGTTGGGTCACATTTTAATAAGTTTAAATTTAATATTTAATGATTTAAAGTGACTAGAAATGTCTATATAGCATTATTTTGGTACTAGTCCAAAGTCACTGCGTGCAAACCTTAATATTATTACATATTCAGATAGGTATGGTTAAATGTGATTTTGGAGAGTTGGAATCAACTCAAAAGCTATTAGGGTTGATTTTCGAAAGATGTTTGAATGTGCAAAAGCTTCTGTCTTGTTATTTTTACTAGGAGAGATCTCTAACTCTACAAGATTTCAATCCAATGGGCTTGGATAGAGATTTAAAGTATATTTCCAACAAAATTGGAATCACTCAATTTGGATTTGTAAAACTCTCGAAATTGATTTTTAAACTAAGGGACAGAATTGAGTTTAAACCTAAATAGAAATATCCTAATTTGAATTGCTGGGTCAGCGCGGGAAAGGAAATGGGCCGGCCCAGTGGTGCTCAGCGGCACAGAGGGAGGCTGACAGGTTGGTCCCGCTTGTCAGTGAGACTTAAAAGCCGAAGCGGTATCTAGCGATCTGGGCCACACGATTATAACGCGGATCAACAGCTCACAGTCGTCGTCGACGACGGACTCGTCACCGGCGAGACCGAACCCTAAACAGCTGGTGGGGGTGCGGTGGGGACGTAACAGGGCTCCAGCTAGTGCATCGAGGTGGGCGATCGAACTGGACGCTGACGGCAGACTCAGGCGACGTCACGGCAGGGGCTGCGGTGGACAGAATCGACGGTAGCGTCTCATCCTCTGCAGCAGGCTCCTCCGGTGCAATTCCGGCGAACTACGGCTCAAGCGGCTCCGGCGAGAGAGGGGAAATGCTCAGGGGAGAGAGGGGAGTGGAATGGTGTGAGGAGTTTGTGCTGGGGAGGCATGCTTATATAGGCACGACGGTGAGACCAAGAGGTGTGGGCGAAGCTCGTCGGTGACGATGGTGCAGGGGGCTACCAGCGTGGGTGAGGTAGGCGGACGGTGGGCGGCTCCCTGGCGGTCAGCTACGGCGCAATGACGCGGCTAGGGGCGGTGGTATATGGTCGGGAGTGTCGCGCGCTCTAGGAGACAGAGGCGGTGCTCGACGCGGCGCTCGGCGACTGTGGGTGGCGCCACAGCGCACGACCGTGTCTAGCAGGGTGCTAGGGTTGAGGCGGAGCGGCGTGCGCGGTCTGCGGTTGAGGCGCTGTCTGCGGCGTGCTGGCGGTGAGGGCACTCTGGCGCGCTTTGGCTGCGCGCAGAGAGATGGGGCGACACTGCTGGTGAGTGGTCCAGGGGCTATGGGTGATCGAGGGGTGGACAGGGAGTGGCGGTAGGGTTAGGAGGAGCTAGTGGTGGTGCTGGAACGGCGCGGTGCGGTCTATGGAGCTTTGCCCATGTTTGGTCGGCGGTGACCAAAAAGTGGCGGCGCTCCACTGCTGTTGTGGCTAAGGGAGTAGCTTAGTTATGTGCTAGTTAGAGTTAGAGGAGATAAGGGAACCAAATGGGGGTCAAAAACTCGACAAAGCATTGTTCCTCAAATAGCAAAAGTTAGGCAGAAATTCTGTGCATGCCACCTGTTCGATCAAATGGCCACAAGAACAAAAGTTTTGAATTTTGTGCTGATTTGTGGTAGAGTGATGTATCTTATGCTTAAGCATCTAGGGTTTCTTGGTATTTGAAAATGGTGTTCATTTGAGTGGTTTTTGAATTAATGTGATCTAGATACATACACTAGTTTCAATTTTCAAATGTCATTTAAATTTAGTGTTTGAAAGTTTTTGGGATGAAACAAAGTGGGCCTGGGTACATCACTACTTGTACTAGCAAGGGGTGCAAAGATCCACATTTGCTTCTGTTAAGATTTGAGTTCTAGGAATAGCCAAAGTAGGCATGGTAATTCAAAACAACTCCTAATTTAAATGCACACACATATCAATGCTTAATGATTTTAAGTGGAAAAGTTTTTGTTAACTCTAAATTTGATGTTTTGGATCTTAATAACCTTGGATTAAGTTTTGGGATGTTACACAAGCCGACTCGGTGAAAGAGCCACACCACTCTACAAGCTCCTGAAAAAGACCAAAAAGTTCGTTTAGACTGACGAAGCTGAAGCTGCACTACAAGACCTGAAAGCAGTACTCTCATCTGCTCCTATCCTTGCAGCACCGGAACCTCGGGAACCGATGTTGTTGTATCTCGCTGCGACAAACAGAGTCGACAGTGTCGTCATGGTGGTGGAGATACAAGAGGAAAAACAGGAACACCTGGTGCAGCGTCCAACTTATTGCCTCAGCGAAGCCCTAACTAAATCAAAGCAGCGGTATCCGCACTATCAAAAGCTGGCTTACGGTGTGTTCTTCACATCCCAGAAGTTGCGGCATTATTTTCAGGAACATCCAATTACCATTGTGAGCACAGCTCCCATGAGAGATATAATCAACAACGGCGATGCTATAGGACGTGTCGCAAAATCGGGCATAGAGCTTCGCGCTTTTGACATTGAGTACAAACCTTGTACAACAATCAAATCCCAAATCCTCACTCACTTTGTCGCTGATTGGATAGAGACAACGGAGAATATGACCCTCGCAGAGTCAGAATACTGGACCTTACATTTTTATGGGTCTAAGGCGCTCGGGGGCTGGCGTGGTCCAAGGAGATAAACTTTTTTATGTGTTGCAGGTCCACATCACGGCGACGCATAACGTTGCCGAATATGAAGCATTGTTGCATGGAATTTGGATTGCTAAGGATATCAACATCCGACGTTTAATGTGTTATGGAGATTCGGATCTTGTGGCTCAAAAAGTGTCAGATACCTGTAATACAAATAAGCACATGGCAGCATATAGAGCTATCGTGGATGAACTATCTAAATCGTTCGAAGGGTTTGAGGTTCAACACATCCCTCGAACAGAAAATGTGGAAGCAGAAGCATTATCTCGAATAGACTTTGCACGGAAAAAGGTCCCGGATTGCACTTTTTTAGAGCACCTCAAAGTTCCCTCTATATAAGGAGTAGATGAAGAATATCCGACCAAATCCGACTCAGCTTTAGTGGAAGTTCTGGCTGTAATTCCCAGCTGGACTCAACCCTTCCTTGATTTCTTGGTAGATGGAAAATTACCCAAAGACGAGGTTCTGAGCCGGCAGATCGTCCGACGAGCAAAATCATATACTATAGTTAATGGTGAGCTCTATAAGTGGAGTGTATTTGGGGTCTTTCAGCGCTGTGTATCTCTGGAAGGAGTGTAAATCTTACAAGAAATCCACAAAGGCGAATGCGGCCATCATGCTGCTGCCAAATCTTTAGTGGTAAAAGCTTTTCGACACGGATTTTTCTGGCTTACAGCCAAGGCAGATGTCGAACGACTGGTCAAGATGTGCAAAGGCTGCCAAAAGTACGCCAAACAAGCTCATGTTCTGGCTGATCAGCTGCGAACAATACCTATAACATGGCCTTTCGTGGTCTAGGGGATTGACATGGTAGGACCATTTAAACGGGCTCCAAGTGGATTTACTCATCTCTTAGTGATGGTGGATAAATTCACAAAATGGATTGACGCTAAACCCATCACTAGTTGTGATGGAGCAACAGCCAAAAGATTTGTCGAGGATGTCATAATCCGATATGGTTATCCACATAGCATTATTATGGACAATGGGAGTAACTTTTCTATGGGAGAGCTTGCCAAATTCCGCGATGAACAAAATATCCGACTTGACATTGCGTCAGTCGCACATCCACAGGCTAATGGACAAGTCGAAAGAGCAAATGGTTTATGGTGTGCTACGGTGGCTTGGGCAGAGGAATTACCTTCTATGGTATGGAGTTTATGAACAACTCGAAACAGGTCAACCAAATATACACCTTTCTTCTTGGTCTATGGTGTGGAAGCAGTTCTTCCTAGTGATTTGATTCATACTTCTCCCTGAGTTGCTACATATATTGAAGAGGATGCCAAAATGTCTCGACAAAATGATCTCAATTTAATCGAAGAAGTTCACGTCGTTGTTGAGACGAGATCAACAGCCTATTAGCAGAAGTTACGCAAGTATCATAACCAGAGAGTCAGAAACCGGTTTTCAATAAGGGCATTCTGGTTCTCCAGCTCGTGCATAAAAGAAAGCACAAACTTTCCCCAGTATGGGAAGGGCCCTTTTTAGTTAGCCGAGTATTGCGCAATGGTTCTTACTATCTAACTGATATGCGGCTAGTCAAAGAAAGACCTGCTACTAAGAAAAGAAAGAGAGCTGGAGGCAGTACAGACCCGGAAGAATTAGACAGACCGTGGAGTATTGCTCAACTACGTCCCTTTTATTCTTAAATTTTCTTTCTTTGTAAATCATATATGTGTACATGTTCAATGAGAAATAAAGTATTGGTTGCCTCAATTTTCTGAGAAGTTTTATATTACCATCTTATTTTCAAATGATCATGTCATAGTCAAAAATCTCAGCATACTTGAAATTACTTTATGCTCATGTTTGTTCTGGTTAAGATTTCTGATTCTAAAAAATGATACCTTCGGGTATAAATATAAATTTTCTAGTTTGTACTTTGGTTACTTATCTGATTGCCAAATGTGGGCATTTTCCCAGTAGTGAATTGTTGGTACTAGAAGCCGACTTTGTTTCCGAGTTTATACTGGTTTAGCAATTGAGCTCCATTACTCGGCAAAGTTTCCGTGTTGAAGGTTGGCCAGCTCACGAAAGGAACGAGGCGGAAACATAGATACATGATAAGTATAGACAATAACAAAAGTTCTTATGTAAACATTTCAGGCACATGAAAGTAAAGCCAAAAGTGCTAAATAGAAGTAGCAAATCTTGGCACCAACAAAAGTATTACACTACTTATTTACAACCCGAATTGTTTCAGAATAACACAATGTTTTTTCTGATGCTCTACGATGCAGGGGAAGAGGTAGGAGCTGCCGGATCACTAGAAACATTGACCTCGCCTTGATATCTCTCCGAGACGTTCAAATATGAAATGGTTTGTTCATCGTCGAAGACTTCAGCTGTTATTTCGGCAGGTAGAGGAGGCATCTCCACGCGAGTTAAGAAAGGAGTGGCATACCTGGTTAGATCAGCTACGTGACATACATATCCAACACAGTAGTCCATGATGGCCTTGATATTTTGCTCTTGTCCGTCTTCATCCACAATCGAATACCCTCTAGTTACTTGCCAGATTTCCATGCTTCCATGGTGGCTCATAACCATGGTGAGAGCGTTCTATGCTGCGGTCCGCGCATAGGATATGTTCCAGTCCTAGATGAGCTGGGGCATCTCCTGGGACTTGTCTTGCACCTCAAAGTTGGACATTCGGTTCATGTCCGGGACCTTGAGTACTCCACCAATAACCTCAAAAGATTGGCGGAAATCGTGAAGCAAATCACCGACTTGTGTAAGACGGCTAGTGTGAAACTCGGTGGAGACAGAGTCCAGTAAGTTCAGAGGACCTCCGCATATAATGCAAAGGTTAGTAAATATATCTAAAATCCTATAGTTGGAAAAGCAGAAAGTTAGAAAGTGGGAAACATACCAAAGATGACATCATCAACTTTGGTCTTCTCTGCCCTAAAGCTTTGGAGTTCGCCCAAAGTGCTTCAGAGATGTCCTTCTCTCTGAATAAAGCATCATTGATATCCGAGATCTTTTGGTCCTGGGTCGCGATCCTTCGATCGTGTTCTTCGGTGGCCATAGAAGAGGATTCGAGGACTTGAGCAATGCTCCGCTCGTGATCGGCCTTCAACTTGTGTAGCTCTCGACGTAAGTCAGTGTTCTCCACCTCCAGGGTCTTAAGGTTCTCGGCTTCTTAAATCATGGCACATGATTGTTTTACCAGTGATGTAAGCAAAAGAACAACAGTTTAATAAATAATTCGACTATGAAAGAAAGAGCAAGGTTAAGGACTAAAATGTTTACCTTCAGCCTCATCTCTTGACACCTTTAACTGAGCATTTTCAAGCCGGAGAGCTATGATCTCTCTCCGCTTATTACTGATATTATTCCACAATTCCTAGTTATATGAATTAACTTTCTATAAGTCAGAATACCCAGAGTCAGAAGTCTACTAAAGACTCGGGCTAATATTTTTACTAATATCAGCACGAGCTTTTGGGGCTACACTAGTTGATTCTCAGGCATCCTATGAAATCATAAACCCGCATTGTCTACCCAACATCATGCTTGGGGGCTACAGGATATGATATGAATTAAAGTAAAAAAGTTGGGTTGGAAATTCGACTTACATGATGTTCATGAGTGATATTGCTTAAGATCATGGTCACCTCGATGCTAACCTTCTCGGTGAGGGTCAGCGGGATTACCGGTGGGGGAGGAACCACACCGGCTCTCAGCCTCTCGTCACGAAGACGTATCTGCTCGACAAGATCAGAGTACTTGATGTCTTATGCTTCTTGTGCCTCCTCCTAGGCTATGATGTTTTGGATTTCCAAGCATTGCTGGGCCAGCCATTGGATCTCTTCTACAGATTTCCAAGTAATGCCAAGTTTGGCAAGACCCGGATTGCTAAGTAGGTTTTCGGCGAAAACCTCTACCGAGGGATCATTACCCATTGAGGGTTCACCCTTATCAACTGCCGAGTCACCCATGGTGACATTAGACTACAAACCAAGGTTCGCTGGCTCGGAGTGAGGAGCCGGATCTTCTGGGGCAGTCGGAGATGGAGTGATCTCCGGCGTTGAAGTAGGTTGCGGGGTAGGATTTGGAGTCGGAGGCGTTGTGGCAGGAGAAGTCAAATTCAGTTTTGACTGGCACGGGGGCTTCGACGAGCCTCATTTCCCCTTGCCCTTCGTGAGCTGTTTAGCACTGAGGAGGTATTAGATCAAAGATCGTTACGCCTTAGAAATATTTACGAAAGAAAATACAGAGACCTTGTGAGGAAAGATACCTCTTCACAATGGGCACTTTGTTTATGCCAATAGAAACTGTCAAAGCCTTACGCTTTCAGGTAAAGGTCTCCGGCAAAGGAACCAGTTCTCCATCATCCTGAGAGATCTCAGGAGGATATCCCTCGAGAGGAGCAAGCTCCGACTCGGGGAGGTCAGCAAGCTAAAAAGGAAAAATATGTCAGTATTGCAAAAAGAGACAATAATGTAAATATGAACACATGATTCGAGGTATTGTTGGAAACTTACTAGTACCACAAGATTATCAGCCGTATGCATGTCCAAGGACAACTCCGGGATTTTCCTCTTGATCCACTCCCGTATCAATCATCCGATTTGGGACTCATAGTCCTTTTCTGAGTAAGCACGGGAGCAGATACAGAGAGAGTCTTTCTTGGACGACGTGATGGAGTGCATAAGACGGTCGCCATAGTGTTCGAGAGGCTAGATCCGGCGTGCCAGCCAGCAGTGAATCAAGTCGGACCCTTTAAGGCCCTTGTGCTTCATAAGATATTCAATCCGCCTATTGGCGAGAGGCAGATCAGCACTGAGAGCCGGCGCATGTGCGTCCCAGGACTCTTGGGGCGTGGCCGCACCATCGACAAAAGCCGGTAAAGAAGTAGCTTTACCGGGAGATGGTATATCATTATGATAGAAAAAGGTGGATGGCCATTGTTTTACCGACTCACTAGCCTTAATCCTAGGATAGACACATTCTCTCCTAACCGAAAAGCTAAGAGTTCCGGTAATGTATGCATTACCGGCAGTGATAGAGTTTCTCCGGGTATGAAAATAGTACTATAAGAGAATGTGGCTCGGCGTAATGCTGAGATACCCCTCGCTCATAGAGGCATAAGCACTCATCTCTAAGAGACAGTTCGGTGGGAGATGGTGGAGATGAACTCCGTAATAATCTATTACCTCAGAGAAGAAATCTGAGGGTGGAAAGCTCAAACCTTTGTCGATGTGGGTGCCGAAATGCACCCGCTCGCCGCCATTGGGGGTGGGGACGGTTTGTCCATAGCAGCTCAGCCAGTTGCCGGAACAAAGGAGCCCTTCGTTCTCGACGACGCAAAGCTTGGCGTCATCCAAGATGCACAGGATCCAGACCTCGCGAAAGCTCTCCTTCTCCGCTACTGACGCCATCGATGTTGTCTCCACAATTTTGAAAGATGAGGCTTCAACCATTTTCTATGCGTCGGTGACCTAGAATGGGCGGTGCTGGGTGATTTTGGGGGAGGCAGAGGAGCACTGTTCGTGGGAAGTGTCGAGAGGAAGGAAGGAGCACAAGTGCTGGTGAAGAGGAGAGGGACAAATCTCAACCCCTTATATCCTTCATCAGAGCCAAGATTCGTGCAATGTAACAAGTAACCATGCCACGCGTCGTGGAAGGAGGTGGTTAACTCCCTCACGATGTTTACGCCGCCTCGATCTCCGCACATGCATTAAAAAGACGCCTCGTTCTGCAAAAAGGACGACCCACCAATGGTCGTGCAGACGGGAATGTTTGTCAGTAAAATGACTTGACCATGACTGATGTCAGATTACGTCAAAGACCAAGTTCCGGCTTAGTTTGAATTTCAAGCTGGAAACTCGAATAATGTATTTATAGGTCCGACTCATTTTGAGACCTGGATCCCATCCTTTCTATTGAAGTTTCAGGAACCCTTCAAGATTCTGCAAGCCAAAGATTAAGCTAGACAATGATGAAATCCGACTCTAGATCTTGGAGGCTTCCGGGGGCTGCTGTTGGGGATATACTTTCCTGGTATCCTCACTGTGCCTTAATTACCAGGGTGGCCCACTTTGGGTTAGAGATTTGCTTCACTGGCGGCCGGGTCAGGGAGAAGAGACGGAGTCCAGTTCGGCTACGGGAAGGCCCAGAAGACTTACCGACATAGGCCTGTTATGTTACTTAGTCGTAGACGGATAATTCTCTCCTATAATCCCTAGGCCGGATATCTATATACGTCGTCCTAGGGTATGCCTTAAGGGAAACACCAGACAATAGTCTACAATCTCAACTCGCACAGGTGCAAACCTTGTAACCCATATTCCGGCTCTGTCGTATTACTGGATTGCTAGCAGGAGTAGGATCCGTCCAAAGCCGGTGGATTCGAACCTGCATAAACTTGTGTGCTCACCATCCCAAAACACCGTACATCTCACACCCCTATCTTCCACACACCACAAGGACCCCCTCATGGCGTACTTGTCATCAATCCGATGACTCATCCTTTCTCTCATGGTTCTCATACCTCGGTGGGGTTGGTGGTAACATCTTCTGCTACACATTTTCCCTAATGAGTTCCTGCTACCGAGGTGCATCATGCCGAGGTGACGAAGCATTCCGCGCACCACTCTGCTCTATTTTCCTCATCCACTCACATTGCCGAGTTGTGTGATTCGTCGGGTTACTCGGGTTCGGCATGTGAAATTTGGATGGTTGATCCAGCATAGACTCATACGGATACCTCAACCTATCCTTATTTTCCTGCCACTTTTTCTTCTACTCTGGCGTCCAAGTTTTCTTTCCATCATTCCTCGGAGTCCATTGTTGCCCTCCATTCTTCTGTCGTTGGCTATTCCTAGCTCTGGCTTGATCTGGCTCCACTGGTGCAACTTGTTGCGAACCATTTCGGCCGCTCATCTCTCTTGTTACCCCAGAAATCATTTTGCCGAGATGAAGCGGCTCCATCTCGGTGGTAGTACTCCTCATTTGACTCATTTAACACAAGCCAAGGTTAAGTTGGATAACCCAATGCATACGAGTCAGCAATTCTGATTGTTTCAGCTAGCTTAGTTGGCACATCTCTTTGCAACCTCTACCACAACATACTCGCATACCTACACCCTTGTTCAAACCAAGCAACGGCTTGTGATTCAATCACCCCGTTGCATGAGTTTTGCACATTGCATCAGCGAGTTAAGAACTCCCGGTCTATCTCATTTGGCCTTTTGCTTGCACATTGCCAGTGTTTGTGGCCTATTCGGCCTCTTTTACATGCTCGTGAAGTTACTGCTGAACATTTCCTCAAAATCTATCCAGCAATTGATACTTCCTGCTAGCAAATTGTTTAACTAGAATCTTGTTGGACCTTCCAACATCTGTGGTACATATCTCACAACCCATCTCAAATTGCTCGTGGCAATGTTCACCGTTGTTGCATAGTAAATTAGCCAATCCTCCGGCTTGGTGCTACCGTCGCACGTCTTTGTACTGCTAGCCAACTAAAAGTTTGCCACAGGAGGTTCTCTCATGATCCGAGGTCCAAAGCATGCTAGACCCGGAGGACCTTGACCCTCTATCAACTCCGACCTATAAATCCGGTCGAGCTTCAACCTTGCATCATCTGGCTGCAAGTTCCTGTTTCCCATCCTTGATCCTATCACATGGTGTTCCGGCCTAGGAAACCCGACGTCAGCGATCTCCCAATAACCATCATTGTACCTATCTTGACCTGGACGAACATATTGGTATTGCATAGTTGGGCCGACACTTTTCTCTTGCCAAGCTTCGTACTGTTTATGTTGCTGCCGAGGTGGGTTTTTGCCTGCTCCCGCCGAGTTACGCTGTACGGCATTACCGTTCCTAGCAATTCCCTGACCGGAATTGCCTTGGTCACGGTTAATTCGTCCAGCTTCACCTCGGCTGGCACTGTGACGATCCTCATCACCTTGGACTGCCTTTCCTTTCCCTACCCTTGTCGGGTCATATGGGACTATATGCTTATTCTTTCTTGCTGAGGTCACTACCTCTTCTCTTCTACGGCCCGTATTAGGGGATGATGCTTTTCTAGTGGATTTTGTCGGGTTGCCTCTCACCGAATGAACTATATGTGATCCTCCTACTACCACCGGGTTTTCTTTGACAATTTCCTCATTCTTGTTGTTTTCTACTCTCACTAAGTGGTTCACTCTTTCTTGTTGCCACTCCCGAGCTTCGCCGGATAGACCCTCTAACTCGGACGCTGTAGCCTCTACAACCCTGAGGTTCTTTGATGCGGTGCTATACCTTGCCATCCCGGTTTTCACTAAGGTAGCCGAATACCCTGGCCTAGGTACATATTCTTTCTCCATCTCACTGATGAGGTTTCTACCTCTAATTTTTACTCCGTCCATGTGGGTGGGGCTAATTCGGTTTGCCTTGGCATACTCATGGAAGGTGACGTTCGATGACTGTTGTAACTCGGATAATCTTTTTGCCCCTGCTAACATTTTTAGCCAAGTCTCCTCTAGCTCGGCCTGTGCCTGATCTGGATCTGCTACCGGTGTTATCGGAGTAGCTAAGCTATCTATTGCCTGCTGCAACACATTCTCTAGCCTCTCTAGTGGAGGCCCCTTATCCTAGGTACCTTTGGTGTTGTCTCCGGGTTCTCTGCTGGGTCGTTCCTTGCTCATGCATATGGTGCTGTCATCATGACCTCAACATATAGCGGGGCGAGTGATACGGGGCCGCGATCCGCGCTGAGAGGTGGTCCGCCTCCCTCGTCGACACGCAGCGGGTGCACACATGAATCATCCATGCCAACGTAGACCTTATGGGCACCTAGGCTAATGCAGAGGCCATTGCATGGAGGAGGGCGGTTGTGAAAGATGCGTGCGTTGTCGTTGACGTAGTCCAGCGCTCCAAAGCGCTGAACAAGCCCGGAGACGATGCGTTCCCTGGTGGCGATGATTTTTCTTGTCCGGATATTCACTCTAGCTAGCACCGTTGCTGCCCCACGATGGGCGCCAACCGTCGTGGTGGTGGCACGACAAATGCCATGGGTGGGCTAAAGATGGGGCCAATGTGTGCTAGAGGTATCCAGGGAGGGATGGTGTGGTGATTCCACACGTAGATGCTTTTATTCTCTCTATCAATGGTGTTTAGAGATGATCCTTGAGCCATTCGTGGGGAGGAGGAAGAAAGAACCTCTCTACTGCCCACAACTCTCTCTATGGTTTTCCTTAGTAAAAATGGCAGACCCTCTCGAGGATCCTGGTGATCCTTATATAGGGGAGGCAAGGTTTAAAGCTAGGGCATACATGGAGGGCATATTTTCTGAATATGCCTCTCCCAAAATAGCAAAAAGGTGCTACTCTTTTTCCCTTTGTAAGCCGCCCAGGACTCATCGCGTAAGCCTCTCTGAGCCCCTCTGCAGTGCGGCATCACCCGACAAAGGAAACGTCACCTTTGTTGGCCGTACTCGCTGGTCCTCCTCTCTGTCCTCTGCGCTCAGGCTACTGTGGAGAGAGAAAATCTTTGACCATGGAGATTCCTTATTTCTCTTGTAAGCCAAGTAGTAACCCGGCTAATGCCTAGTTAACTCAGCCCCGAGGGTACCTGCAAACAAGTTACAATTATGGTGCCGACATATACTTTATGTCGGCCCAGGTAATGTTGGGTGAACACCATCTGGGTTGGGTCTACCGTAACTTGGTTTGCCTTGAGGTAACTCGGCCAGCACTTCCTTTGACCATGTTGTACCTTAGCGAACACTGTCGTTATACCTCGGCTTGACCCTCCCCAGGGTTATCCCCCCAACAGTCCACAAAGGACACTTTATAGGAGGATGGAGTGGAGCATGGCGAGCTGGACCGAGTCCATGTAAAGTAGTCTCCTAGATCCAAACCAGGGGGAGGCATTGTGGTGACCCTCCCTGTTCGTAGACCAGGGGGAGAGGCCCGACGCCGCCCTATATAAGGAGCCATTCTCCTACCTTGCAAAGGGGGATCCTAGAGACCTAAGCCCCCAGACTTTCTTCCCCCATTGTAACATTGTGAGGCAATCGAGCTATACAACCAAGCAAGATTACGGGCTTTACCTCCTCACAAGGGTCCCGAACCTGGGAAAAAAACCATCGTCAACTCTCTGTCGTGCATCCGCCTCGCCGCCATAGCCATCGCCGAACTCCTTCAGATTATCATGCTCATCCCACTCACGAACCGATGGATCATTGGCGCTAGTTCTTTCAAAGGACAAATATCGGACATTTGGCGCACCAGGTAGGGGGCTGAGGCGTGGTTTCAAGACCTTAGACGACCTCGGTACCATGTCGGCAGGCAACAAGACGCGGTCCGAGCGGGCCCTCCATTGTGTGTCAAGCAAGGCCGAGACGCAGCCGGACTGGCAGCGCACTGCCCCCGGGCAAGCCCCGTCACAGTAGGCGGCCCCCTCCTTGTACGGCGTCATGTCGCTTTCCCGCACCACGTCTTCCCGTGGCCACCTCGAGCAACTCACCCCGGAGGATGCCAGACGCATGGTGTGCTAGCTCCTGGAACACCCGACGGCTGAGTAGGGCCAGAAGAAGTGGCGCGACCAGATCGCCGAGCTCCTCAACGCAACCACCCTCTCCTCGGAGGGCCCGAGGGCTCGGACCGCCAGCGGAGAGCAGGGGCTGGGGGCATGCTCCCACCCTGTCTGCATGGGGGAGCGGCAAAGAAGGGTGATGCCTCACCTCCCCTCGCAAATAGCTGCCAGATCATCTCGCCTCCCTTTGCCACTGCATCGCCACGTGAACGGGAGGACCGCCTTGCGAGGAAATTGCCCCTGTTGGGCAGCAAAACCGCGCGTCCCTCGACATCGGTAGGGTAGTCCAGGCTAACCGCTGCCTCGACTTCACTAAGAACCTCCGCCGCATCGTCTAGCCGCACAAGTTCCGCCCGAAAATGTTGGCTCTATGACGGCACCATGAATCTGTGCGAATTCCTCCAGATTTACATCATGAACTCCGCCATGTCGTCTGGCTGCACAAGTTTCGCCCAGAAATGCAGGTGCGCTACGACGGCACCAAGAAACCGTGTGAATTCCATGGGCATCTAAGCGGCGGGGGGAGACGACCGCGTCATGGAGAACTAGTCACTACTAGGAAAACAGGTATAGGTAGACAAGCTACTCTGTGGCGCATATACAAAACCGTACGCCACAGATAAATATCAGTGGTGCATATAAAAAAATAACCCACTGAAATTTGGCAGTTCAGTGGCACACATAACCAATATGCGCCATAGAAATCCACATTTCTGTGGCACATATTTTAATGTGCGCCATAGAAAGTGATGATTCTGTGGCGCATATAGATGTATGTGCTACAGAAAGTAGATGGGACCTAGCACCAAAAAAAGGGGGAGACAATTCTGTGGTGCATATGTCCATATGCACCATAGAAAGTGAAGTTTCTGTGGCGCATATAGATGTATGCCCCATAGAATATGGAAAAACATATCCCACCCCCCCACCCCCGTGGATCGCCTTTTCAGTTTTATAAAAAATAAACGAAAATGATAAAAACTTCAAAATATAATTCTTTTGAGATGTAGTTATATTTTGGGGTGTAGTTGTAGTGAAAATTGAAATACATGAATTTCGATGTATTTTGCAAAAATAGGTCATGGCACGGTAAAACAACCATAACTTTTGCATACAATGTAGGAAAAAAAGTGTAATATCTCAAAATGATCGTCTCGAAATTTCCTACTCAATTTTAACCGCTGGAAGCCATTGAAGATTTTACAGATTCCACAAATTCGAAAAGAGTAAAAAGTTATGGCAAAAACAAAAAAATTCTAGCAAAAAAATAAAAAAGGGGAGAAACTTCTGTGGCGCATTTCTCCCATATGCGCCGCAGAAGTCTTGGGCGGGATTCGAAATTTGAATTCCGCTTGCGCCCCTTCTCCTTATATTCCTCTACTTCTTCTCCCTCTCTTTTCTCCTTCTCCACTCCACTTCTCCTCCCCTCCAGACTTCTCCCCTCCACTTCCCCTTCCCTCCATACTTCTCCCCTTCTCCTCCACTCTACGGTGACCTCCACCTCCACCTCCGGCCATGGCCTCCTACTCTACCTCGGTGACCTCCTCCGACGACCTCCAACACCACATGCGACCCTGTCCTCCACCTCCAGCGACCTCCTCGTCCTCCTCATCCACCACCACCTCCGACGGCCTCCTCCGACCATCACCGGCGAGCCCTTCCTCCACCTCCAGCGGCCTCCTCCGACCATCTCCGGTGAGCCCTTCCTCCACCTCCGGTGGCCTCCTCCTACTACTACTCTGATCACCTCCGACGACCTCCTTCTCCTCCGGCCAGCACCTCTGATCCACCTCCGGCGACCCCCCCCACCTCTAGCCGCTTTTTTTTTGAAATTCGAAAAAAATATATGGCGCATATTGCAATATGCGCTACAGAAAGTTGATATCTAGCCCGCCTTTTTGTCTGAAATTTGAAAAAAAAATTGTGGCGCATATTGGCCATATGCGCCACAGAAGTTTGAGATTTATGTGGTGCATATCAATATGCACCACAGAAAAGAGTTATTAGTGGCGAGGTAACAGTGGCACATCTGATATACGCCACAGATATGTCAAATACGTGCGCCACTAATAAGGCTTTTCCTACTAGTGAGTTCCCCTTGTGTCTGAAGGAGGCAGTCAATACCTAGCTCATGAACCTCCCCAAGGAGTCGATTGACTCATGGGAGGAGCTCAACTCCCTCCTCATCTCCAACTTCAAGGGGACATACGAGCTCCCACTCACCTACTACGACCTCCGCCAGATACGCTAGCATCCTGGGGAGAGTTTCTTCAGTTTCCTACATAGGTTCAGTCGAGTCCGCAACAAAATCACCAAGATCTTAGACTCCAACATCATCACTTCCTCCTTCGAGGGCGTGAAGGACGTTAAGATGAGGGAAAAGATTGGTATTCGGGGCCAGAGCCTCACCACCACCGTAGAGCTCTTCGTCATGGCCAAGAAAGGCGCCAAAGCCGAGGCTGGGAGGATGTTTGGCCTCGCGGAGGAAGAAGTCACTTCCAAGGCCTCCAGTTCATCAAAGACTAAAGACAAGGAGCCCAAGTGGAAGATTGCCACCGTCCTGCCGGTCAAGCCTCCAGTCCTCGCATGGGGGCCAGCGAGTGGGAGCGGGACGATAGCTTGTACTAACACTTCCACAAGAAGCAAGGCCACCCCACCGATGACTGCTACTAGCTCAAGAAACTCCATGACCTGCACAACAACCATAGAAAGGGAAGACCAAGTGGCGAGCGAGGCGGCCCAGGCGCGTGTAACCATGGAGGAAACTGCTAGAACAACAACCCCGATGGGCGTGATGCCCCTCCGGTAGGTTACCAAGCTAACACCACCCAACATCATGCCCACGCGCAGGGGAAGGAACGCGCTGAAGACCCCATGGGCTACCTGGTGCTGCAAGGTGCCACAGCCTGCATCGTTGGTGGCTCTCAGGCCCCAACGTCCAACCGACACTTCCAGCTGCTCACCCGCGAGGTCGCAGCTGCTAGACCAGGAATCTCCTCGCCGAAGGTCAAGTGCTTCTAGTGTGCCATCACCTTCGACACCAGCGACCACCCCATCTTCACTAGGCTTGTGGGAACACCCCCTGATCTGCACCCGCACCATCAACAACATCGCCATTGCAAAGACCCTCATCATTGGAGGCACTGTCCTAAATGTGATCTCCACCGAGACTTTCGCCCAACTGTAAGTGCCTTACAACAGGCCGACGGAAACCATGCCATTCTCAGGGGTTACAAGTGAGTCCACCACACACATCGGGAAAGTGTGCGTCTCCTTCACATTCGGAACACG
This sequence comes from Avena eriantha, assembly GCA_910589775.1. Taxonomy (NCBI): domain Eukaryota; kingdom Viridiplantae; phylum Streptophyta; class Magnoliopsida; order Poales; family Poaceae; genus Avena; species Avena eriantha. Next base: position 186,262,676 of record OU342740.1, on the reverse strand, counting down.
CAACAACTATAGCAAGAGATCGTCAACTTCGATGCAAAGCACATCAAACTTTCGTACAACATCATCCTCGGCTACACCATATTGGCCAATTTCATGGCTGCCACTCACCATGCCTACAACATGCTCAAGATGCCTCACGACAACGGCGGGGTCATCACAGTCTGCTGCGACGAAGTGGAAGCTTTACGCTCCCTAGAGCACGCCTACAAGACCGCTGCCACCAACTATCCCGAGGATGTGTACACCCTGGACTACGTCAGAGGCTCCACCAGAAGGAAGAAAATGATGGCCTAGGATAACTCCATGGCAAAAAGGGACGCCAAGTGTGGCCCATACCCATGACCTCATGAGGGGTTCGGGCATGTCCTCGTGCTCCCTCACGAGGGTGGAGGAGCCTCCAGAGGACAACGATGGCGTGGGGGCTCTAGACTTTTCCATGGAATGGATCAAGCGCGCATACAACACCTACCGTCCCCATGGCTGCAACTAAGTGATCGAGAGGGCTGGCAGACCGGGCTGCTAGGAGGTGGATAGACCTCTACGGACGACGTGCCTGGATCCGCGACCTTTTTGAAGGTGAACCTCGTTAAACCCTCCTCCCTTATGATTTTGCCCCTCGTCAGACCCCGTGCAGGCCACGGTGGTATTTGTAATAAGCCTGTACTACTGGCGCTCCCCTGGATCTTGTGGCACGCATGCGTTGGCTATTTGGGTTTTTGTGACACCCCCGGGATCAGGGCTAAGCAAATCCAGACCTTAGCCTAACATAAGCTTAACCTAGAGATCGAGGATATCCAGTGATAAATCGGTAACACAACAGTCACCCTGTGACACAAAACATATTTCAGTAACCTCATAACTGAGCGAAGAACCAAAATATTACAAGTAGAGGTCATTGACCACAAACATCAAAGAACGGAAGGAAAATTATGCTATTAAGTATAGCAAACTTAACAAATGACCTAAGAGACCTAAAGCATAACGATGACGTCCCAGACCAGAGATTCCAGGCTGCCGGCCGGGAACCCCAGGCTACTCGTCGGTGTCAATGTCGTATGGAACTCGTCTTCAGGGAACACTTACTCTGCTACAAAAGTATCAACAAAGGAAGGGTGAGTACAGGGTGTACTGCGCAAGACTTATAGCTAGTGGGGTTATTTTGCATAAATCCATCTTTGTTTATAAAACAAGCGAGTGAAGAAGCTCGTCTAATCAGAATATTTTTAAAGGGGATAAGAGAGCGACATCTCCAACGAATTGATCATCGTCTTGATATCTACCAAAGTAATCCTCATCTCACAACTAGGATCACCCCCTCGTACTCATGAGGACACATCCTTAAGCACACGTTGATCTACCAAGTTTTACAATTAGGTTAATGTTCTCTATGATCTTAGAATTCGGGCACCGAGCATTCATAATCGTGAACATGACTTTTCGAAAAGATCTAACCCTGCAGGGGTGTACAACTTTACCCACACGCACCAACCGACTCTTAATGAAGAGCTATTAGCCCTCTTCCTTGGAAGGCTGGCAAAGGGTGGTTGGACACGACCTTTCCCTTGCTTTCGCCGAGACCATGAGTCACGCCCTAAGGATGGTTCCGCCGTAACGCGTCAAATCCCGAAGTCGGTCCCTAGAGGTGTTGGCGATGTTGGTTTACCAGGGGATCCATCGACCCCAAGCAACCCCGGACATGCTTACCTACCTATATGAATGCGCCTCCTTCACCTCCTCCTTCGAAAACATTTTCAATGCATATGTCAAATGGAACGCTAAACTATGTGAATCATGGAATCTACTAGGCAAGTTAGTTACTCTTGAGGTTTTCTAGGACCCATGTGGTTGTATGCTCGTCTCGGTTCGAAAGGCAAGAACTCGGTCACTAGTGGTGGCGAGCATGGGACAAGAAAAACCACATCCCACCATGGCCTCCCATACAAGCCTTATCATGTTTAACCTTTACCACTAATGATACCTCATTAGTATACCTCGTTCTCCTGTCATACTAGATTCTATGCATTTGGTACATCTTCTGGATGAACCAGCACTAACAACTATGCATGGCTAAGCAAGACACAGATAAAAGCTCTAGCAGTGCACAGAAGCCAAACCTATTTATGCTAGGAGAAGTGGATCAGGAAATATAAGCTTGAAGGGAGTAATGCAACAGATATGATACTCTATAAAAGACCACACTAGAATCGTATGCATCATGGCGAGAAGGAAAATACTTTGAAAGCATAGGATTGTATCATGGTGGGGTTATGCTTGCCTTGTTTGTTGATACCCAGATATAGATCTTCGGAAGCCTTGTACTTGACTTGATTACATTTGGTCAAGTATTGTTCGTCGATCTTCGATGGTGTTGATCTTGGTCTTCGATCTCGATCTCGATACCATATTCTACAGGGAAGAAGAAAACATAGGAAAGAAAAGGGGAACAATAATCAACACATGGCATCAATGCAATGCTCAAGAAAGTATGATGATATGACAAGTTAAATTGTATCGAAATGGAACCCAAAGGCATGCTCGGCAATTTAAGCGGCTTCCAAGGGGTGCAAACCCTAATACAGGAGAGACCCCGGAATCACCTACGGGGTTCAATTGATTCTTCTAATTAAACTTATCATTAAAGTTGTAGTACAATGCATGAGTATGAATCTATTGTGTAGATCTCATTTTTGTGAACATTTTGATATATTATACACATTTTTCGGAGTTAATACAAATTACTTATTGAATTTCTAACATTTATCCTTTTTTTGAAAATATTAAAACAACCCAGAACCCTTTTCACATAGGGGCAACCCCTAGCCGCTGTGCCTGACTGCTGGGGCCAGGCCACATCAGCAAGCCACGCGGGAAAAGTGGGACCCACAGCAGGTTTGACCGGGCTGACCCGCCCATGCTGACGTCGGCGTGACGTCACCAGGACGTCAGCCTGGCCGGCTCTCTCAGATCTACGACGGAAAGGCAGTTGAGGGCGAACGGGGATGCGGGGATGCGATGGTTAGACACAACGCGATGGAGGGAGCATAAAGGTGGTAGCGCCGTATAAGAATTGTTGCCGGAGCAGCCCGTCCTTGGTTCTAGGGAAGTGGTTAGAGAGGGAGCTCGAGGTCGGAGACGGCCGAAATCGTCTAGGTTGTGCGGCGGCCGAAGTTGGGGATTCCGAGCACGGTGGACTCGATTCCGAGCATATGAAGGAGGTTCCATATGCGAGGAGGGTCAGAGCGACGAGGCGGTGACGTGAGCTTGCTCGACGAGGCACGGGACGACATGGAGCGGCGGGCCGCTACAGCAACTGAGGCTAGGGTTCGGGCTGAGCGAGGATTAGAGAGAGAGAGGCTAGGGGGAGAAAGAGAGCCAGGGGACAGATAGCTGAGGGCCTCCGTGTTATTATCCATGCTCCAGAGCGGCGAGCGGTGAAGATCGTGACGCGGCGACGGCATCGCGCGGCGGAGGCGCTACCAGGCAGCTGCTTGGCCTCGGCGCGAGGAGGAAGAAAGGGAAACGACAGTATAGGGGTACGGGCCATGGGTGGGCTAGATGGGCCGCTGTGGGCCGCAACGCGCTGCGCGCGAACAGCAGGGGGAGAGGGAAAGAGGGAGGAGGCGAGCTGGGCTAGGTAGTTTGCTAGCTGCTGCTCTATTTTTTTAGAAAGCCTTTTCCCTTTTTAGTTTCTGTTTCATCTTTTGTAATTCAATTTCAAACATGTTTGAGGTATTTCAAAAATACCAGAGGCTTTTATAAACTAGTAAAATATTGTGGGGCCCTCTTAGTCCATTTGGGCTCCATAATTTTGGAACTTTTCAAAATACAAAACCTTTTTGAATGCATTCCAGAAAGAGAGGGGAGGATTAGGGTTAGGGTTTTATTAATTTTCTCTTTAAATGAATTTTTAAGAAATAATGCTCATGAATGCACAAACATCCCTAATTAAGGATTAACTAAAACTGGGGCATTACAGTTTTTCTTCAAAAAAGCATTTTTTCTGACAAACCGCACCGCGAAATTTTCCTCACACGTCGCGCGAGCAGGGGCTAGGGACGGTACCCTTCATCGGGACAGCTTCCTACTGGCGTTAGGACCCAAAGTGTTGAGCTTTGAACTCTACGGCCCATCACATGGCCGTGAGTTACCTCGTCACGCGGATCCTGGCGCCTAAGATCCTCGCACGGTGCGGTACAGGTCTCTAGCGGTGGGGGTCTTTTTTCTTCCTATGACCCTCTCCTAGTATGGTCTACGGGGGATCTTGTTCGGGCCTAAAGTGTCGAGCTTTGAACTCTACGGATCATCGAAAAACAGTAAGTTTCCGCACCCACGGTTCCTAACCTCGTTTTTTTCACAGGACCGCTCATGAGGCCCTGCTCCTCCGCAACCCAAGCGCGTCAGGGCCTAAAGTTTCGAGCTCTGGACTCTACGGCCCGTCGCATGGCCATGAGTTACCTCACCCATGGCCCCTGACCTTGTTTTTATCCTCGCCACGCCTCATGAGGCCCTGCTCCTCCGTAGCCCGAGCATGTTAGGGCCTAGAAGTTTCGAGCTCTCAACTCTACGGCCAGTCCCACGGCCGTAAGTTACCTCACCCACGGTCCCTGACCTCGTTTTTATCCTTACGAAGGCTCATGAGGCCCTGCTCCTCCACAGCCCGAGGGCGTTAGAGCCTAAAGTGTCAAGCTTTGAAATCTACGGCCCGTCCCTCGGTTGTGTGTTACCTCACCCACGGCCCCTAACCTCGTTTTTATCCTCGCGACGACTCATGAGACCCTGCTCCTCCGCAGCCCGAGTGCGTCAGGGCCTAAATTGTCGGCCTCTAAACTCTATGGTCCGTCGCACAGCCGTGAGTTACCTCACCCATGGCCCCTGACCTAATTTTTATCTTCACAATGGCTCATGAGGCCATGTCCCTCCAAAGCTTGAGATTGTCAGGCCTGAAGTGCTGAGCTCTGGACTCCACGGATTGTCCCTCGGCCGCGAGTTACCTCGCCCAAAGTTCCGGACCTTGTCTCACAAGACCCTGTTCCTAAGGTACCAAGCTCTAAACTCTGTGACTCACCTCTCGGCGTTGAGTCACCTCACCCCCGGACCTCAACATTCGCGAAAAACTCAAGCTCAACCCCTAAACCCCTCGGCACGCGGGATGGAAGAAGGAACACCTAATCCTGTGGTTTCTCCTCGAGATGCCTGCAGGATGCCCCTAGAGACACCCTCTTCAGCCGTTAAGCTTGGCAGGCCCGAAAACATGGGTCCTAAAACTTACATACTGAGATGGGGGTTAGTCACCTCACTTACGATTCACCCGCCCACCAGAGGCACCCGGGAAAGAGCACGCGAGCCTCGCAAGGCCGCTGTAACACCCCTAATTTTACTAATACTGATTAGGGTTTCATTTGTGCATAACATGAGCATCATCCTTTTACTAATACTAATTTTACTAATAAATTCAAAAAGGTTTTGAATTTTTAAATTTACCAAAATAAATGGAGCCCAAAAAGGTTATTTCTATACTTTTACAAACCTTCTAGTATTTCGAAATATCTGAAAATAGAGTTGAAGTTGAATTACAAAACAGAACACAGAAACTAAAAAGGAAAAAGTGTTTTGCAAATAAAACGGCAGCTGAGCCGCAGTAGGCCGGCCCAGCTTCCTCTTCTCCCCTTTCTTCCGCCCGTGTGTAGCTTCCACGGCCCAACATCAGCCCACCCAGGCCCAGGCCCACATACCCTTTCGACGTTCTATTCGTCGTCTTCCCCGTCACTGGCAAGCAGCTGCCTGTCGCCGGCCTCGCCGTAGATTCCCGCTCCCTAATCTCCTGAAGAGGGTAAGACGCGTGGCGATGCCCCTGCCGTCCTCACCCACTCCCGCGGTCCCTAGCGACCTCCCTCTATCTTTCCTCTTCCAGGCTGAAACCTTAGCTCTCCGGTCGTCGTGTCCCCGCCGTCTCCGGCTGCCCTAGGCCCTGCTAAGGCCACAGCTAGGACTGTCGTCATCTTCTTGTTCTTACCCACCAAGCTTCGTAAGCCAGTGTGCTCTCAATCTCCCAAATCGAGGCCGTCTCCCCCGACCCCGATGAGATCCACCGTCAACATCACCGTCGATCCGGTCATTACCTCGCCTCGTCGTCGCCATCAACTGCTTTAGGGTGAGCTTCTGGTGTGCTTGCTTGCTTGCTCACCGTATATGCTGCTTGCCATAGCTCCGCAAGCATCGCCTCTTGGCCTCGGCGCCGGCCAGGCTCCCTCGACCTTTAGGTAGCAGCGCCGCCAGTTTTTGGTAGCCTGCGTCGCCCTCTTGCCAGCACCCCCACCCGCGCGTCTAGGCGCGCACGGGATCGACAAATCCGTGCTCGACCTAGGGGCTCGCGATTGCTAACGTCAGCATGACGTGGTAATCCCCCTTTTGTTTTTTGTTTAAATATTTTCTATATTTGTTTTAATAAATAAAAATGCTGATAGGTGGGCCCAGTTTGTCAGGGTTTTAATCATTTTTTAATTAATTTCTGAAATTAACAAAAGCATGACATGTGGGTCCAAGTTGTAAATATTTAATAAATCCCAAAAATGTTTATTTGTTTTAAAAATGATTTAAAATGGGAAAAATCATAACTAATTCATTTTAAATTAGAAAAATGTGAATAATATATAAAAAATCTAAAAATGAGATATATCTACTAGCATCAAAATCTTGCACTGTTAAGCAACTTACATGAAAAGTTTAATTATAAGAACAAAATAACCTCTCTCATATGCATCCGGGGTTTCTCCGAATTAAGGTTTGGACCGCCCGGACCCCGCTTAAAATGACCAATCATGCTCTAGGGTTCATTTCAATACACTTTAACTTGTCATATCATCATCATTGCTTGAGCATTCCATCGATGCCATGTGTTGATTGTTGCTTTCCTTTCTAGTGTTTCTGCTTGGCAAGCATAGACCCACACATGATATAATCCTACAATTTCAAAGTATTTCATTCTTGCCATGGGCATACGATTCTAAAGTCTTTTATCGATACATAGAGTAATCACATCTGATGCATGTTCCCTCTGTAGCCTAATTCCTTGATCCACTCCTCCTAGCATAACTAGGGTTTGGCATATAAGCTTCGCTAGAGTTGCTATATCTGTTGTGCTTAGCCATGCTTAGTTGTTACCGTTGGTCCATCCGTTGATGAATCAGAGCTGCGAATGAACGTAGTTGGACAAGATGATGTGGTATGATCATAGATGAAAGTTAAACATGCTAAGTCTTGTATGGGAGGCCACGAGGGTTGTGGTTTTTATAGTCCCATACTTGCCACCACTAGGATCCGAGTTCTTTCCATTGGACCGAGAACGAGCGTGCAACCACATGGGGGCTTATGGGAACCCCTCGACCCCGACTTGTCTAGTTTGATCCATGAGTTCGTAGTTTGCGTTTTTATTCGTCACCTGCATGGAAAAAGGTTTTTAGAAAATGGTGCAAGCATATAGGACGTGTCCGGGTGAAGGGTGCATGGCACTGAAACTGGATCCCGGTACATAGAGTCATGGACCTCCTCGGAGTATGGCTAGCTGCCGCAGTAGGGAGCCCTTCTGGGTGACTCATGGATTCAGCAAAAGCAAGGGAAAGGATTTGGTCGATCACCCTCTATCAACACACTAGGGAAGTGTGTCAAGTGACGTTAAGAGTCGGCCGCCATGTGTGGATAAAGTTGTACACCCCTGTAGGATTAAATCTTTTCGAAAATCCGTGTCCACGGTTATGCACGACTTGCTACCCGTATTCAAAGATCATAGAGAAGAATAACCTAAACGTAAAACTTGGAAGGTAAAGTGTGCTTAAGGATGCTTCCTCGGGGATCAAGGGGGTGATCCTAGATGGTATGTTCAGTTGATGATGTTTCGGTGGATATCAAGAGATGGTCAGTTTAGAGATATCGCTTTCTTATCCCCTTTTAAAATGATCTTTTAGTCGAGCTTCTTCTCCTCCCTCTTGTTTTACAAACAAAGATAGCTTTATGAAAAATACCTCCACCAGCCATAAGTCTTGTGGAGTACACCCTGTACTCACCATTTCTTCGTTGATACTTTTGCATCAGGTAAGTTTTACCATAAGAGATGAGTTATTTATGACAAGAACATCGACGAGTAGCTTGGGGTTCCCGGTCAGCAGCCTAGAATCTAGGGATTGGAACGTCATCATTATGCTTCAGGCCTCTCAGGCCATTTGTTAAGTTATTATACTTAATAGCATAATTTTCCTTCCGTTGTTTAATGTTTGTGGTCAGTGACCTCTGCTTGTAATATTTTGGAACTTTGCTCGGTTATGAGCTTGCTGTAATAACTTTTGTGTTGTAGGGTCACTGTAATGTTACCAATTCTTTCTCTGTATGCTTTCGATATTTAGGTTAGGCTTATATCAGACAGAGGTCTAGGATTTTCCTAGCCCAAATCCCGAGGGTTTCATAGCCGCGCTCCTCTCAAGAGGGTGGGCTCTAGAAGCTAACATGGGACCCCTCCCCGAGGGTACACACTTAGGTAAATCCTCGAGGGAACCTCCCAGACTGTCTTCTATCGATGAACCACGACAAGCCACCTGGACCCCCAAAGCTCGATCACCCGGGCTATCCCCTGCACGGACCGGGGCCTACCCTCGCGCGGCACTAGAATCCGCACGGGCCACAGGGTGCTACCCACTCGAGATGCCAAAATCCTAACCAAATCAGGCGTGACCCGCATCACGGCGGGATCAGCGACGAAGGGACGCCCCATGGGCAACACCCCCAAGCGCCTTCTCCGGAGATCGCCTCCCCAAGCGCTATGCCCTCAACCACTCCTCTCAAATGTTCCTCCCCTAGACACTCAGTCCTTCAACGGACGCGCTAGACGCCTCTAGAAGGTCGTCCCTGCCATAAGGAAATACGAGTCGCACTCGCGAGTCTTAGCGAGAGGTCACCATGTTGCGAACACGCCGAGGGAGGAAGAAGCAGCGTAAAGATCTGCTTATAAACATAGAAAACACGTCTTTCTTACAAGCCCCCCACAGGAACAGAGTACTAGGTGGCATTGCACCTAGACTAGCAAAATGCTCATAGCTCCGGAGCCAGGGAAACGGACCCCAAACAAGCTGACCCCAGCTCCTCAAGGGAAGTGAGTGGTATATTCCACCCAACACAGCAGGGTATCGAACACGGAGATGGAGAACTCCCCCTCCCCGACTATGTAGAACTGTAGCACGGAACTGCACTAAATGCGGTGCTTAGCGAGGAATTGGCTCCAACCATTGTACAGGTACATCTTGTCGGGCGGGATGGTCTTCACGCGCACCCGCTACCCTCGGACTCCATGGGAGTGCCACATCTCCACCTCCTCCGGGAGGTCCGCCATGACCCCAAAGGCGAAGTTGGTCGAGAGCCTCACCTTGAGAACCAATTGGGGTTCTCAAGGATGACAATAAAATCAATGACCCTTTTAGGCTCAGGGTCATCCTCGGTCTTGACGACCACAGGAGCAGGGGCCTCTACGGCAGCAGGAGTGTCTGGTCCAGATTCAACTCTAGCCCCAGAATCAATCCCTCCATGGTGACCCCTGCCGCCCCCACGCGGACGGTCGTGCCCGTGCTTGGGGGAAGTTTCTCCTGAGGCCGAACACGCCTCTGTAGGTGCAAACACGGCGAGAGCCGTATGACGGCCGCCGCGCCTCCCCTGACCGCTCCTGCGAGGACGCCCTCGACCGTGCTTCACCGGTGGAGTCTCCACCGCCTCGTCCATCACCGCCTTGCCCTTCTCCTCAGCCTAGAAATGTGGGGATGTCATGGAGAGGGTGTCGTGGTATTGTCGATGAGTACGCCATGGAGGGTTCATCACAGTGCGCGTTTAGAGACGTGGGGTAAGGCAGAGAATTGGTGGGTATGAGGTAACAAAACTTGCCCACGTTCGAGTCCCATGACGGTGGCGGAACTCTACTCCTGCAATAAATCACTATCATGGCAATACGCCGAGTTAGAGGGATCGGTTCGCTGTGCCAGTTGTTGTACGTTGTATGTCAAGTGTTGCCCTAAAGCCTCCCATAGGTCTGGTTTATAAAGGCACTAGAACATAGGTTAACAGGTAAAGGTCCTTGCCGGACAAGGTAAAGAGTCCTACACTAATACAAACTAGTCTTTGTGTTTTGTACTCCAAGGCTCCGAATACGTCAGTGACTCCTGCGTAGCCTTCCTCTATCCGACATGGGCATCCCTTATGGATGCATCTAACTAGGCCGCCTAGCAGGCCATGGGCCTTGCTACCAACTATGGGCCACCCGGGTCAGCCGGATTAGAGACATGCTATTGTCACACCATTTGGCATATCCCCCACAGTAGCCCCCAGATGACTTTGAGATCTTGTGCCGTCTAGCCCTTTGGTCTTTGAATGCTCTTTCTAGATGATGCCGGCAATTCATGAAGCAATATCTCGAAGGTCTCCCAAAGAACCCTACAATCCTCTCCATCTTTGCAATGTAGCCAAAGATTCTCTAAGTCTTTGTTTCCAGAGTCGGACAACTCCTGTCTTTGATGGAATATTTAGATGTGACCTCTTAAATACAACTGTCAGGACGATGGCATAGGGTACAGCCTACGCTACCTCGAAAATCACAGAAGCCAGGGAATTAATCATTAGTTGTTTTTACACGCACAAAATCTGAAACATTAAAGCGGCAAAGACGGAAGGCGTGGCAAAATTACCATGCATGCTCATCTCCACGTCCGCAACACTTCATCTGTTGGATCTCTCTGCACGAATCTTGACAGCAGGTCTATATATATTAACTACATTCTCACCTATGTCTTCGTCTTCCTCCAGTCGCACGACCGTTCGAGCTCTTCGATCGAAATCCCTAGCCAAAGCTTTTCCCATTTCTCCACCTTCCCCCACCCGTGTAATGGCCTCTACAAGCACGTCTCCTCCAAAGGAGGCAACACCCAAGGCTTCTATGGAGCCATCCCAGGGAGTGACTGTCCCACCGGAGGAAGTCATTGTCCCTACATCCTCCGTGGTGGAAACCACCAGCGATGACCAAGGACAGGCAGCGCCAGATGCTGCAGAAGAAGAGGATGACTCCCACAAAGGAGTGTGGAGGGGCTCTGACCTCTCCGCCTAAGATCTACAAGAACTCATTGCCAAGGGGTTCTCTCCGTGATGGAGGGCTTGGCGTAGCGGGCGACACCGGTCGGCGAGGTGACTCCTTCTCCCCAAGCCAGAGAGAAGGTGTACCTCAAAGCTTAGCTAGTACGTGGCGTAAGCCTGCCATTTTCTGACTTCTTCCTGGACGACATTCGTTACTTCCGGGTACTTCCCCATAATTTCTCTCCCAACAACATCCTCGCACTTAGCAACTTCATGGACTTGTGCGAAGGATACCTAGGAATCAAACCTAGGTTAGATCTTTTTGTGTACTTTTTCACCGTCATGAGAGAGTCCGTAGAATCCAAGGATGAGCTGCAGATATGTTGAACTATTAGCTTTACGAGTCCTGCAAGAACTGGAACCCGCGCATATTTCTATGGCCCGGACAATCATCTGCCTAACTGTATTGAGATTTATCCCGACTTCCTCGATGGGGCCACTGCCGAAGCACCCACCTGGAGGTCCAAAGCCTCTCTCCTGTACGACAACGAAGCCAACTCCACCGTAAGGAGGATCGAATGGATCATAGACGGAGTTCTGACCGGCTTGGACCTACCATGTGCTAGTTCACTAGGCGGCTCCAGCCTCTGTAGCACCACACCGAGTTGATGTGCAAATACTCCAAAAGCCAGAAGGATCCGATGCGCATCTCGTAGGATAACTTCTCTAATGACTCCATCAAGCTCCAGCTAAGGACATTGTCAAGGTGAAATACAATAAGTATGGCTTCAAGATCACCTATGACATGTTCAAATGTGGCAAGTGCCTAGAGGTAGCTTCTGTTACCTTTGTTGCTTGTTTTTTCCTGCCTTGAAGTCATCAATCTAACACTCCCGTTCTTTATAGCTGGTGACCTTGGCGGCGGATCAGATGGCCACCTAGGTCGATGATCCCAAGCTGAAGGATATATAGGCGGTGTCCAACGATGATTCCTCTAGGGATCCTCCGGCTTCGGTAGTGCGAAAGCGGAAGAGCTCCACCTCTAACGTTGCTGCTGAGGGAAAGAATAAGAATAAATCACAGAGTGGAGTCTCCAAGAAATTCTTTGCTACTTTAGATGCAGAGAAGAAGAAGTCCGCCAGCATCCCCTTAGCTAGGTCGTCTGCTATAGTGTAAGTTCATTCATTCTCTGACTTCAATTTTCATTGCACTCATTCAATTCCTGTACTTATACTGAGTACGTTTCAGGAAGAAATCGGGTGTTGGTCTGAAGCGATCCTCCAAAGATGTCGGAGGGTCCAAAAATATTCGCGATATGCTAACCAAGGACATGATCGTAAAGTCGTCTCCCTCTATTGCTCCCCCTACTCCTGCCACGAAGCCCGTATCAGGCCCCACTGGGCCTTCATCCCCCGTTGTTCTTGAGACCTCCACCTTGGAGATAGATATCAATCCATCAACTGATATCTCAGGTTCTGCTGGCATGGACGTTGTTCCCAGTGGTCAAGCGACATAGGAGAGTACCTCCTCCAAAATGGCTGAAGCACCGGCTAAGGATGCCATCAAGAAAGGGAAGCAAATAGTGGAGGGAGCGAAGGCAGAAGCAGCTGCATCCACGGACAAGGCAGGATCCTCTGAGCCATCAATTGCCATGATCACGCAACAGGCGGCCAGGGCATCTTCCACACTTCCGGCTTCAACAACTCCTTTGGCCTTGACTCCTCCGACGTTGTGCTTGGATGCACTCATTAACCAGGCAGATGCCATTTTTATAAATTTTTGGACCTTCCATGACTCATATGCCCACTTGGCCAACAATCTGAAGATGATTTCCATTGTAAGTTTCTGAACTTCACTTCTTTTACTTTGTAATGTATCCCACTGTATCCCCCGAGCTCATAGGCGGAAAATAAATAGTTTTGGCATGAGTGCTCGAAAGAACTAAGTGTACAACTTGTCTGTATAGCACCCGAGTTTCTAGTTTAGAATGATAATACCGACTAGACACTCTAAGACAGAACATTAGTTGATTAAAATCTTACACTGTAGCCCCCGAGCGTGTAGTTGAAACTAGATACTTCCAACTAGATGCTCTAGAGAAACTAAACATGTTATCTTCTTTGCATAATGAAAACGCCCAGAGAATTGCCGCCAATGAGAGGTTTGCTAACTTGCGGCAGAAACTAGACCTTGAACAGGGTAAAACAGCCTTCCTGAAGTAACATATAAAAAAATATCTAGAGTCTTTTTCTTTTTAACAGCTCTTTATTTTTCTCATGTCTCAATTTTCTTCATATTCTCATAATGCTTTTCATTTTACGTCTTAGAGAGGCCATTGCCAAAGCCAAGAGCATCGTTGAGAAATCTAAGCATATCTAGGAGCTTGATAATGAGTAAGATTTTGAAGAAAGACATAGTTGAAGCTGTCAAGGGCCATGAGTAGGCAATGAAGGTGCTGCAAGAGTCTACTAACACCGAGATGTAGCGCCTGAAGAATGAAATTGCGGAACTCAAGGAACAAATCAAGATACCAAAGAGCAGAATGAAATAAACCTTGAGGTGTACAAGAAATTTAAGGAGGAGCAGGACATCTTGGCGGAGATCTACAGGAAAGCTGAGATGAGCATCTTCACTAAATGTCCTCCGACGTTGTCACTTTCTGTAAGATGGGTAGTTGTAGTATTTATACTCATGAACTTTTGTCTCTAACGAAAACACAGCCCCCATTGGTTTAACCAACATGAGAGAAGTCGCTCTGGATCCAAAACAATGCATGATCCTTGCCGGCAGCTTCATCAACACCGCCATTGCCCAGGCCAAGGAGATAGCCCCGCCCCTCGGCATGATCGTTGGTCAAGGCGCACTACGACAACACCGACATCGACCTAGTGACCTCCGGCATGCCTGGGTTTGATGAGGAAGGAAAGGAGATCGATAGCAATGCTATTTGGAACTCCCTCGCTGGCTACAACACCAAGGTTGCCAAGATGGTCAAGGTAGACATCCTCATGCCAGCCAAGGAGCTAGATGAGGATCTGGCGTTGTCGTGGTGGTGTCACGACAGATGCCATGTATAGGCTGAAGGTGGGGACTAATACACACTAGGGGAATCCAGGGAGGGATAGCGAAGTGATTCTCCACACAAGAACTTGTATTCATTTTCTTCCAAGGTTACAAGTGCTCCTAGAGCTGTATTGGTGAGAGGAGGAAGAAGAAGCACTCTTACTCTCACCCACAAACCTCACCTGAAACCCTAAATATTAACAGAAATGTTCCGAGAATAAACTGCCAACCCCTTCTACTGAAGCCCTATCCCCCCTTTTATAGGGGAGGCTCGGTTTCAGCCTAGGGCATACGTGGAGGCATATTCCTAAGAATATGCCTCCTCCCGAAGTGGTAAACCGACCGGGGTGCTTTTTCCCCCGCGTCACCTATATTTTAGCTACGTGAGCCACTGCGGCGCCCTCCTCAGCTGACACGGGCGTCGTCACGCTTGTCGGCCACGCCCCGGTGGTCCAGTCCTTGCTCGCTTCGCTCAAACAGTGCGTACCGGGGCACCTTTTGACCAGCGAGATTCCTTCCTTCTCCTAGAAGGTTACTACGTCCCAAACGATGGTTCATCCGGCCACACCCTTTTCCTGCATACAGGTTAGACATACGATTCCGACTTACCGCTTAAGTCGGATGAGGGCTAGTTAGGAGAACGCCTCCAGGTCCGAATTACCCCGTGATTCGGCCTTCCTTGAGGTGAACCGGCCGGCATCTGCTTTGGCCTTGCCGGACCTCGCCTAACTCGGCCTTTATACCACGACGTGACCCTACCCGGGGGTATCCCCCCAACATTAGTCCCCGAAGCTGGTGCGGTCTTAGCCGCCTTGGCCGCTAAGGCCACATCAGGTTCCATCTTGCGCTCCGGTCGTTATTTGCCGAGTTACCTCTGTACCTCGGACGGCTTGGATTGACGTTCCCTTCGCACATTGCAAGTTCTCACTTGCCGGCCGGGTTACCACAGCTCTATCCGGGTCTTACTTCCTTCTCTCGTACGCCAGCCCATGTGAAGGGTAATCATTATGTTGTCTTATTTTAAGGGACGGTACAGTAACCGCCGCAGTAATTTGTCAGTTATCATTGTGCGCGGGTCACGTCACGCCTGCCCCCTTGTTTACCGCATCAGTGCGTCATGTCACAGGATTCTTTCCGCCCTGTGGCCTTCCGTGTGGCTCCTCACTGATTGGTCCGGATGGGTAATACACGGCCACAACGTGTGGCCGGTCCACAGGGTGCGATCCCACTCACCTCTGATGGGGGTGGTTAAATAGCTGAGGGGTGTGTTCCTTCTAGTCCCCTTCGTCTTCCTCGCGACTGCGCCGCCGCCAGCACTGCCAAAAAACAGCGTCGCCACTGCACTTCGTTGTTTCACCTCCGCGTCTCCGTCACCGCGACGCCAATCCCCCGCTACGGGTCCTCGCCAATCCAAGTCACTGTCTCCCACCGCCTCCAGCGCCAGCGAGGGCTTCGAGGAGCAGAGGCGGAAGAAGAGCTCGCCATTGCTGAGCAGGAGATGGAGGAGGACACCGTCGCTGCGGACCGCGGCGCATGGGCCAGCTCCTGGGTCTGCCAGGACGATCTGTACTGGCTCTACCGGACCAGACATATCCCCGCCGGCGTCGCCGCTCGCCTTGCCTCCGCTGAGCTAGCTCCTTCACCCAACCCCGGGGAGTTCGTTGTGTTCCTGTCTCATTTTCAACGGGGCTTCGGACTCCTGGTGAGTGATTTCTTCCATGATTGGCTCAGCACCTACCATCTCCAGCTGCACCATCTTCCAGCCAATGCCATTACTTCTCTCTGCCTTCGCTTCTACGATTGAAGGCTACGCCGGATTATGGCCCACAAAGGAGCTGTGGATCCGATTTTTCGCCCTTCGCCGCAACGTTATTCCCGACATTCATACTGACCCGGAGGACAAACGGCTCACTCAGTTCGGAGCGGCCTCCATCTCACCCCGGAGGTTCTCTGTTTTCCCCGGGTCAGGGCTAGAATCCTGCAAAGGTTGGGCCCGGACGTTTTTTTACATCCGGAACACAGGCACCGAAGATTTGATCCGGTTGCTTCCCTATACTCCGGGTCCGCCGAACACGGATCTATGGGACGCCGTTCCGAGGAAACCTACGGCCCTGGCCAACCAAGTGAGTAAGAGGTTCGCAGAGCTGAAGGAGCTTGGGTTACGCAACGAGGATGCGATGATCACTTTCGTGCGCAACCGAATCTCTCCTCTGTAAAAGCACACCCACAAGGTGTGCCACATGAGCTACGGCCACGATCCCAACCGGACCACATCTTTCGAACTGAACAACACGGAGATCTTTCGCCGGGTTAAGGCTCTCTTCACCATTCATAAGGACTTCTCCTCTGACTGGACTTGGGGGATTGAGCACTTCTGCCGTGACCGGCTTCTTCCCATGGTAAGTTTCATTATGCAACCTTACCCCGGACCAGTTACTTGTCTGTTATTGTTGCATTTTTGATTCATCTATTTTCTCTTTTCCTCAGCTATTCCTTCAGCAAACGCTCGAGGACGGCACGGATCCGACCCTTAAGTGGGCACCGGACCGGGAGACTTCGGAGTGGAGGAGCCGGACCAAGAGATGTTTCTCCCCATGACCGATGCCACGAAACGACCCGCGGGTAACTTCTCTTCTGCTAGAGATTGGCCCGATGATGAAGATTACTCGGATATCGAGATAATTGAACCGTTTGAGGCTGTCCCCCTTTCTTTTGCTTTTCCGCCATCAGCTCACGTCGGTGGCCATATCCACGAGGATCCTCCCCTCGCCACAGGCGAGCCAGTTCCGGTGGCGCCGAAGAAAAAGCGCGCGGCCTCCGCAAGCTCTTCCTCCGGACCTTCCGAGCCTGCTAAAAGGCGAAAGAAGGCCCCAGCACGAAGGGCTCGGAAACCCAGAGCAGCCGAAACCTCGGATGCGTAAGTCCTTCTTTCTTCTGTAACTCGCTCTTCCTTATTTCGTCGTAATTTTCCTTCTGACGTTACCTTTCACAGGACTCCGGTGGAGGTCCCTCAGAGTGGGTCCAGTATCTCATCGCCTCTCCAGGCCAGCCCTTCACCCCGTCGTGACGACGAGTCACGTCTGCTGAGCCCCATTCCGGAAAGCTCTGCGGCTGCTCCGGATCATCCTAGGGCGGGGGAATTGGCCCAGCCAGAACAACGGCAGCCACTACCCCGGCGACGCCACAACCAGCAGCCACTAAAGCTACCTCGACTCCAGCATCTGTTCCAGTACCAGCAGCCAACATAGCACCAACTCTAGCCTCGGCAGCAGCACCAACCCCAGCAGCGAAAACGTCAGCGCCGACACCAAGTCTAGCAACAAAAGTAGCAGCGCCCAGTTCCTCTGCATCTTCCGAGTCCTCTCAACCGCGGCAGGGGAAAACTGCTGCTACGGCTTCTTCTTCCCAGCAAGTCAAGGGCAAGAAAACTCAAGATGCTGCGAAGCCCGGCACTGCCGAGCCTGGGCAACGTACCCTTGAATCCATGCTCCCCAAGAAGGAACCAGCGGCAAAGGACGCGCTTGCCGAGCCAACCGACGCTCAGCAGTTGGTTCTGCACACCAGCCCTGCCCTTGCCTTGGTGGAGAGGAAGGAGGCACATGCTAAAGGCTTGGTGACGCCACATATGCCCTCAGGTGAACGGTACCCCCCAAGCCTGATGGAGTTCGTCGTGAACTGGAATAAGGCCGAGGTAATCCACGAATCTGATGAAGTGAATACCGCCGCCAAGGCTATTAACCTCGCTGGACGGATGATGGAGGTACGCCGTTTCTCCTTTGCAAATTGTAGATAATAACCATTAGTCCCCGAGCTTCCGAGGGAGTAACTTGTTACTCGGCCGGATGCTCTTTTATAGAACTAACGTAGCTCCATGATAACTTCGAACATGCCCACACCTAGAGCCGGGTTAAGTTCCACTTGGCCCGGATTTTAGTACACTTCGAACATGCACACACCTAGAGCCGGGTTAAGTTCCACTTGGCCCAGATTTTGTACACTTCGAACAGGCACACACCTAGAGCCGGGTTAAGTTCCACTTTGCCCGGATTTTAGTACACTTCGAACATGCACACACCTAGAGCCGGGTTAAGTTCCACTTGGCCCGGATTTTAGTACACTTCGAACATGCACACACATAGAGTCGGGTTAAGTTCCACTTGGCCCGGATTTTAATACACTTCGAACATGCACTAGGCTGACTTAAGTTTCTGTATCTTTTTTAGGTGACCACCAACCGCCGAAGTGCCGAATTCCAGCACCTGTTGGATACGCATAAAAATCTTCGCACGAAACAGGCTGCACTCATCGCTGAGTATGAGAAAAGGGGTAAATTTCTTTCTCATTCCTTTCCTCATTTTTCTTTTACTTCGCTTGCCGACCTAATTTGATTGTTCGGTTTCCGCAGCTGGGGTGGAAGCTGAAAACAAAATAATGCGAAAGAACTTGGAGCGGATCAAGGGTACGTCCTTCTTATCTGTTCTTACTGTGCTTTTCATCATTTTACCTCCTTGGCTCGGCAAACATTCATACCTCGGCTCTGCCGGGCCAACACATGGTTTCAGCATTGCTTGAAGAAAGTGTGCATGCGCCTGACATGATGCTGCATTTTCTCGAACAAGCAGGACAGCATCAAGCCGAGCTGAAGAAGAAAGATGATGAGCTCGCCCTCCTCCGGACCAAAGATGATGACATAGCCAAGCTCAAAGCTGAAATGGGTAAGATGAAGGCGGAACACCAAACCGAGCTGAAAAGGGTTGGCCAGGACTTCACCGAGGAAAGCGAGCGCCTCAAACTCCAAAGTGCTAAGGATCGCGAGGTCCTTCAGGAAGCCGAGGTCAAACTTGGGTCGGCAAATGCCGAGCTCGAGCAGCTTCAGAAAAGGCGTGATGCTTGCATCAAGGAGTTGCCCCGGATTCACAGTCACATCTCTCGTAACTTCTTTTCCTTTATCCGCCTTACTTCTCCGGGTTACTTTGCATGTCTTATTTTCTCAACTTTGTCCTTTGCCTTGTTTCCCAGGCCACTTTCCAGAGGGTACCGCCATTGCAAGTGCTGCTGTTGCCAATTTCCGCCGAGAAAGAGGTACCCTGGTAACTGCTGAGGGTGAGAGCATTCCCTTTGACATGGAGGACCTGTTGGTCAGCCTGTCCTCTCACGTGGAAGTTATCAAGAACTACGGCAAGGACCTCCTCGATGTTTCAGTCTGGATCTTCAACGCCTTCTGGCCCGCCGATGATGCTCCGGAGAGAGTCTCGCAGCTCGCTTAAAGGCTTTCAGAAGTTGAGACCCAGCTCGACCTCTGGCGAGAATCCGCTGGCCACGCTGCTGCCAATACCGTCCTTCACCATGTTTTGACGTGGTACGAAAAGATAGATCTCAGCCTCCTCACACGGCCGCGCACCGGGTCCAAATGGACAGATGACCCGGAGTGGGTAGCTCGGCGCCAGGCTTGCGCCCACACCCTCATTGAATATGCCCCCATTCATGAATGGGCTGAGGGTCCGAGCTTCCTGGAAGCCGCAGGCGAGGAGGAAGGTGAGAACATTGAAGATGACTCGGGTGAAGACGAGGAGGACACTGCCTCGGATATCGAAGAGGGTGACGATGATGCCGAACTTCCTCCTGCTGCTCCTAAGTAAAAACACTTGAAAATTCATGAGATCCCCGGTATGCCGGGCGGAATTATATTCCAAATACATGTGATATTTTGCTACTGAGTACTTATGCCGGATTAACTTGGGCGTAGTCCCCGAGTTTCTTTTGCTTGTTCGTTCAATCTTTTGGCTCGGATCGTGTCTACCTTGATTCAGTTTTACAACTTTCGGATCCTGAAAAACTGTCTTAACAATACTGGGAAACTTTTAGACTTAGCTCAAAAATAAATACGGGGTTAGTCTGGAAAACAAACGTCGGCTCGAATAAATTATTTTCCTTAGTCGTTTTTCATGTGCTACGCAATTCCAAACTTGTTCTCTTGCTTGCCATGAAGCCAATTCTTGTTGGACAGCAGCAAGTCGAAGAGTTGGGTTTTTGGTGCTCACACACTACTAATCCGAGCTAAGTAGAATAACCTATTCCAGCCGAAGCACAAATAACAAAAGACAAGAAACATTATTAAGGCAGTCCCCGATTTACTGCTCGAGGTGCCCACATTTTATTGATAAGCTCATTGCCGACACACACCGACATATGAGATAACCCGGATACATACACTTCTTCGCTAAGTGTAGAAAGGACAAAGGATAGCTACATTCCATGGATGTCTAGATTCCTCACCGGACCTGTCGCCTTGTTCTTTTCCTGTGGTTTTGCATCTATAAGATAGTAAGAATCATTGTGCAATGCTTTGCTCATGATGAACGGCCCTTCCCATGGGGGGATAATTTATGCATTCTAGTGGTACGCTGTACTAACCGGAGCACCAGATCGCCTTCCCGGAAGACCCGGGGGCATACTTTCCGGCTATGATAGCGTCCGAGATTTTGCTGATATATGGCGGATCTGGACACTGCCAGTTCTCTCGCTTCATCCAGCAGATCAACATCATTTTGTCGGGCTTCTTGCACTTCGGCTTCTGTGTATTGGGTTACCCTAGGCGAATCATGCTCTATGTCGGCCGGTAATACAGCTTCTGCCCCATATACCAGAAAAAACGACGTATAGCCTGTTGATCGATTCGGAGTCGTTCTTAAACTCCATAGTACCGCTGGTAATTCTTCTATTCAGCACCCCGCTGATCTTTGCAGCGGCTCAATGAGCCGGGGTTTTATCCCGGATAATACTAATCCGTTGGATCTCTCCACTTGCAAGTTCGACGCGGGGTGGGCTACCGAAGCTACGTCAAGTCGGATCCTCTTATCCCGGTAGAAACGAGCAAATGCTCCTTCCGCAAAATTTGTGCCATTATCAATTATGATACTGTGTCGATAACCGTACCTCAAGATGATATCTTTGAGAAACGTTACAGCCATAGCTCCATCACATTTTCTTATAGGCTTTACTTCAATCCACTTTGTAAATTTGTCCACCATTAACAGAATGTGAGTCATGTTCCCTCTTGCTTGTTTGAACGGGCCCACCATATCCAAGCACCATACGGAGAACGGCCAAGTGATTGGGATGGTCTTGAGCTCCGACATTGGCATATGCGTCTTTGTAGCGTACCTCTGACAACCATTACATTTTCTCACCAGATCTCCCGCTTACTCTAAGGCGTTTGGCCAGTAGAATCCGTGTCGGAAAGCTTTCGCTACCAAGACTCGGGATGAGGCGTGATGCCCGGATTCCCCCTGATGTATATCTCGGATGATTTCAAGCCCTTCGTCCGGGTCAACACACCGCTGGAGGACATTGGTCACACTTCTTTTGTATAACTCGGAATTGATGATCGTGTAAGCCTTTGCCCTCCTCTGTGTTTGCCTGGATAACACCTCCTCAGTGGGTAACGTTCCATCTTTCAGGAATTGAAATATTGGCAGTGCCCAAGCCGGTATTGGCCGCACGGGGAACACGTCCTCGTCTATCTCCATCTCATCCACCAGCATAACTTCAACCGGTCTATGCTGAGCAGTCCCCGGGTTCGCCGAAGCAGTCCCCGGGTTCGCCGAAGCAGTCCCTGGGTTTTGCGCACCACTTCTCGTGTCAACGTCCATGGGCACAGCTCCGGACTCTGTGTCCTCCGGGACGTAGATGGACTCGGATTCCGGGGATGGCCTGATGGATGGTTTCTTGAGGTGCTCTAATGCTACACCTGGTGGAATTGCTTGTCTGGTTGACCCGAGCTTCGACAGCATGTCGGCAGCCTCATTTTCCACCCGGGGTACATGATGAAATTCGCATCCCTCAAAGTAACTAGAAATCTTCTGCACGTGAAATCTATATAGTGCCATGTTTGGATCAAGAGCGTCCCACACTCCGGACACTTGCTGCACCACTAAACCCGAGTCGCCAAAGCATATAATCCGACGTATACCAATTTCCTTTGCTACCTTGAGCCCATGCACAAGTTCTTCATACTCAGTGACATTATTCGATCCAGTGAAGTGGATCTGCAGCACGTATTTCAACTGATCCTTCTTTGGCAACGTGAGGACAAATCCTGCACCTAGCCCGGTTTTGGTTTTTGATCCGTCAAAGTGCATCCGCCAATAGTTCGGATCCGGAAGTGGTGGTTCATACTGTACCTCGGCCCAGTCCAAGAAAAAGTCGGCCACAGCCCGAGACTTAATGGCTTCTCTCCTGTCATATTGCGGAGCGTAAGGAGCTAGCTCAATTGCCCATTTTGCAATTCTGCCGCTTGCATCCTTGTTACTCATTATCTCGGATATAGGGGCCTCACATATGACCCGGATGGGATGCTCTTCAAAGTAATGCTTCAATTTCTTGGCGGCCATGTACACGCCATACGCCACTTTTTGATAGTGTGGATAGTTCTGCTTTGAGGTTGACAACACTTCACTCAAATAATACACCGGCCTTTGCACTGACTTACCTTCCTCATCCGGCTCCACCACTATCACTGCACTTACAACTCGGTTGGTTGCGGCTATATAGAGCAACATTGGCTCTTTTGATAGTGGTGAGGCTAGCACTGGCGTTGTGGCTACCATTTTCTTTAGGTGGGTAAAGGCCTCATCAGCCCGTGGCGTCCAAATGAATTTATCCGACATTTCATGAGTTGATAGAGAGGCAATGCCTTTTCTCCCAACCGACATACAAACCGACTTAACGAGGCCAGGCAACCTGTAAACTTCTGGACATCGTTAAGACACTTCGGCAGTTCCATTCGTTCGATGGCTCGGATCTTGGTTGGGTTAACTTCGATACCTCGGCTGGAAACTAGAAAGCCGAGCAATTTTCCAGCCGGGACACCGAAAGTGCATTTTTTCGGGTTAAGTTTCATCCGGAACCTCCTTAGGTTTGCGAACGTTTGCGTGATATCGTCAAGGAGCGTTTTGCTTTCCTTGGTCTTGATCACCACATCATCCACGTATACCTGTACATTTTGACCTATTTGGTCATGCAAACATTTTTGCATACATCTCTGGTACGTTGCCCCTGCATTACCCCATACGGGGTAATAAATGCAGTCTTTATTTGATCATCCGGATTCAGAGGTATCTGGTGGAAACCAGAATAAGCATCAACGAATGACAACAGTTCACATCCAGCAGTTCAGTCTATGACCTGATCTATTCTTGGCAGCGGGAATGGATCTTTCAGACACGCCTTGTTCAGGTTCGTGTAGTCGATACACATGCACCAAAGCACTGCCACGTTCGGATCATCCTTTTTCTTTTCCACCAGCACCGGATTAGACAGCCACTCGGGGTAAAGGACCTCCATGATAAATCCTGCAGCTAGCAACTGAGTTATCTCATCCCCAATGACTTTCCTCCTATCTTCGGCGAAACGGCGGAGAGGTTGCTTCACCGACTTAGCTCCGGGTCTCACATTTAAAGAGTGCTCGGCCAACTCCCTCGGAACACCTTGCAAGTCCTGTGTGGACCAAGCAAAAATGTCCCGATTCTCACGGAGGAAGGTGACGAGCTCACTTTCCTATTTATCACTTAGCCCGGCACCAATCGTTACAGTGTGCTCTGGGAACATGCCATCAACAGGAACCTTCTTCGTATCTTTCGTGGCCTGGAAGGAGACAGTTCCATGCGGGTTACTCAGCGCCGGCATATACTGCTGCGCAGACTGAGCCAATGCGGCCACCTCTTGAATTTTCCTTTTTTCCTGCGCGATCACAAGTGACTCGGCTAAGTTTGATCCGGCCGACGCACATTCCATCGAACGTCGAAAGTCCCCAGCAATTGTAATTACTCCATTTGGTCCGGGAAATTTCATTTTCAAATAGATGATATGACAACTTGCCATGAACTTGTTCAGCGCTGGCCTTCCGAGCAATGCATGATACGCGCTTTCCAAGTTCACCACTTCAAACTCCAGATTTTCAATTCGGCAATTGTCCCTCGTGCCGAACAAGACGTCGACCCGGACCTTGCCTATGGGCTCGCAAGAAATGCCGGGCACTATGCCATGGAAAGTTGTCCTTGTGGCCTGGAGCATGTTCTCCGAGATACCCAACTTGTGCATTGTGTCCGCATACATGATATTTATGCTACTGCCGTTGTCGATCAGTACCTTTGAGAATCTTACGTTAATGGTAGGCCCAATGAATGTAGGATCTAGCACCAACGCATACGAACCAGGGCTCGGCATAAGCTTGGGGTGATCCCTAATACTCAAAGTGATTTCCTGATCGGACCAAGGCATGTACCTCGTCACTGTCGGCATTACCGCATTCACCTCCATATGCCTATGCTGCAAGCTTTTTCTATCAGTTTCCTCTGTGGTAAATACACAGTAGCTCTGGTGATGCTCCCTGTACTCGTGTCTCCCCTCATTTCCGGGGTGCCTCTGATCCGGCTGATGCTGATTTTCTACCTGATGCACTGCATCCCTTCTTTCATTGTTATCATACCTCGGCGGAGGGGGAGGCAACATTAACTGTTGTGTGTTTGCTCCGGAGAGCAAATGCTGCCGGGGTAACTCCTGCCGAGGCTGATCATTCCGGGGTGCTTGAGCATTCCCCGAACCACCTTGCTCGATCTTGCGCATCCACTCGCATTGCCTCGTCGTATGACCCGCTGGGTTGTTCGGATTTGGCGTGTGAAACTTACACGGCTGGTCCAACATCGACTCGTAAGTATACCTCGGACGGTCTTTCGTTTCTTGCCATTGCTTCTTTTGCTCCGGTGTCCAAGTTTTCTTCCCATCGTTCCTTGGTGTCCATTGACCTCAAGTTTTTTGGCGCTGACTACCCCTGCTCCGGGTTGATATTGACTCACGGCTGCTACTTGGTGCGAACCGTACCGATGGTCCGGTCGATCATGTCTTCTTTTTCCTCTGTAATCATTTCTCCGGGATGATCCGGATCCATCCCTATGATAGTTCTCATCGCTTGACTCGTTTGAGGCGAGCCTTGGTTGGGTCGGGTCAACCAACGCATACGAATCTGCGATCCGGATCATCTCTGCCAATGTTGCCGGCATTTTCCGTTGCAACTTCATCCATAACTCGCTTCCATACCTGCACCCCTGTGCAAACCATGCTATGGCCTGTGATTCTATCACGCCTTCGCATGAATTTCTCACGGTACACCACCGGGTCAAAAACTCCCGGTTCGTCTCATTGGGTCGTTGTTTGCACATAGCTAGGGTCTATGGCCTATTTGGCCTTTGATACGTGCTCGAAATTTTTTTGATGAACATCTCCTCGAAATCTATCCAGCAGTTGATGCTTCCTGGTGGCAAATTGTTTAACCACACCCTTGCCGGGCCTTCCAACATCTGGGGTACATATCGTACGGCCCATCTCAGGTTGCCTGTGGCAATTTTTACAGCGGTGGCGTAGTTTATCAGTCAATCCTCTGGCTTGGTACTACCGTCATAAGTCTTGGTGCCCCTAGGCAACTGAAAGTTTGGGACTGGTGGCTATTTCATGATCCGGGGTCCAAAACATGCTGCACCCGGTGGGCCCTGACATTCTATCTGTTCCGACCTATATAGTCGATCCAGTGTCAGCCTCGCATCATCCGGCATCAAATCCCTGCTTCCCAGTCTCGACCCTATCACATGATAGTCCGGTCTTGGGTATCCCGCATTTGCCATCTCCGAATCACCGTCGTTATACCGGTTTTGTTCCTGCGGCGCACCTTTCTATTGCATACCTCGGCCGGCACTGTGCTCTTGCCTCGGCATGTTCTGCTGCTGCGGTTGTCTTGCTCCAGCTGGATTTTGTTGCCCGGCATTACCGTTGACAACGTTCCTTTGACCGGCATTGCCTTGGTCACGGTTACCTCGGCCAGCTTCGTCTCGGCTCACACTCCGTCGATCATCATTTTTCTACGCTTCTTTTTCTTTCCCTGCCCGTGTCGGGTCATACGGGACAATCTGTTTGTTCCGTCTGGCTGAGGTTACCACCTCCATTCTCCTTGGACCACCATGTGGGGACGATGCGGCTCCAGAGGATTTCTCCGGGTTACCCACCGCCGAATGGACGATCTTGGGGGCTCCAGCTCTCTCCGGGTTCGCCCTGAGCAGTTCCTCGTTTTGCCTGTTCGCAATCTGAACCAACTCGTTAACCCGGTTTTGCTGCCTTTGCCGGGCTTCACCCGTCAGTCCCTCTAACTCGGATGCAGCTGCATCTGCCGCTCTGAGGTTCTTCGCCGGGGTACTATACCTCGGCAGCCCCACAGAAAAACAGTTTTCTGATTCCTCGATTTCGACATCACCTTCTCTTCTCGCTCATGAGATTTATCCCTTTAACTTTTACAGTATCGACTTTGTTCGCCTTAGCGTACTCACGCAGCGTCATGTTCAACGACTGCTGGGCCGCGGCTATTTTCTTTGCACCCTCAAGTATTTTCTGCCTAGTTTCTTCCAGCTCGGCCTGTGCACAAGCCGGATCTATCGCTGCTACTACATGGTTTGCCAAGCTATCCATTGCCTCTCTTAGCATGTTTTCTGGCCTCTCTAGAGGAGGACCCCTACCTTTCCTCGGTGCCTTGGGCGTCACCTCCAGATCTGGCGCCGGATCCTTGCTCGCAACCGCACCCGGCGCTGTCATCATTACCTCTGCATGGTCCGGGGAACGAGCGATACGCTCCTCGCGAGCCACAGTGAGGGGCGGTTCGCCTGCTTCGACGACGTGGCGCGGATGAACCCCTGACACGTCCACCGCGACGTAGACCTTGTGTGCGCCGAGCTTGAGGAAAATGCCGTTGCGCGGGATTGGGCGCATGCCGAAGCAGCCTGCGTTGTCACTCACGAAGTCCCGCGCTTCAAAGCGCTGGACGAGCCTGGAGACGATGCGCTCGCTAGTGGCGATGAAGTTTCCTGTCCGGATCTTGACCCCTTCTAGCGCCGCTAGCCCCACGGTGGGCGCCAACCGTCGTGGTGGTGTCACGGCAGATGCCATGTATAGGCTGAAGGTGGGGACTAATACACGCTAGGGGAATCTAGGGAGGGATAGCGAAGTGATTCTCCACACAAGAACTTGTATTGATTTTCTTCCAAGGTTACAAGTGCTCCTAGAGCTGTATTGGCGAGAGGAGGAAGAAGAAGCTCTCTTACTCTCACCCACAAACCTCACCTGAAACCCTAAATCTTAACAGAAATGTTCTGAGAATAAACTGCCAACCCCTTCTACTGAAGCCCTAGCCCCCCTTTTATAGGGGAGGCTCGGTTTCAGCCTAGGGCATACGTGGAGGCATATTCCTAAGAATATGCCTCCTCCCGAAGTGGTAAACCGACCGGGGTGCTTTTTCCCCCGCGTCACCTATGCTTTAGCTACGTGAGCCACTGTGGCGCCCTCGTCAGCTGACACGGGCGTCGTCACGCTTGTCGGCCACGCCCCGGTGGTCCAGTCCTTGCTCGCTTCGCTTAGACAGTGCGTACCGGGGCACCTTTTGAACAGCGAGATTCCTTCCTTCTCCTAGAAGGTTACTGCGTCCCGGACGATGGTTCATCTGGCCACACCCTTTTCCTGCATACAGGTTAGACATATGATTCCGACTTACCGCTTAAGTCGGATGAGGGCTAGTTAGGCCAACGCCCCCAGGTCCGGATTACCCCGTGAGTCGGCCTGCCTTGAGGTGACCCGGCCGGCATCTTCTTTGGCCTTGCCGGACCTCGGCTAACTCAGCCTTTATACCACGACGTGACCCTACCCGGGGGTATCCCCCCAACAGGCGTCTTCTAACTCTAGCCATGTCCCTTCCAAATTTGATGAACTCTCTAGGCTTGGCTCTCCTACTAAGGATGCAGCCACCAAGTCCCCTGCAGCAGAGCCATAAAACAATGTTTGTATTAAATGTATCTTTGCAATGTGTATGCGGGAAAAAAGGATGAATTTGTAAGGCGGAACAACTTTGTACTCAAGTTTCCTGCTACTTATCTTTTCCACTATGTATATATATTTTAAGCAAGTGTTGGCTTATCCATTATTCTAGTTCGTATGCTTGCCCTTTCGTGAGATGGAAGACTCATAGGACAAAACTATGATCCCATGTGATGATGCTTAATAGCACCGTCAAGAACCTAAGAGAAAAATTGCTGACTTTTAGTGCCGAGAAGTCACTACTCCGGAATTCACATTAAAACATCAGAAAACATGTAGACCAGAAAACTTAAGCTAACGCATATAGGAAGAATTTTCACAAGTGCAAATGCAAACTTGCACATAAAGGGTTTATATGATCCAAAAAGGAATAACTAAACATGGTAAAAGACTAAAAAATCATGAGTGAACCAAATGCTTTATTTCATTAATCATATAACAAACTTATTACATAATATAAAATATGCTAAGTGTGAAAGGGATGTAGTTGAGTTATGTTCCATGGCTGATCTGTCTTCGGGTATTCATTATTAGAGTCACGTTGCTTGCTCTTGCAATTTTTTGATCTATCTTTGAACTGTTGGGCCACGTAGAGATAAACAAAAAATTTCCCCTACGTGGTACTCCCAAGATCTAGCTCAGGTGATAGGCCACGAGATTTACCACTAGACGTGTAGGTGCGGATTTGATGAAGCACGTCAGTCGATGCCGTGTCGAATGATCCCTCGTACAGCATGTCCAGATCTCCACGAACTTTCTTGTCTCCAGCGCTGCACGTGCAATGCCTCTACCATTATCCACACCTATAGGAAGGAGCTCCAAGCAGACGACTGCTAGATCCTGTCTAGCCCAAATATGGGAGTGGACAAAGTGAAGGCTAGGTTAGGGACAATCCCTAGTTGGGCTCAACGATTGAGGCCCATGTAGGCCGTACCCCAATCTCCATATGGACTGAATCCATATGGGCTCCTCTCCTTTAAGTGTGTGACCCTGTAGGTTCACGTACACCTGGACACGACACGAGTCACCACCCTGAGTCGATAGTTGGTAGCAGCCTATAGCAAGACATGCCAACTCCCAAGTGTCGTAAAGTCAGAAGACAAACCTTTCTCCATGTGACTTTCATCCAAGTCCCTTTGCCTCACGATATATCTTGTCAAGCTATAGGAGAGTTATTGCCATCCATTTAATAGCTCGACTCTCTCTTCTTGTTCTGTGATATACGATTTACTAGACTAACACTTAGTCTGACTCCTTGGTTAACACTTAACCAAGTCACGCATGGCCATGCTTCCGAATCATATAACGCAACTTGCTTCACAACCAACTCGAACCCTACCTTTATAACTGCCTATTTACGGAACAAAGTTTGATAGGACCTAAGCTGGCGATCCACAACTGGGATCATGCGACCAAAGTTGCACCAATGTGACATAAGTTGCCTCTTCTTGTTCCGTGATCATGCGACCAAGCTTCCACACACATTGCATGTTGCACCAGTGTGACATAAGTTGCATCATCATAGAGCTATATCTGTGGTCATGTAGATATATCAAATGTGGTATATTATTGGAAAAGAACACACATGCATGCATTGTGGTCATCTCATGTGGATATATCAACAATAATGAAATATATGCATGGAAAAGAACACATGCATGCAACATGACTCTAGCAAAAACACATAGGTTAAATAAAGGAGAGCTTCCACACATTGAATGCATGGTTAGTTGCACCAATGTGACAGAATTATTAGTTGTGCATCATCACATAATCCACTTGAGTAGTATATGCATTGTGTGATCATGCATATGTGTAGAGATATCATTGTGGTAGGTTTTGGAAGAACAATGTACATACATGCAAATGTGGTCATCATGTTGTGGATCTATCAATGACTCTGGTGGCCATATCAATGTGTGGGTTAGGAAAAGAACACATGCATGTAATATGACTCTATAGGAGATATATTCCATATGGTCATAGAGACCAACAACACATAGGAATTAAATAAAGGAGCTTCCACATTGCATGTATGCATGCATGGACTAGTGTGACAGAAGTTGTGCATCATCACTTAATCCACTTGAGTATATGCATGTGTGTGGTCATGCATATATGTAGAGAGATATATATCATCATCTTATGTTGTTTTGGAAAAGAACAGTGTACATATATATGCCTTAATATGTGGTCATGTGATGGGATAAGTGGCTAGCTCTAGTGGATATATATATATATATTACTGTGTACTTGTTTATGAATAGAACACACATCATGCAATGTCTCTAGGGGATCCATGTGTATTAAACCACGCATGGTCACATGCATATAGACCAAAACACATAGGAAAGCAACATATTGCATGTTGCACCAGTGTGACAGAAGTTGCATCACAGAATCCACTAGTGTATGTGTGGTAGATATACCAATAATGTGGTTTTGGAAAAGAGAACACACATGCAATGTGGTCATGTATGTGGATCAATGACATCTAGGTAGTAGTGTAAATATCAATGTGTGTGGTTTAGGAAAAAGAACACGTATGCAATGACAATAGGGGTTCCATGTGTACAACCACATGCATGGTCACAAAGACCAAACTTCCACACACACTGCATGTTGCACCAGTGTGACATAAGTTGCATCATCATAGAGTTATATGTGTGGTCATCATGTAGATATATCAAAATGTGGTATATTATTAGAAACGAAAACATGCATGCAATGTGGTCATCTCATGTGGATCTATCAACAATAATGCAACATATGCATCGAAAATAACACATGTATGCAACATGACTCTAGGAGAGATCCATATATGGTCATAGAGACCAAAAACACATAGGTCAAATAAAGGAGAGCTTCCACACATTGCATGCATGGTTAGTTGCACCAGTGAGACAAAATTATTAGTTGTGCATCATCACAGAATCCACTTGAGTAGTATATGCATTGTGTGGTCATCCATATGTGTAGAGATATCATTGTGGTAGGTTTTGGAAGAACAATGTATATACATGCAAATGTGATCATCATGGTGTGGATCTATCAATGACTCTGGTGGCCATATCAATGCGTGGGTTAGGAAAAGAACACATGCATGCAATATGACTCTATAGAAGATATATTCCATATGGTCATAGAGACCAACAGCACATAGGAGTTAAATAAATGAGCTTCGACATTGCATGCATGCATGCATGCGTGGACCAGTGTGACACAAGTTGTGCATCATCACATAATCCACTTGAGTATATGCATGTGTGTGGTCATGCGTATATGTAGAGAGATATATATCATCATCTATTGTTTTTTTCGAAAAAAATAATGTACATATATATTTGCAATGTGTGGTCATGTGATGGGATCAGTGGCTCTAGTGGATATATATCAGTGTGTACTGGTTTAGGAAAAGAACACACATCATGCAATGTGTCGAGGGGATCCATGTGTATTAAACCATGCATGGTCACATGAATTGACCAAAACACATTGGAAAGAAACATATTGCATGTTGCACTAGTGTGACATAATTTGCATCACAGAATCCACTAGTGTGTGGTAGATATAACAACAATGTGGTTTTAGAAAAAGAGAACACATGCAATGTGGTCAGGTATGTGGATCAATGACATCTAGCTAGTGTGGATATCAATGTAGTTTAGGAAAAATAAAACATATGCAATGACTATAGGGGTTCCATGTGTACAACCACATGCATGGTCACAAAGACCAAACACACACATATATATACGAAAAGCATAGCTTCCACACACATTGCATGTTCCACCAGTGTGACATAAGTTGCATTATCATAGAGTTATATGTGTGGTCATGTAGATATATCAAATGTGGTATATTATTGGAAAAGAACACACATGCATGCATTGTGGTCATCTCATGTGGATCTATCAACAATAATACATTATATGCATGGAAAAGAACACATGCATGCAACATGACTCTAGGAGAGATCCATATATGGTCATAGAGACCAAAAACACATTGGTTAAATAAAGGAGAGCTTCCACACATTGAATGCATGGTTAGTTGCACCAACGTGATAGAATTATTAGTTGTGCATCATCACAGAATCCACTTGAGTAGTATATGCATTGTGTGGTCATGCATATGTGTAGAGATATCATTGTGGTAGGTTTTGGAAGAACAATGTACAAACATGCAAATGTGGTCATCGTGGTGTGGATCTATCAATGACTCTAGTGGCCATATCAATGTGTGGGTTAGGAAAAGAACACATGCATGCAATATGAATCTATAGGAGATATATTCCATATGGTCATAGAGACTAACAACACATAGGAATTAAATAAAGGAGCTTTCACATTGGATGCATGCATGCATGGACTAGTGTGACAGAAGGTCTGCATCATCACATCATCCACGTGTGGTCATGCATATATGTAGAGAGATATATATCATCATGTTGTGTTGTATTGGAAAATAACAGTGTACATATATATGCATTAATGTGTGGTCATGTGGCTCTAGTGGAAACATATGAGTGTGTACTGGTTTAGGAAAAGAACACACAACATGTAATGTGTCTAGGAGATCCATGTGTATTAAACCATGCATGGTCACATGCATAAACCAAAACACATAGGAAAGCAACATATTGCATGTTGCACCAGTGTGACAGAAGTTGCATCTTAGAATCCACTAGTGTGTGTGTGGTCATGTAGATATGTGGTTATGGAAAAGAACACATAAAATGTGGTCATGTGTGGATCAATGAAGCTAGCAGTGTGGATATATATCAATGTGGTTTAGGAAAGAACACATGCAATTAATGACTCTAGGGGTTCCATGTGTACAACCATGGTCACAGAGACCAAACACATAGGAAAAGCAGCTTCCATACATTGCATGTTGCACCAGTGTGACATAAGTTGCATCGTCTCACAGAGTTATGTGTGGTCATGTAGAGATATCAAAATGTTATATTGGAAATAAATGAACATAGACATGCAATGTGTTCATCATGTTGATCTATATCAACAATAATGCAATATGGAAAAGAACACACATGCATAATATGACTCTAGGAGAGATCCATATGGCCATATAGAGACTAAAAACACATAGGAATTAAAATAAAGTAGAGCTTCCACACATTGCATGCATGGTTGCACCATCATCATAGAATACACTTGAGTAGTATATGCATGTGTGGTCATGCATATGTGTATAGATATCATTGTCGTTTTGGAAAAGAGCAATGTACATATTTGCAATGTGGCAATGTACATGTGGACCAGTGATTCTAGTGGATATATATCAATGTATAGGTTCAGGAAAAGAACACACTACATCATGCAATGTCTCTGGGATGTCAAATTAAAATCCATGCATGGTTAGAGAGACCAAAAACACATAGGAAAAGCAGCTTCCACATTGCATGTTACACCAGTGACATAAGTTGCATGCATCACATAATAATCTAATGGAGCATGTGTGTGTGGTCATGCATCACACAAAGAAAAAGGTGCATAACAAAATCCACTAAAGTTGCCTAAATGATACCTATCTCAAAGTTTGAGCCTAAGAAGATGCTGGATCATGCGCATGCATATCGATCGATATATGTGAGAGACCATATGCTCACCAGGGGCCTAGATATAATGCATATATCAACATGCCCATCACACTTTTTGTAACATCCCAAATTTTACAATTACAGATGTTACTAGAAGCATGCATCATATCATTGCGTCATGACATCACATATCAAAAACTGCATCAGGGTTTTTTCCAAAACCCCATAGTCATATAAAGACTAAAAGGATAAAAAAATATCAATCCTCCTAAACCTTTGCAAAAGTGTTATTTTATAGTCCTAATCTAACCCTCTTCTTTTTACAAAATTTTAGAAACAAATTTCGTTTAATTCGGAGTCCGTTTGCAAAAGTTATTAAACAAATAGGAAAACAGAATTAAATAAAAAGAATTAAAAAAAGGGATTCCCCGGCCTAACGGGCCGGCTAAACCAGCCCGTGGCCTATCCGCCGCCCGCCTGGCAGAGCGGCCAGCGCTTAGCGCGTGGGCCGGCCCAGTAGCTGCCGCCAGCAGCTATCCCGCCTCCAGCCACAGCCGCTGACAGACCGGTCCCACCCGGCATCCTCCTCCTCCGAGTCCGGCTCGAGCACGCCGCCGTCTCCGTGTCGGCACAACCGCCCCCGCGCCAAGAAATCTCGCCCATATAAAGCCCCGGCACGCCTCCCGTAAAACCGTAGCTTTTCCTTACCCCATCGCCACCGAGCCGCCGCCAATCGCTCGCCGGAGCTCCGCCGGACTTCGCCGCCTCCAGCCGCCGCCCGCCGCCACCTCGGGAAGGAGGAGCCGACGCCGCCCTCGGGAACGCGACCACGGAGAGGAGCCGGTCGCCGTCGTCTACTTCATCGGGTCGAAGGAGCACCGCCACACCACCGTTAACCGGCGCCGACCGCCGCCGACGCTCCACCGCCGCCCGTCGTCGCCACCGCCGGTAAGCCCCCTCTCCGACCGTCAGATCGAGATCCAACGGCTCCAAACGGTCAAACCGCCTCGGCCAATCGCGTCGTGCCACGTGGGAGCCGCCGCTTCATTACCGCGTCGACGTCACGCACGCCCCGCTGGCCAGTCCCGAGCCGCCACGTGTCACCGCGTAGCTGGCCACCTTTTTAACTTTTTCTAAAGTAGGCAGAAATTACTTCAATCTTGTAAAATCCATAGTAATTCGAGTATTAGTCCAAAAATTGCGTATAATATACCGTTGGATTCATATTTTCAAGTAGAACACAGATCTAAAATAATATTGCTGTTTTGCCACAGAAATATTGCAATAGGATTTAAAGATTAGATTAGAGTATTTTAATTCTAGAAAATTATCTGAAGCTCCCTTTTAGTTGATTCTTGTTGCGTTGGCTTTGTTTCGACAGGACCTTCTGTAGAAAATTGTCATATCATGCTTAGGGTGTTCAGATCTGTCTCGAGGTAGCTTGGAGTTGTAGATCTAGTTTTGAGCTTGGTTATTTAGGGTTTAACCCAATATACCTAAAATCTGTGGGGAATCATTTCTAATGACATTCCCAACTCAACAACACCCCTGGTTAAAACCCTCGGTCGAAATCGAATCCATCCTTGCATATTACCATGTTGCATGCATGCATATTCGACTTCGTGGCTTTGTTTTGTGCAAATTATGATTGGATCCATGTTTGTTCCGTTAGATTGCTCGGAGTGCGCTGAGTAGTACTGTTGTGTAGATTGCTTCTCGGATCAAGGCAAGTTACACCACTTGTTCATGTTTATGTCCCAGTTTTAACTATGCATGTTTTACTTTTCAAATTCTGTAGTATGCATGTGTAGAATTTTGGTAGATTTTCTTAGTACTATTTTTTTTGCAAGTGCGGTTTTGTAGTATGCCATGAGTAGCTCTTTGCTTAGGAATTTCCATCCCAATAGGTTATCCTGTTT
Organism: Avena eriantha; assembly: GCA_910589775.1. NCBI lineage: Eukaryota > Viridiplantae > Streptophyta > Magnoliopsida > Poales > Poaceae > Avena > Avena eriantha. Next base: position 186,227,126 of record OU342740.1, on the reverse strand, counting down.
TTCTGAGTTATGCTTGCTATGCTATATACTTGTACATATCAAGTGCCGTTGGGAGGGTTCGAAAGACTCAAACATTTTATAAGTACGAGAGCTCTCTCGAGCGAACTTTTCTTCTCCAAAACCCCTTCAAAATAAAACTAAGTTTTCTTCTGGGCGGAATGGTTGGCGGGACAACGAGTGGGATTTTTGGTGGAGGACGGACGGCCAGGAATCAAAGAAGTCTGCCATGTTTCAGAATTCAGAAGCTTCTCGTGCAACCACAATACATATGGGCTCTGTCTTGGATTAGTACTTAGTGGGAAACCTCACCGGGGTACCAACATTTGGAGGTTCTTGGCATGGTTGGATCCAGCTGGTAGAGGGGCTACTAAGGGAAGGCTTCGCCATGGTCTTGTCTGTAAAAGGACTTGATCGTGGATTGTGGGGAAAGTGCACAACCTCTCGAGAGTATTGCAATCTGATCGATCAGCCGTGTTCACGGAAACATAACAACTTTGAGCATCTGAAGGATGGAGCCTCTGAAAGATCTTCCTCTCTCTTTTCCAAACTTAACGTTTTATAAACCCCAAGGCGTGAGGAATATCGCCATTGGGTGGGATTTTGGGAACATGGTGCGTAATATCCAAGTGCTAGGTTGAATTGGGCATTTGGTCAGTAATATCCACGTGTTCAATTCGACCCTATACTATTCTTCAAAGTTTACAAAGTAGGGAAAAATGTCTTCCTCTTTTCTTATTACATTGATAAAATTGGCCTTACGCAAATTAACCCCAGAGCCTACTCTTAGCCTTGCATGTAGCGATAGTCTTACCGTTTCCTTGGTGTAATTTGCCAATACATTCAAAGTATTGACCCAACTTGTTGGCTGCATGTCTTATGTGCAGAATCCAAAGATTGAAAGGTGCGTAGGGATCGCGGGTCTTCACATAGCTAGCCTGAGGCGTTGATGCACTCAAGTTTTACTTAATTTCCGTTGTTATATTTGAGCTAGCTATAAGCTATGCAAGTTGTAATAATTATACTCTAGATTATTCATGTAATAATGACTTGTGTTTTACATGATATTCATCGACTGTGAAGTGCTAGCTATTGATCCAGGGACTAGCATGTTATTCACAGGGACTTAGGATTCATAATAATCCGAGGTCGCAACAGATGGTATCGGAGCACAAAGTTGCCTGTAGGACGTGACCCCTAGGATTGGAAACCACCTTTACCATGTGTGTTTTTGCTTTCTCTATTCTTCTAAGTGTTTTGTGCTCTTCTAGTATTTCTCTTCCTTATCACCTTGTGCCTAAATTTCTTTCTCCTAACCTAAAGATGACGGCCTTCTACTACGACACCGCCGAAGACATCAAGTGCCTGCGCTTCGGGGAATGCCTTCTGGACATCATCAAGACACTGCAGTTACCCATGCCATCAATCAAGGGAAGCGAGTTGTGGAAGATGCACAAGGAAGGATGCTAGGCGATTGAAGTCATCCAACCAGGGCGCAGTCAGACAGAACCCAAGACGGAGGCCATTGTACTCAACATCACCAGCGACTCCAAGGAGAAAGGACTTAGCATCTGCTTGCAGGAGCTCATTGGACGCCTTTGCAGACGCCACCATGAAGAGGTTGAAGGCCACTACATCAAACTCTTTGGAAGACGTGATGAGAAGGGAGTTCCTGATGAGGATATATACATGGATTATGATGATTCTGACTGCCTGAACTGGAAGGAAATATTGAGTCAAATCAATAATGACTATGAGGTGAATTTATTCCTAATTGAACCTGATGTTTTATTTAATGAGAACTTTATACTACCTAAGTCTATGCATCTTTGTATGATCAGGTTTTTTGATAACACAAGCATTGCGCGAGAAGGAGGAGAGTTGCACCAAGAAGGACAAGCGCTGATATCCAATATCAACAAGTGCGCGAGGGAGGAGCGGGAGGCAGGCGCACTAGGACGCAATGAAGAAATCACGTATGAGCAAGAGAGAGAGATGGCGCAGCAAGAATTACATGTTTGAGGTGTTCCACGATGTTTGGACTGCGTGCCAATAAGGCCGAACCCATATATGGGTCGGTATGTATCAGTTTGAGTCGAACCGAGTCAGTTTGGGCCAAGTTATGGCTGTTTTTAGGCCCGTTTAGAGGGGAGGACGCCCCAGCCCTCTTATAAACCTCTGTAGCCATCACAAGTTAGGTTTGAAGACCACGTTAAAATATTTTGGAGTTGTTTCTTTCATAGAACCTCTGGAATTACCCTGTGTTCGAATCTGCCAACTATAATTGAGTGTGATCTGTTGTTCCATTGGGAATTAGTAGATTGCATACTACCGTTCGTGGTCACGGCTGCGTGCGCAAGAATGTGGTGTTGTGAATATCCTACAAGGTTCGAGAGCTGTTGCATTGGCATCAGGGATCGAGCGGGAGAGATCATAGCTACGCACTAGTTATCTATCGTCCACCATCACCATCGACAAGAGCTTGCTGAGAAGATCGGGCCACCCCATATCAGTTCCAATCGAGTTAACCCCGGAGGAAAGGAAGACATGCAAGCGTCGAAGAATCCAATATCAAGACTTGGAGTCCCACATCAATGACCTTTAGAAGGGGAGCTGCCTTGAGATCGTGAGGAATGACGAGCTTTGTGCCCTAGTCAAGGAGAAGGACGAGAAGATCGAGGAGCTGGAAGAGAAGATCAAGTCCCTAGGAGGGGAGCTCATCGCCCAAGACAAGAGGTTCGCTAATCAAGAGAAGAGGGTGCAAGATAAGAACAAGAGGATTAGGGAGCAAAGTCTCGTGCTCACAAAGAACGAGATGGAGTTCAAGAACTTTGCCACCATGTTGAAGGACCTGCGAGCAACTAAGAGGAGCTTGGAGGAGAAGATCACGCCTGTGACTATGGGGTCAATTTTGATCAAGAAGCTACAGAAGGAGAAGAAGGAACTCCAAATAAGGCTGGCATCTGCTACCCAGGAGCTGCAGGAGGTGAAGGAACTTCAAGGGAGGCTCGAAGCTGCAACACCGGAGCCACAGGAGGTGAAGGAACTTCAGGAGAAACTTGAAGCCACGACGAGGGACATGGAGTTATACAAGTCACTTCTGGAAAAGGAAGGCTTCATCATTGAGGATGAGGAAGTGGATGACGAGTAGAGTAGTTGGACCACCTTTATTTTTATAGTCAAACGTTGTTCATGACGGTAATGAGTACCAAAAATTATATTGGTTAGTTAAATTTGGTTGAGTGTGTGGAACTATGTGCCTTATGTGCCTTGCTTTTCTCGTGTGTTTTTCTTCTCTTGTGTACATAAGGGTAGGAGTTTATTCCCTAGGCTTTCTATCTATTTCTTAACTTGTCTCCCAAACCCTCCAGATGGCGAGGCGTGGAAACAACGATAACAACATGCCCCCAGAGATAACACAACTTCTGAACTCCCAGAATCAGTTGATCCAACTCCTCACTCAAAACATGCAAAACAACAACAACAACAACCCGCCGCCTCCGCCACCTCCACCGCCCCAATAGGATCGCCTGACTCGGTTCTTGAGGTTGAACCCTCCAATTTTCTCTAGTTGTTCTAAGCCAATTGTGGCAAATGACTGGCTCCGCACCACCAACAAGAAGTTAGACACCATCCAAGTTGTGGGAGCTGACAGGGTGTGCTTTGCAGCGCACCAACTTGAGGACCAGCTGCTGAATGGTGGGATAATTACCAGGTCACCCACCCCGATATTGAAGCTATCACCTGGAACCAGTTTGTAGCGGCCTTTGGTACTCATCACGTAGCCGCGGGAGTCATGTCACTTAAGAGATGTGAGTTCCGCGACTTGAAACAACTGCACCCCTCTGCCTCCGAGTATGGGGACCTTTTCAACAAGCTGGCACATTATGCACCTGATGATGTATCCACTGATGCCAAGAGACAGGGGGAGTTCTTGAGGGGACTTAATGATGAAATATCTATTCAGCTTGTAGCTCTGAAGTTTGATAACTATCAGGAACTCCTGGACAGGATAGTGGTGGTTGAAGCAAAGCAAAGGAGTATAGAGAACCAAAAGAGAAAGTCCACCTCACACAAGCACAACTCTGCCCCATATTAGAAGCAACGCACTTCGTCACCACCACCCCACAACCACAAGGGCCACAACCACAATGGTCATCGTCATGGAGGACACAACCGCAATGGTCATAAACATCGCAATGGAAATGGCAATGGGAAGGATCTGAGTGAATTGACATGCTTCAAGTGTAACAAGACAGGGCACTATGCGACTACATGCCTCGAAAAGACGAAGAATGGGAATGGTAATGGAAACGGCAACGGACACAACCATGGCAATGGTAATGGAAATGGGAAGAAGCCGAATCTGTTCGTCAAAGCCAAGTTGAATATTGTCTCCATGGAGGATGCTCGTGAGGCACCTGACTCCGTGAGTGGTAAGTTCAAGCTTAACTCCACACCTGCAGTTGTTCTTTTTGATACTGGTGCATCGCATTCATTCATATCAAGGGTATTTGTGGATAGAGGCAAGATACCTATGGAGACTATTAGTACTCCCCTAAGGGTAAGTTCTCCTGGAGGAGAAATAGTGGCAAACTCTGGATGCCATGGGTTAGAACTAAGGATTGGGGCACAGACCTTTCCCACCAGCCTAGTCGTTTTGGAATCACAAGGCTTAGACATAATTTTGGGCATGATTTGGATGACCGAATATGAGGGAGTCATAGATTGTGCCAAAAGGACTATCGCACTCACGACTCCGGATAAGAAAAGGATCTGCTTTAAGACAGCTTTCGCACTCAAAGGAAGTATGGTGAATTCTCTTAAGGGGGTTAGCTTGGAGGATGTGTCAATTGTGAAGGAGTATCCAGATGTCTTTCCGGAAGAATTGCCAGGGATGCCTCCCGACCTAGACATCGAGTTTCTCATTGACTTAATGCCAGGTACTGGACCAATAGCAAAAAGACCGTACAAGATGGATGTGGATGAGTTGAAGGAACTTAAGAAACAGCTTAGAGAGCAATTGGACAAAGGCTTCATTCAACCAAGTGCGTCATCTTGGGGAGCACCTGTCCTTTTCGTGGAGAAGAAGGATAAAACCAAGAGACTAGTCGTGGATTACCGGTCGTTGAATGAAGTGACAATCAAGAACAAGTACCCTCTACCCAATATTAACGACCTGTTTGACCAATTAAAGGGAGCTAGTGTGTTCTCTAAGATTGATCTCCGATCAGGATATTTCCAGCTAAAGAACTGGGAACAGGATGTACCCAAGACAGCTTTCACCATGACATACGGATTGTATGAATACACCGTGATGTCGTTTGGCTTAACCAATGCCCCAGCATACTTCATGACTATGATGAACAAGGTGTTCATGGAGTACTTCGATAAGTTTATTGTGGTATTCATTGATGACATACTCATATACTCCAAGGACGAGAAGGAACATGAGAGGCACATGCGCCTAATCATGGAAAAGTTAAGGGAACACAAGTTGTATGCCAAATTTAGCAAATGTGAGTGCTGGTTGAAAGAAGTGGGATTCCTTGGTCATATTGTATCAGCTAAAGGTGTTGCCGTGGACCCAAGTAAGGTAGCTTCCGTTACAGAATGGGAGTCTCCTAAGAATGTGGGTGATATTAGGAGTTTCCTAGGTCTTGCGTGATATTACCGAAGATTCATTGAAAACTTTTCCAAGATAGCAAAGCCTATGACAGAGTTGCTGAAGAAAGAGAAGAAGTTTCAATGGACCACGGCTTGTGAAGCAAGTTTCCAGGAATTAAACAAGCGTCTAGTAACAGCTCTAGTTTTGTGTCTCCCCGATATCCAAACGGATTTCCAAGTCTATTGCGACGCTTCTCGACAAGGACTGGGTAGTGTTCTGATGCAAGATGGAAAAGTAGTGTCTTACGCCTCTCGGCAACTTAAGAACCATGAGAATAACTACCCCACACACGATTTGGAACTAGCATCAGTTGTGCATGCGCTCAAAGTATGGAGACATTACCTAATGGGCAAGCATTGTGATGTGTTCACGGATCACAAGAGCCTTAAATACATCTTCACTCAACAGGAATTAAATATGAGGGAAAGGAGATGGCTTGAACTCATCAAGGACTATGACATGGACCTACAGTACCATCCTGGAAAGGCCAACGTTGTGGCTGATGCCTTAAGCCGGAAGGTCTATGTAAATGGACTTACCGTGGGGGAACTTCCAAATGATTTGTGTGAAAAATTCAAGGACCTCAGGTTGGAAATAGTTCCGGAGGGATACTTAGCAACTATGGAGATAGTACCAACACTTTTGGACCAAATCAAAGAGGCCCAGAAGGGGGATAAAGAGTTGGAAGAGATAAGAGCTAGTATAAGCAAGGGCAAATCAAAAGGGTTTCATACGGATGAACAGGGAACACTCTGGTATGAGAAGCGTCTATGCGTTCCCAATGACCCTGATATCAGGAAGTTAATCCTTTAGGAAGCGCACGATTCGCCTTCCTCAATCCATCCAGGTAATACAAAGATGTACATGGATGTGAAAGATAGGTTCTGGTGGAACAACATGAAAAGGGAAATTGCAGAATATATCTCCTTGTGTGACGTGTGCAACAGAGTCAAGGCCGAACATCAAAAACCCGCAGGACTGCTGCAGCCACTACCTGTGCCCGATTGGAAGTGGGACAAGGTAGGCATGGATTTTATCACAGGACTACCGCGGACTCGTTCTGGGTATGATTCCATCTGGGTAGTGGTCGACCACTTCACAAAAGTGGCCCACTTTATTCCCGTAAAGACCACCTATACGAGTGCTAAACTTGCCAAGATTTACATGTCAAGGATCGTAAGCCTTCATGGTGTACCCAAGGGGATTGTCTCGGATAGAGGAACCCAATTCACCTCTAAGTTTTGGCGACAGCTACACGAGTCTCTAGGGACACGACTGGAGTTTAGTACCGCCTTCCACCCACAAACCGATGGACAGACGGAAAGAGTTAATCAGATCTTGGAGGACATGTTAAGAGCCTGTGCGCTAGACTATGGGTCTAGTTGGGATGATAACTTGCCATATGCGGAATTCTCATACAATAACAGCTACCAAACTAGCATCAAGATGGCTCCATTTGAAGTTCTATATGGCAAAAAGTGTAGGACTCCACTGCTATGGAGTGGGGTTGGAGAACGTAGTTTGTTTGGACCTGAACTGATCAAGGATGCCGAAGAGAAAGTGAGACAGATTCAAGACACGTTAAAAATAGCCCAATCCAGACAAAAGAGTTATGCTGATTCCAAGCGCAGGGATGTGACTTATGAAGTGGGAGACCGTGCGTATCTCCCGGTTTCTCCACTACGAGGAGTTAAGAGATTTGGAATCAAGGGTAAGTTAGCACCCCGATTCATAGGGCCCTACAAAATCTTGGGTCATAGAGGGGAAGTTGCCTATTAGTTGGAATTGCCCGAAGTGCTAACAGTTCACGATGTTTTCCATGTGTGGCAACTAAAGAGGTGTCACCCGGAAATGGCTGAAAGCCCACTAAAGGATACGGTTCCGTTGGACGAGGTTCAACTGGAAAACGATCTCACCTATGAGGAAAAACCCACCAGGATTCTGGAAACAGCTGAGAGAATTACTCGTACCAAGACTATCAGGTTTTGCAAAGTTCAATGGAATCACCATTCCGAGGAAGAGGCCACGTGGGAACGTGAAGAAGACCTGAAGAAAGAACACCCACACCTATTTGCTAACCAACCTGAATCTCGAGGACGAGATTCTTCTTAAGGGGGGTAGGTTTGTAACATCCCAAATTTTACAATTATAGATGTTACTAGAAGCATGCATCATATCATTGTGTCATGGCATCACATATCAAAAACTGCATCAGGGTTTTTTCCAAAACCCCATAGTCATATAAAGACTAAAAGGAAAAAACAATATCAATCCTCCTAAACCTTTGCAAAAGTGTTATTTTATAGTCCTACTCTAACCCTCTTATTTTTACAAAATTTTAGAAACAAATTTCGTTTAATTCGGAGTCCGTTTGCAAAAGTTATTACACAAATAGGAAAACATAATTAAATAAAAAGAATAAAAAAAGGGGATTCCCCGGCCTAACGGGCCCGGCTAAACCAGCCCGTGGCCTATCCACCGCCCGCCTGGCAGAGCGGCCAGCGCTTAGCACATGGGCCGACCCAGTAGCCGCCGCCAGCAGCCAGCCCGCCTCCAGCCGTAGCCGCTGACAGACCGGGCCCACCCATCATCCTCCTCCTCCGAGTCCGGCTCGAGCATGCCGCCGTCTCCACGTCAGCACAACCGCCCCCGGCCAAATCGGAGCGGATTCCGTGACCCCCACGCCAAGAAGTCTCGCCCATATAAAGCCCCGGCATGCCCCCCGCGAAACCCTAGCTTTTCCTTACCCCACCGCCGCCGAGCCGCCGCAAATCGCTCGCCGGAGCTCTGCCGGACTTCGCCGCCTCCAGCCGCCACTCGCCGCCACCTCGGGAAGGAGGAGCCGACGCCGCCCCCGGGAACGCGACCACGGCGAGGAGCCGGTCGCCATCGTCTACTTCATTGGGCCGGAGGAGCACCGCCATGCTTCCGTCAACCGCCGCCAGCCGCCGCCGACGCTCCACCGCCGCCCGTCGTCACCACCGCCGGTAAGCCCCCTCTCCGACCGTCAGATCGCGATCCAACAGCTCCAAACGGTCGAACCGCCTGGGCCAATCGCGTCGTGCCGCATGGCAGCCGCCGCATCGTCGCCGCGTCATCACCGCGTCGACGTCACGCGCGCCCCGCTGGCTAGTCCCGAGCCGCCACATGTCGCCGCGTAGCTGGCCACCTTTTGAACTTTTTCTAAAATAGGAAGAAATTACTTCAATCTTGTAAAATCCATAGATATTCGAGTATTAGTCCAAAAATTGCGTATAATATACCGTTGGATTCATATTTTCGAGTAGAACACAAATCTACAATAATATTGATGTTTTGCGACAGCAATCTTGCAGTAGGATTTAAAGATTAGATTAGAGTACTTTAATTCTAGAAAATTATCCATAGCTCCATTTTAGTTGTTTCTTGTTGCGTTCGCTTTGTTTCGACAAGGCCTTCTGTAGAAAATTGTCAAATCATGCTTAGGGTGTTTAGATCTGTCTCGAGGTAGTTTGGAGTTGTAGATATAGTTTTGAGTTTGGTTATTTAGGGTTTAACCCAATATACCTAAAATCTGTGTGGAATCGTTTGTAATGACAGTCCCAACTCAACAACACCCCTGGTTAAACCCTCGGTCGAAATTGAATCCATCCTTGCATATTACCATGTTGCATGCATGCATATTCGACTTCGTGGCTTTGTTTTGTGCAAATTGTGATTGGATCCATGTTTGTTCCATTAGATTGCTCGGAGTGCGCTGAGGAGTACTGTTGTGTAGATTACTGCTCGGATCAAGGCAAGTTACACCACTTGTTCATGTTTATGTCCCAGTTTTAACTATGCATGTTTTACTTTTCAAATTCTGTAGTATGCATGTGTAGAATTTTGGTAGATTTTCTTAGTACTTTTTTTTGCAAGTGCGGTTTTGTAGTATGCCATGAGTAGCTCTTTGCTTAGGAATTTCCATCCCAATAGGTTATCCTGTTTTTCTATGTTATGCTTGCTATGCTATATACTTGTACATATCAAGTGCCGTTGGGAGGGTTCGAAAGACTCAAACATTTTCTAAGTACGAGAGCTCTCTCAAGCGAACTTTTCTTCTCCAAAACCCCTTCAAAATAAAACTAAGTTTTCTTCTGGGCAGAATGGTTGTCGAGACAACGAGCGGGATTTTTGGTGGAGGACGGCCGCCCAGGAATCAAAGAAGTCTGCCATGTTTCAGAATTCAGAAGCTTCCCGTGCAACCACAATACATATGGGCTCTATCTTGGCTTAGTACTTAGTGGGAAACCTCACCGGGGTACCAACATTTGGAGGTTCTTGGCACGGTTGGATCCAGCTGGTAGAGGGGCTACTAAGGGAAGGCTTCGCCATGGTCTTGTCTGTAAAAGGACTTGATCGTGGATTGTGGGGAAAGTGCACAACCTCTCGAGAGTATTGCAATCTGATCGATCAGCCATGTTCACGGAAACAGAACAACTTTGAGCATCTGAAGGATGGAGCCTCTGAAAAATCTTCCTCTCTCTTTTCCAAACTTAACGTTTTATAAACCCCAAGGCGTGAGGAATATCGCCATTGGGTGGGATTTTGGGAACTTGGTGCGTAATATCCAGGTGCTAGGTTGAATTGGGCATTTGGTCAGTAATATCCACGTGTTCCATTCGACCCTATACTATTCTTCAAAGTTTACAAAGTAGGGAAAACTGTCTTCCTCTTTTCTTATTACATTGATAAAATCGGCCTTACGCAAATTAACCCCAGAGCCTACTCTTAGCCTTGCATGTAGCGATAGTCTTACCCTTTCCTTGGTGTAATTTGCCAATACATTCAAAGTATTGACCCAACTTGTTGGCTGCACGTCTTATGTGCAGAATCTGAAGATTGAAAGGTGCGTAGGGATCGCGGGTCTTCACACAGCTAGCCTAAGGCGTTGATGGACTCAAGTTTTACTTAGTTTCCGCTGTTATATAGCTATGCAAGTTGTAATAATTATACTCTAGATTATTCATGTAATAATGACTTGTGTTTTACATGATATTCATCGTCTGTGAAGCGCTAGCTATTGATCCAGGGACTAGCATGTTATTCACAGGGACTTAGGATTCATAATAATCCGAGGTCGCAACACTTTTCTACATATATATCATATAGGAAAACACATACATATGCATGCAAGTTCTTCCAACGCTTAGATCCCAAACTAATCTCTACATCCCAAAATATATACTACGTGCACAAAATAAACTATAAACTAAAATCTAGTTCAAACACATAATTTATCACCACCACTTGTTGTCGTCCTTGACTTGCTTCCCATTCAACCGCTTACTTTCGCCACCATCCCAAGATCCCTGCTCGTCCTGATACCGCTTTCTGTCCTCCTCGTGCTTCTTCTCCTGGGCTTGCTTGCAACCAGGGCATAGCTCTCTCGCGAAAACCCCCGCCTTAACCATCCCATCTTTCATGGTAATGAGCTTACTATACAACTGGTACACCATGTAGGCGTCTCTGGCTGCATCCTCGAGGCGCACCTGGCTCATCGGCTTCCACTCCCAGTAGTCGTGCTCAAGTCGCTTCAATTTCTTCAGTTTCCATAGGATTTATCGATGATTTCCACTACCAGATCACCCAAGTCGTCCTTCGCTGGGTATGGTTTGATCTTGTACAGATTTTGGATGTTGATGTGGTACCCATCTGGGATTTTTATGAACGCACGGCAAAGCATAATTGTGCCATTTGTGATATCCATGCTAGTGAAAGTTATCCCTTTCCTACACAAGAACTCGACCAGAGCCGAACAATGCTTCTCAATTGGTTTAGTCCGGTAGTTAGATGGTTTTAGGGATGTAAGGGAACAAGAGATGCAGAAGTGGTGATATCAAATTTAAATTTCACATACATGCAGAAGTGATAAACGAGGACCCCCTCATGTATGGAGATTTGCACGATGGTGATCTTTTGTGGAGGATTTTTTTCGCTAATTTGCAAGGGTGTACTCCAAGTATAGCCACATAAACGTGTACTTCTCTTTCTCAAGCAATTGCTCATACCTGGCGAGAGTTGTCTCCACAGTATCTTCATCATTTGTGTACACCACTATCAGTCGTGGTGCCATGGGCAGGGACCAGTTGGGTCTCTGTTGTTTGTTTCCCATCATCCATGCCTGCAAGGAAATGGGTGAAAGGAAATTCCTGCAAGGAACTGCCTGCGAGAGGAAGAAGAAGATGAACTGACGGTTCCAGAACAAAGGAAGAAGTAGCGCCCAGGAATAACTACAGAGGAATGACCGAGGAAGAGAAGAAGAAACATGGTAACTGCAGCTTCGATTCGAGAACTCACCGTGGTTACGTGGAGATCGTGGCAGTGCTGCCGGTTCAACAAGTGGGCCGGTTCATGCAAGAATATGGAATTAGTTGTGCATTTTTCTATGCGAGAAATTGAGAGAAATCATTTATATTTTCTCTTTCATAATTAAACATAATGAAGTTGGGATAGCCCAAGAGATTTGAACAAAAGAGATTTGCTAGTTTAACATACAACAACACAAAAGTTTCTGAGCATGCATTCTTGAAATTTAAATTCTGATGTTTTATTTAGAAGTTTTGATCTACAACCGACATCATAGAGCCAATGCTCTCGTCTTTTTCCTCCTCTTGCTACTCGTCGCTATCGTCTTCCGCATCCTCATGTTCCTCTGACGGACCGGTGACCACCTCAATAATCATCTGGATATAGTGCCTCATCACCTTGACCTGGATGACGAGAAGATCATCAAGGCAAATTATGTTTTTAGCACAGAATGCAGTCCAAGGGTCGGTGAACTCAATGCAATAGTCATATACATCCGATATGCGATATCGCCCCAAGATTTTCAGGCCTTTGTCACAATTATTCTTCATGCATACACAATAGAACCCTTTCTTTGGGATTTGGTGTTCCCTTGTGCATCTCAAAGGAATTTCCTAAGTAACAAAAATATATAACATATCTTAGTTAACTGGCCACCCTAATAAATTTACAAAATAAGAAGGAAAAGCATAGGAAAAAGTGATTAACTAACCATCTGATGAAGATCATCTTCATCCTACACCCGGTGCACCAAGAATTCAGGGATTCAAAGACCTCATCTTCATCCAGGTCTCTTACAAACTACTTGTAGAATGCCCAAGATATGGAATTCATTTCGGAGCAACTGACATTAAATGGGTGCTGAAATATGGATTTCTCTAGTGTCACCTTGCAACAATCTTCGGTCTTATAACACCCTGATCATCCATATGAAATTGAAGAAGGTTTGTGTGTAAGGAACATATATAATTAAGAAACTAGTCATGTGTGTAAGGCAAAAACCATTTGAATGCAATGAAGTCAATACATACACTAGTCTTGATCAACCCAAGGTTTGACAACATTATCAGCATTTGACACTTCAACAATAAAGCACTTGTCTACTCTATTGTATGCAAATGTCGGAACATTATTCTATTCAATGTCATAAGATGCACATAACCCCCTCCAATATGGCCCACATAATGCTACAAACCTCCCAAAACTCCCACCATATAGCACATAGAAGTAGTATTCATCAATTTTTCTATTTTGATCATGGCGGTCACTCCGAGCAAGGATCCAGGTCAGATGTGGACCAAGAGTGAATTGTCGCATACGCTCAGCGAAACAACAAGGAATACCCTGCATAAATTGGTGAAACAGAAAAAACCCATAAGATCATGAACATAAATCAATTTATATAGAAATTTAAAATAAGATATGTATATGAAAATCAAGAATACTTACAAATCCCATTGCAAAAAGGGTGATCTCACCCTCATTCTAAAATACATCACATGGTATGTGTTTCCACTCCCACTCCAGGCATGTTGCTGCTGACATGTCACACATTCGTTTTGAGCCATATTCCTTTTTTTCTGAACACAAAATAAATGATATGATGTTACTAATATTATCACTGATTACATTGTACTTTATAACGAAAACAAGTACTATATATGTCCAGAAATACAACTAGTCGGCAGTTCTACATAGATAATCCTACAAAAACACTACTAATGATGCGCATACTATACTAATCTACAGTTCTACATATACTGAAGATTGTTATTAGCAAAATATCAGCACAAATTGTACCAAAAACATCTGTAGAAATTCAACCCAACAAAATTTGCACATCCTATATTTACTCTAGAGATTCGATGAAGTAATCTTAGAGAAAACTCTACCGATTCGCTGAAGCAATCATAGGGAAAACTCTACATATTCGATGAAGAACAAGTACTATTTACGCAGCTCTGAAAACCCTACAGATTCATCGAGCTGCTGCTGCTGAAGATCTCTACTGCCGGTTATAATCCGGTGAAGGGGATTCTTACTGCTGCTGTAGAGCCTAGCCCCGGTTATTCTACGGAAGATTGCATCCCTCCCTCCGTCCTTGTCATGCCCAGGGATGTTGCAGCTCCCCTGCATTCGCCTAGAAAACGCGTGAGATTGGGTGGCGCGCCACACACCTATATATACGCGAAGGAAGCTCGTTGGAGATTGGAGAATATATAAGTCGTGCACCTGCTTCTGATGAAAGCTCGCCAGAGAGCAGCTCGCCGGAGGTAGCGATGGGGCACGCTCTGTCTCTCTCTAGATGCACTGTCTTGTCCACTCTCTCTCTACATGCCGCTTCGGTTCTGACAAAATGGAGTGAAAATAAAGTCCCAAGAAATTCAATAAAATGGAAACCTCCAGGGCTCGAACACGCAACCAAGAGGACCCTGACAAGTGGACCAACCTATGATGAATCTCATGTGTCAGCTGGACAAGTGAAAATTCTTTCACTGACTTGTCGGGCCCACCTCTTTGCCACCCACACACTCACCTGAACTCCAGCCGGGAGGTTTCGAAATCAGATCTGAACTTCGGTCCACCACACGCGGCAGCGGCGACTAGGGCACCGCTACCTTTGCCGGTCCACCACACGCGGTGGCAGCATCTCCCCTTCCATTTCGGCGTCCGCACTCCAAGGTTGTCTGCTGGGACTCCTCTCCTGGCCGACGTCTCCACGCACCTCGGTAGCTACTCTTCCAGGCGCAATCACCTTGGTCAATTCGCTCGTTTCCGTGTCTGCTAAGGTAAAAAAATAGTTTGTTTAATTGTTCAACACATGGATATCACTTGGATTGTTCATCTATAGAAAAATCTTCTTAAAAAGGATTCTTCTCAGAAAATGTGATTAGTTTGTTTAATTGTCCAACAGATTGATAGGAGTTGGATTTGTTGCATGGTAAAGTAAATTGTTCTGATAAATGACTAGCATGTTCTAAAAATGAGATTTGTTGTTTTAATTGTTCAACACATGGATATGAGTTGGCTTGTTCATTGTAAAGAAAACTGTTCTAAAAAATCACTAGCCTGTTTTGAAAGTGTGATTTGTTTATTTAATTCTTAACACATGGATAGGAGTTGGATTGTTCATGGCAGACAGTATACTCAACCCTACAAAGCTGGCCTGAAACAGTTTGTCAGATTTGTCAAGGAGGGATATGGCGAGAATGCTGAGGTTCCATGCCCCTGTCGTAAGTGCCTCAACCGGAGAACGGTACATGTAGGGCTTCTTTATCACCACTTACTCATCAGTGGAATGTCGCACACGTATACTCAGTGGATACAACATGGAGAGCCACTTGATCTTGCATCTTGCTATTATTGAAGATCCACCCAATGATAGTAACAATGGTGGTCATGCTAGTGATGACAATGATAATATGTATACAGATGATGAAGGCGATGATGATGGAGGTCATAGTGTTCCATATATGTTGCAAGACCTTAAGCACGCAGGCGATGCATTAACTGCAGACCAGATTGCTGCTAATGTCCCAACTAATGGTAAACATGAGAAATTGTTTGCAAAGTTGGTGGAAGAGGGAAAGCGCAAGCTTTATCTGGGAAGTAAAAACTCCACTCTTGCTTTGTTGTGAAGCTCCTTCACCACAAGTCATATCACCGGATCACCAACACTTCTTTCGATGATTGGATGAAGCTATTTGCTGATGCACTATCGGATCAAAATACCCTGCCGAGATCATACCGTGAAGCAAAAACTTATCTGAAGGAGCTTGAACTTTCCTATGACAGCATACACATGTGCAAAAACAACTGCATGCTCTTCTGGAAGGACAATGGCAAGTTGGACAACTGCATTTTGTGTGGCGCCTCAAGGTGAAAATATCTGGAAAGAAGGTCGTCGGCTGTCAAAGTGTTGCATCATTTTCCTTTGGTAGCACGACTGCAGAGATTGTTCTCTTCGAGGAAAACAACGGAGAACATGCAGTGGCACAAGTTAAGGAGAATGCTCAAAGATGGTATACACAGTCATTCGGCTGATGGTGAAGCATAAAAGGATTTTGAAAGAACATGGTAGGACTTTTCAACTGACCTAAAAACGTAAGGCTCGGCCTTGCCACCAATGGCTTCAATCCTTATGGAACCATGAGCACGAGCTACAGTATGTGGCATGTATTTGCCCTTCTGTACAACCTTCCACCATGGGATTGTATGGATGCATCAAACTACATGCTTTGCCTTCTAATCCCTAGCAAATCAGGTCCTGGAAAGGATTTGATCTCTTTATTGAGCCTCTGTTGGACGATTTGCAATAGCTTTGGAAGGGTGTGCTCTCTTACGATGCATTTCAAAACGCAACGTTTGATCTTCGAGCAGCGGTTCTTTGGTGTACCCATGACTACCCAGCTTGCAGCACTATGTCTGGGTGTACAACAAAAGGATATTATGCATGCCTGCATTGTGACAAAAATCCTTTGTCCAAATCCATAAAGAGCAAAATATGCTAAATTGGGCACAATCGTTTCCTCCTGAAGGGACACTGCTTGCGGCGAGACACGGAGCTTGCCGGCAATCATGATGACCACTCGAAGCCTGAAAATTTACTGTGGTAGAGTTACAAGCTGAGCTGGAGAAGGTTAGGCATCTTAAACCAGGATCTAGATGTGATCCTAGGAGCAAAAAGAGGAAGCGAACAGATCCTTCACCGATCTGGAACCGGTGGCATGGTTTCTAGGAATTGCCTTACTATGCATCTTTGAAATTTCGGCACAATCTCGACATGATGCACATCGAGAAAAACATCTACGACAACTTGATTGGCACACTACTTGAGCTTGACAGGAAGAATAAGGATACCTTGAAGGCTAGGTATGATTGTGAATCACTAGGCATTAGGCGAGATCTACAGGTGCAACCCACAAACATAGAGCAGGACCTTCTCTGTCCATATGCACCATATTACCTGAATAAGGAGCAGAAGACGGGTTTCTGTCAATATCTATGGGACTGCACTTTTCCTGATGGCTTTTGTTCAAACATGGGCAAATGTGTCATCGTTCCTACAGGCAAGATCACGGGACTTAAAACCCATGACTGCCACATCATGTTGCAGGGAATATTGGGTGTTGTCATGCCAAGGTATTTGCATCCCGATATCTACATGGCACTTGGAGAGCTGGGAAGATTTTTCAGGAAAGTCTGTAGTAAAAACTTGAAACTGTCGGTGTTGGAAAGGCTCAAAGATGAAATCCCAGTAATTCTGTGCAAACTTGAACACATCTTTCCGCTGGATTTTTTTGATGTGATGGTCCACCTGGTTGTGCATTTACCTAATGAGGCAATGCTCCGAGGCCTTGTGAACTATGGGTGGATGTATCCAATAGAGAGGTTGTTTAGTAATCTGAAGAGATATGTTAGGAACATGTCACGTCCACAAGGTTTAGTTGCAGAGGCCTACATTGTTTGCCAAGTGCGTGACTTTTTTTTATTGATACCTTGATGATATTGTGACAAGATTCAATCGACCAACGAGAAATGTAGTTGACCAACATGAATCAGCTTGTGATGTGTTTGGCCATGGTGTGAATTTGATTGGAGGAAGCCATGTCACCTGCTATGGAGGAAGCGATGATACTGATTTGACCCTCCAAAGGGAGCTACACAAGATGACTTGGTATGTCCTAAACAACTGCGAGGAGGTTAAGCCATATATCATGTATGTTATGATCTCCCGTACTTGTGAATCCAATATTGCCATACACCTAATGATTTTAATTCCGAGTTACTCTCTGGATTGCAGTCTTCGCCGAGAACAACTGGTGAACGATGGGATGCCCAATGTGGAAAGAAGGCTTGAGCATGGATTTCAAAGATGGTTCAAGGACCATATTAGTTTCCTTTTACATTTATCTCTATCCTTTATATATAGCATTTCAATGCATGATTTGACCATATTGTATTTCTGTTGTGGTACATACAGATTATGAAAAAGCGATAGGAGAATCTAGAAGCTATGGATGAAGAGCATTTTGCATTGGTGTGTGGCCCGGAATTCCAAGTAAGAACATATTCAGCTTGTATTGTGGATGGTGTTCGGTTCTTCACCGCTGATCATGGCAAGGGAAAGAAATACCAAAACAGTGGACTAATGACTGAAGGTTGTCACTTGGAGAAGGATATCCATTTTTATGGTGTCCTCAAGGATATCAAGGTGCTGTATTTTAACTCTGATTTGGAACACCAACGATTTATTGTGTTATTCCACTACGATTGGTATCAGGTTGAGGACCACAAGGATACTAAGATGGTGTATGATAAACTGTTCCGGAGTGTCAACATTACTAATTTTTGGTATAAAGATGATAGTTACATCTTTCCAACCTAGGCTACAAAAGTGTTCTATGTGCCAGGCATAGCCAAGGGCAAAAACTGGCGGGTGGTTCAACAAATAGTTCAAAGACATAAGCTTGATGTTGCTGAATGAGAGGAGGAGGTGGTGCATACTGATGTAGCATACCAACAGTTTGTAGGCTCTGACAATGAGACTGTATCTGAGGCTCTGCCTTTCAGGAAACATAGACCCTCTATCAATGGAGGCCGCATCATAGATGCATCAGTGTTCGATCATATCAGAGGAAAAGGAAAGCTATTGAAGAGGAGGAAGTTGATAGTGAGCCTGAAGTAGATCACACCATTGAGGAGTACTGCAGTGACAAAGAAGATGAAGTACAAGATGATATAGACGAAGAGTAGTTCCAGCTTATGGTGGTGGAGTGTTGGATGATTTGTGTTGTATGCTTAAACTGATGGATGTGTGCATGCGTGTGTTGAGCTTATGATCGTGTGTGCATGCTTTGTGGTGCATGCTTGAACAAATGGTTGTGTGCATGCCTGTGTTGCATGCTTTGTGTTGAACTAATGGTTGTGTGCATGCCTTTGAACTGATCAATATGATTGTCCTTTAGTTCATGGAATTAATAGTTATTCATTTGGAAAATTAGCCAAAACATTGTGCTGTTATTCTGTCAGTCAAGCTTGGCTGAACTAAAGCTCTTTTTTAGTAGAAAAAGTGTGATGTTATTCAGTCCACGTGGGACCCATTCGTCAGCCTACCAGACGATGCCACTTTGAACCAAAACCGCTCACGCATGGGACCCACCTATCATAGCAGGTAGAAACAAAACCTCTCCCCTCCATGCCACTCCCAAATCCCACACTACTTCCCCCAAATCCGCACTAGAGAAACCCTCTCCCCTCCCTGCGGACGACCAAATCCCGGCGATGATGGTGGCAGTGGAGGCTACAAACTGACGTGTAAGTGCTCCTCAACCTAGCGCCCTTTCACCACGTCAACTCTTTGTTAACTGGACGGTGATGTGGTTGCCTCCTCGTTCTAGTTCAACGCATCGCCTCCTTGTTCTAGACTTCTAGGACACCATGTCGATAATGATGTTTAATTAGTTCTAGTTCAATGTGTCACCTCCTTGTTCTATGGCAGCGCATATGTACTCACAACCTAGTGCTCCGCGCATCGACGTTGCTGCTTACGGCAAGGCTCAATCTAGTTCACTAGAAGTGCCCATTAGTGTACTCACTGAATTTGATTCTAGTAATAATTGACTAACTAGAATTGTATTGTAACTTAATTCTTCTATTTACTCTTTGGGGGCAGGTATGATGAAGGCCAGGGAGATACATTAGTAGGTTCTAAAATTGATGCTACCGGCACTAGTACTGTATATGGCATAAAAACTAAACATTCTAATTAGTGCAATGTCTAATTTAGGCTACGAAGGATGCTGTCATCATCGATGTCTCATCTGATGATGATGTGAAGAAACCTGCTGCTGTAGTTTTTTGCAAGATGAAAGCTAAGATAGCAAGGCGAAGAGATAAAGCTTATATGAAAAGATTTAGAGTAGTCGAGAAACCGAAGATCCTTATTCCTGGAAGTGTGGCATTATATACATGTTTTGCTACATTTATATATATGCAGATACAGATTATTACTTTCTAATATTTTCTTTCTACGTCCAAGTATGATGGGGATTGAGGAATTCAATGAGCACTACGTGTTTCGAAACAATTTGGAATTTACTACTGACCAAGTTGCTTCCCTCAAAGTGTTAGTTAAACGAAACAATCTCTCTATACCATACTATGTTTGCAAGATGAACAAGTCAAATGTCATCTGTGGGAAGGCCAACATGGTTAAAATTTGACATTTCAATATTTAAAATTTATTATGCACAGTCAACTCTAGCCAACAACTAATATTATTCTTCCCGTATAGTACTTTTCAGCTAGCTACAGCAGTGCACACCTCAACCGCTATCTCCCAAAGGTGTTACCACTCGCATGCTCCTACAAGACCACTTTTGAGCATGTTAACCTCTTCCAAGGCATCAAATGATGTTGCCTAGATGACAAGAGGTTGGTCTTGTTGGGCCACGTAGAGATAAACAAAACTTTTTCCCTACGCGGTGATCCCAAGATCCAACTCAGGTAGAAGGCCATGAGGATTACCACTAGACGCGCAGGTGCGAAATTGATGAAGCACGTCGCTTGATGCAATGTAGTCCTCGCGATCCATTCTGGTTCCACGATCTATGATCCATTCTTTCTTTACGATCGCCGAAGTACTGAACGTACAGCACCTCTGCCGGTATCCACACGTACGAGGAGGAGCACCGGCGGTGGACTGCTAGGTCCGGTACGACGGCGACAGGACGGACTGGGGCTAGGGTTTCCAACACATGGAGTGACCTAACCTTGTGCTCTAAGCACCTGCGCCCCAACTTATATAGGGAGTGAAAGTGGGCTCCACTAACTTGTGGCCCATTCACTAAAAGGCCTATATTAGCCACTACAAGTCTCACTTGCTGACTAAGTCCATGTCTCTATTTGGGTCCAACCCAAATAGGTTTCCTGTTTGGGTCTAACCCAAACTTGCCCCCGCTCTTAAGTGTGTGACCCGACAGGCTCATGGTAACCCGGACACGATTCCGAGTCACAATCGTGATCGATCAGTTGGTAGCGGCTCCTAGCATAACGTGCCAACTCCCAAGTACCAATAAGTCATGACGACATACCTTCCAATGTGACTTTCGTCTGAGTCCCTTTTGCCTCACGATATACCTTGTCGAACTATTGGCGAATGATCATCATTCCTTAAATAGTCGGACTCTCATTCTTGATCCGAGATAAGTGATTCATCCGACTAACTCTTAGTCGGTTGCCTCGGTTAACACTTAATCCGAGACGCGCATGGCCATGCTTTCCGAATCATATCTTCCGAGAGGGCCCAAAGAATATCTCTCCGGATGGAGGGGCAAAATCCCGTCTTGGTTATTCACATCACGCAGCTTGATTCTCATTCGACCCGAACTCCACCTTTATAACTGCCTAGTGACGGAACAGCGTTTGACAGAACCTAAGTCGGAGATCCTCAACTCGGATTGTGCAATAACCTCAGGTCTAAGGATTACATTGATTGAGACATGCAAATGACGTCTTGTTCATTGCATCTCAATATGGGTCAGTCCGACTCGCTAAACTCTTTAGTCGAATCCGTGTAAGTCGGAATAACATCTCCATGCCCATGACAAGTGGAACCTAGTCATCTGCCGACTTTCACATTGTTCTAAGTTGTGTGTCCGGCACAACCTCAATAACTAAGGACAATTAGTATGAACAACATGAATATGTAGTTCCACAATCAAATCACATATTCGATGATACATATCAGCAGTTCATACATGGACCATAACCTTATGAATACACGGGAATATCATCATACATGATTGCCTCTAGGGCATATTCCCAACAGGTCTAATGTTCTCGAACTCACTAGAATAAGGGAGGGGCTACATGGCTTCATGGATTGTGTTAATGTTCTGTAGTGAGGCAAAAAAGTATCTTCTTGTTTATGATGTGGGGTTGGATGAACCATTAATGTAATATACTATCAGTGAACTTGTAGTGGCAAGGAACTTATGTCAACCTGGTGCTCTACATGCTAAGTAATATTATCTCCATATGCTATGTATATATTTTGGTTGGTTGTGTTCATGTTGTTGCCTTCCTGTGATTGAGAGATGGTATGTAATATATAGAATAAAGTTATAGATCAGCATAAAACCAATGGACAGATGCATCGGTTGTAAGTTAGTTCTGCAAAGATTGGTTGACGGTTCGATTCTGTCTACCTGCATGAAATGTTTTTCTATTATTTAATTTCTATCAAACGCACTAACAGCTGGGGTCGGCGGAAAACGTCATATACAGCGTCGAACCCAACACTACTGTGAGATACACTCTTGGGCCCCCGGATTAATCCTCTGAGAATCCCTGTTATGCATACAACCACGATCCCATGATTAGTTAGTCGCAGCACATAACGGACAAGTATCACAGTAAACATCCAATACATATCGAATACATGTCATACCTTGGTTGCCATTATGGCTACATCGATCAACTTCAGCGGAACTTCATTAAGCGTAGAGGCCGAGCCATGCCTTAACCTACATGCAACTGACTGGGAGAACGTCCTAGCCCGCTTAACCGTCAACTTCATCCTCTTCTTGATATCTGACCAAGTTAATAGACAGGGACAATGCCAGTGAGTACTTTGAATGTACTCGCAAACCACCTTATGATAGCAATAATAACAAGAGGATATGCAATATGGCTGTGGTAGTAGGAAGGCGTCAAGAGAAGTTCTTTTCTCAAATAGTTTCTCTTGTAGATATAGCATCTACATATCTTTGTTGAAAACTTTTGTAAACCATTTTGGAAACCTTTTGAAAAGTTTTGTAAACACCAAGATTGGGGTACCCATTTCTTCCCGTCTTCAGGTCGTCCCACGACGAAACTCCTTTCTCCTCCTTCTGACCATCCCATGGTCAAAACATTTCCAAAGCCATTTCTTTTCCGAAATCCTTTCTGAAAACAAAACCATCACCGCTCTACAGAAGTTTGTCCAACTCGTCCATAACCACGGACATGGCTATTCGAATAGATTTATGCTCTACAGAGGTTGCAACCTTTACCCACACCATCCGGGTACTCTACCCTGATCTACACGGATCGTGGGTCGAGTAACCGATCAAGACTCCCCGGATGCCCACTCCAATATAAGTGCCTACCCTATGAGTGGTCTTCCCCTTAACACCGGGACGGCGGGTACTGAGGAGCAACCGGAGCGCCTTTTACACTTCACAAAGTGGGCACTTTCAATGAGGGGCTCATAGTAACGCTTGGAGGCTCGCAGACCCTTCGTTCCATCTCCAGGTCGATGTCCCACATGGACCCTTACGTGAGAAAGCCCACCCTCCAGGGATTTTTATCCCTTGTAGTTGTTGCGAGGTAGCTTATACCAGAGTAAACAAACATCAAATCCAGCCCTTTCCCATTCCAGAGTAATGTGGTTGCACAGGTTAAGTTGTTATAGCTAAACTTCAAAGAACCGGGTGAGTTTTCGTAAACCTTTTTCCTCCAGCTTCCTTTAGCATTTTGTAAAACAAAACCATTTTCTTTCTCAACATCTCTTGGGAGGTCCCACCTCACCAAGGTTTTATCATAAAACATTTGGTAAAACTTTTTCAGGGTCTTCCCATCCTCTAGCTTTTCTTTGGCTAAAACAGGGTCTCCAAAAAGGGGTATGGTGTATTACACCCGCTACCATACTAGGGAAAAGTAGGTATCATCGAGAGGGTTGTACTTAGTAGTACCATTGAGTAATGGTTTGGAGGAGCCAAGGCACTACCAGAATATTCATCGACATATAGTAAACAGTGCATTTTTTATAAACAGTAGCTAAAACATGCATAAGTAAAACAGCAGGACAAGGCTTATGTCAAGAGGGTGGCTTGCCTGATGATCAGCAATATGGTAATATGTCCCTAGACTTCATGCAAACAAGCAAGAACTCAATCAAAACAAGGTATACAACATCAATACATACAGCAAGAAATGGACAATACAAGTTTACAAATCAGTAGGTCATAGGAAGAATGGATTAATAAGATTGGCCTTGTCTTGGAAATATGGAAGAAAATCCCTTAGGATTTATAGCCTAGAAACTACCTAAGAGATGGATTTTGGACCAAAACCATATCCTGTATGATCTCATTGTATGGAAATGGTACCATCAGATCGGTATTGACAAAATGCAGCCAGCAAAAGGGGTTTCACTAGTTTATCAATCTCCCTTGATTTAATAAGCATTTTCTAGTGATTAAAACTCTAGTTTTAGGAAATAATTCACTAGAAAAGTTATGCAGCTCCAAAAATTATTTCCTTGAATGGTTAGGTAGGGATTGATGTACTTGTTCACTGAGAGTTGGATTCATGCCAAAGTATTTACCAGAATGTCCTCAGGAAATTCCCAAAGGAAGTTCTGTAGACAACTTGTACTTTTCACCAAATTTAATCTACAATATATATTTTGATAGGAAACCAAGTCCACAGGGTAGGTATTTTGAATACCTTTCTGTAGGAATTGGATTCACTCTTTTTGGAGTTGTCAAACTCCCTTAGTGATTTATCTACTAAGACTACCCTAGGAAGAGATGATTAATTCACCAAACTTACACAGAGCCTCCATAAAATTTGATCTCCACGATTTTGGTAGACCTTAGAGTACCACATCACAGGGAGTTGGAATTAGGTCAATACATTTCATATATTGGCCTAGAGAATTTTCTAAAGACATAATATAAATAATCTTGTCATTTTTATATCTTCAGATCTATAGTTCCACTTAGCTGGAGACAAGGACTATTAGATAGGTATATCAACTACCTTTAATAGGAACTTTGAATCATACCATTTGGGTATGTACAACTCATCATGGAAATTATTTAGTGTAAAAGACACACTTTACTAGATTTAATTTCAGCAAATCACTAAGATAGATATTGGCATGCGACTAGCTCTAGATGGTAGAGAAAACTTCATAGAATATGGCAAAATTTAGATCTGGTAATTTGAAGTGGATTAGCATTTTTGAAAATATTTAATCTAAGGCCAAACTTTTGGATTTCTATAGATCTAATAAAAAGAAAAAGAAAAGGGGAGGGCCAGGTCAGGATCTGCGCCGAGTTGGGCCGGCCTAGGCAAAATCGGCCCACCCGGGAGAGGCCAGCGCGCGGGAGCATGGTTTGAAGCAGCCAGGCGGGGCCCAGCCGTCAGCGGCACACCTTGTCAAAGGGGTATTGGGTGCCCCTGGCCGTCCGATTCGAGGGCATCCGACGGCTGCGATGAAAACCCTAGCTGGCGGCGGGAGCATGCAGGGAGGCTCACCTAAGGCTTGCTAGAGACAGAAAGGCGGCGGAGGCGACGCGGTGCATCGCGCCGAGTCCGGAGAGGGGCGGGAAAGCATGCTTTGATTTCGGGATCTCGCTCGCGCGATGACGTCTGAGGCGAGCTTTGCCGGAGCTCGACGGTGCCGTCTAGAGCAGCTGTTGCTGGATAAAACTCTAGGTGGATTAGATGCAGGAGGAAGAGGGGGTTGCAGTACAATGACATGCAAAGGATAAAAGGCTGGGGAGAGAGCTCAGGGCTAAAATCTTGCAGATGGCTGAGGAGGCCTTTCTTCTCTCCTCCTGGTCAGTACAGAGCTAGGGAGGGGATGTGGAGGTAAGGGTGGTGAGTGGAAGGGAGAGGAAGCAAAAGAGGGGCAGAGGCACGCGGGGAGGGCCTCTAGCCTATTTTCCCGAAAAGGGGTGGTTCATGGTGGACAAAGCCCATGGGGGCAAGGGGAGAGATGTAGGGGTCCTCTATTTGGTCGAGTGGGCGGTGGGGAGGTGAGTGGTGGGCTCTGAGTCAAGCAGGGAGACATGGAGGGAGTGGTGGAGGCTGCTGCACAATATATCCAAGATTTTGAAAGATACCCCATATCTCTCTTTCTCTCTTTCCAAGGGCAAAATACAAGGGAAGGGAAGATGCTACAGTGGTACACGACCAAGGGTGTGATGGGTGTTGGAGAGAGGTGTTGGTCAAGCTTTTGATGAGGTTTGGAGGTGGTTTGAGTAGTGGATTTGATTAGTTGGCGTAATTGGTCAATTTAATGGTTATGAAAGAAGTACATGGATGTAGTCTTTATAAAATGAGGGAGTGGTACTAGTGGGTAGATATAGTCAAGGTACCCCTCCTAGAATTATTTGAGATTTTTCAAATGAGTTTTAGTCCACTTAAATCCATTTATTCAATTAGTGCAGAAATGGTTTCTAGAAGCTCATTTGGTATTTTTGAATTGGACATGTGTGGTTTTTGGTTTGAGATGGTACTAGATACAAAGACTCATCTTGGGGAATTTTCTTGGGATTTATTGGGAAGGAAAAGTATTTTTCAAAAATTATTTCTTGTTTCTGCCATTTAAGGAAATAGGCAAAAAGAAATAATAAAGGTCTTCAAAAATATTTATTTTTGAATTAAGAAGATAGGGTATGATGTATGGACCTCAATTGAGCCAAAAGTTGGGGAAATGTTTTGGCAAAAACCAAACTTTCCTTTATAGAAGAAGTTTTGGATATTTTGTCTATTAAGGAGATTGATTAGATTTGGAGCCATAATAATTAGGGATAATATTTGATAGATCTTTATGATCAAGGTAGATGATGTAGACAAGGTGTAGCAAGCATTTGCAACCTTGGGAAATTGAATTAGATGGAAAAACAAGGAGTTGTGGATCTAGGGTGATGTTATTTTTAAACCACCAAAACCTTATTGTATCTTGGAGCTCAGAGATCACCTTGATGCAAGGGATAGATGGATATATAGACCAAGTCATATATATGATTATGGAAGAAGAAGTTTGAATTGGTTACATTTGAGGTGGTCTGGAAGTGATGGCAAACTTTGTTGAAGATAAGGCTACCATACTAGATGAGTCATGATGCCTTATAAACCAGGTGGGTTTAAGAAGCACAAAGATCCACTTGGAACAAGTGAAGTAGATGTTGATATACCTATATGAGTATAACACAACCATGCAAAGAGTTGGTCCATAGAAGGTGGGATGGTGGTGTGAGCTTCTGCCAAAGTAGGCATGTTGACTAGATTTCAGGAATAGTTATTTTCTTGCCTGCAAAACCATCAAGAACAAGAGGGTTGGAGGATAATCTAACCAAGGGAAAGAGTGGGCCTTGGTAGTCCTTAGGATGATTAATAAGATGGTTCAAATGCATTTTTAAAAATGCACAAGGGTTGAGAAAAGGAGGTACTCAAAAAGGTGATGTTGAAACAGATTCCAGACTTTGCCAAATTTGGCAGATTTAGGGTTTTTGACTAGAATAGGAGTGGGGATATTTTGATGGGATGCAAAGTACCAAAGCATCATCAAGTGATTGATGCTGAAGAGTAGATTGAGTAGAACGGATCCATGCTTGATATTGGTCTTCATTGACTTGGACACTTCTAGAATGGATCACTGCAGAATTAATCTGGTTAAGGGTTTTAGATGATCACCTAGTGGCTAGGGATCAGATCCATCTTGTATTCTTGCTTAGGGTTTGGGGATTTTAAAGTTTCTTGATCCTAGAGGATGAGCTCCTAGAGTATCTCATCCTAGTTCTAAGCAATCAAGTCAAATAGCAGATCAAGGCAACTCATCTTAGAGACAAATCAACCACTACTAGGTGTTGGGGATATACTTTCCGGGTATCCTCACAGTTCCTCACTAACCAGGGTGGCCCACTTCAGGTTAGAGCTTTGCTTCAGGGGCAGCTCAGTCAGGGAGAAGAGGCGAAGTCCAGTCCGGCTACGGGAAGGCCCATAGTGTTACTTGTAGTTCAAGATGTACTCTGTAACCGACTCTTAGTCGTAGCCGGATAGATTTCTCCTGTAAACCCTAGGCTAGATATCTATATAAGCCGTCTTAGGGAGAGCCCTTAGGGCACCAAATAGTCTACAATCTCAACTCACATAGGCGAACCCTTGTAACCCATATTCCGGCTATGTCGTATTACTGGATTACTAGCAGGAGTAGGATTCGAACCTGGGTAAACTTATGTGCTCACCGTCCCGGAACACCGTACATCTCACACCCCTCTCTTACGCATGCCTTGAGGACCCCCTCATGGCGTACTTGTCATCAATCTGATGACAGTTGGCGCCCACCATGGGGCAAGTGAGCTTGGGATCTGCGTTTCGAGCGGAATCTGCAAGAATCGGAATCGGCGAAACTATCGTCATCGGCCGCATCCTCTACGCCAACGATGTCCCTCTCATCGTTCTCGACGAGACCTTGATTCCGGCTAGGGAGGCTGTGACTACCTACACCATCATGTGTTTTGGCGAGATCGATGTTTACATCGGTTTCGCTAAACCTGCCCCACCCACCCCAGCGGTGATGATAGAGGTAGAAGAAACTTCTGGGTCTCCTTTGTCTGCGAAGGCGGCAGAGTTCCGGATCTCAAAAAACCCCAATTCCACCCAGCCCGCACCAATTGCGGAGATAGTGGAGAAATACAAACCTGAAGTAGACATGGCGGTCCACGTAAAATCTAGAGTGGATCTCCCTAGAGAGACCGAATCCCAGATCGACCCACCCACTGAAGTCGAAATCCAGGAGGAGCATAGCAACAACACTGGTTCCAGCTCTGATGATGCCGGGACAGACAAGCCTTTCCTGAGATACACGCTAAGACACATCATGATGCAAGATGCAAGCATAAACGAGATTCTCGAGACCATCAGGTGTTTCGAGGAAGCCGATCGCGAGAGCCAAAACTATCTCAGGAGGCACGCATCGCACTTTGTCAGATATGTGGGATCCGGATCCGGCTCTGCGGATGCTGGAGACAACACTGACTCGGTGCTGGAGGCGATCGGAACAAACGCCGACGTACCTGCATCCTCGGATGACTCAATGACGTCAGCAGATTTCCGAAAGTTCTCCGTGGAATATGAAGATGAGTATAACTCCAAAGCTGCAGAGGAAGCAGAAGCCATGGATGAAGGATCCGGGGAAAACTCTCCCAAAACACAGGACGACATGGAAATCAGAGATAATCCCGAGGTCCAGATGTCCAAAAGTACCGACCAGAGCTTGACTCCGGGAAACAGACCCAAAGCCATCTTTGCTACCGGCGCTGCGAAGAAGGCAAAGAAGAAGAACAAGAAGAACAAGACCCCGACAAAAAACCCTCCAGCTGAGGAGGTGATCGCCGAGGAATACGAGGAAGACTCGGATGGAGCACTTATCCCAAACGATCCCAAAGAAGAGTTGGTGGATGGACACGTGATCACTGAAGGTGCGCGTAAACTCATCGATGCTGCATTAACCACACCCATTCCTACTGCTGCAGAACTTACTGCTGAAGAGCTAGACGAGAGGGCCCATGCCCTAGAAGCGCGTCGCCAAGTACTCCTCGATGAAGCCAAAAACATTGAGGAGGAAAAGAAACGCATGGCAACTGCGGACAAGAACAACTCCAGGCAACATCAGAAGACCAGGAAACGTCATACTCATGACGACCAATTCCCGCAGATTCACAAAGTCCTTTTCGGAGGAGAACTTGGGATGCCTCGACGCGACAGCAACGGGGATTGGGTGTATCCAACGCCAGTACAGAACACCGTTGCAGCTCGATAAATCCTATCGGCTAATCCAGGCCCATAGCAGATCTGGTTGGGAATCAAACTACTCAACAAGGGAGTGGAGCAGCAAAAGGTCGCCGTGTCTGGAAGTCAAAAACTGGTCCCTGATTCTGACAAATGTCGCACAGATTCGGCATGGGCTGACGTAAGACCCCAACATGTTCCGGAATAGCACCATCATTCCGACCGTCGGGAAGACAACTACTCAAGAACCCGATCTTCAAGACAGCACCACAAAGCTGCGCGTGACTGGCGTAATGTTAACCCAGTTGTGGAGTAAGAGGCAATTGCTACACTAAATCCGAGGAATTCTCCTTGGCGAGAGTCGAAGGACCATAGGGAAGAAGACAAAGAGAAACGTCGGGAGGAGGACCGACAAAGAATGCCACCTCCTATACATGCAAGCCATCCGGATGACGCGCGAAGGAACAACGGACACCGTGCCGAGTCAAGGCGGTAGGGGGCTCGTCACAATGAAGACCCTCCCCGGAACCGGAATAATGACGCTCCGGATGAAGGTCGGCGATCAGCCGGAAATAACCCAGCTGCTCCACCCTCTCCACCAAGTATCCATCACAACGGCTCCCAAGGAGGCCAAGGAGGGCGTCTTGGTGGAGGAGGCGGTGGCAGAAGCCGAAGTCCGGCTCCAAGGAACCGCAACAATAGTCGTCACTTGGGACGATCTTTATCCCCAAATGACGCAAGGCACAGGATCAACTACAATATAGAGGCACCGCTCTATGAACATGATGACATATATGTGGGCCCGAAGTGTTTCGGACCACGCATAAGTGCTACACAATTCCCGGAAGGATTTGCTATCTCAAGACATATTCAAGCCTACGATGGCATAGCTCAGCCAGATACTTGGCTACAGGATTTCTTCCAAGCTTGCTGCATCACCAAAGGAGGAAACAGCCTGGTCGCAACCCGATATCTCCCTCTCATGTTGAGGAATACGGCATGATCATGGCTCAATGAACTTCCGGAGAACACCATCCACAACTGGTATCACATGCAAAGTGCGTTCTTTTGGAATTTCGAAGGCACATACCAGAGGCCCTGTACGGTCGGAGACCTACATCGTTGCACCCAGAAAGCCGGAGAAACTTGCCAAGATTATCTCGGACGATCGATCAACACCAAGAACTCCCGTGAAGGAGTAAATGACCAAACTGCGATTGAAGCTTTCATTGCAGGTCTCCCAATTGGTTTACTACGTCATCGCTTGAAGAGTGACAATGTCACTGATTTGGGAGAGATGATAGAAACAGTGAGCAATTATACATATGGTGAAGATGATGCAGAGGGATTACTGAACGCCCTGGCTGTGCCACAGTCGGCAAAACAACCAAAGCAACAAGCTCAAAAGCGCAAGAATACCTCCGAAGAAAAACCCAACGCGGAAACAACAGTGGTCACTGCTACTTTCGGGTCTGGAGAACAAGGAGGACTTGGCGGTGGCCGCGGACGCGGTCGTGGGACGTCAAGAGTTCAAGGTAGAGGAGACTAGCAGCCTTGCAAAACCTACTCTTGGGCCGACATTGCCAATAACCCATGTGTGCATCACCTAGACGCCAATGGGGGCTCGGCCCACACAAACACCGAGTGTCATTTCAATGACGACATTAAGAGAGATGATACCGCTGGCTACAAGGCTAAGCGGAAGAAGGGAAAGAAGAATCCCTAAAACTATAAAGAGACCAAGGAAGATTCCGACATGGAGGAAGCTGATGCTTCAAATCCCTAGTCGGAAGGGAAGACAAAATTTTTGACAAAGAAAGACACGGACGTCACCTTCCTCGGGTCTCAACCGGCAAAGGTCAAGAAAGCAGTTCTACATGAGCTCAATGCAACAGTTCCAGTTGTCCCTCAATTCTTGGACTGGTCGGAAGTGGAAATCACCTTTGACCACGCTGATCATCCGCCTAAGTTACACAAATGAGGAAAATACGCCTTAATCTTCAATCCACTTATTGACGGTTATGGTTTCTCCAAGACACTCATGGACGGTGGTAGCAGCATTAACATTTTGTATGTCGAAACGCTATGTCAGATGAAGATCTCGGAGACCCAGCTGAACCATAGCTTTGTGATCTTTCACGGGGTTGTCCTAGGAAGACAAGCAAATTCCCTGGGAGAAATCACTTTGGATATTACCTTTGGAACTCCAAAGAACTATCGGACGGAGGCACTTTCCTTCGAAGTGGTCCCGTTCAAGAGTGCGTACCACACTATATTCGGACATCTGGCTTACGCGGCTTTTATGGCTCGTCCATGTTACATTTACAATATGATGAAAATTCCAGGTCCCAACAACGTGATCACCATCAGGGGAGACCCGAAGAAAGCGCGAGAGTGCGAGGATGGAAATGACGCTTTTGCTGAAGCCGTGTTACATGCCTAGGAGTACCAGGAGATCAAGAATAGCATAGATCCATCTGAGATTCCCACAATGAACAAGGAGGTGACAAAGCCGAATTCGGAGTTCAAGGCATCAAAAGAGATGGAGAAGACGCCGTTGAAGGATGATGACCCCTCCAAGGTTACCCAAATAGGCGTAGGCCTAGATAGCACATAGGAAAGTGTGCTCGTCAAGTTCCTCAAAGCAAATCAAGATATGTTTGGGTGACAGCCATCTGACATGATCGGAGTACCTAGGGAACTTGCCGAACACTCATTAAATGTAAATCTGAACGCAAAACCCGTCAAACAGTCCTTACGACATTTCAGCGATGAAAAGCGTAAGGCAATAGCTAAGGAACTAGCATGGCTCGAGTTAGCCGGATTCATAGAACATGACGTGTCGGCACTAAGTGGTCGGCCAATCCTTTAATGGTCCCAAAAAAGGACACCACTGATTTAAGGATGTGTGGTGATTATACTTCCTTAAACAAGGCCTGCACCAAAGATCCGTTTGCTCTGCCTAGGATTGATCAAGTTATCGATTCTATGGCAGGCTCGGAACTCCTCTGTTTTCTCGACGCATATTCCGGTTATCACCAAATCCGTATGAAGGAATCTGACAAAGTCAAAACTTCATTCATAACCCCCTTCAGAACTTTCTGTTTTGTTACGATGCCC
Source organism: Avena eriantha (assembly GCA_910589775.1). Classification (NCBI taxonomy): domain Eukaryota; kingdom Viridiplantae; phylum Streptophyta; class Magnoliopsida; order Poales; family Poaceae; genus Avena; species Avena eriantha. The sequence goes on along the minus strand of OU342740.1, from coordinate 186,194,440 downwards.
TTTAGGCTAAAGAACACAGGAGCTACGTACCAACGCATAATGCAGCGTTGCCTCCATGATCAAATCGGACGCAATGTACATGCATATGTGGATGATATTGTGGTGATGTCCAAAAAGAAGGAAACATTAATTTCTGACTTGGAGGAAACGTTCGCCAATCTATGAAAATACAACATAATGCTTAATCCAAAGAAATGCTTCTTTGGAAGTCTAGCCGGAAAATTGTTAGGTTTTATCGCGTGTTAAAGAGGCATAGAGGTGAACCGAGACAAAATCAAGGCTATACTCAATATTTCCAGGCCAACTCGCCCGAAGGACATACAAAGACTAACTGGTTGCATTGCTGCGGTCAGTCGGTTTGTAAGCCGGCTCGGAGAAAGAGCCACACCGTTATACAAATTCCTGAAAAAGACCAAGGATTTTGTGTGGACCGACGAAGCTGAAGCTACGCTATAAGACCTGAAAAAAGTGCTCTCATCTGCTCCTATCCTTGCTGCACGGGAACCACATGAACCTATGTTGCTCTATCTCGCTACGACAAACAAAGTCGTCAGTATTGTCATGGTAGTGGAGAGACCAGAGGAAAATCAGGAACACTTGGTGCAGCGTCCGACTTATTTTCTTAGTGAGGTCTTAACAAAATTGAAACAGCGGTATCCGCACTATCAAATGCTAGCTTATGGTGTGTTCTTGGCATCTCGTAAGCTGCGACACTATTTTCAGGAACATCCAATTACCGTGGTGAGCATAGCTCCCATGAGAGATATAATCCACAACAGTGACGCCATAGGACGCGTCGCCAAATGGGGCATAGAGCTTTCAGCTTTCGATATTGAGTACAAACCTCGGACAACAATCTAATCCCAAATCCTTACCGACTTTGTTGCTGATTGGACATAGACGAAGGAGAATATGACCCTACCTGAGTCGGAATATTGGACGCTATATTTTGATGGGTCTAAGGCTCGCGAGGGCTCGAGGGCTGGCGTGGTGCTCAAATCACGCCAAGGAGATAAACTTTTATACGTTTTGCAGATCCACTTCACAGCGACAAATAATATTGCCGAGTATGAAGCACTGCTGCATGGAATCAGGATTGCTAAGGATATTGGCATCCGACGTTTGATTTGTTACGGAGATTAGGATCTTGTTGCTCAGCAAGTGTCAGATATTTGTAATGCAAATAAACACATGCCAGCGTATAAAGCTGTCGTGGATGATTTATCTAAATCATTCGAAGGGTTTGAGGTTCAACACATCCCTCAAGCAGAAAATGAGGAAGCAGATGCACTATCTCGAATAGGCTCTGCACAGAAAGAGGTCCCGGATGGCACTTTTTTAGAGCACCTCAAAGTTCCCTAAATAAAGGGAGTGGACGAGGAATATCCGACCAAATCCGACTCACCTCTAATAGAATTTCTGGCTGTAATTCCCAGCTGGACTCAACCCTACCTCGACTATTTGGTAGATGGCAAATTACCTGAAGACTAAGTTCTGAGCCGGCAGATCATCTGACGATTAAAAGCCTATACTATGGTTGGTGGTGAGATCTATAAGCAGAGTGTATCTGGGGTCTTTCAGCACGGTGTATCTCCGGAAGAAGGAGTGGAAATCTTAAGAGAAATCCACGAAGGCGAGTGTGGTCACCATGCTACAGCCAAATCTTTAGTGGCAAAAGCTTTCCGACACGGTTTTTTCTGGCTTACAGCCAAGGCAGATGCCGAACGGCTGGTCAAGACGTCCAATGGCTGCCAAAAGTACGCCAAACAAGCTCACGTTTCGGCTGATCAGTTGCGAACAATACCTATAACATGGACTTTCGCGGTCTAGGGGCTTGACATGGTAGGACCGTTCAAACGGGCTCCAAGTGGATTTACTCACCTCTTAGTGATGGTGGATAAATTCACCAAATGGATTGAGGCTAAACCCGTCACTAGTTGTGATGGAGCAACAACCAAAAGATTTGTCGAGGATGTTATAATCCGGTATGGTTATCCGCATAGTATTATCACGGACAACGGGAGTAATTTCTCTATGGGAGAACTTGCCAAATTCTCCAATGAACAAAATATCCGGCTTGACATTGCGTCAGTCGCACCTCCGCAGGCTAATGGACAAGTCGAAAGAGCAAATGGTTTAATCCTACAAGGCCTATAACCGAGACTCGAAGCACCACTACGACATGCTGCGGGGGCTTGGGCAGAGGAATTACCTTCTGTAATATGGAGTTTACGAACAACTTCGAACAGGTTAACTGGATACACACCTTTCTTCTTGCTCTATGGCGCAGAAGCAGTTTTTTCGAGTGATTTGATTCACACTTCTCCTAGAGTGGCCGCGTATATCGAAGAGGATGCCGAGATTTCTCGACAAAATGATCTCGACTTAGTCGAAGAAGTTTGCGTCGTTGCTGAAATGAGATCCACAGCCTATTAGCAGAAGTTACGCAAATATTATAGCCAGAGAGTAAGAAACAGATCTTTCAATAAGGGTGATTTGGTTCTCCGGCTTATGCAACAAAGAAAGCACAAACTTTCCCCAGTATGGGAAGGGCCCTTCTTGCTTAGTCGAGTATTTCACAATTGTTCATACTACCTAACTGATATGAGGCTAGTCAAAGAAATACCTACTACTTAGAACAGAAAGAGAGCTGGAGGCAGTTCAAATCCGGATGAGTTAGATAGACCATGCAATATTGCTCCGCTATGTCCCTTTTATTCTTAGTTTATCCTTCTTTGTAATCATATATGTGTACACGTTCTGTGAGAAATAAAAGTTTTGGTTATCTCAAGTTTTTCTGAGAAGTTTTTACCATCTTATTTCTGAATGATCATGTCATAGTCGAAAATCCCAGAATACTTGAAAGTACTTTATGCTCATGTTTGTTCTGGTTTAGATTTCCGATTCTAAAATTGCTACCCTTGGGTATAACTCTAAAGTTTCTAGTCTGTACTTTGGTTATTTGTCTGATTGTTGGATGCGGGTATTTTCCGAGTAGTGAATTGTTGGTACTAGAAGCCGGCTTTGTTTCCGAGTTTAAACTGGTTTAGCGATTGAGCTCCATTGCTCGGCAAAGTTTCCGTGCTGAAAGTTTAGCCGGCTCACGAAAGGGACGAGGCAGAAAGCCAGATAAACGATAAGTACAGACAAAAAATACAAGTGCTTATGTAAAGAACTCAGGCACACGAAAATTTAAACCAAAAGTGCTAAATAGATTAAAGCATAGCACTAGCAAAAGTGTCATTCAAAATATTTATAGACCCATAATGTTTTCGGAATAACACATCTGTTTTTTCTTGATAACTTATGATGTAGGAGGAGAGGTAGGAGCTGCCAGCTCGCTAGACACATCAGCTGCACCCTGCTAACGATCCGAGATGTCCAAATCTGATATGGTTTGTTCATCATCGGAAACTTCGGCTGCTTCTTCAGGAGGCGGAGGCGGCGTGTCCACGCGGGTGAAGAAGGGAGTGTCGTAGCTGGTCAAATCAGCTACATGACACCCATATCCGGCACAGGAGTCCATGATTTCCTTGATGTCTTGCTCATGTCCATCCTCATCCACTTTACAGTACCCTCTGGTCACTTGCCAGATTTCCATGCTTCCATGGTGGCTCATGACCATTGTGAGAGCGTTCTGCGATGTAGATCGCGCGTAGGACATGGTCCAGTCCCAGACAAGCTCTGGCATCTCCTTTTCTTTGTACCGCACATGAAATTCAGACATGCTATGCATGTCTGGAACCTTGAGAGCTTCAAAAATATCCTCGAGGGATTGGCGGAAGTCATGAAGCAAATCACCAACTTGGGTAAGCCGGTGAGTGCGAGGCTCGGCAGAGGTGGAATCCGTCAAGTTTAGGGGACCTATGCATATAATGGTTAAATAAATCCGACATCGAAAGAGTCGAAGAATGTAGATAAGTCAAAAAGATGGAAACATACGAAAGATGACATCATCAACTTTAGTTTTCTCTTCACGAAGACTCTGGAGTTCAGCCCGGAGTGCCTCGGAAAGGTCCTTCTCTCTGAATAACTCGTCGTTGAGATCTGAGATTTCTTTTCATGGAGTGCAATCTAGCGATCACGCTCCACGGTGGCCATGGAGGAGGATTCAAGAACTTGAGAAATGTTCTTCTCATGATCCGCCTTAAGCTGGTCTAGCTCTTGGTGGAGATCCTTGTTTTCCACCACCAAGGTCTTCAGATTCTCGGCCTCTTCGATCATAGCACAGGACTGCTTCACCAGTACTGTAAGTCAAAAAGAACAACAGTTCAACAAAAATATTCGACTATGAAAACGCAAGACAAGGTTTGAGTCTCGGAATGTTTACCTTCGGCCTCATCCTTGGAAACTTTAAGCTCAACATTTTTAAGTCAGAGAGCTTTGATCTCTCTCTGCTTATTGCAGATATTCTGCAACAATTCCTGGTTATATGAATTAACTTTCTATAAGTCAGAATACCCAGAGTCAGAAGTCTATTAAAGACTCGGGCTAATATTGTAGCTAATATCAGCACGAGCCTTGGGGCTACACTAGTTCATTCTTTGGCATCCTAAGGAAGCATAAACCCGGATTGTCTATCCAACTTCATGCTTGGGGGCTAGAGGATATCATCTAAAATACAATAAAGGAAAAGCGTGAGTTGGAATTCCGACTTACATGATGTTCATGTGTGAGCTTGCTCAGGCACATGTTCACCTCAGTAGTAACCTTCTCGGCGAGGGTGAGTGGAATAACCGGAGGTGGTGGAAGCACACCAGCTTTTAGTCCCTCGTCGTGAAGGAGAATTTGTTCGAGAAGATCGGAGTACTTCATGGCCTCTGCTTCTTGTGCTTCTTCTTCGACAGAGAGATTACGGCTTTCCAAGCATTGTCGGGCCAGCCGCTGGATTTCCTCCGCAGATTTCCAAGACAAGCCAAATTTGGCAAGTCCCGGATTGTTCAGGAGATTTTTGGTGAAGGTCTCTACCAAGGGATCATTACCCGAAGAGGGTTCACCCTTATCAAAACCTAAGTCACCCATGGTGACGTCAGTCTGCGACTCAAGGGTCGCTGGCCCTGTTGATTGGGCCGGATCTTCTACGACGATCGGGGATGGAGTAATCACCGGCGCGGCAGAGGGTTGAGGGGAAGGAGTCGCAGGAGCCATGGAAGGAGAAGCCATAGTTAGCTTCGTCTGACACAGAGGCATCAAGATAGTTCCCTTCCCCTTGCCCTTGATGAGCTGTTTAGCTCTGAGAAAGTAATAGAATGAAGAACATTATATCTCGGAAGAAATTACGAATAAAGTACAAAGGCAAAAGTTGTGTGGAAAGTTACCTCTTCACAACTAGCACTTCATTTGTTCCGATGGCCAATGTCGGAGCTTTGCGCTTTCTGGGCACAACGTCCGGCAGTGGGACCAAATCCTCCTCCTGAGAAAACTCAGGAGGATATCCCTCGATAGGAGCTAATTCCGACTCAGGGAGGTCGGCAAGCTGAAAAGAAGATAATATCTCAGTGTTGGGAAATAACTTAAAAAGTGAAAAACATAAAAATGGTTTACTTCTAAAGGCTTGCCGGCACTACAGGGTTTTCCGCTGTATGCATGCCCAGAGATAAATCCGGAATCTTTCTCTCAATCTGCTCCTTTATTAGCCATTTGATTTGGCTTATGTAGTCTTGTGTCTTTAGAGCCTTGGGGCTGATGCGGAGGGAGTCTTGTTTTGATGCCATGATGGAATGCATCAGTCGGTCGCCTTGGTGCTGGAGAGGCTGGACCCGGCGTGCCACCCAGCACTGGACCAAGTCGGACCCTCTCAGGCCCATGTGCTTCATCAGATATTCAATCCGCCTCTTGGCGAGAAGCAGACCGTCACTAAGAGCCAGAGCAGCCTCGTCCCAAGATGGTTGAGGTGTGGCGGCTCCATTGACGAAAGCCGGCAAAGCACTAGCTTTGCCGGGAGCGGGAATGTCCTTGTGATAGAAAAAGGTGGCCGCCCATTATTTGACCGACTCACTAGCTAGAATCCGAGGATAGACGCGCTCACGCCTAACCGAAAGACTAATAGTACCGATAATGTAGGGATTACCGGCGGTGATGGAGTTTCTACGGACATGGAAAAAGTACCAGAAGAGAGTGAGACTCGGCCTAATACCGAGATACCCCTCAGATAGAGCAGCATAGGCTCTCATCTCTAAGATAGAGTTTGGGGGTAGATGGTGAAGTTGAACACTATAATGATTAATCACCTCAGAAGAGAAATCTGAGGGAGGAAAGGAGAAACTTCTGTCGAGGTGGGTACCGAAGTGCACCCGCTCGCCGTTGCGAGGGTTAGGGACGGCTTCGCCGAAGCCACTCTGCCAATCGCCGACTCGGAGGAGCCCTTCTTCTCCGCTTCTCGTCGTCACGGACGGACGGGATCCAGACGCTAATATTGCTTTCCTTTTCCGCTGCCGCTGCCGTCGCTGCTGTGCGGGAAGATGAAGTGGAAGCCATTTTCCGGGTGCGCCGGTGACCTTGGTTGGGTGGTGCCGGGAATTTCTGGGGGAAAAGGAACTCTGTACGTGTGGGAGAAGTGGAGGAGAAGGAAACGACACCAAACCTCTTAGAACCACCCCTTATAACCACCGAATCGTGCCAATATTCGTGCAAACGGCACAGTACACACGCCACGCGTCGTGAAAAGAACTGGGAAGCCCCCACGTGATGATTACGCCGCCTCGATCTCCACGTGTGCATTGCAACGGCACCTTCGTTCCGCCAACAGCGGGCCCACCAATGGTCGTGCTGACAGGAGATGTCTGATAGTGACGTGACTTGACCATGACCAGTGTTAGATGACGCCAGAGACCAAGATCTGGCTTAGTTTGAATATCAAGCTAGAAATCCGAATAACATACTGATAGGTCCGACTTATTTTTGACACCCGGATCGTATCTTTTGTTTTGAAGTTTCAGGAACCCTTCAAGATTCTGCAAGCCGAAGATCAAGCTAGACGATGATGAATCCGACTTTGGATCTTGGAGACTTCCGGGGGCTGCTGTTGGGGATATACTTTCCGGGTATCCTCACAGTTCCTCACTGACCAGGGTGGCCCACTTCGGGTTAGAGCTTTGCTTCACAGGCGGCCTAGACATGGAGAAGAGACGGAGTCCAGTCCGGCTACAGGAAGGCCCATACTGTTACTTATAGTTCAAGATGTACTCTATAACCGACTCTTAGTCGTAGCTGGATAGATCTCTCATGTAAACCCTAGGCCGGATATCTATATAAGCCGTCCTAGGGAGAGCCTTTAGGGCACCCAATAGTCTACAATCTCAACTCGCACAGGCGAACCCTTGTAACCCATATTACGGCTCTACCGTCTTAATGGATTGCTAGAAGGAGTAGGATCCGTCCAAACCCGGCGGATTCGAACCTAGGTAAACTTGTGTTCTCACTGTCTCAGAACACCGTACGTCTCACACCCCTCTCTTCCGCACGCCTCGAGGACCACCTCATGGCGTACTTGTCATCAATCTGACGACACTAGGGTTACCATCAAGCTTAGCTTGAGGTAAGGATGGGCAATTTTGAAAGGTTAGAGTTTGCGTAAGTTACGAGTCCTTGGTATCCCTACCAAGAGTAGAATTCAAAACTTTTATACAAGGTTTTGAGAATCCTAGAGGTAGGAGTAGTTGAAGGTTCTGTCTTAAGAACATAAGGAGATTATATTATATATCTCTCCATCGTTTTGTCAATATAAGCTACTAAAATAGTTTTGGTTACATAAGCATCCTGGCTCATGTTTTGAAGTGCCAGAACTCTTGAGAATATGTAAAATGAGCCAGGATAGTTTTGTTAAATAGCTTTTTTCAACTTATGGTGAGGTAAGGAGCATCATGTGGTATACACTCACATGCACAAGCACAAACAAATAACAAGCAAACACTGCACCAATGAATAAGAAAAAGTTTTTGTTCCCCCTGATTTTTGGATTCTGGACAACTAGTCAGGGTTACTAAAATTGGGATGTTACAGACCTTTCCCCCTTAAAAGAATCCTGTCCCGAGATTTAGGAGAGTAGGGTTAGGGGATTTTGAGTCGGGTTGATACTAGGTGTCTTACGAGTATCTTATGGACTACTTCTTTGAAAGTGGTTACTACATCGATGAAGTTGAGCTTCAGTCTTTCGGGATGAACGGAGAGGTGAGCAGAGTCTAGTACCGATTGCAAGGGACGACCTTCTTTTCCTTCCGGATTCTATATCTAGAGGGCTTAGACTGGGCAGACTATCTTGATGCTGAACTTCACGGGGTACTCGTCGTAGGATAGAATATACGGCTTGGTGTACCTTCCTCTGAGGGTCCACTGCTCTTCTTGGGGGCGTAGCATATCTTATTAACGATGTTGGGGCCAGGCTTCTGGGTTTGCTCCTGGCAAAAGGTTACTTTATTTTTGTGGGAAAGAGGCAGTCTTTCCCCATTAGGATTAGAATGGGTTAGCTCGTAGATAATGCGTTCCTTCCATCTTGACTTTATTGGTGGCAGTTCTGAAGATTGTCGTCCATCTTCCTCGTAGAGTCGAGGCCTTCAGAAGGCATCCGTGAAACTATGACTTACGGGGCTTATATACTACTATTATTCGTTCTTAGTCTGTTGGAGTCTCATGTCCTCTAAGCAATTGGAACTGAACGGTTAGCGATCCTGTGGTCCTTCGGATAGGTTTTCTGCTGACATAGCAAAGGTATTTCGTAGAATCTTCAGTGCGTTTCTCCTTTGATGAACCGCGAGTTGCTACTTGGCGAAAAGACGTCGAATCTGGGGATCTTTTCTGAAGTATCTTCTTGTAGTCAGTCTTCTGGAGATTTGAGTGGAAAGACGTAGTATTTCCACCTTAGAGCTTCACTAAGGTTCATCGAGAAGGGTATGGATCTTCTGCCTTGGAAGGCTGACTTGCTGTTAGCGGAAGGATATATCATACCTAAATATTGAGCTGAGGTCTTCGAGTGACGCCCTATTCTATAAACCTTGGCGAGGGTGGTTTCCTAACGAAGCCTTCTGGAGTTAGCTCAGGGCAAGCTAGCGGTTTATGACTCTCTTGGCTAGTCTTTAGTTAGGGTTGATGCAGTTAGCGTCCGAGAAGAGGTCTTCACTTGAATATCTTGCGTTGCTTGAGGGCGGAGTGGACTCGTTATCTTCATGCATCCTCGTCTTCGAGTTTTTGTATTATTTTGTTCTTCTGGTGAGGAACTTACCATTGGGTTGGGTAGGGTCGACTAGAATAGTTAGTCTTCTGAGGTGGTTAGAAGGTCTAATATACTGGAGGTCAGCGTAGTTAGGTCTTCACTTCTTGTCTTGGTTGACTTATCGGGTGGTTTCTTGTGGATATTGAGGATCCTTTGATGGTTGACTTCTGGCTTCAATGGGATTCTTGTTGTAGTAGACTGGGGAACAAGGGAGTGTGGTGCTATTGACGAGTCTTGCGGGTGAGTTTGCCGAGGTATGTCGTCCTGCTGAGGTGAAATCTTCGAGTTGATTTTGACTTGACGATGTCGAACTCCTGGTTCTTGCGATGCTTTTCCTCTCATACACTCTCGAGGTTAGTCTGGGTCTCATTACCGACATCTAACACGGGGGTTTCCTGAGTTACTAGGTGAGTTATCACTCCTCGAGTCACATTTTTAAGGAGTTGAAAGCAAACCAGAGCATACAAACAAGGCGAATATAGCGAGGGGATCGCAATGTCCTCGGCAAACAACACACATCAAGCGACACAGGATGCACTTATGCAAGCAAACACGGTCAATGCTAGGGACCAAGGAGTTAACTACTCGCGATGTAGGGGAATCCTATTCTTGTGAATATTGACCCTAGATATCGTCTTTCTTTAGGTCGGAGTCACTATCTTGCAGATGAAGCCTTCGTCGAATGTTGGACGCTTCTTTATAGTGAAACACCCGATGTCTTCTGATTTTGAGGATTCCGCTGGTAGAGCGATATTGTAGTCTCCTTGTGTTTTCCGGTAGTTGCTTGTCTTCATATTGTTCTCATTGTCTTCACCGGGTTATAGATCCTAGTTATTTAAAATCTGTAGGTTTGCAGTTTGGAAGAGATTTAGAGGAAACCATTTTCGAAAGCATTTACTTAGAGTAAGAGGAGAAGTAGAACTTTTCGAAACTCATTGAGAAACTAGGTTTCGAAAGCCAGGGTTTTAAAAATAAGGTTCCTGTCTAGCGACCATTCTAACTAAGGTTCTCCTACAGTTAGGATGGCTCTGATACCAAGTCTATGGGGACCCCGGATTGATCCTCCGAGAATCCCTGTTATGCATACAACCACGATCCCATGATCTGTTAGTCGCGGCATATAACAGACAAGTATCATAGTAAACATCCAATACATACCGAATACATGTCATACCTTAGTTGCCATTATGGCTACATCGATCAACTTCAGCGGAACTTCATTAAGCGTAGAGACTGAGCCATGCCTTAACCTACAGGAAACTGAATGGGAGAATGTCCTAGCCCGCTTAACCGTCAACTTCATCCTCTTTTTGATATCTGACCAAGTTAATAGCAAAGGACAATGCCAGTGAGAACTTTGAATATACTCGCAAACCACCTTATGATAACAATAATAACAAGAGGATATGCAATATGGCTGTGGTAGTAGGAAGGGTTCGAGAGAGGTTCTTTTCTCAAATATTTTCTCTTGTAGATATATCATCTACATATCTTTGTTGAAAACTTTTGTAAACCATTTTCGAAACCTTTTAAAAAGTTTTGTAAATACCAGGATTGGTGTACCCATTTTTTCCCGTCTTCAGGTTGTCCCACGACAAAACTCCTCTCTCCTCCTTCCGACCTTCCCATGGTCAAAACCATTCTCCTTTACGACCATCCCATGGTCAAAACATTTCCAAAGCCATTTTTTTTCCGAAATCCTTTTTGAAATCAAAACCAGCACCGCTCTACAGAAGTTTGTCCAACCCGTCCCTAGCCGCGGACACAGCTATTTGAATAGATTTACGCTCTGTAGAGGTTGCACACTTTACCCACACCATCCAGGTACACTACCCTGATCTACACCGATCGTGGGTCGAGTAACCGATCAAGACTCTCCAGATGCCCACTCCAATATAAGTGCCTACCCTATGAGTGTTGTTCCCCTGAACACCAGGGCGTCGGGTACCGAGGACCAACCGGAGCGCATTTTACACTTCACACAGTGGGCGCTTTCAATGAGGGGCTCATAGTAACACGTGGAGGCTCGTAGACCCTTCATTCCTTCTCCAGGTCAATGTCCCACATGGACCCTTACGTGAGAATGCCCACCTTCTAGGGATTTTTATCCCCTGTAGTTGTTGCGAGGCAGCTTATACTAGAGTAAACAAACATCAAATCCAGCCCTGTCCCATTCCAGAGTAATGTGGTTGCATAGGTTAAGTTGTTATAGCTAAACTGCAAAGAACCGGGTGCGTTTTTGTAAACCTGTTTCCTCCAGCTTCCTTCAGCATTTTGTAAAACAAAACCTTTTTCTTTGTTAACATCTCTTGGGAGGTCCCACCTCACGAAGGTTTTATCATAAAACATTTGGTAAAACTTTTTCGGGGTCTTCCCATCCTCTAGCTTTTCTTTGGCTAAAACAGGGTCTCCAAAAAGGGGTATGGTGTATTACACCCGCTACCATACTAGGGACAAGTAGATATCATCGAGAGGGTTGTACTTAGTAGTACCATTGAGTAATGGTTTGGAGGAGCCAAGCCACTACCATAATATTCATCAACATATAGTAAACAGTGCATTTTTAATAAACAGTAGCTAAAACATGCATAATTAGAACAGTATGACAAGGCTTATGCACAAGAGGGTGGCTTGCCCGATGATCAGCAATACGGCAATATGTCCCTGGACTTCTTCTTTAGATAACCTAGAATACCAATACCGATAATAATAAGATCTCTTCTTCTCGGCGTCAATACAAGGGCAACTATCGTCGTCATCGAGTATACATGCAAACAAGCAAGACCTCGATAAAAACAAGGTATACAACACCAATATATACAGCCAGAAATGGACAATACAAGTTTACAAATCAGTAGGTCTTAGGAAGAATGGATTAATAATATTGGCCTTGTCTTGGAAATATGGAAGAAAATCCCTTAGGATTTATAGTCTAGAAACTACCTAAGAGATGGATTTTGGACCAAGACCATATCATGTATGATCTCATTGTATGGAAATGATACCATCAGATAGGCATTGACAAAATAAAGCAAGAAAAAGGGGTTTCACTATTTTATCAATCTCCCTTGATTTAATAAGCATTTTATAGTGATTAAAACCCTAGTTTTAGGAAATAATTCACCAGAAAAGTTCTGGAGCTGCAATTTTTTTTCTTGGATGGTTAGTTAGGGATTGAAGTACTTGTTCACTAAGAATTGGAATCATGCCAACCTATTTACCAGAAATCCCTCACGAAATTCCCAAAGGCAGTTTTGTAGACAACTTGTCCTTTTCACCAGATTTAATCTACAGTAGATTTTGATAGGAAACCAATGTCGCGGGGTAGGTATTTTGAATATCTGTCTGTAGGAATTGGATTCACTCTTTTTGGAGTTTTCAAACTCCGTTAGTGATTTATCTAGTGAGACTACCCTAGGCAGAGATGATTAATTCACCAAAATTAGACAGAGCCTCCATAAAATTTGATCTCCTGGATTTTGGTAGACCTTAGTGTACCACATCACAGGGAGTATGAATTAGGTCAATACATTTGATATATCGAACTAGAGAATTCTCTAAAGACATAATATAAATAAGCTTGTCATTTTTATATCTTCAGATCTATAGTTCCACTTATCTAGAGACAAGGACTATTAGATAGGTATATCAACTACCTTTCATAGGCACTTTGAATCATACCATTTGGGTATGTACAACTCACTATGGAAATTATTTAGTGTAAAAGACACACTTTAGTAGATTTAATTTTAGCAAATCACTATGATAGATATTGGCATGAGACTAGCTCTGGATGGAAGAGAAAACTTCATAGAACATGCCAAAATTAGATCTGGTAATTTCAAGTTGATTAGCATTTTTGAAATGATTTAATCTAAGGAAAAACTTTTGGCTTTCTATAGATCTAATCAAAAGAAAAAGAAAAGCGGAGGGCCAGGCCGGGATCTGCGGCATGTTGGGCCGGCCTGGGTGAAATCGGCCCACCTTGGCGAGGCCAGCGTGCGGGAGCGCGGTTTGAAGCAGCTAGGCAGGGCCTAGCCATCAGCGGCACACCCTGTCGAAGGGGTATCGGGTGCCCCTGGCCATCCGATTAGAGGGCATCCGAAGGCTGTGGGGCATCATCTCCCCCACGGCTACTGGTGGCGATGAAAACCCTAGCTAGCAGCAAGAGCATGCAGGGAGGCTCACCTGAGGCTTGCCGGTGACGGAAAGGCGGCGGAGGCGACGCGGTGCATCGCGCCGAGTCCGGAGAGGGGCGGGAAGGCAGGTTTTGACGTCGGGATCTCGCTCGCGTGATGACGTCCGAGGCGAGCTTCACCGGAGCTCGATGGTGCCGTCAGGAGCAGTGGTTCCTAGACAAAAATCTAGGTGGGTTAGATGCAGGAGGACGAGGGGGTTGCGGTACAATGACATGCAGAGGATAAAAGGTTGGGGAGAGAGCTCATGGCTCAGATCTTGTAGATTGCCGAGGAGGCATTTCTTCTCTCCTCCTGGTCAGTACAGAGCGAGGGAGGGGAAGTGGAGCTATGGGGTGGTGAGTGGAAGGGAGAGGAAGCAAATGCAGGGCAGAGGCGTGAGAGGAGGGCCTCTGGCCTATTTATCCCGAAAAGGGCTAGTTCATGGTGGACAAAGCCCATGGGGGCAAGGGGAGAGAGGTAGGGGTCCTCTAGTGGGTCGAGTGGGTGATGGGGAGGTGAGTGGTCGGCTCTGAGTCGAGCAGGGAGACTGGGAGGGAGTGGTGGAGGCTGCTGCACAATATATCCAAGATTTTGAAAGATATGCCATATCTCTCTTTTTCTCTTTCCAAGGGAAAAAGTCAAGGGGAGGGTAGAAGCTACAGTGTTACATGACCAAGGTTGTGATGGGTGCTGGAGAGAGGTGCTGGTCAAGCTTTTGATGAGGATTGGAGGTGGTTTGAGTAGTGGATTTGATTAGTTGGCGTAATTGGTCAATTTAATGGTTATGAAAGAAGTACAGGGGTGTAGTCTTTATAAAATGAGGGAGTGGTACTAGTGGGTAGATATAGTCAAGGTACCCCTCCTAGAATTATTTGAGATTTTTCAAATGAGGTTTAGTCCACTTAAATCCATTTATTCAATTAGTGCAGAAATGGTTTCTAGAAGCTCATTTTGTATTTTTTAATTGTACATGTGTGGTTTTTGGTTTGAGATGGTACTAGATACCAAGACACATCTTGGGGAATTTTCTTGGGATTTATTGGGAAGGAAAAGTATGTTTAAACAATTATTTCTTGTTTCTACCATTTCAGGAAATAGGCAAAAATAAATAATAAAGGTCTTCAAAAATATTTATTTTTGAAGTAAGAAGATAGGGTATGATTTATGTACCTCAATTGAGCCAAAAGATGGGGAAATGTTTTGGCAAAAACCAAACTTTCCTTTATAGAAGAAGTTTTGGAGATTTTGTCTATTAAGGAGATTAATTAGATTTGGAGCCATAATAATTATGGATAATATTTGATGGATCTTGATGATCAAGTTATATGATGTAGAAAAGGTGTAGCAAGCATTTTCAACCTTGGGAACTTGAGTTAGATGGAAAAACAAGGAGCTGTGGATCTAGGGTGATGTTATTTTTATACCACCAAAACCTTGTTGTATCTTGGAGCTCAGGCTCACCTCGATTCAAGGGATAGATGGATATATAGACCAAGTCATATAGATGATTATGGCAGAAGGATTTTGAATTGTTTACATTTGAGGTGGTCTGGAAGTGATGGCAAACTTTGTTGAAGATAAGGCTGCCATACTAGATGAGTCATGATGCCTTATAAACCAGGTGGGTTTAAGAATCACAAAGATCCACTAGGAGCAAGTTAAGTAGATGTTGATAGACCTATATGAGTAGAACACAACCATTCAAAGAGTTGGTCCATACAAGGTGGGATGGTGGTGTGAGCTTCTGCCAAAGTAGGCATGTTGACTAGATTTACAGGAATAGTTATTTTCTTCCCTGCAAAACCATCAAGAACAAGTCAGTTGGAGGATGATCTAACCAAGGGAAATAGTGGGCCTTGGTAGTCCTTATGATGGTTAATAATATGGTTCAAATGCATTTGTAAAAATGCACAAGGGTTGAGAAAAGGAGGCACTCAAAAAGGTGATGTTGAAACAGATTCCAGACTGCCAAATTTGGCAGATTTAGGGTTTTTGACTAGAATAGGAGTGGGGATATTTTGATGGGATGCAAGGTACCAAAGCATCATCAAGTGGATGATGCTAAAGATTAGATTGAGTAGATGGGATCCATGCTTGATATTGGTCTTCAATGACTTGGACACTTCTAGAATGGATCACTACAAAATTGATCTCGTTAAGGGTTTTAGATGATCACCTAGTGGCTAGAGATCATATCGATCTTGTATTCTTTCTTAGGGTTTGGGGATTTTAAAGTTCCTTGATCCTAGAGTATGACCTCCTAGAGTAGCTCATCCTACTTCTAAGCAATCAAGTTAAACAACAGATCAAGGCAACTCATCTTACAGACAAATCAACTACTACTAGGGTTACCATCAAGCTTAGCTTGAGGTAAGGATGGGCAATTTTGATAGGTTGGAGTTTGAGTAAGGTAAGAGTCCTTGGTATCCCTACCAAGAGTAGAATTCAAATTTTTTATACAAGGTTTTGAGAATCCTAGAGATAGGAGTAGTTGAAGGTTGTGTCTTCAAAAGATAAGGAGATTATATTATATATCTCTCCATAGTTTTGTCCATAGAAGCTACTAAAATAGTTTTGGTTCAATAAGCATCTTGGCTCATGTTTTGAAGTGCCAGAACTCTTGAGAATATGTAAAATGAGCCATGATAGTTTTGTTAAATATATTTTGTCAACTGATGGTGAGCCAAGGAGCATCATATGGTATACACTCACATGCACAAGCACAAACAAACAACAAGCAAACACTACACCAATGAACAAGAATTTTTTTTGGTTCCCCTTGATTTTTGCATTCTGGACAACCAGTCAGGGTTACCAAAATTGGGATGTTACATACACTATGTACGTACTGTCGTCACTGAGCTGACATGTGGGGTTGAAGCACGGGGAGAGGGTTGATAGAAAAAAGAGTCAAACATGTGCAGTGACGAAATCCACGATGAATTTGGCACCAGACGAACTGGCAAACTGGGCTTCAGGGCCTGGGACAAAACCTGCAACAAATTTTCCACGAGGAAAACAAGGAACATCATGGATGGCTGGAGGGGCTTGGAGCTCGTTGTGACGAAACGTTCTAGAACGTCAGGAATTCGCGATGTTTTTAGGTTGCATTATAAAAAAATGTCACGGATCGTCCAGATTCTTGTAGTGACATTCAATGACACTCCATGTATCAAAATATTGGTCAGAAATCCCAAAAATACAGAGGAATGCAACTGCCACATGTAATGGAGCACCAGTGTGGCATAAGTTGCACCACCACACCCACTTTATTGTGTGTGGTCATATGGATCAAGGTGGTTTGGAAAATAACACATGCAATAAAACTCGATGTATCAAACTATTAGTCAGAAATCCCAAAAACAATGAGGAGTGCAACTGCCACATGTAATGGAGCACTAGTGTGACATAAGTTGCACCACCACACCGACTTTATTGTGTGTGGTCATATGGATCAATGTGGTTTGGAAAACAACACATGTAATGAAACTCCGTGTGTCAAACCATGGTCAAAAGCCCAAAAACATAGAGGAATGCAACTACCACATGTTATGGAGCACTAGTGTGACATAAGTTGCACCACTACACCCACTTGAGTGTGTGTGGTCATGTGGATCAAGGTGGTTTGGAAAACAACACATGCAATGACACTCCATGTGTCAAACCATGTTCAGAAAGCCCAAAAACATAGAGGAATGCAACCGCCACATGTTATGGAGCACCAGTGTGACATATTTGTGACCACCACACCCACTTGAGTATGTGTGGTCAGGTAGATAAGGCGGTTTGGAAAACAACACATGCAATGACACTACCTATGCCAAACCATGGTCAAAAAAGAAAAAACACATAGGAATGCAACTGCCACACGTTATAGAGCACCCGTCTGACATAAGTTACACTACCACATCCACTTGAGTGTGTGTGGTCATATGGATCAAAGTGGTTTTGAAAATAACACATCCAATGACACTCCATGTGTCAAACCATGGTCAAAAAGCCCCAAAACACAGAGGAATGCAACTACCACATGTTATGGAGCACTAGTGTGACATAAGTTGCACCACCACACCCATGTGTGTGTGTGGTCATGTGGATCAAGTTGGTTTTCAAAAGAACACATGCAATGACACTCCATGTGTCAAACCGTGGTCAGAAATCCCACAAACATTGGAATGCAACTAGCACATGACATGGAGCACCAGTGTGACATAAGTTGCACCACCACATCACTTGAGTCCGTGTGGTAATGTGGATCGAGGTGGTTTGGGAAATAAAACATGCGATGACATTGCATGTGTCAATCCATGGTCAGAAAGCCCCAAAACATAGATGAAGACAACTGCCACATGTAATAGAGCACTAGTGTGACATAAGTTACACCACCACATCCACTTGAGTGTGTGTGGTCATGTGGATCATGGTGGTTTTGAAGAGAACACATGCAATGACACTCCATGTGTCAAACCATGGCTAGAAAGCCCCAAAACACAGAGGAATACAACTGCCATATGTAATGGCGCACCATTATGACATAAGTTGAACCACCATACCCTCTTGAGTGTGTGTGGTCATATGGATAAAGTTGGGTTTGAAATAACACATGCAATGTTACTCCATGTTTCAAACCAAGGTCAGAAAGCCAAAAAACACAGAGGAATGCAACTACTAGATGTAATGGAGCACAATTGTGACATAAGTTTCACCACCACATCCACTCGAGTGTGTGCGGTGATACCTTCGATCTGGATTACGGATGTAGTATAGCTCTTTTTCCCTAGTAGACCTAGGTTATCGAATCCTCGGGAAGCAGAAAGCATAGTGAAGTTACATTAATGGAGCTTTGGGAGTTTTAGAATTCTTTTTGTGTTTTACCAGACCAAGAGTTTGTTGTCTTTTGTTGTTGTCGATGTTGGAGACAGAGGGCCTAGGGCTTTCGGTTTCACCTATAGCTGTGCAAAACATCTGATGGGAATAAAACATAATAATAAAGTATGCATGTAATTGTTAAAGCAAGATAATTATATGTGGTAGTGCATCCATAATTGCTATTGCCTCCACAACCGCTTATAGCAATAACTTACTAGTGTCATCCATAAAAGAAAGAGAACTAATGATGTGCATAGTGACGTCTCTGTTAATCCCAAGTAAATCCCTCACATACAACCATACTACCCCTTCTGTCACAAGGGTTCCCAACTGCAGATTAGTCATTACTCATACTCCCTATACCTGGCTCAGTCCATGGGGTCTTGGGTACCTGACAAGTCCTTGAATTGAGGAAAAAGAGGATACAATAATCATCATGTCATACAAACTAATACATGATCCCATCTATGATAAATAACATGAACAAAAGCTACATGGCTAGGCCGAATCCCTTATCCCAAGGAGAATTACTCACACATAGAGATGAGATCAACGATCATAAATATTCCGATGGAAATCATGAGATTGATAGCAAATAGTCTTACAATGTAGCCAATCAAAGATGAGATCTACTATTACAAGTGGTGGAATATGGCTATTGTGGTGGAGAAGGGTTTGAAGATTAGATCTAAGTCTATTCCTCCGGCGGGTCTTCGTTGTTATGGATGGAGGTTTCTTGGGGGCAGCTGGCGATTAGTGTGATGTGGGGCGAGATGTTTCTCGTCGCCCGAAGCCTCTTTATATAGGGGTCCCTTCACGAAAGTTGTTCTGTTTGACCTAGCGGTGTGGATGGCAACTATACGACCGCAACTATATGGCTAAAATTTTATTCCTGTCGTATAGTTGGTCGTTAAAGCGTCTGTCTCCACTTCACGACTCCTAGTTTCTTTGGGTTGTTTGAAATCTTGTATCTTTGGCTTTAATGTTGTGATTCCCATCGTCAAACGTCATTATCTACGTAGGGAAAAATAGAAAGAAAGGATTTCATTCCCATTTGATCATTAGACATTAGTGGCAAGGTTTGGAGAGATATTTCATCAAAAGTATGAATAATATCTAGTTTAATTGTGGACGTGGATGGCTATATTTCATAGCCATCAACCTCCCCAAGCTTAAACTTGATTGTCCTCGAGCAATAAAACCAAAATCAAAAAGGAACTCAGCATTTAATCTGAAATAACGAGATGATGATCTTACTCATGGTTGGTAGTCTAATGTTTCCTCCACTTTATAAATCTGAAAAACTTCATCATAGATAGAGTAATGGAAAGCATATCATACGGGTTTTTATTTATCCTTATAGCGCAGCAAAATTATTGTTAATATGGATGATTCAAATGAGTAAACTTTATACCATGTCATGTAATCAACTCATAGGATTGCCTTTGAACAATAAAGTATAATCATGTAAAATCGAGAGTGTGAGAGTTTGTCATGAAAAACATATACACTAGAGTATCTCAATTCTCCCACTTCAATAAATCTAGACTCTTCAAGGAATTCTCTTCTATTCATTGTCCTCCAAGAATTTCAGTTCTTAAGTAATTGAGAGCATGCCAAAGATTTTAATTAGTTTATCGAGCTGTGATGGACACTCGTGGCATCACCAAGGTTTTGTTCCTTTTGTACATTGATTACTCATAAAAGCTAGAGGAGTGAGTCCATCTAGAACACAGCTACCCAAGAATTCCAAGAATCTTACCCATTATAGCATTACTGCTACATATGTTTAATCAACTCTTAGCCAAAATCTGGGAGTTTCCTCCATGAAGACAGGTTGTAGGCTAGAGGAGTTGTTGGCATCCCATGAAGTTTGACACGCATAAAGCTATCTCATTCTTATGATTCACAAGTCAAACTTTGGCATGCTCACAAAAACTGCTAAACATTAACTCAATCGAACAAATCCTTCAAAAGAGAGTTATCAAGACAATCATTATTTTTTATGGTGTTGAGTGTCTCTAGAAATAAGCCTTCAAGAATAAACACTACAACACCCAATCCTTCAATTGTGAGACTTTTTCTTATTACAACTTTTTAGCAAAAAAAATTAGGCAAGACTTGGTTAGCTACAAGAGCTGGAACCAAACGTACTCAACTAAACACACATGCAAACAAAATTTTACTACAATATAAGGACTCACTCCGCCAATATAACATCTTATCATTTACTACTAAATGGCATGGGTTTCTCAAACTTCAAAGGTGGTGTATCTTAAGACATACCTCTCATGATTGGTTTCACTTCTTTCTTCCCTTTTTATTTTCTTTTTGGAAACTCGAAATCGATCACTCTCTTGCAAGTACGTGAAAGCCACAAGGAGAATAGAAAAGAAGAAAGAGGGAATATAAAAATAAATGGAAAATTCGTTTTGTTGTTTTAAAGAGAGGGAATTAAAGAATAGAAAATTGGTGGAAAAGGTCGGCTAGAAAATCTTGAAAGAAAATAGAAATAACTAAAGATAAAGTGTTTGGGAAACCAACACGAGTGCTCATAAACTCAAATTGAAAACATAACCTTGAAATAAATAAAAACAAATGAACGCCAAATAAAGATAATGAGGAAACTTCCCAAGCTTAGGCTTTTGCAAGCCCTTCAAATCATTGTGGTGGCGGGAAAAAGTTGTAACTCCAGTTCACAAATTGAGTTGATAAATTACTAGTTGTTTCTCGGAGGTTCAAGGAGTGGTTTTGCATTCTCTCCACAGTTCCTCCAAGTTCTTGGAAGTCTTGGTATGTAGCGAACCGGGTTGGTGGCTGCTCCAATTCTTGGTCCTCATCCTCATCCGGAATCTCCTCCTCGGGTTGGTGTTGCTCAACCTGCAAGTCATATAGCAAACGTCCTTCCTTGATAGAGAAAAGACCATTAGGCAAAGGAGCGGGGTAGAGACGCCTAGTTATAGAAATATTCAAGTAATAAACGCCACCTCTCATAGTGAGCACTCCACAAGCTTTTAAAGTAGAGAAACCAACACGTCGCTCACCTAGCACTGATTGCAACTCACCTAGGTCGATGCCTAGGGAAATGGAAAGAACGGTGATGACGCCTCCACCTGTGACTGGTCCTTGGCTTTGGGACGATTGGTACTCTAGGTAGCGCACAAGAATTGTGCCCAAGTTGTGTGAAAAGTTGGTGTTGTTGAAAGTAGCTTTTGTGAGAACTAAGGTGTCCTCCTCATTGAGTCTCATGAACTCATTTTGTGCCTGCAAAGTGTTAACAATAACATAGAACAAATAGAGAATTGCAGGATGTCAAATATTCTTCCCCTTGCTTACTCTATAAGTGAAACTCATTCCATTATAATATTGTTATAGGGAAGGGTCTCAACCAGTAAAGGATGTGCGTAAGTCATATCATTATTGTTTGTAAAATTAAAACATGCGCACCATTCATCTAGTGATAAAGCATAATTATTGTTCATAAGCCAGAAAGAAATCATGTCCTCTCCATTCTGTGCTTTAATGGTGCTTTGCAAAGAACTTAGAAATTCAAGAGTTAACCGGCGATAAGTAGGCACATCTTTGAATACAAAGTTTTGCAGGTAACCCTATTGCAAAGTAAATTGAATTCATTAGAAATACTGTGTTGGTTCAATATAATGGGGCAAGCCCACTTGGTTGCCTTCACTTCTCGGTTCTTGATCCTGTTGAAGCGATCACGTTGGGGCTCATCCCTGAACCGTATTCTCATGCGTTCTTGGGCGGTAGCCTGAGAAGCGCTACAGGCAGCAAGAGCACGAGTTTGGCTCCTTGTGTTCATTATGTAAAATAACAAGGAAAGATAAAAATAAAACTTTTTCATCCAACAATAATAAGCATAACATATTCCTCATCATAGAACACTAAAGAATTGCCTCAAAATAATAATCTAGGAAAGTGAATCATGGCAATTAGTTCATAGTAGGTCTCACCCTAGATTGATAATGTCAACGGATTGAGAATTAATTTCCAAAAAGTAATTGGAGGATCGGAGGAGAAACATACCGTAGATCACTTGTGTGCGAGGAAATCGAACGAAATTGAGTAGAGATGAAGATCTCTTGAGGTTTTGAGAGAGTTTGGAGGTAGAAGAGAGAAAGAAGATTGATGTCTTAGGGTTGGAGGTACCTCCCGTGGTGATTTTTTGGTCGGACGCAACTATAGGGCCAAACTATATGGCTAGAACAATTTATTCCTCCCTTATAGTTGGCCAGCTGTAAAAAAATTGGGTTTCCACCTAGTGGCGTAGCTATACAGTCAGGATTTTTCGTCCCCACCGTATAGTTGGTCATCAAACTTTTTGTACCTGGAAAATAAATTTTACGAAGGCATCGATATCTATAAGGTCGGAACTATACGGCCGGGATTTTTATTCCCGCCGTATAGTTGGTCGTTAAACCTTTAGTACTTGGAAAAGAAAAATTGTCGATGGAAAAGATATCTATACGGCCATAATTTTTATTCCCACCTTATAGTTGGTCATTAAACCTTTTGTAGTCAAAAAAATTTGTCTCTTCGAGAATTATTTCTTATCCTGAAACTTAGCGAAACACTTTGTTTTTGACCGAAAAATGACAGTAAAAATTGTCGACCAACATCAACATGTATAAAGTAGGATTTTTAGTACTACCAAACTTCTTCTCCTCAAATGGAGCTTTCTAGCACTCTTTATTAAACATAAAACTAAAACTTCAAAACTTTACTAAAACTTAAAAATTTACTACAAAATAGTTGCCCTTCAAAGTGATGGCCTCCTTTTCATCATGCTTGGTTTTCTTCTATCTGGGAAAATGAATAATGAAAGTATCCCGCGAAGGAAATTGAATCTTCACGTTCCCTTCATGTAGATTAATCAAATCCTTAATAGTACTTAAGAATGGATGGCCTAATATAATAGGAGCAGTAGCATCTTCAGGCATGTCAACAATAACAAAATCAATAAGAGCAGGACATCCTTTAATGCATACTAAAGTATTTTGTTTAATCCTTATAGCTTGTTTGTAGGTAGAATATCCTAGATGTAGTTTTAACTCGGTGATTTCAAAAGATCCAAGATTTAACTTATTAAAAAGAATTTTTGGAATTGTTGAAACACTTTTACCTAGATCACAAAGTGCAGCTATCTCATTTGTCCCAATTTTAATCTTAATAGTAGGCTCAAATATATCATCAAGCTTCACAGGTAATTTTTCAGCAATTTTCTCATATTCTTCTTCAAGCTTACGTACCTTTATTACTACCTGATTAATACATAGCTTCCTCATTTCATTCACTTACTGGAACCTTGATGTTGATCCTTTTTACAAGATCTTCAACGGTGTAATTTGGTGAAGGAGCATTACCATAATCAAGTTCTTCAGGCTCCTCCCTTTGGATTCTTCTCATCTTGAGGTATTCAACAGGATAAGGCTCAACTTTAAATGCAAATTTAGCTAGAATGAGAGTTTGACTCTCGGTGATCTTACCTAGCTATGCCTCAACAATCCTCGTTCTTTCTTGGAGGGCCTTGAAATTATTCCTCAAACATACAGCTTGGCTAGATAATTTACCAAGCATGGCATCATGGTTCTTTGTTATTTTAACAAGGATATTGTTTTGCTCATTTTGTGAGTCTATAAAGGACTTAAGTTTTTCTTAGGGACTACCAATACTTGTTCCCGTACTATTATTAGAGTTACTTGCAGGACTAGAATAGTGTTTCTGAAAATTAGGATTATAATTATTCTTCCAAGCAGGGTTAAATCATTACGAGCTATGAAGTCTATTTCTTCAATATTTGATTCTGTGATAGCTCTTACCTGGGTTTCCTTGCCTTTTACGGCTAATATGAGCTCATCCATCTTTGAATTGAGTTCTTCATATTCTTGTGGTGAGACGGAGTTCACCTTCTTCATATTTGATCTATCCACATGCCACTAGGCATGATTCTCTTGCATATTGTCTAGCAGTTGCTTTGCTTCGGTAATTTTTTTGCCCATAAATGTTCATCCAGCTGCAGTATCAAGCATAGACTTAGACACAAGATTAAGAGCATTATAAAATAAATGGAGGATTAACCAATCTTCCATCCCATGACTGGGACAATTTCTCATGCATTCTTTCATCCTCTCCCATGCAAGCGCTAGTGGCTCACGCTCTTCCTGTCTAAAACAAGATATTAAATCTTAGTTACATAGTCTTTGCAGGTGGGAAACATTTAGTCATAAATAAAGAAGTACACTCCACCGATGATGCAATAGTATTTCTAGGCCAAGATAGCAACCATTCTTTTGCTCTTCCTCTAAGAGAGAACGAAATAAATGCAATTTAACCACATCGGGGTCAACATCTTTTATGCGCATCATATCACATATTTCAGTGAAAGTATTCAAGTGCATACCTGCGTCCTCAACAGCAGAGCCTCCAAATTAATTCTATTGAACCAAACTTAAATAATGGGGCTTATTTCATAATCATCATCAGCAATTGCTAGCTGAGTAATAGGAGTACGCAAATATTGTTGGGAGTTGCAAACTCCCCAAGCTTCTTTTCAGCCATATTTCCTATGTTTTTCAGTTTTCTTAAACAAAGAAATTAAGTGGGAGCATTGAGACAAATTTCTAATACATTATGCAGAGTACACACTGTTGATTGGAAATGATGTATCTTTTATTGACACGGGTTAAGAATTTCATTTTAATGAAAGACTTGGGTAAAACCGGAATATTCGGCATAAATGTCTATGTGGATAGATTGAGGCGCTAACATGGTTGTGCCAGACGTACGTATATGAGGTATTGAAAAGGGTTCAATATGGAAACAACAAGAAAGGTTCTTGCTGAATGGAAAGGATTGTATCAGGATTCAAGTGTTTCAACACTTGGTGAGTAAAATCACATGATGATTTTGATCAATAATACCATGATATGTACATATCCTGATATGTCCAGTGATCTAAATGTTATGAGCATATACCAGAATGATTCATGTGATGATCATTGGACGATAGTGAAGATATTCTTATGAGCTTTGCAAGAACTAAGAATATATCATGTATAAGTGACAAATAGTTGATAATAGTTCATTGTAATATGTTACATTGATACTAGTTTGTCACAAGATACAAATTAAATTTATCTCAATTTAAACTATGGGTGACACAATATTATGGAAAGGAAATTCCATGATGGATTTGGATGAGTTCCAAAGTTAAGACATTCTGACGGATAATACAACAAAAGGCTAAGTATATCACTGCCATAGTAGCAACAAAGGAGGGCATTTGTGTCAAGTAGTTTGTTATCAAACTAGGTGTGGTTCAAAGTGGGATAATACAATGAAGATATATTGTACGAAAATATTATCGACATGATTTAACCCAAAGGAACTTGTCACAAGATACAAATTAAAATTATCTCAATTTAAACTATGGGTGGCACAATATTATGGAAAGGAAATTCCATGATGAATTTGGATGAGTTCCAAAGTAAAGACATTGTGACGGATACTACAACAAAAGGCTAAGTATATGAATGCCATAGTAGCAGCAAAGGAGGGCATTTGTATTTCATGTTATGATTGAAGTATTATGATCCCAGCTTTGAATGTTTTGCAAATACTTTGATCAAGTCTTTGATGGTGCATGCCACCTCAAAAATTATTCTTTCTTTTTATCACTTACCTACTCGAGGACGAGCAGGAGTTAAGCTTGGGGATATTGATACATTGCAAATGTATCTATAAGTTTTCATGTTCCATGCTTGGTTTTATCCACTTTATTGTGTTTTCTTCCAACTTTGGAGTACTTTTCATATGATTTCTTGGACTAACCTATTAACAAGAGCCACAGTGCCAGCTGCCTGTTTTCTGCTGTTTTTGGTTCCAGGAAAGTCAGAAAATGAATATTCTCGGAATTGGACAAGACAAAAGACAAAGTGCCTATTTTTCTAGAAGTTATCAAGTGCCAGAATACGAGACGGAGAGGGGCCAGAGGGCGTCCACACCACCTGGCCGCGCGGCCAGGCCTGGCCCGCGCCAGGGAGTGTTGTGGCTAGCCCAGGCACCCCCTCGGCCTCCCCTTCCGACTATAATATGCCCTCGGGACGTAAACCCTAAGTACCCGATCAAAAATCCACGAAAGAGTCTGTAGAGACCGTCATCTCTATCCCTAGATCGGGAGGGATCTGAAGCTCTTCTCGGCACCCTTTCGGAGAGGGGAATTCACCCTAGAGGCCTTCTTCATCACCATGCAAGCCTCCGGTGTCATGCGTGAGTAGTTCATCCTTGGACTACGGATCCATGTAGTAGCTAGATGGCTGGTTCTCCTCCCTTGTGCTTTCATGTTTAGATCTTGTGAGCTCCGTTCATGATCAAGATCATCTATTTGTAATTCTACATGTTGTGTTTGCGGGGATCCGATGGATATTGAGATGCTATTTGAGATTGATTATTGATTCTATCATGTCTTTGTTATTTGAGATCTTGCATGCTTTCTGTTGTTAGTAGCTATCTTGGCCAAGTAGATGCCAGCAACTCCAAGAGTTAGTATTTATGCTCGATAGTGGGTTCATGCCTCTCGTAATCTGGGGAAGTGACAAAAATGTCTAAGGTACTAGATGTGTTGTTGCTACTAGGGAGAAAACAACAATCCTTTGTTCATAGAACAATCGTATTGTTTACTTTACACGCAGTTCGCAAAGCAATAATATGTTGCTTGCAACTTAATACTGGAGGGGGTTCGGATGATAACCTGAAGGTGGATTATTAGTCATAGATGCAGTTGGATGGCGGTCTATGTATAATGTTGTAATGCCCAATCAAGTCTCAAAGGAGTCAAGATGATTATCATATGCATGTATTGCTTTCTCGGTGTTTGTCAATTGCACCACGGTAATTTGTTCACCCATCATGTTATCTATCTTAAGGAGAGCCACCTCTAGTGAACTATGGATCCCGGTCCTTTACTTTACATACAATCTACAATCTTTTACTGCTTTGTGTTTACTTTCTGCAAACTTTTATTTCTTTCCATTCGATACGTTTAATCCTTTGTTTTCTGCAAAACACGGTGAGATTGACAACCTCATCGCAAGTTGGGGACAAAGTTATGTGGTTGTGTTGTGCAGGTCTCCATGTTGCTACTAGCACCGGTAGTGCGCCCTACCAAAGCTCAGCTAGTAACACCTTTGGGGTGTTTCCTTGCTCCTACTGGTTCGATTAAACCTTGGTTTCATAACTGAGGGAAACTTGCTGCTGTGCTCATCATACCTTCCTCTTGGGGTTCCCAACGAGCTCTACATCAACACCACGCACCAAGCACTTTTCTGGGCGCCGTGCATTGAGCCATCACCGTGCCACCGTTCCTGCGCAAGCTCTTCGCTACAGGGCCTTCCAGTTCCAAACCGCCGCTCTCCACCGTAGATTACCCCTGCAAAGACCTCGATCTAGACATGACTAAGGTGGAGATCACCATTGTTGCTGAGGAGGAGGAAGAAGAGGTGCATGAGCGCGGTGCTTGGGCAGGTGTGTGGGTCTGTCAAGACGACATTGACTGGCTCTACTCGACCCGCTGCATCCCCGCAGGCGTCTCGTGCCGCCTCGCCGCCCAGGAGATTGCTCCTTTGCCTAATCCCAACGAGTTCGCCGTGTTCTTGTCCCAGTTTTGGTGTGGCTTTCGCCTTCATGTGAGTGACCTTTTTCATGATTTTCTCAACACCTACCAGCTTCAGCCATACCATCTTCCAGCCAATGCCATCACCCCCTTTCTTCTTTCGCATCTGGCATAGAGGGATATGTCAGCCTCTGGCCCACCAAAGAGCTTTGGATCATGTTCTTTGGTCTTTGCAAGAATGTTATCCCGGATCCTAATCTTGCCCCTACTGATAAACACTTGAACCAGTGCGGTGGAGCTTCAATCTTTCCCTGCAAAAAACTCTGCACTAGTGTGACATAAGTTTCACCACCACACCCACTTGAGTGTGTTTGGTCATCTGGATCAAGGTGGTTTTGAAACGAACACATGCAATGAAACTCCATGTGCCAAACCATTGTTAGAAATCCCAAAAAATCATAGGAATGCAACTGTGACATGTTACGGAGCACTAGTGTGACAAAATTTGCACCACTAGACACACGTGAATGTGTGTGGACATGTGGATCAATGTGGTTTGGAAAAGAACACCTGTAATGACACTCCATGTGTCCAACAATGGTTAGAAAGCCCAAAAACATAGAGGAATGCAACTGTCACATGTTATGGAGCACTAGTGTGACATAAGTTGCGGTCCCACACCCAGTTGAGTGTGTCTCATGTAGATCAAGGTGGTTTGGAAAAGACACATGAAATGACACACCATGTGTCAACCCATGGTCAGAAAGCCCAAAAACAGAAAGCAATCCAACTGCCACATGTAATGGAGCAGTAGTGTGACATAAGTTGCACCACCACACCCACTTGAGTGTGAGTGGTCATGTGGATCAACGTGGTTTTGAAAAGAACACATGCAATGACACTCCATGTGCCAAACCATGATTAGAAAGCCCAAAAAACATAGGAATGCAAATGTGACATGTTATGGAGCACCAGTGTGACTGAAGTTGCACCACCACACACACTTGAGTGTGTGTTGTCATGTGGATCAAGGTGGTTTGGA
Organism: Avena eriantha; assembly: GCA_910589775.1. NCBI lineage: Eukaryota > Viridiplantae > Streptophyta > Magnoliopsida > Poales > Poaceae > Avena > Avena eriantha. The sequence continues at coordinate 186,165,515 of OU342740.1, read as the reverse complement.
AAATAACACATGCAATCACATGCCATGTGTTAAACCATGGTCACAAAGCCCAAAAAAACATAGGAATGCAACTGTGACATGTTATGTAGCACTAGTGTGACATAAGTTGCACCACCACAAACACTTTAGTGTGTGTGGTCATGTGGACCAAGGTGGTTTGGAAAATAATACATGCAATGACACTCCATGTGTCAAACTATTGATATGAAAGCCCAACAACATAGAGGATTACAACTGCAACATGTCATGGAACACTGGTGTGACATAAGTTGCACCACCACACCGACTTGAGTTTGTGTGGTCATGTAGGTCAAGTTTTTTTTGAAAAAAAACATGCAATGACACTCCATGTGTCAAACAATGGTCAGAAAGCCGAAAACACAAAGGAATGCAACAGTCACGTGTAATGGAGCCCTAGTGCAACGTAAGTTGCACCACCAGACCCACTTGATTGTGTGTGGTCATGTGGATCAAGGTGATTTTGAAAAGAACACATGCAATGACACTCATGTGTCAAACCATGGTCAGAAAGCCAAAATAAACATAGGAATGCAACTGCAACATGTTATGGAGCACCAGTGTGACATAAGTTGGACCACCACACCCAATGAGTGTGTGTGGTCATTTGGACCAAGGTGGGTTTCAAAAGAACACATGCAATGACACTCCATGTGCCAAACCATGGTTAGACAACCCAAAAACATAGGAATGCAAGTGCAACATATTATGGAGCACTAATGTGACATAAGTTGCACCACCACACACACTTGAGTGTGTGTGGACATGTGGATCAAGGTGGTTTGGAAAAGAACACATGCAATGTCACTCCATGTGTAAAACCATGGTCAGAAATTCCAAAAACACAAAGGAAATGCAACTGCCACATGTTATGGAGCACTAGTGTGACATAAGTTACACTCACAAACCCAGTTGAGTGCGTCTCATGTAGATCAAGGTGGTTTGGAAAATACACATGCAATGACACTCCATATGTCCAACCATGGTCAGAAAGCCCAAAAACACAAAGGAATGCAACTTCCACATGAAATGGAGCACCAGTGTGACATAAGTTGCACCACCACACCTACTTGAGTGTGTGTGGTCATGTGGACGAAGCTGGTTTGGAAAAGGACACATGCAAGGACACTCCATGTGTAAAACCATGGTGAGAAAGCCTTAAAACACATAGGAATGCAACTGCGACATGTTATGGAACACTAGTCTGACATAAGTTACACAACCACACCCACTGGAGTGTGTGTGGTTATATGGACAAAGGTGGTTTGGAAAATAACACATGCAATAACACTCCATGTGTCAAATTATTGATCCGAAAGCCTAAAAACATAGACGAATGCAATTGTGACATGTTATGGAACACCAGTGTAACATAAGTTGCACCACCACACCAACTTGAGTTTGTGTGGTCGTGTGGATCAATCTGGTTTTGAAAAGAACACATGCAATGACACTCCATGTGTCAAACCATGGTCAGAAATTCCAAAAACACATAGGAATGCAACTTCCACATGTAATGGAGCACTAGGGTGACATAAGAGGCACCACCACACCTACTTGAGTGTGTGAGGTCATATGGATTAAGGTGGTTTTGAAAAGAACACATGCAATGGCACTCCATGTGTCAAACAATTGTCAGAAAGCCCAAAAAACATAGGAATGGAACTGTGACATATTATGGAGCACCAGTGTGACATAATTTGCACCACCACACCCACTTGAGTGTGTGTGCTCATGTGGATCAAGGTGGTTTCAAAAAGAACACACACAATGACACTCCATGTGTTAAACCATGACCAGAAAGACCAAAAAACATAGGAAAGCAACTGCCACATGTTATGGAGCACCAGTGTGACATATGTTGCACCACCACACCCACTTGAGTGTGTGTGGTCATGTGGATGAAGGTGGTTTCGAATAGAACACATGCAATAACACTCCATGTGTAAAACCATGGTCAGAACACCCAAAAAGACATAGGAATGCAACTGCCAGATGTTAAGGAGCACTCGTGTGACATAAATTGCACCCCCACACCCACTTGAGTGTGTGTGCTCTTGTAGATTAATGTGGTTTGGCAAAGACACATGCAATGACACTCCATGTGTCAAACCATGGTCAGAAAGACCAAAAACACAAAGGAATGCAACTGCCACATGTAATGGAGCACCAGTATGACATAAGTTTCACAAAATCACACACTTGAGTGTGTGTTGTCATGTGGATCAAGGTGGTTTGGAAAATAACACGTGCAATGACATTCCATGTGTTAAACCATGGTCAGCAAGCCCAAACAAACATAGGAATGCAACATCGACATGTTATGGAGAACTAGTGTGATATAAGTTGCACCACCACACACAGTTGAGTGTGTGTGGTCATGTGGACCAATGTGGTTTGGAAAAAAGACATGCAATGACACTCCATGTGTCAAACTATTGATCCGAAAGCCTGAAAACATAGAGGATTTCAACTATGACATGTTATGGAACACCAGTGTGACATAAGTTGCACCATAACACCAACCTGAGTTCGTGTGACCATGTGGATCAATGTGGTTTTGAAAAGAACATATGAATGACACTCCATGTGTCAAACCATGGTCAGAAATCCCAAAAACACAAAGGAATTCAACTTCCATATGTAATGGAGCACTAGGGTGACATAAGATGCACCACCACACCCACTTGAGTGTGTGTGGTGCTGTGGATCAAGGTGGGTTTGAAAAGAACACATGGAATGACACTCCATGTGTCAAACAATTGGTCAGAATGCTCAAAATCAAAGAGGAATGCAACTTCCACATGTTATCGAACACCATTGTAACATAAGTTGCACCACCACACCAACTTGAGTGTGTGTGGTTGTGTGGATCAATGTGGTTTTGAAAAGAACACATGCAATGACACTCCATGTGTCAAACCGTGGTCAGAAATCCCAAAAACACAAAGGAATGCAACTTCCACATGTAATGGAGCATTAGGGTGACATACGATGCACCACCACACCCACTTGAGTGTGTGTGGTCATGTGGATTAAGGTGGTTTTGAAAAGAACACATGCAACGACACTCCATGTGTCAAACAATGGCCTGAAAGTCCAAAAAACATATGAATGCAACTGCGACATGTTATGGAGCACCAGTGTGACTTAAGTTGCACCACCACACACACTTGAGTGTGTGTGGTCATGTGGATCAAGGTGGTTTGAAAAAGAACACATCCAATGACAGTCCATGTGTTAAACCATTGCCAGAAAGCCCAAAAAATCAAATGAAAGCAACTGCGACATGTTATGGAGCACAAGTGTGACATATGTTGCACCACCACACCCACTTGAGTGTGTGTGGTCAAGTGGATCAATGACACTCCAGCAGTTAGTCTCTAGGGCTACACACAGCCCCAGTGAGAAAATCCCTGACCCGTGGTGACATCAGCATCTACCTGTGCTGACGCAATAAACCTTTTTTTTAATTGGTTTAATTAATTCCAGAAATTGTTTAAATCATATAAATTTAATATCTAATTATTTATAAGTCAGAAAAAATACAAATAATATATCAAAATGTTCAGAAAAATGAGATCTATCTAATAGCATTAAAATCATGCATTGTTCACCAACTTTAATTGCAAGTTTAATAAGAGAATCGGTTGAACCCCGCAGGTGATTCCGGGGTCTCTCCTGTTTCAGGGTTTGCACCCCTCGGACACTGCTTAAATTGCCAAGCATGTTCTAGGGTTTCATTTCAATACACTTTAACTTGTCATATCATCATCCTTGCTTGAGCATTGCATCGATTCCATGTGTTGATTGTTTCTCTTTCTTTCCGGTGTTTGTTTATTCCCGGTAGATTATGATATCGAGATCGAGATCAAAGACCGAGATCAACACCATCAAAGTTTGACGAACAATACTTGACCAACTATAATCAAGTCAAGTACAAGGCTTCCGAAGATCTATATCTGGATATCAACAAACAAGGCAAGCATAACCCCACCATTATACAATCCTGTGGTTTTAGAAGCATTTCAATTCTTGCCATGATGCATACGATTCTACTATGGTCTTTTATCGATAAATAGAGTATCCTATATGTTGCATTACTCCCTTTGAGATTATATTACCTGATCCACTGCTCCTAGCATAACTAGGTTTGGCTTGTGTGCACTGCTAGAGCTTATATCTGTGTCTTGCTTAACCCTGTTTAGCTGTTAGTGCTGGTTCATCCAGATGATGTACCAAATGCAGAGAAGACAGGAGACCGAGGTATACTGATGAGGTAAGATGACTGGCAAAGGTTAAACATGCTAAGGCTTGTATGCAGGCCACGGTGGGATGTGGTTTTTGTAGTCCCATGCTCGCCACTACTAGGAACCGAGTTCTTGCCTTTGGAACCTAGACGAGCGTACATCCACACTAGGCCTAGAAAACCTCATGAGTAACTAACTTGCCTAGTAGATTCCATGAGTCACCTAGTTTGGTGTTCCATTCGACATATGCATTCTGATTGTTCTTGAAGGCGGTGAAGGAGGTGCATTCATACCGGTAAGGAAGCATGGACCGGGTTGCTTGGGGTCGATGGAGCCCCTGCTAAACCAACCTCTCCCACATCTCTAGGGAGCGACTTCGAGATTTGACCCATTACAGAGGAACAATCCTTAGGGTGTGACTCATGGTCTCGGCGAAAGCAAGGTAAAGATCATGTCCAACCACCCTCTATCGGCCTTCCAAGGAAGAGGGTTAATCATTGTGGCATTAACAGTCGGTTGGTACGTGTGGGTAAAGTTGTATACCCCTGTAGGGTTAAATCTTTTCGAAAAGCCGTGTTCACGGTTGACAACGCTTGGTGACTGAATTCTAAGATCCTAGAGAACTATAACCTAATCTTAAAACTTGGTAGTTCAACATGTGCTTAAGGATGCTTCCTCTTGGGTACGAGGGGGTGATCCTAGTTGTTAGATGAGGATTACTTTTGTGGATATCAAGATGATGATCAATTCTTCGGAGATGTCGCTCTCTTATCCGCTTTTAAAATATTCTGAGGAGACGAGCTTCTTCTCCCTCTTGTTTTACAAAACAAAGATGGCTTTATGCAAAATAACCCCACCAGCCATAAGTCTTGCGGAGTACACCTTGTACTCACCCTTGCTTTGTTTATAATTTTGTAGCAGAATAAGTATTCCCCTGAAGACAAGTTTGGTACGACATCGACACCGATGAGTAGCTTGGGGTTCCCGGCCGGCAGCCTGGAATCTACGAGCTAGGACGTCATCATTATGCATCAGGCCTCTTAGGCCATTGGTTAAGTTTGCTATACTTAATAGCATAATTTTCCTTCCGTTGTTTCATGTTTGTGGTTAGTGACCTCTGCTTGTAATATTTTGGTTCTTCGCTCAGTTATGAGCTCGTTGCAATATTTTTGTGTCGCAGGGTTATTGTTGTGTTACCGATTTCTCACTGGATATCCTCGAGGTCTAGGTTAAGCTAATGTCAGGCTAAGGTCTGAATTTATTTAACCCTGATCCCGGGGGTGTTACATGTGGTCGTGTGGATCAACGTGATTTTGAAAAGAACACATGCAATGACACTCCATGTGTCAAACCATGGTCAGAAATCCCAAAACCATAGAGGAATGCAACTTCCACATGTAATGGATCACTAGGGTGACATAAGATGCACCACCACACCCACTTGAGTGTGTGTGATCATGTGGAATAAAGTGGTTTTGAAAATAGCACATGCAACAACACTCCATGTGTCAAACAATAATAAGAAAGCCCAAAAAACATAGGAATGCAACTGTGACATGTTATGGAGCACCAGTGTGACATAAGTTGCACCACCACACCCACTTGAGTGTGTGTGATCATGTGGATCAAGGTGGTTTGAAAACGAACACATGCAATGACACTCCATGTGTTAAACCATGGCCAGAAAGCCCAAAACACATAGGAAAGCAACTGCGACATGTTATGGAGCACAAGTGTGACATATGTTGCACAACCACACCCACTTGAGTGTGTTGTCATGTGGATCAAGATGGTGTCGACACAACACAAGCAGTCACACTCCATCTGTAAAACCATGGTTAGAATGCCGAAAACACAGAGGAATGCAACTCCCACATGTTAACGAGCACTAGTGTGACATAAATTGCACCCCCACACACACTTGAGTGTGTGTGATCATGTAGAATAAGGTGGTTTGGAAAACACACATGCAATGACACTCCATGTGTCAAACCATGGTCAGAAAGCCCAAAAACACAAAGGAATGCAACTGCCACATGTAATGGAGCACCAGTGTAACATAACTTGCACCACCACACACACTTGAGTGTGTGTTCTCATGTAGATCAAGGTGGTTTGGAAAATAACACGTGTAATCACTCCATGTGTTAATCCATGGTCGCAAAGCCCAAAAAACATAGGAATGCAACTATGACATGTTATGGAGCATCAGTGTGATATAAGTTGCACCACCAAACACACTTGAGTGTGTGTGGTCATGTGGACCAAGGTGGTTTGGAAAAAAGACATGCAATTAAATTCCATGTGTCAAACTATTGATCCAAAAGCCCAAAAACATAGAGGAATGCAACTACGACATGTTATGGAACACTGGTGTGACATAAGTTGTACCACCACACCAACTTGAGTTTGTGTGGTCATGTGGATCAACGTGGTTTTGAAAACAACACATGAATGACACTCCATTTGTCAAACCATGGTTAGAAATCCCAAAAACACAAACGGACGCAACTTCCACATGTAATGGAGCACTAGGGTGACATAAGATACACCACCACACCCACTTGAGTGTGTGTGGTCTGGGGGATCAAGGTGGTTTTGAAAAGAACACATGCAATGCCAGTCCATGTGCGAAACCATGGTTAGAAAGCCCAAAAATACATAGGAATGCAACTGCGTCATGTTATGGAGTACTAGTGTGACATAAGTTACACCACCACACCGTTGAGTGTGTCTGGACATGTGGATCAAGGCGGTTTGGGACAGAACACATGCAATGACACTCCATGTATCAAACCATGGTCACAAAGCCCAAAAAAACATAGGAATGCAACCGTGACATGTTATGGAGTACTAGTCTGTCATAAGTTACACCACCACACCCACTTGAGTTTATGTGGTCATGTGGACCAAGGTGGTTTGGAAAATAACACATGCAATATCACTCCGTGTGTCAAACTATTGATCCGGAACCCTAAAAACATAGACGAATGCAACTGCGACATGTTATGGAACACCAGTGTAACATAAGTTGCACCACCACACCAACTTGAGTTTGTGTGGTCATGTGGATCAATGTGGTTTTGAAAAGAACACATGCAATGACACTCCATGTGTCAGACCATCGTCAGAAACCCCAAAAACAAAGAGGAATGCAAATTCCACATGTAATGGACCACTAGGGTGACATAAGATGCACCACCACACCCACTGAAGTGTGTGTGGTCATGTGGATCAAGGTGGTTTGAAAAAGAAGACATGCAATGACACTCCATGTGTTAGATCATGGCTAGAAAGCCTAAAACACATTGGAAAGAAACTTCCACTTGTTATGGAGCACCAGTGTGAGCTAAGTTGCACCACCACACCCACTTGAGTGTGTGTGGTCGTGTGGATCCATGTGGTTTCAAAAATAACATATGCAATCACACTCCATGTGTAAAACAAGGGTCAGAAAGCCCAAAAACATAGAGGAATGCAACTGCCACATGTTAAGGAGCACTAGGGTGACATAAATTGCACCCCCACACCCACTTGAGTGTGTGTGCTCATGTAGATTAAGGTGGTTTGGAAAAGACAAATGCAATGGCACTCCATGTGTCAAACCATGGTCATAAAGCCCACAAACACAAAGGAATGCAACTGCCACATGTTAAGGAGCACCAGTGTGACATAAGTTGCACGACCACACCCACTTGAGTGTGTGTGGTCATGTGGATCAACGTGGTTTTGAAAAGAACACATCCAATGACACTCCATGTGCGAAACCATGTTTAGAAAGCCCAAAAAAGATAGGAATGCATACGTGACATGTTCTGAAGCACCAGGGTGACATAAGTTGCACCACCACACACACTTGAGTGTGTGTTGTCATGTGGATCAAGGTGGTTTGGAAAAAACACATGCAATGACACTCCATGTGTTAAACCATGGTCACAAAGCCCCCAAAATATAGGAATGCAACTGCGACATGTTATGGAGCTCTAGTGTGATATAAGTTGGACCACCACACACACTTGAGTGTGCGTGGTCATGTGGAAAGAGGTGGTCTGGAAAAAATACATGCAATGACACTCCATGTGTCAAACTATTGATCTGAAAGCCCAAAAACACAGAGGAATGCAACTGCGACATGTTATGGAACACCAGTGTGACATAAGTTGCACCACCACACCAACTTGAGTTGGTGTTGTCATGTGGATGAACGTGGTTTTTAAAAGGACACATGAATGAGACTCCATGTGTCAAACCATGGTCAGGAGTCCCAAAAACACAAAGGAATGCAACTTCCACATGTAATGGAGCACTAGGGTGACACAAGATGCACCACCACACCCACTTGAGTGTGTGTGGTCATGTGGATCAATGTGGATTTGAAAAGAACAAATGGAATGACACTCCATTTGTCAAACAATTGGTCAGAAAGCCCAAAATTAAAGAGGAATGCAAATTCCACATGTTATGGAGCACTAGTGTGACATAAGTTTCACCACCACACCCACTTGAGTGTGTTTGGTCATCTGGATCAAGGTGGTTTTGAAAAGAACACATGCAATGACACTCCAAGTGCCAAACCATTGTTAGAAAGCCCAAAAAATCATAGGAATGCAACTATGACATGTTACGGAGCACTAGTGTGACAAAAGTTGCACCACTAGACACACGTGAATGTGTGTGGACATGTGGATCAAGGTGGTTTGGAAAAGACACATGAAATGACACTCCATGTGTCAACCCATGGTCAGAAAGCCCAAAAACACAAAGCAATCCAACTGCCACATGTAATGGAGCACTGGTGTGACGTAAGTTGCACCACCACACCCACTTGAGTGTGCGTGGTCATTTGGATCAACGTGGTTTTGAAAAGAACACATGCAATGACACTCCATGTGCCAAACCATGATTAGAAAGCCCAAAAAACATAGGAATGCAAATGTGACATGTTATGGAGCACCAATGTGACTTAAGTTGCACCACCACACAACCTTGAGTGTGTGTGGTTGTGTGGATCAATGTGGTTTTGAAAAGAACACATGCAATGACACTCCATGTGTCAAACCGTGGTCAGAAATCCCAAAAACACAATGGAATGCAACTTCCACATGTAATGGAGCCCTAGGGTGACATACGATGCACCACCAAACCCACTTGAGTGTGTGTTGTCATGTGGATTAAGGTGGTTTTGAAAAGAACACATGCAACGACACTCCATGTGTCAAACAATGGCCTGAAAGTCCAAAAAACATATGAATGCAACTGCGACATGTTATGGAGCACCGGTGTGACTTAAGTTGCACCACCACACACACTTGAGTGTGTGTGGTCATGTGGATCAAGGTGGTTCAAAAAAGAACACATGCAATGACACTCCATGTGTTAAACCATTGCCAGAAAGCCCAAAAAATCAAATGAAAGCAACTGCGACATGTTATGGAGCACCAGTGTGACATATGTTGCACCACCACACCCACTTGAGTGTGTGTCGTCAAGTGGATCAAGGTGGTTTCGAAAAGAACATATGCAATCACACTCCAAGTGTAAAACTAGGGTCATAAAGCCAAAAAACACAGAGGAATGCAACTGCCACATGTTAAGGACCACTAGTGTGACATAAATTGCACCACCACACCCACTTGAGTGTGTGTGCTCAGGTAGCTTAAGGTGGTTTGGAAAAGACACATGCAATGACACTCCATGTGTCAAACCATGGTTAGAAAGCCCCAAAACACAAAGGAATGCAACTGCCACATGAAATGGAGAACCAGTGTGACATAAGTAGCACCACCACACCTAGTGTGACATAACGTGGTTTTGAAAAGAACACATGCAACGACACTCCATGTGCCAAACCATGGTTAGAAAGCATAAAAACCTGGGAACGCATATGTCACATGTTATGGAGCTAGAGGGTGACATAAGTTGCACCACCACACACACTTGAGCGTGTGTTGTCATGTGGATCAAGCTATTTGGAAAATAACACATGCAATGACACTCCATGTGTTAAACCATGGTCACAAAGCCCCAAAAAACATAGGAATGCAACTACGACATGTTATGGAGCACCAGTGTGATATAAGTTGAACCACCACACACACTTGTGTGTGTGGTCATGTGGGCCAACCTGGTTTGGAAAACAATACATGCAATGACACTCCATGTGTCAAACTATTGATCTGAAGGCCCAAAGACATTGAGGAATGCAACTACGACATGTTATGGAACACTGGTGTGACATAAGTTGCACCACAACACCAACTTGAGTTTGTGTCGTCATGTCGATCAACGTGGTTTTGAAAAGAACACATGAATGACACTCCTTGTGTCAAACCATGGTCAGAAATTCCAAAAACACAAAGGAATGCAACTTCCACATGTAATGGAGCACTAGGGTGACATAAGATGCACCACCACACCCACTTGAGTGTGTGTGTTCATGTGGATCAAGGTGGTTTTGAAAAGAACACATGCAATGACACTCCATGTGTCAAACAATTCGCCAGAAATCCCAAAAACAAAGAGGAATGCAACTTCCACATGTTATGGAGCACTAGTGTGACATAATTTGCACCACCACACACACTTGAGTGTGTGTGGACATGTGGATCAAGGTGGTTTGGAAAACAACACACGCAATGACACTCCATATGTCAAACCATGGTCGGAAAGCCCAAAAACACAAAGGAATGCAATTGCCACATGTTATGGAGCACTAGTATGACATAAGTTTCCCTCCCACACCCAGTTAAGTGTGTCTCATATAGATCAAGGTGGTTTGGAAAAGAGACATGCAATGACACTCCGTGTGTCAAACCATGGTTAGAAAGCCCAAAAACACAAAGGAATGCAACTTCCACATCAAATGGAACACCAGTGTGACATAAGTTGCACCACCACACCTACTTGAGTGTGTGTGGTCATGTGGATGAAGCTGGTTTGGAAAAGAACACAGGCAATGACACTCCATGTGTGAAACCATGGTTAGAAAGCCTTAAAACACATAGGAATGCAAGTGCCACATGTTATGGAGCACTAGTCTTACATAAGTTACACCACCACACCCACTTGAGTGTGTGTGGTCATGTGGACCAAGGTGGTTTGGAAAATAATGCATGCAATAACACTTCGTGTGTCAAACTATTGATCTAAAAGCCTAAAAACATAGAGGAATGCAACTACGACATGTTATGGAACACTAATGTAACATGAGTTGCACCACCACACCAACTTGAGTTTGTGTGGTCGTGTGGATCAATGTGGTTTTGAAAAGAACACATGCAATGACACTCCATGTGTCAAACCATGGTCAGAAATCCCAAAAACACAGAGGAATGCAACTTACACATGTAATGGAGCACTAGGGTGACATAAGATGCACCACCACACCCACTTAAGTGTGTGTGGTCATGTGGATTAAGGTGGTTTTGAAAAGAACACATGCAACGACACTCCATGTGTCAAACAATGGTTAGAAAGCCCAAAAACATAGGAATGCAACTCCGACATGTATGGGGCACCAGTTGTTGGGCCATGCGGAGATAAACAAAACTTTTTCCCTACGCAGTACTCCCAAGATCCAGCTCATGTGATAAGCCACGAGATTTACCACTAGACCCGCAGGTGCGGATTGTTGATGAAGCGCGTCAATTGATGTCGTGCCGAATGATCCCTGTACAGCACGTCCAGATCCCCACGGCCCTCCTTGTCACCAGCGCCGCACATGCAACGCCTCTACCGGTATCCACACGTACAGGAAGGAGCTCCAGGCAGAGGGCTGCTAGATCATGTCTAGCATGAAATGGAAGTGGAGAAAGTGACAGCTAGGTCAGGGACAATCCCTTGTCACTCCCCTTATATATAGTCCTAGTTGGGCTCAACGCTTGAGGCCCATCTAGGCCGTACCCCAATTTCCATATGGATCTAATCCACATTGGCTCCTTACCCTTAAGTGTGTGACCCTGTAGTTTCACGTACACTTGGACATGACACGAGTCACCCCTCCGAGTTGATAGTTGGTAGCAGCCTCTAGCAAGACGTGCCAACTCCCAAGCTCCGTAAAGTCAGAAGACAAACCATTCTCAATGTGACTTCGGTCCAAGTCCCTTTGCCTCACGATATATCTTGTCAAGCTATAGGCGAGTTGTTGTCATCCCTTTAATAGCTTGACTCTCTCTTCTCGTTCTATGATATATGATTCACTGGACTAACACTTAGTCCAACTCCTTGGTAAACTCTTAACCAAGTCGTGCATGGCCATGCTTCTGAATCATATCACACGAGAGGGCCCATAGAATATCTCTCCATTACGGAGGGAAAAATCCCATATTGGTAATCCACATCACGTAGCTTGCTTCACAACCAACCCGAACCCTACCTTTATAACTGCCCATTTGTGGGACAACTTTTGATAGGACCTAAGCTGGCGATCCACAACTCGGATCATGCGATCACCTCGGGTCAAAGGATTCCATTGCTTGAGACTCGAAATGACAACATGCTCGTTGCATCTCAACTGTGGGTCATTCTAATTCGCTAAACTCTTTAGCCGAATCAGTTTAAGTCTGAATGGCATCTCCATGCCCATGATAAGTGGAATCGTGTCATCAGCCGACTTTCACATCAGTCTAAGTTGTGTGTCCAACACAACCTCAACGACCAAGGACAACTAGTATGAACAACATGAATATATAGTTCCACAATCGAATCACATATCCAATGATATATATCAGTAGTTCATACATGGACAATAACTTTATGAATACATTGGGAATAACATCATACATGATTGCCTCTAGGGCATAATCCCAACAGTCTCCCACTTGCACTAGATTCAATCATCTGACATCACATGTCTAGGCATCTAATGCCCATAGCTCGCAGGTGCACCTCATGCTTCGGCTGTGGTAGTGGCTTTGTCAACGGATGCACAATATTTGCATCCATGTGTACCTTGAATAACTTGATATCACGTTGATCCACGAACTGGCGAATCAGGTGGTACCACATGAGTATATGTTTGTTCTTCTGGGGTTGTCTAGGTTCCTTGGCGTGTGCGATAGAACCATTGTTGTCACAATACATGTCTAACAAATTGGACGAGCCCTAAACCTCACCAAGATACATGAGGAAATTCCTCATCCAATCGGCTTTCTTTGACACCTCCGAGGTAGCAATATACTCACCCTTTGTCGTAGACGCAGACACCGTCTCTTGCTTGGAACTCTTCTAGCTCATAGCCCCTCTGTTTATTACAAACACATATCCGGATTGCGAACAAGAATCATCCGAGTTAGTGAGATAACTCGCATCCGTGTAACCCCTTACACCGAGTTCATCCTCACCTCCATAAACTAGGAACATATCCTTAGTCCTTCTCAAGTACTTAAGGATATTTTTAGCCGCTGCACAGCGGATCTCTCCAACGTCAGCCTGGTATTTTCTCACAACAATTAGAGCATAGGAAACATCCGGCCTAGTACAAATCATAGCATACATGATGGATCCAACTGTAGAAGCATACGTAATCGCACTCATCCGACTTCACTCGGCAGTTTTCGAAGGACACTGAGTCTTGCTAAGTTTTACGCCATGGGACATCGGTTATGTGCCTTCAGTGTCAACCAGATCCAAGGAACCTGTTTTGCTCACTATGCAAGATGTGACTTCATGGGAATGTCGATGGAGATGCCAAGTCATCCAGAGCTGAAGCGCTAAGTGGAGAACCTCGACTTCTTGTTGTACAATCGTCAGAAGGAGTTGGACAATGCTAGGGAGTTCGCCAACCACAACCGTGCCATTACCGACCAGAAGGCCTAGACTTTCTCACTGCTTGTCAAGGACCGTCAGTCTCTTCGCCGCCAGCGCGAGAAGAAGGATCGCACCATCGCCCGTCTTCGCAAGAAGGTGGCCGACCTCGAGAAGACCGTCAAGGAGCAAGAAGCTCAGCTTGCCGCGAAGGAAGAAGAAGATGAGGGTGAAGATATCTAGGGAGACATGGATTCTTACCTCAGCAATGATGATGACTTTCTGGAAGACGGTGCCATGGACTTCTACACTGACGATCAGGACTCCGACTTCATCGATGATGAGTAGATTGAGTAGAGCACGGTCGTAGCAAGAGATGTATCGGTCCCTCTGTATCGTAGCTAGCAGAATGATTCTTAAAACCATCTGTTTTTATTTGTTGTGGTTTGTGTTGTATCGTGTGCCTGTTTGCATGAATGAAATGAAGTTAGTTGCAAAAACCTGAGTTAAACTCAAACTTTTAGTTGTGAAACCAAAACCATGAACCATAGAACTTTCCCTCTTACCCCCTTTATCTACCTCAATCTTCAGATGACTCATGGAAACCAAGGAGGGAGCAGCTCGTCGCAAGACCCAATGCTGCAGATCTTGCAGAATCTCATCGCAGACAGAGAAGCAAGCAGGGCCGAGAGACAAGCTAATCTAGCAACACTACAACAGATCGCCCAAATGGCTCTCAATAACCAAGGGCATGGAAATCAGGATCATCAAGGATCCAAGCTGAAGAACTTCCAGAATGCCAATCCCCCAATCTTTAGCACTTCAGAGAACCCATTAGATGCTCATGACTGGTTATAAATGATGGAGAATAACTTGGATGTAGCCCGAGTTGATGACAACGAGAAAGTTCTCTTTGCCACCCACTATTTGGCAGGAGACGCCAGAGCCTGGTGGAATAGCATCCACCTGATGAACCATGGTCAAGTTATGCCATGGGAAGCCTTCAAGATCAAATTCAGCTGCACCCACATACCAGAAGGTCTAGTCACCCGAATGAGGCATGAGTTCAGAGAGTTGAAGCAAGGAAGAATGACTATGGTGGAGTACCGGGACAGATTCATGTCACTTGCAAGGTACGCCCCTGATGAGATCAACACTGAGGCCAAGAAGAAGGAGAGATTCCTGAACGGACTGCATGATGAGATGCAGACTGTACTCGTCAACATCCGTTTCGAGGATCTCGAAGAGCTAGTCGACTCCGCAATTCAGATGGAAGGGAAGATTAATCAGGCAAACGACAACCGCAAATGTCGTATGGTGCAGCAATCTGGATCCAGCAGCCACCAGAAGTACCGTCCCAACCCCTCACCAGGATATGCAGCCAGAAACAACCGACCCCCAATGTCTCGCCCAAGCTACCCCAACCGTAGCAGAGGCAATGTGAAGTCCGGAGGAAACAACAACAACTCCGGCAACACTAACAATTTCAATCGTGCCCCTCCCAAGAGCAACAACAACAACAATACTGCACCCAGAACTAGCAGCAATGTTGTGCCTGTCGCAGCAAAATACAAGTCCTAGATCACCTGTTTCGAATGTGGAGTGAAGGGCCACTATTCCAATGAGTGTCCCAAGAAGACTGCCGCCACTGCCAATGTGAATGCCCCAGCTCAACAGCAGCGTCGTGTTCAACCAGGGAGAAGATTTGCCCCAGGGAACCCTCACAACCACAACGGTCATCTCTTCCACATGAACGCAGAGGAAGCCCAAGAAGCGCCAGATGTAGTGCTGGGTATGTTTTCTGTCAACTTAGTTTTAGCAAGAGTGTTGTTTGACCCTGGAGCATCGCATTCATTTGTCACCGAAGAATTTGCATGCACTAGTAAGATTCACCCAACCAACCTGAAGCATGTCATGATAGTTCAAATCCCCGGTTCAACTAAAAAAGCTAGAAAAATTTGCAAAGCTGTGCCTATCAAAATACATGGGATAGATTTTTATGCCAACCTAATCGTACTCGGAACCAAAGGATTGGAAGTTGTACTAGGGATGGACTAGATGTCAAGGCATAAAGGACTAATAGACTGTGCTAAGAAAGCCATCACCATGACCAGTAGCTTTGGAGTCATACTAGAGCATATATTTGAAACCCTACCCCGTCAATTCAAGTGCAACAAGAGTTTAGCCCTGCCCACCATTGACCAAGTAAGAGTAGTCTATGAATACCCTGACGTATTCCTAGATGAATTGCCAGGTATGCCCTCGGATAGGGATATTGAGTTCATTATCGAACTAATCCCCGGAACCGGACCCATAGCCCAGAGACCCTATAGCATGAACCCCTCAGAGTTAGTGGAACTAAAGAAGCAGTTGGATGCAATGTTAGCAACAGGCTTGATTCAACCAAGCGCTTCACCATGGAGATCACCAATGTTATTCGTCGACAAGAAAGATGGAGGCAACCGTCTATGCACAAATTACAGGAAGCTAAATGATGTCACCATCAAAAACAAGTACCCTTTGCCGAAGATAGAGGATCTATTTGATTAGTGGACCGGTGCCCAGGTATTCTCAAAGATTGATCTTAGGACTGGTTATTACCAACTTAAGTCTCGTGCAACGGATATTCCGAAGACCGCCTTTACTACTTGTTATGGTTTATACGAGTATACGGTCATGTATTTTGGATTAACCAATGCCCCTTCTTATTTCATGGATCTCTTGAATAAGATCTTTATGAATTTCCTAGATAAGTTTGTCGTTGTGTTTATCGATGATATCCTTATCTACTCCAACTCAGAAGAAGAGCATGAGCAACATCTGAGAATCATCCTAGAAACCCTGAGAGAGCACCGGCTGTATGCCAAGTTCAGCAAGTGTGAGTTTTGGCTGAAGGAAGTAGGATTCCTAGGACATATTGTGTCTGCCAGAGGAGTCTCTGTTGATCCCGCCAAGATCAGAGATGTCGAAGAATGGGAAGCCCCAACCACTCAAACCCAAGTCCGTGCATTTCTCGGATTAGCGGGATATTACCGCAAGTTCATAGAAGGATTCTCGAGCATCGCCAGACCCATGACCCAATTGCTGAAGAAGGACAAGAAGTTTGAATGGACCGACAAATGTGAAGCCAGTTTCCAAGAACTGAAGAAGAGATTGATATCAGCCCCAATATTGATCATGCCAGATATCAAGAAGCCGTTTGATGTATATTGTGATGCATCCAAGATTGGTCTCGGATGTGTATTGATGCAAGAAGGCAAAGTCATCACCTATTTGTCTCGACAACTGAAGCAGCATGAGCAGAACTGTCTGACCCATGATCTTGAGCTAGCAGCCATAATTTTGGCATTGAAGACATGGCTCACTATTTGATGGGCAATCACTGTGAGATTTACTCAGATCACAAGAGCTTAAAGTATATTTTCACTCAGAAGGAGCTAAATATGAGGCAAAGGAGATGGATAGAGTTAATCAAGGATTATGACCTTGACATTCACTATCACCCCGGCAAAGCCAATGTGGTAGCGGATGCTCTTAGCAGATTGTCGTGTAGGCTAAACACCACGATTAAGGAGAAGCAACCATGTTTGTATGAGGAGTTGGAGGAGTTTAGGACTGAGCTAGTTAGCACAGGATTCTTAGCTAGCATTGAAGTTCAACCCACTCTGATTAGCCAAATCAAGGAAGCCCAGAAGGGAAATGAAAGTATCGACGGAATCAAACGTCGTATTGGTACAGGAAAAGTACCTGGATTCACTTAAGACGCAGAAGGAGTTCTGTGGTACAAAGGACGTATCTGTGTGCCAGCAGATTCGGAGCTGAAGCAAGTTATCATGCAAGAAGCTCATCATACTCTTTATTCTATCCACCCCGGAGGAACGAAGATGTATCAGGATTTGAAAGAACAATTTAGGTGGCACAAGAGGAAGAGAGAAATCAGAAGCTACATCGCCAAGTGTGAAATCTGTCAAAGAGTCAAAACAGAGCATCAGAGACCCGCAGGACTACTGCAACCATTGCAGATCCTAGAATGGAAATGGGATTCCGTCGGAATGGACTTTATCACCGGTTTACCTACTTCTAGTAGGGGTAATGACTCAATCTGGGTCACTGTTGATAGACTGTCCAAGGTAGCTCACTTTATCCCTGTTAAGACAACCTACCAGAGTTCAAAGCTAGCAGAGCTGTATATTGCTAGAATTGTTAGTCTGCATGGAACCCCCAAGACCATAGTATCAGATCGAGGAACCCAATGTACCTCGAGATTTTGGCAGAAAGTCTAGGAAGGATTGGGAACCAAGTTGAACTTCAACACCGCTTATCACCTACAAACTGATGGACAGACTGAGAGAGTCAACCAAATCCTAGAGGATATGTTAAGAGCTTGTGTTTTGGAGTACGGATCAAAATGGGAAGACTGCCTACCTTTCGTAGAATTCTCATATAATAACAGTTATCAAGCTAGTTTGCAAATGGCACCATTTGAGTTCTTATACGGAGGGAAGTGCCGTACCCTGTTGAATTGGTCGCAAGTAGGAGAGAGTCAGATCTTTGGACCCAGCATTCTCCGCAAAGCCGAAGAAAAGGTGCACAAAGTCGGTGAGCATCTCAAGACCGCCCATCCAGATAGAAGATTTGTGCTGACAAGAGAAGGAGAGACCTGACTTTCAATGTCGGAGATTTTGTATATCTCAAAGTTTCGCCACTGAAAGGAACCCAACGCTTTAGTCTAAAAGGAAAGTTAGCCCCCTGATATATCGGACCTTTCAAGATTCTGAACCGTCGAGGATAAGTATCGTATCAACTGGAACTACCAGAAGAGATGTCAGCCATCCACAATGTGTTCCATATCTCGTTACTTCGCAAATGCCTGGAATTGCTAGAAAAGACTGAAGTTTTCAAGAACATCGATCATAGAGGTGTGGAAATCAACAATGACCTGACATATCATGAAGTGCCCATCCGTATCTTGGAGGAAGCTTACAGAACCACCAGGACCAGGAGTATCAAGTTTCTCAAGATTCAATGGAGCAATCATACCGAAGAGGAAGCCACTTGGGAGGGAGAAGATTACATTAGGACAGAGTTCCCAGATCTCTTTAGTTCCTAGTTTTTTTCGTAAATCTCGGGACGAGATTTTGTTTAAGGGGGGAAGTTTTGTAACATCCGAAAACTTTAATAAAAGTGATCAAGATCCAAATCATAAAAAATTAGGGTTAACAAAAACTTTTCCAATTAAAAATATTCAAGCATTCATATGTGTGTGCATTTAATTAGGAGTTGATTTGAATTTCCATGATTAAGTGATCCATTGCTTGTAAAATGATTCTTAGGTGAAATAAACATCATCTAGATCATTCCCAAACAATTCCCAAAGAAAAACAAATCAAAATGAATAAAAGAAAGAAATGGTCATTTGTGCCATTTTAATCAGCATGCCTACTTTGGCTATTCCTAGGACTCAATTCTAAATAGAAACAAATATGGATCTTTGCACCCCTTGCTAGTACATGTAGTAATGTACCAAGGCCCACTTTGTGATCTGCCAAAAACTTGCAAACACTGATTTTAAATGACATTAGAAAATTGAATCTAGTGGAGGTATCAAGATCACCCTATTTCAAAAACCACTCAAATGAGCTCCATTTTCAAAACCCAAGCAACCACAGATGCTTAAGCATGTGTCTAGCAACTCCACCAAAAATCATCCAAAAATTCAAAACTTGAATTCTTGCGGCCATTTTTACAAACACCTTGTGGGCAGAATTCAAACAAAAACCAAAAACACCATTTGAGCAGTGTTCTGGCCAAACTTGTCCCCCACACTGCCACAACACTCTCTCCACTGCTTCCCCTACCCCTCTCTAGCCCGGCCAAGCACTGTGCCACGACCAAACGGTCATGGACATCAATGACGAGCCCCATTTGGCACCCCACCAGCGACAACGCGCCACAGCCGCCGCCAGCCTCGCCCACCATGTCCAACACGTCACCTGTGGTCCACCTCCACCGCCCAACTAGCCCTAGCCCAAGGACAGCGACCGGAGCAGCCAGGAACCTCCACGCCCGGAGCCTGTCGGCCATTCCGACGCTGCCTGGAGAGCGCACATGGTCCCCACTCAGCCAGACCCCGCCTCGCTCTAGCCGCCCATCTACACGATCGCCATCGGCCTAGGAAGCTAATGGACATCCCCTTTCCCCCGATCCTGCCCCGTAGTTGCCGGCCGCGCCACTCACCAACCCCGACCACAAACCACTGCACACTCACTACCGTGACACTTGCCAGGGCACCGCCCACCGTCCTAGCACACCGCCCACACCTCTAGCTCGCTGTGCCATCATCACCGGCGAGCATCGCCCATGCTCCCCTGCCGCTTCGCCGAGCCTATAAATAGAGGCCTCCCCAGCACCGTTTCCTCACACCACTCTCATCCCCACCCTCTCACACCACTCCCAGAGCACCACCGGAGCAAGCCGCCGTCCACAGCGCCAAAATTTTGGTGGAGTCTGCCGCGGAGGAAGGAGAAAATCAAGGCCACCTCTTGGAACGCCGCTAGTACTAGGAGGATCGCCGTCGTCTACTAGTTCATTTGCCCGCCTCGCCGCAGTAGCTGGAGCCCTGGTAAGCCCTCACAGTACCCCCACCGAGCCGCTAGGGTTAGCCCTCGGCGGCGACATGTCTGTCATGGACGACGAGCCCCAGCCGTCGATCTAGGTTCTAATCTAACGGCCCACATCGCCCCGTACTGCTTCGCGTGTAAAGAGCCAATGACAGGTGGACCCCCCTGTCAGATGTTCTCTGCGCCGCAGAACGCCACTGGGCTGGCCCGTTTTCCTTCCCGCGCTAGCCCAGCAATTCAAATTTAGATTTTTCTAATTTAGTTGGAACCTAGTTTTGTCCCTTAGTTTAAAAATCAATTCAGAGAGATTTACAAATCCAAATGGAGTGATTCCAATTGTGTTGGAAAGCTTTTAAAAAGATCTATCAAAGCTCGTTGGATTTAATTCAATTAGATTTAAAGATCTCTCCTAGTAAAAATAACAAAACAAAAGCATTTGCACCTTGCAACATTTTTATAAAATCAACCAAAATAGCTTTTGAGTTGATTCCAACTCTCAAAAATCAAATTTAACCATACCTATCTGAATATGAATTAATATTAAGGTTTACATGCAGTGACTTTGGAATAGTACCAAAATAATGCTCTATAGGCATTTCTAGTCAATTTAACTCATTAAATATTAAACTTAAACCAAAGTAAATATGATCCAACGCTTAAATCACATTCCCATATGTTAGAATATGTGGTGATGACATGTGTCTACATGATCCCATATTTTAAATGGTGAATATTAAATCTTAGTTAATTTCAATGAGTAGAAATTACTTTTCTAAAATAAAAAGGATGATACTAGTTAATAAAACCTTGTGATGCTTGTGATGTTAATAGATCATCAAATGTGTGCCTTAGAGTCCTAAGTAGACTAGTTAAGTACTGTTTGGTGATTGTGTACTCTGTATGTATTTATAGACGATAGTACCGACCAAGCTTTCGAGGAGGAGTTCTACCAAGAGGAGGAAGAAGAAAACTTCAACCACTTCACTGCACAAGGCAAGCCATCATTAACAATGCAAGCTAACACTTGCAAGTATAATGCTTAGCAAGCTAGAATTAAGCTAGATAATCTAAGAAATATGCACTAGGCATGCTTTGGTTATACCACCTTGACTATTACTTACCCTAAGTATTATTTTCATGCTTTACTTTCTTTACTTTACCAAAGTCCTTTACTTGTTTTGAAGGTAGCATAAAAAGTATAAAACTTGACCTATCTAGATAACTTTAGATGTCATTCTATTGAGATTGATCCCATCTTTCCACCTTGCTGAACACTCTTAACTTAGTAGTTTAGAGTAGATAAAAACTTGAGTCACTTTAGATGGGAACACTTGGTGAAAATGAATTGTGAAAACCTTAGAATGATGAGTCATTCTATTGAGATGTTTTGACATGTGTTGAGAAACACAAATGGTTTATGATGATGAAAATGTTGAGGCCTGAGCCTTGACCCTTTTATAAAACTGATGGTTGGATTCGGATGCGATACCATTCCAAATTTACCGTACAACAACAATACCTGAATTGGGTAAGGCTTAGCCGGAAGTTTATAAGCATTAGTATTAGTTCTCTCGTGTGAGATGTTTGAGCTGAGGCTACCTCTCAATGTTGTCTACCTATGCAGTGCCCAAGATGACAGATGATCATGGTTGGGAGGCCATGCTCATAGGAGAGGTGCTTATACTAGGGTGTGTAAAGGAAAGGTTATGTTTGATTATCTGCATACTAAGTATGATAATTCAAGGTTATCCCTAATGGATGTATCGAATCTTGTGGTGAAAGTGTACCACCTCTGCAGAGTATTAAACTATTCGAATAGCCGCGTCCGCGGTTATGAACAGTTGGAGTGGCCATACTGTTTCGTTGTCAGGTGTTTTCAAAATGACTTATGAAATGAATGATCAATCTTGACTTGATCACAACAGGGTTATGACTATAACACTAGCTTCTCAACATAAGTGATTCTAGGGTTTTATTTTATCTTTCTTTGTTTCTGAACTCAGCTTAGGTTTCAAACTTAACTTTACAGTTAAATTTAGAGTTAGCACTTTACCTAAGTACTATCCTACTTGTTAGTGGTAGTTTGCGAGTACTTAAAGAGTACTCATGGCTTTTGTCCCTGGCTATTCCTATGGCCAGACTATGAAGGAGACTACCAAGATGACGGCTAGCAGGACGGATATAATAACTAGGACTATTTTCCTTCGTCAGTATTACATGTGCCCCGGAAGATGGACCCCACCACTACGCATATTAATTATTCCGCTGCCTGTTGTATTAAGACTGGATCATGAGATCCTTATTTGTGTAAGACATTATGTATGGTTTGTAATGGATGATGTACTATGATATCCAATCTGTTATGTCTCACAAAAATGGTAATCCTAGGATTGCGATGTATGACATAATAGGCATCAGGGATTAAAAATCCAGGTGTTGACAGCTGCGCTTGTACAGTTCACCGTAGATAACAGCGAACGCCTTGGATCGTCGTGCGATGTGTTGCGCGTCCGTCGGATCATCTGGCAGCCTCTTGCTGAGTAGATATGTGATGTAGGGTTGTGTCTAGGATGGCTCGATCATCATGACGCCCATTATTCCTTCGAGTCATGTGCCCAGCTCTAGGTCGTCGAGTGCCATTGGCTCGTTGGGTGGTGTAGCCCCCGAGTCCGTTGATGCGCCTTCTTTCTTAACTGGAGCCTTTGGCTTGATGGAGCATTCGCAGATGCGCTTGAGAAATACAACAGGTGGTATGGGGCCACATGTGGAGCCAATGTTGGTGAGTGTGTCCGCCTCTCCGTTTCTTTTGTGGCCTATGTGCCGCAGCTCACAACCGTCGAAATCCCCTTCGAGTGTGTCGTAGAGGTCGCGGTAGGTGATCATATTATCGCTCAGTCCGTCGCACTCGTGCATTGTTTGGTTCACCACTTGTTTGGAGTCGCCGTAGATGATGAGCCTCTTGGCGCTGCAGGCTTTCGCCATCCTCATCCCATGGAGCACGACATCGTACTCAGCTTGATTGTTGGAGGCCGTGAACTGCATTTGCAGAATGTATTTCAGCTAGTCTCCTAGGGGTGATGTGAGTATGATGCCTGCGCCAGCCCCGTCCATTCGTTTGGACCCATCGAAGTGCATTGTCTAGAGATAGGACATATGTAGCTTTTCAGGGAGCTGGTTCTCCATCTAGTGCACGAGGAAATCAGGGAGGACTTGCAACTTTATCGCGTCGCTCTTTTCATATGTGATGTCTCGTGGAGATAGCTCGATTCCCGAAAGCGCGACATGTCTGGTAGCATCAGGGTTGTTGAGGATATGCCCAAGCGGGGTGTCATTGACTACCACGATTGCGTGCTCCTGGAAGTAGTGGCACATTCGTCTGGTTGTCATGAAGACGCCGTACGCCAGCTTCTGGTAGTGCGGGTACCACTATTTTTTCGACTTGAGCACCTCGCTGAGGTAGTAGACTGGGCGCTATACCCTGTGGACCTTGTTTTCTTTGGCTCGTTCCACTACGAGAATGGTGCTGACCACCTAGTTGGTGGCAGAGATGTAGAGCAATAGTGGCTCATTTTCACGTGGAGTCACCAGTACTGGCAAGGTGGATAGTAGACGCTGAAGGTCTTCGAATGCTGCTTGTGCTTCGTCTGTCCACTGGAACTTGTCAGTTTTGCGGAGAACTTGGTAGAAGGGCAGTGCCTTTTTTCCCATTCGACTGATGAATCGACTGAGCGTTGCGATTCGCCCAGCCAACTGTTGTACGCCTCTTATGTTCTTTGGCTTCTCCATGGCCAGTATGGCCTTTATCTTCTTCGGGTTTGCTTCGATCCCTCTCACAGAGATGAGATACCCTAGTAATTGCCCAGATGGCATGCCGAAGGCGTATTTATCCGGATTGAGCTTGATCCGGTAGTAGTTGAGGTTGGCAAAGGTCTCGCGGAGATCATTGATTAGCGAGGCTTCTTCCTTGGTCTTGATGACGATGTCGTCAATGGAGACTTGGATATTACTGTTGGGTCCGCAGCATAGAAAACAAAAAATTTCCTACGATGTGAACTACACGCCAAGATCTATCTACTAGGTACAAAGCAACGGGTGGACATACATCCAACAAGAACTTACCCTCGAAGACGAGGAGTTTTGTTAACGAGTAGGAACTCGTGGTTGATGTAGTCGTACACTTGGAGATCTCAAGATCGTGAGGAAGTCGAGCAGGTCCGGCTCCAGCATGTCCATCAGATCCAGCTCCAGCAGCACCAAGTCCAGCACCACAAAGCAGCGGTGCATCCGTGATCGCACACACGTCCGGTACCCCGACAACCTCCATCCCTCGCTCCACCAAAGCAGCGGAAGCAGCAACACCTTGCTAATCCGAGAACATGTATCTCGCTAATCCGGGACCATGGGGGAATAATACTAGAGGGGGAGAGAGATCCTTCACAAGGAGGTGTGAGGATGGAGGGAATGGGTGGCCTTTTATAGGAGGAGGGGGGTGCCCCCTCTCTCCATGGACGGCGCATGGGGGGGTGACCCCTCACCTCCCCCATTAATGTGGTGGTAACCCCTCCACATTAAAATGCGTCTTCACATTCCCTTTTAAAGTCTCCACTTTAAATGCATTAAATTTCTCCAAATTTAATGCTCTCTCATTTAATAAAACTCTTTTTATTAAATTTATTCAGAATTTTGTTAATTACTTTAATTAACAAACATTCACATATAGCCCCTTGCAATATTTCAATATCACATGCAGAACCACTTTCTGCAATTTCACCCGAAACAATTTCCGGTTTCTATTGAAACAATTCCTGCGCTTTGCAATTCTTTCGTCTGAAACATATGTGCTCCAAAATGGTGTCCGGTAACTCTTAAGTGTGCCACCCTATGGTTCGCGAATAATGCAGACATGATCGAGACCCTTCTCCGATCAATAATCAGCAGCGGGACCTGGAGATCAGTACTGACTCCTACACTTTCAACGATGACTTCTGTGATCGTGAGAACCTTTAACGCTTGTAACTAAATCCCTTTGTCTCTCAATATATTACATGTCCGAGATTCGATCATCGGTATCTCCATACCTAGTTTGATCTCGTTACCGACATGCACTCTTTTCTCGTTCTCGTGATATAACATTCTAGTGATCACATCACTTGCTTGCAAGCTATCTTAATTTGATATCACCGAGAGGGCCCAGAGTATATCTATACGTCATCTGGATTGTCAAATTCCACTCTTGATCCATGAGCCTCAAAACACCTTCGTAGTAGTGAACCCATCTTTATAGTCACCCTATTACGGTGTGACGTTTGATGTTATCAAGATACTCTTTCGGTGTTAGCAATTAACATGATCTCATGGTCTAAGGATAAAGATTACTTCGTATGATGTTATAGCAATATAAACATAATGACTTGATCGTAATGCTATACTTCGGATGAATGTTCATCACATCATTCCACCAATGGTGTGACCTTGTTATTAACAACATGCAATGTCCATGATCAGGAAACCTTGATCATATTGTTAATCAACAAGCTAGTTTATAAGAGAGGCATAACTAGGAACCCTTTTTGTTTATTAAACACACATGTATTGATGTTTCCGATCAATATAATTCTAGCATGTAAAATAAACATCTATCATATATAAGGAATATATAATAACAACTTTATTATTGCCTCTCAAGGCATATTTCCTTCAATTACGATCAAGTTGGCTCTTGAGACAGGCCTGCATGCACCGATGATAGGTGGCTCCTGGGTTTTTTAGCCCGAATGGCATGGTGTTGTAGCAGAACACACCAAAGGGCGTTGTAAACACCGACTTCTCTTGATTTTCCTCTTTCATTCGAATCTGATTGTAGCCTGAGTAGGCATCGAGGAAGCAGAGGCGTTCACATCCCGCGGTGGAGTCGATGATTTGGTCGATTCGCGGTAGCGGGAAGTGATCCTTTGGGCAGTGCTTATTAAGCGAGGTGAAGTCCACTCACATCCGCAGGATATCCGTGTCTTTTTTGGGCACTAGCACTGTATTAGCGAGCCAAGTGCTTTCCTTGATCTCGCATATGAAGTTTGCGTGGAGGAGTCTGTTGATCTCCATTCCGACCGCTTTTTCTCGTGGTTTAGACAGTCGTCGTATTGTCTGCTTGACTGGCCTGGTGTCTGGATTCACGTTGAGTGCATGCTCGGCGAATTCCCTGGGAACCCCTGGCATGTCCGTAGGACACCAGGCGAAGATTTCCCAGTGCTCACAGAGGAATTCGATGAGCGCGAGCCTATGCGGAACTCAAGTTGTTGGCGATGAGGGCCTTCTTGATCGGGTCCGTTGGGTGGACTTGGACTTCCTTCGTGTGCACTGAGAAGTCGAAGGATAGGTCGGGTGAGCTTGGCCTGCTTAGGGGAGGCAGATTGTTGTCTGTCAACTCCTTCAATATTGCGAGCTCCTCCTGCATGACGAAGGACTGAGAGATTCTGTTGAATTCCCTATCGTAGTTGTCGGACCTCTCGAGGCTCCCGTTGATTGTGATGACGCCGTTTGGACCTAGCATTTTCATCTGCAGATAGGCGTAGTGCGGAACTGCCATGAACCTAGCGAACGCGACGCGTTCGAGGATGAAGTGGTACTATGAAGGCCAGTCAATGACTTCAAAGTCGATGCGTTTGCGTCGATAGTTTTTTAGCGTGCCGAAGATGACGTCGAGGTTGATTTTTCCCAGGGGATATATGCCCTTGCATGGGACGATGACGTGGAACGTCGTGTCTGAGACCTCCAGACATGTCAGAGGGATCCTCATTACACGCAAGGTACTGGCGAACATGATATTAATGCCACTTCCACCATCCATGAAGACGTGACTCATCTCAAAGCCTCCAATTTGCGCCTCGAGTACGAGCGGACAATGGCCTGGACGGGGGACTTGGAGCGGACGGTTGCGCTTGTCAAAGGTGATGCAGGAGTATCTTCCACTGAGGTACTCAGTGGTGGAGGGCGGGGAATTTGACACCAAGTTGACTTGGCGAGTGATGGCCTTCTGCACTCGATTGGAGGGGCGTCCTTTTTTGATCATCATGTTGCCCACGGCACGTGGGTATAGCTCGCCTCCGTGGTGCTAGGCTGGCGCGGCCACGGGTGCTGGTCCGGACGGTGGTGGAGGAGCTCCATGTGCTACTGTGCCTCCTATTGACTGCATCGTGATTCATCTGTAACAAGCCTTCATGGAGCTTGAGGAACTCGCGACAGTCCTTGAGGAGGTGGCTGGAATTCTTCTTGCCGTCATGCTTGGCGATGTAGAAGTGCACGTTGCACGGCCCGGACAGTTTGTCCTCGATAGATGTTGCGGGTGCCTCCTCGCGAGTGCGACGCTGCCATACTTGCGTGGTTTTCCCGGAGTTGTGGTATCCACCGCTGCGATAGCCGTAGTTGCGGTTGTTGTCGCGTTTGTCGGCGTAGCCTGCTGCGACCATGTTGACATCGTCGCGGTCAACGTAGATGCGCATTTGACGCTTGCTTCGGCGGTCGCGTCTGTGTTCGAGTTCCGCTTCATCATGGGAGTGAACACGGTTTTTTCACCGAGTCTTCTCCATTCGCCCACCTATTCGCGATTTCCATCAGGTGGTTAATCATTTTGGGCTTCGAGCGGCCCAACTCCTCCCTGAGCTCTATGCGGCGAACACCGCCGTTGAACGCATCGATCGCGCGATCCTCCGAGATGTTTTCTGTGGAGTTCTTGATGATAGACCATCTTTGGATGTATGAGCGCAGCGACTCGCCAGATCTTTGTTGGCAACCTCTTAATTCTTCGATTGATGCGGGCCTTTGGTAAGTGCCCTTGAAGTTGCGGACGAAGCTATAGACCAGCTCTTCCCAGCTGCGAATGGATCCACGCGGGAGGTTCTTGAGCCATGCGCGAGCGGCCCCCTGCAGTTGTAACTGCAGGCATTGCATGTCCGTGCTTCGACTCCCGCCGTGGAGTCTAATGGAGGAGATGTGGTCCTCCAACCAGATTTTCGGGGCCTGCAGAATGTCAAATTTTGGGTTCTCCGATGGCTGTTTGAACCCCTTAGGCATTCGCTTCTACCTGATGGCTCTGCTGAAGCATTTGGTGCCGCAGAGCTCCACGTCTTCATCCTCTGAGTTAGTCGAACGAGCACGTCGTGCGCGCATCTTGTTGACGTTGCGTTGTGTGATGTCATCACGCGCGTCGTAGTCGTGGTCATGCCGTCGTGAACACCGACATCGAGACAGGTCGTGGCTATCATCACTGGACGAAGGCGACGACTAGCGCTTTTATAGAGCCTTGCCCTTCTTTGGCTCTGGTGTTGGTTCCTTGTCGAGGGCGGCCTCGATTAGCCTCAAGCCCGCGATCGTCTATCGATGCATGGCGGCTCGTGGATCTCCAGCTGGCGGCTGGTTGTTGAGGAGGTACATGGTGGCCGCCGTTACTGCGGCTTGCGGCGTCTTCGGGAGCACGTTGCCACGTGTGTCCACCGTGATGGAGCCGAAGTCGAGGACCTTTGCAGCTTCTACGCGCTCTTGCTTGGTGAGGTGGGCCAGTCGAGATCGCCTCTTGTTGGCGACGTACTCGTTGCATTTGGAAGAGGATCCTCCATGGGAGGAGAGCCCAGCTCGTCGGAGGCTCGACTCCTCTGTCGCCTTTTTACGCACTTCGAGTTGCACGATTGTATGTAGCTGGCGTTTGTATTCTTCCTTCAAGAGCCAGTGGTAGCCCATTAGCAGTTCCTGCAGGGAGCCGAAGGGCAGAGGATTGCCTCGTAGGGCTTCTCGATAGCGGGCCCACTCGTTGTTGTTGAGCCTGATCACTATGCACTCCATAGTGTTTTCATTCACAATGGTTGGAGGCTCTGCTCCATTCTTGACAGGCGCACCGTTGTCACCGTTGGTGGGGCCGCCATTAGGTATGCCACCATTGGGCGGGTCACCATTGGGTATGCCACCATTTGGCGGGCCGGTGCCAGATCCATTTCCCACGTTGTCGTGATTGGCGGAGGTGTCGCCAGTGTTGATGACGGCGCACATGAAGTGGTTGGGGAAGCTGTTGCTCCCACAACTTTCAGATCCGGAGCCCTAGGCTCCATCTTCAGCGTCTAGGTCACCCGGATCGGATTCACGACTACTGTCGCTATCCGTGCTCCCGGCTGTTGCCGAGGCGTTGAGCTTGCTGAGGGTGCCGATTGGTGGAGGGAACCATGATGTTGGAGCAATCGATGGTGTTGCCGGCTGGTCAGGCAAGCGAAGCGTGCCTAACTAGCCTATTTGGGAGCGGAGGCTCCCGATCGCCAGGCTGATCCCGTCGCCCACGGACTCGAAATCCGGGCGAGTGCCCAGTGTGTGGATGGTGAAGTCGAACGCGCTGAAGAGCTGGCGAATCTCCACTGTTGCGGAGTTTTAGATCATGGTTGATGGGGCCGAAGTAGCCGCAACATCAGCACTCCCAATTCCCATAGACGGCGCCAATTGATGAGGGTTTAACTCGTCAATGCCCATTGTTATGGGCTTGGGTTTTGGAGAAGGAGGGAGCGCTGGAGGCATCAGTCGGCTAGCAAACAAGCACACAGGGACACAAGGTTTACCCAGGTTCTGGCCTCGTAGAGGTCCCTACTCCTGCTTGTCTGCTCTTGGAATTCATGAAGGAATCGAAGATTACAATGGTGCGCAGATACAATCAGGCGAGGGTTGTGGAAACTAGGGTTGCATGTGTCCTTCTCGCTGCCCCCTCCTAGCCTTTATATACATAGGCTAGGTCTCAGGTAGCAGGTCGAGTCGGTTATAAATTAGGGTTTTCCCTTTGAACTTTCTATCTTGAGTTTCTTCTTGTCTCGCAAGCAATCGAGATTTCAAGTGCGCCGCAATTCCTCGAACCTAAGTCCATAACAATGGGCATTGATGAGTTAAAGCCTCATCAGCCGTAAAGTTAGAAGACAAACCTTTCTCAATGTGACTTCGTCCAAGTCCCTTTGCCTCACGATATATCTTGTCAAGCTATAGGCAAGTTTTTGCCATCCCTTTAATAGCTTGAATCTCTCTTCTCGTTTCGTGATATACGATTCACTAGACTAACACTTAGTCTGACTCCTTGGTTAACTCTTATCCAACTCGCGCATGGCAATGCTTCCGAATCATATCACACGATAGGGCCCAGATAATATCTCTCCATTATGGAAGGGAAAATCCCATCTTGGTAATCCACGTCACGGAGCTTGCTTCAGAACCAACCCGAACACTACCTTTATAACTTCCAATTTACGAAACAACGTTTGATAGGACCTAAGATGGCAATCCACAACTCGGGTCATGCGATCACCTCGGCTCGAAGGATTCCATTACTTGAGATTACAAATGACAATATGCTCGTTGCATCTCAACTGTGGGTCAGTCCGATTCGCTGAACTCTTTAGCTGAATCAGTGTAAGTCGGAATGGCATCTCCATGCCACAGACAAGTGGAACCGTTTCATCAGCCAACTTTCACATCAGTCTAAGTTGTGTGCCCATCACAACCTCAACGACGAAGGACAACTAGTATGATCAACATGAATATACATATCAGTAGTTCATACATGGACAATAACTTTATGAATACATTGGCAATAACATGATACATCATTGCCTCTAGGGCATATTCCCAACACCAGTTTGACATAAGTTACACCACCACACACACTTGAGTTTGTGTGGTCATGTGGATCAAGGTGGTTTGAACCAGAACACATGCAATGACACTCCATGTGTTAAACCATGCACAGAAAGCCCAAAAAACATAGCAAAGCAACTGCCACATGTTATGGAGAACCAATGTAACATATGTTGCACCACTAAACCCACTTGAGTGTGTGTGGTCATGTGGATCAAGGTGGTTTCGAAAAGAACACATGCAATCACACTCCATGTGTCAAACCAGGGCTAGAAAGCCCAAAAACATAAAGGAATGCAACTGCCACATGTAATGGAGCACCAGTGTGACATAAGTTGAACCACCGCACCCACTTGAGTGTGTGTGGTCATGTGGTTTTGAAAGAACACGTCCAGTGACACTCCATGTGCCAAACCATGGATAGAAAGCCCAAAAACATAGGAATGCATATGTGACATGTTTTGGAGCACCAGGGTGACATAAGTTGCACCACCACACACACTTGAGTGTGTGTTGTCATGTGGATCATGGTGGTTTGGAAAATAACACATGCAATGACACTCCATGTGTTAAACCATGGTCACAAAACCCAAAAAACATAGGAATGCAACTGCGACATGTTATGGAGCACCAGTGTGATATAAGTTGCACCACCACACACATTTGAGTGTGTGTGGTCATGTGGACCAAGGTGGCTTGGAAAAAAATGCAATGACACTCCATGTGTCAAACTATTAATATGAAAGCCCAAAAACATAGAGGAATGCAACTGTGACATGTTATGGAACACCGTTGTGACATAAGTTGCACCACCACACCAACTTGAGATTGTGTGGTCATGTGGATCAATGTGGTTTTCAAAAGAACACATCAATGACACTCCATGTGTCAAACCATGGTCATAAATCCCCAAAACACAAAGGAATGCAACTTCCACTTGTAATGGAGCACTAGGGTGACATAAGATCGACAACCACCCCCACTTTACTGTGTGTGGTCATGTGGATCAAGGTGGTTTTGAAAAGAACACATGCAATGACACTCCATGTGCCAAACCATGGTTAGAAAACCCAAAAAACATAGGAATGAAAATATGTCATGTAATGCAGCACGAGTGTGACTTAAGTTGCAATACCATACACACTTGTGTGTGTGTGGTCATGTGGATCAAGGTTGTTTGGAAAAGACCACCTGATATGACACTCGATGTGTCAAACCATGGTCAGAAGGCCCAAAAAACATAGGAGTGCAACAACCACATGTTATGGAGCACCAGTGTGACATAAGTTACACCACCACCACCACTTGAGTGTGTGTGGTCCTGTAGATCAAGGTGATTTTGAAAAAAAAAACCTTCAATGACACTCCATGTGTCAAACTATTGGTCTGAAAGCCCAAAAACATAGAGGAATGAACTTCCACATGTAATGGAGCACCACTGTGACATAAGTTGCACCACCACACTAAATTGACTATGTGTGGTTATGTGGATCAAGGTGGTTTGTATAAGAACACATACAATGAAACTCCATGTTTTAAACCATGGTAAGAATGCCCAAAAAAACAAAGGAATGCACCTGCCACATGTTATGGAGCACTAGTGTGACATAAGAGGCACCACCGCACCCACTTCAGGGTGTGTGGTCATGTGGATCAAGGTGGTTTTAAAAATAACACATGCAATGACACTCAAAATGTCAAACCAAGGTCAGAAAGCATAAAAACACACAGGAATGCACCTGCCACATGTTATGGAGCACCAGTCTGACATAAGTTACACCACCACGCCCACTTGAGTGTGTGTGGTCATGTGGATCAAGGTGGTTTGGAAAATAACACATGCAACGACACTCCATGTGTAAAACTATTGATCCGGAAGCCCAAAAACAAAGAGGAATGCAACTTCGAGATGTTATGGAACACTAGTTTGACATAAGTTGCACCACCACACCAATTTGAGTTTGTGTGGTCATCTGGATAACCATGGTTTTGAAAAGAACACATGCAATGCCACTCCATGCGTAAAACCATGGTATGAAATCCAAAAAACCCAGAGGAATGCAACTGCCACATGTAATGGAGCAATAGGGTGACATCCGATGCACCACCACACCCACTTGAGTGTGTGTGGTCATTTGGATCAATGTGGTTTTGAAAAAAAAACATGCAATGACACTCCATGTGTCAAACCATGGCCAGAAAGCCCAAAAAACATAGGAATGCAACTGCGACATGTTCTGGAGCACTAGTGTGGCATAGGTTGCACCAGCACACACACTTGAGTGTGTGTGGTCATGTGGATCAAGGTGGTTTGGAAAAGAACACATGCAATGAAACTCCATGTGTTAAACCATGGTTAGAAAGTCCAAAAACCATAGGAATGGAACTGCCACTTGTTATGGAGCACCAGTGTGAAATAAGTTTCACCACCACACCCACTTGATAGTGTGGTCATGTGTATCAAGGTGGTTTTGAAAACAACAGATGCAATGACACTCCATGTGTAAAACTATTGGTCTGAAATCCCCAAAACACAGAGGCATACAAGTACCACATGTAATGGAGCACCAGTGTGACATAAGTTGCACCACCACACAGACTTGAGTGTGTGTGGTTATGTGGATCAAGGTGCTTTGGAAAATAACACATGCAACGACACTCCATGTGTCAAACCATGTTTAGAAAGCCCCAAAAAACATAGGAGTTCAACAACCACATGTTATGGAGCACTAGTATGACGTAAGTTGCACCACCACACACACTAGATAAAGGTGGTTTGGAAAATAACACATGCAATGGAAATCCATGTGTTAAACCATAGTCATAAAGCCAATAAAAACATAGGAATGCAACTGCCACATGTTATGGAGCACCAGTGTGAAATAAATTGCACCACCACACCCACTTGAGAGTGTGTGTTGTCATGTGGATCAAGGTGGTTCGGAAAAGAAAACAAGCAACCACACTCCATGTGTCAAACCATGCTAAGGAAGCCCAAAAAAACATAGGAGTGCAACAACCACATATTATGGAGCACTAGCGTGACATAAGTTCGAACACCACACCCACTTGAGTGTGTGTGGTCATGTGGATCAAGGTGGTTTGGAAACACCACATGCAATGACACTCCATTTGTCAAACTATTGGTTTGAAAGCCCAAAAACACAGAGGAATGCAACTTCCACATGTAATGGAGCACCAGTGTGACATAAGTTGCACCACCACACCCACTTGAGGGTGTGAGGTCATTTGGATCAAGTTGTTTTGGAAAATAAATGATCCATTGAAACTCCATGTGTTAAACCATGGTGACAAAGCCCATAAAAACATAGGAATGCAACTGCCTCATGTTATCCAGCACCAGTGTGAAACAATTTGCACCACAACACCCACTTGAGTGTGTGTGGTCATGTGGATGAAGGTGGTTTGGAAAAGAACACATGCAACAACACTCCATGTGTCAAACCATGTTCAGAAACCCCAAAAAAACATCGGAGTGCAACAACCACATGTTATGGAGCACCAGTGTGACATAAGTTGCACCACCAGACAGACTTTAGTGTGTGTCGTCATGTGGATCAAGGTGGTTTGGAAAATAACACATGCAATGAAACTCCACATGTTAAACCATGGTCACAAACCGCATAAAAACATAGCAATGCAACTGCCACTTGTTATGGAGCACCAGTGTGAAATAAGTTTCACCACCACACCCACTTGAGTGTTTGTGGACATGTGGATCAAGGTGGTTTGGAAAAGAACACATGCAATGACACTCCATGTGTCAAACCATGTTCAGAAAGCCCAAAAAACATAGGAGTGCAACAACCACATGTTATGGAGCACTAGTGTCACATAAGTTGCACCACCACACCCACTTGAGTGTGTGTGGTCATGTGGATCAAGGTGGTTTTGAAAACAACACATGCAATGACACTCCATGTGTCAAACTATTGGTCTGAGAGCCCAAAAACATAGAGGAATGCAACTTCCACATGTAATGGAGCACCAGTGTGACATAAGTTGCACAACCACAATCACTTGAGTGTATGTGTGGTCATGTGGATCAAGGTGGTTTGGAAATAACACATGCAACGACACTCCAGGTGTCCAACCATGTTCACAAAGCCCAAAAAAACATAGGAGTTTAACAACCACATGTTATGGAGCACCAGGGTGACATAAGTTGCACCACCACACACACTTGAATGTGTGTGGTCATGTGTATCAAGGCAGTATGGAAAATAACACATGCAATGAAACTCCATGTGTTAAACCATAGTCATAAAGCCAATAAAAACATAGTAATGTAACTACCACATGTTATGGAGCACCAGTGTGAAATAAGTTGCACCGCCACACCCACTTGAGTGTGTGTGGTCATGCGGATCAAGGTGGTTTGGAAAAGAACACATGCAACAACACTCCATGTGTCAAACCATGTTCAGACAGCCCAAAAAACATAGGAGTGCAACAACCACAAGTTATGGAGCACCAGTGTGACATAAGTTGCACCACCAAATCCACTTGAGTGTGTGCGGTCATGTGGATCAATATAGTTTTGAAAAGAACAAATGCAATGACACTCTATGTGTCAAACCATGGTCAGAAAGCCAAAAAATGGAAGCAACTACCACATGCTATGGAGCACCAGTGTGACATAAGTTACGCCACCACACCCACTTGAATGTCTGTGGTCATGTGGATCAAGGTGGTTGTAAAAATTACAGAGGAATGCAACTTCCACATGTAATGGAGCACCAGTGTGACATAAGTTGCACCACCACACCCACTTGAGTGTGTGTCGTCATGTGGATCAAGGTGGTTTGGAAAAACACATACAATGACACTCCATGTGTCAAACTATTGGTCTAAAAGCCCAAAAACACAGAGGAATGCAACTTCCACATGTAATGGAGCACTAGTGTGACATAAGTTGCACCACCACACCGACTTTAGTGTGTGTGTTCATGTGGATCAAGGTGGTTTGGAAAAAACACATGCAATCACACTCCATGTGTCAAACTATTTGTCTCAAAGCCCCAAAACACAGAGGAATGCAAGTTCTACATGTAATGGAGGACTAGTGTGCCATATGTTGCACCACCACACCCACTTGAGTGTGTGTGGTCATGTGGATCAAGGTGGTTTGGAAAATAACACATGCATAGAAACTCCATGTGTTAAACCATGGTCAAAAATCCCATAAAAACATATGAATGCAACTACCACATGTTATGGAGCACCCGTGTGAAATAAGTTGCACCACAACGCCCACTTAAGTGTGTGTGGTCATGTGGATCAAGGTGGTTTTGAAAAGAACACATGCAACGACACTCCATGTGTCAAACCATGTTCAGAAAGCCCAAAAAACATAGGAGTGCAACAACCACATGTTATGGAGAACCAGTGTGACATAAATTGCACCACCACACACACTTGAATGTGTGTGGTAATGTGGATCAAGGCGGTTGGAAAATAACACATACAATGAAACTCCATGTGTTAAACCATAGTCATAAAGCCAATAAAAACATAGTAATGTAACTACCACATGTTATGGAGCACCAGTGTGAAATAAGTTGCACCTCCACACCCACTTGAGTGTGTGTGGTCATGCGGATCAAGGTGGTTTGGAAAAGAACACATGCAACAACACTCCATGTGTCAAACCATGTTCAGAAAGCCCAAAAAACGTAGGAGTGCAACAACCACATGTTATGGAGCACCAGTGTGACATAAGTTGCACCACCACACACACTTGAGAGTGTGTGGTCATGTGGATCCAGGTGGTTTGGAAAATAACACATGCAATGAAACTCCATGTGTTAAACCATGTTCACAAAGCCCATAAAAACATAGGAATGCAACTGCCACTTGTTCTTGATCACCAGTGTGAAATAAGTTATACCACCACACCCACTTGAGTGTGTGTGGTCACGTGGATCAAGGTGGTTTGGAAAAAACACATGCAATGACACTCCATGTGTCAAACCATGTTCAGAAAGCCCAAAAAACATAGGAGTGCAACAACCACATGTTATGAAGAACCAGTGTGACATAAGTTGCACCACCACACACACTTGAGTGTGTGTGGTCATGTGGATTAGGGTGGTTTGGAAAATAACACATGCAATGAAACTCCATGTGTTAAACCATGTTCACAAAGCCCATAAAAACATAGGAATGCAACTGCCACTTGTTCTTGATCACCAGTGTGAAATAAGTTATACCACCACACCCACTTGAGTGTGTGTGGTCACGTGGATCAAGGTGGTTTGGAAAAAACACATGCAATGACACTCCATGTGTCAAACTATTGGTCTCAAAGCCCCAAAACACAGAGGAATGCGACTTCCACTTGTAATGGAGCACTAGTGTGAAATAAGATGCACCACCACACACACTTGAGTGTGTGTGGTTATGTGGATCAAGGTGGTATGGAAAATAACACATGCAACGACAGTCCAGGTGTCAAACGATGTTCAGAAAGCCCAAAAAAACATAGGAGTTTAACAACCACATGTTATGGAGCACTAGTATGACATAAGTTGCACCACCACACACACTTGAATGTGTGTGGTTATGTGGATCAAGGTGGTTTGGAAAATAACACATGCAATGAAACTCCATGTGTTAAACCAAGTTCACAAAGCCCATAAAAACATAGGAATGCAACTGCCACTTGTTATTGATCACCAGTGTGAAATAAGTTATACCACTACACCCACTTGAGTGTGTGTGGTCATGTGGATCAAGGTGGTTTGGAAAAGAACACATGCAATAACACTCCATGTGTCAAACTATTGGTCTCGAAGCCCCAAAACACAGAGGAATGCAACTTCCACATGTAATGGAGCACTAGTGTGACATAAGTTGCACCACCACACCGACTTTAGTGTGTGTGGTCATTTGGATCAAGGTGGTTTGGAAAAAACACATGCAATCACACACCATGTGTCAAATTATTTGTCTCAAAGCCCCAAAACACAGAGGAATGCAACTTCCACATGTAATGGAGCAGTAGTGTGACATATGTTGCACCACCACACCCACTTGAGTGTGTGTGGTCATGTGGTTCAAGGTGGTTTGGAAAATAACATATGCATAGAAACTCCATGTGTTAAACCATGGTCAAAAATCCCATAAAAACATATGAATACAACTACCACATGTTATGGAGCACCTGTGTGAAATAAGTTGCACCACCACACCCACTTGAGTGTGTGTGGTCATGTGGATCAAGGTGGTTTGGAAAAGAACACATGCAACGACACTCCTTGTGGCAAACCTTGTTCAGAAAGCCCAAAAAACATAGGAGTGCAACAACCACATGTTATGGAGAACCAGTGTGACATAAGTTGCACCACCACACACACTTGAGTGTGTGTGGTCATGTGGATCAAGGTGGTTTGGAAAAAAACACACGCAATGAAACTCCATGTGTTCAACAATGGTCACAGAGCCGAGAAAAACATAGGATTGCAACTGCCACTTGTTATGGAGCACCAGTGTGAAATTAGTTGCACCACCACACCGACTTGAGTGTGTGTGGTCATGTGGATCAAGGTGGTTTGGAAAAGAACACATGCAACGACAATCCATGTGTCAAACCATGTTCAGAAATCCCAAAAAAACATAGGAGTGCAACAACCCCATGTTATGGAGCACTAGTGTGACATAAGTTGCACCACCACACCCACTTGAGTGTGTGTGGTTATGTGGATCAAGGTGGCTTTGAAAAAACACATGCAATGACACTCTATGTGTCAAACTATTGGTCTGAAAGCCCAAAAACACAGAGCAATGCAACTACCACATGGTATGGAGCACCAGTGTGACATAAGTTACACCACCACATCCACTTGAGTGTGTGTGGTCATGTGGATCAAGGTGGTGTGGAAAATAACACATGCAATGACACTACATGCGTTAAACCATGGTCACAAAGCCCATAAAAACATAGGAATGCAACTGCCACATGTTATGGAGCACCACTGTGAAATATGTTACACCACCAGACCCAGTTGAGTGTGTGTGGTCATGTGGATCAAGGTGGTTTGGAAAAGAACACATGCAACGACACTCCATGTCAAACCATGTTCAGAAAGCCCAAAAAACATAGGAGTGCAACAACAACATATTATGGGGCACCAGCAACATATTATGGGGCACCAGCATGACATTAATTGCACCACCACACCCACTTGAGTGTGTTTGTGGTCATGTGCATCAAGGTGGTTTGGAAAAAACACATGCAATGACACTCCGTGTGTTAAACCATGGTCAAAAATCCCATAAAAACATATGAATGCAACTACCACGTGTTATGGAGCACCCGTGTGAAATAAGTTGCACCACAACACCCACTTGAGTGTGTGTGGTCATGTGGATCAAGGTGGTTTGGAAAAGAACACATGCAACGACACTCCATGTGCCAAACCATGTTCAGAAAGCCCAAAAAACATAGGAGTGCAACAACCACATGTTATGGAGAACCAGTGTGACATAAGTTGCACCACCACACACACTTGAGTGTGTGTGGTCATGTGGATCAAGGTGGTTTGGAAAATAACACACACAATGAAACTCCATGTGTTCAACAATGGTCACAGAGCCCATAAAAACATAGGAATGCAACTGCCACTTGTTATGGAGCACCAGTGTGAAATAAGTTGCACCACCACACCGACTTGAGTGTGTGTGGTCATGCGGATCAAGGTGGTTTGGAAAAGAACACATGCAACAACACTCCATGTGTCAAACCATGTTCAGAAAGCCCAAAAAACGTAGGAGTGCAACAACCACATGTTATGGAGCACCAGTGTGACATAAGTTGCACCACCACACACACTTGAGAGTGTGTGGTCATGTGGATCCAGGTGGTTTGGAAAATAACACATGCAATGAAACTCCATATGTTAAACCATGTTCACAAAGCCCATAAAAACATAGGAATGCAACTGCCACTTGTTATTGATCACCAGTGTGAAATAAGTTATACCACTACACCACCTTGAGTGTGTGTGGTCATGTGGATGAAGGTGGTTTGGGAAAGAACACATGCAATAACACTCCATGTGTCAAACTATTGGTCTCGAAGCCCCAAAACACAGAGGAATGCAACTTCCACATGTAATGGAGCACTAGTGTGACATAAGTTGCACCACCACACCGACTTTAGTGTGTGTGGTCATTTGGATCAAGGTGGTTTGGAAAAACACATGCAATCACACACCATGTGTCAAATTATTTGTCTCAAAGCCACAAAACACAGAGGAATGCAACTTCCACATGTAATGGAGCAGTAGTGTGACATATGTTGCACCACCACACCCACTTGAGTGTGTGTGGTCATGTGGTTCAAGGTGGTTTGGAAAATAACACATGCATAGAAACTCCATGTGTTAAACCATGGTCAAAAATCCCATAAAAACATATGAATGCAACTACCACATGTTATGGAGCACCCGTGTGAAATAAGTTGCACCACAACACCCACTTGAGTGTGTGTGGTCATGTGGATCAAGGTGGTTTGGAAAAGAACACATGCAACGACACTCCTTGTTGCAAACCTTGTTCAGAAAGCCCAAAAAACATAGGAGTGCAACAACCACATGTTATGGAGAACCAGTGTGACATAAGTTGCACCACCACACACACTTGAGTGTGTGTGGTCATGTGGATCAAGGTGGTTTGGAAAATAACACACGCAATGAAAATCCATGTGTTCAACAATGGTCACAGAGCCCATAAAAACATATGAATGCAACTGCCACTTGTTATGGAGCACCAATGTGAAATAAGTTGCACCACCACACCGACTTGAGTGTGTGTGGTCATGTGGATCAAGGTGGTTTGGAAAAGAACACATGCAACGACAATCCATGTGTCAAACCATGTTCAGAAATCCCAAAAAAACATAGGAGTGCAACAACCCCATGTTATGGAGCACTAGTGTGACATAAGTTGCACCACCATACCCACTTGAGTGTGTGTGGTTATGTGGATCAAGGTGGCTTTGAAAAAACACATGCAATGACACTCTATGTGTCAAACTATTGGTCTGAAAGCCCAAAAACACAGAGCAATGCAACTACCACATGGTATGGAGCACCAGTGTGACATAAGTTACACCACCACATCCACTTGAGTGTGCGTGGTCATGTGGATCAAGGTGGTGTGGAAAATAACACATGCAATGACACTACATGCGTTAAACCATGGTCACAAAGCCCATAAAAACATAGGAATGCAACTGCCACATGTTATGGAGCACCAGTGTGAAATATGTTACACCACCAGACCCACTTGAGTGTGAGTGGTCATGTGGATCAAGGTGGTTTGGAAAAGAACACATGCAACGACACTCCATGTCAAACCATGTTCAGAAAGACCAAAAAACATAGGAGTGCAACAGCAACATATTATGGGGCACCAGCATGACATTAGTTGCACCACCACACCCACTTGAGTGTGTGTGTGGTCATGTGCATCAAGGTGGTTTGGAAAAAACACATGCAATGACACTCCATGTGTTAAACCATGGTCAAAAATCCCATAAAAACATATGAATGCAACTACCACGTGTTATGGAGCACCCGTGTGAAATAAGTTGCACCACAACACCAACTTGAGTGTGTGTGGTCATGTGGATCAAGGTGGTTTGGAAAAGAACACATGCAACGACACTCCATCTGCCAAACCATGTTCAGAAAGCCCAAAAAACATAGGAGTGCAACAACCACATGTTATGGAGCACCAGTGTGACATAAGTTGCACCACCACACACACTTGAATGTGTGTGGTCATGTGGATCAAGCTGGTTGGAAAATAACACATGCAATGAAACTCCATGTGTTAAACCATAGTCATAAAGCCACTAAGAACATAGTAATGTAACTACCACATGTTATGGAGCACCGGTTTGAAATAAGTTGCACCTCCACACCCACTTGAGTGTGTGTGGTCATGGGGATCAAGGTGGTTTGGAAAAGAACACATGCAACAACACTCCATGTGTCAAATCATGCTCAAAAAGCCCAAAAAACGTAGGAGTGCAACAACCACATGTTATGGAGCACCAGTGTGAAATAAGTTTCACCACCACACCCACTTGAGTGTGTGGACATGTGGATCAAGGTGGTTTGGAAAAGAACACATGCAATGACACTCCATGTGTCAAACAGTGTTTAGAAAGCCCAAAAAACATAGGAGTGCAACAACCACATGTTATGGAGCACTAGTGTGACATAAGTTGCACCACCACATACACTTGAATGTGTGTGGTCATCTGTATCAAGGCAGTTTGGAAAATAACACATGCAATGAAACTCCATGTGTTAAACCATAGTCATAAAGCCAATAAAAACATAGTAATGTAACTACCACATGTTATGGAGCACCAGTGTGAAATAAGTTGCACCGCCACACCCACTTGAGTGTGTGTGGTCATGCGGATCAAGGTGGTTTGGAAAAGAACACATGCAACAACACTGCATGTGTCAAACCATGTTCAGAAATCCTAAAAACATAGGAGTGCAACAACCACATGTTATGGAGCACCAGTGTGACATAAGTTGCACCACCGCACACACTTGAGTGTGTGTGGTCATGTGGATCCAGGTGGTTTGCAAAATAATACAGGCAATAAAACTCCATGTGTTAAACCATGTTCACAAACCCCATAAAAACATAGGAATGCAACAGACACTTGTTATTGATAACCAGTGTGAAATAAGTTATACCACCACACCCACTTGAGTGTGTGTGGTCATGTGGATCAAGGTGGTTTGGAAAAGAACACATACAATGACACTCCATGTGTCAAACCATGTTCAGAAAGCCCAAAAAACATAGGAGTGCAACAACCACATGTTATGGAGCACGAGTGTGACATAAGTTGCACCACCACACCCACTTGAGTGTGTGTGGTCATGTGGATCAAGGTGGTTTGGAAAATAACACACGCATTGAAACTCCATGTGTTCAACAATGGTCACAGAGCCCATAAAAACATAGGAATGCAACTGCCACTTGTTATGGAGCACCAGTGTGAAATAAGTTGCACCACCACACCGACTTGAGCGTGTGTGGTCATGTGGATCAAGGTGGTTTGGAAAAGAACACATGCAACGACAATCCATGTGTCAAACCATGTTCAGAAATCCCAAAAAAATATAGGAGTGCAACAACCCCATGTTATGGAGCACTAGTGTGACATAAGTTGCACCACCACACCCACTTGAGTGTGTGTGGTTATTTGGATCAAGGTGGCTTTGAAAAAACACATGCAATGACACTCTATGTGTCAAACTATTGGTCTGAAAGCCCAAAAACACAGAGCAATGCAACTACCACATGGTATGGAGCACCAGTGTGACATAAGTTACACCACCACATCCACTTGAGTGTGAGTGGTCATGTGGATCAAGGTGGTTTGGAAAATAACACATGCAATGACACTACATGCGTTAAACCATGGTCACAAAGCACATAAAAACATACGAATGCAACTGCCACATGTTATGGAGCACCAGTGTGAAATATGTTACACCACCAGACCCACTTGAGTGTGTGTGGTCATGTGGATCAAGGTGGTTTGGAAAAGAACACATGCAACGACACTCCATGCCAAACCATGTTCAGAAAGCCCAAAAAACATAGGAGTGCAACAACAACATATTATGGGGCACCAGCATGACATTAGTTGCACCACCACACCCACTTGAGTGTGTAAGTGGTCATGTGCATCAAGGTGGTTTGGAAAAAACACATGCAATGACACTCCATGTGTTAAACCATGGTCAAAAATCCCATAAAAACATATGAATGCAACTACCACGTGTTATGGAGCACCCGTGTGAAATAAGTTGCACCACAACACCCACTTGAGTGTTTGTGGTCATGTCGATCAAGGTGGTTTGGAAAAGAACACATGCAACGACACTCCATCTTCCAAACCATGTTCAGAAAGCCCAAAAAACATAGGAGTGCAACAACCACATGTTATGGAGAACCAGTGTGACATAAGTTGCACCACCACACACACTTGAGTGTGTGTGGTCATGTGGATCAAGGTGGTTTGGAAAATAACACATGCAACGACACTCCAGGGGTCAAACCATGTTCAGAAAGCCCAAAAAACATAGGAGTTTAACAACCACATGTTATG
Source organism: Avena eriantha (assembly GCA_910589775.1). Taxonomy (NCBI): domain Eukaryota; kingdom Viridiplantae; phylum Streptophyta; class Magnoliopsida; order Poales; family Poaceae; genus Avena; species Avena eriantha. The sequence goes on along the minus strand of OU342740.1, from coordinate 186,121,059 downwards.
GAGCACCAGTGTGACATAAGTTGCACCACCACACACACTTGAATGTGTGTGGTCATATGGATCAAGGCGGTTGGAAAATAACACATGCAATGAAACTCCATGTGTTAAACCATAGTCATAAAGCCAATAAGGACATAGTAATGTAACTACCACATGTTATGGAGCACCAGTGTGAAATAAGTTGCACCGCCACACCCACTTGAGTGTGTTAGGTCATGCGGATCAAGGTGGTTTGGAAAAGAACACATGCAACAACACTCCATGTGTCAAACCATGTTCAAAAAGCCCAAAAAACGTAGGAGTGCAACAACCACATGTTATGGAGCACCAGTGTGAAATAAGTTTCACCACCACACCCACTTGAGTGTGCGTGGACATGTGGATCAAGGTGGTTTGGAAAAGAACACATGCAATGACACTCCATGTGTCAAACAGTGTTCAGAAAGCCCAAAAAACATAGGAGTGCAACAACCACATGTTATGGAGCACTAGTGTGACATAAGTTGCACCACCACATACACTTGAATGTGTGTGGTCATCTGTATCAAGGCAGTTTGGAAAATAACACACGCAATGAAACTCCATGTGTTAAACCATAGTCATAAAGCCAATAAAAACATAGTAATGTAACTACCACATGTTATGGAGCACCAGTGTGAAATAAGTTGCACCGCCACACCCACTTGAGTATGTGTGGTCATGCGGATCAAGGTGGTTTGGAAAAGAACACATGCAACAACACTCCATGTGTCAAACCATGTTCAGAAATCCCAAAAACATAGTAGTGCAACAACCACATGTTATGGAGCACCAGTGTGACATAACTTGCACCACCACACACACTTGAGTGTTTTTGGTCATGTGGATCCAGGTGGTTTGCAAAATAACACAGGCAATGAAACTCCATGTGTTAAACCATGTTCACAAATCCCATAAAAACATAGGAATGCAACTGCCACTTGTTATTGATCACCAGTGTGAAATAAGTTATACCACCACACCCACTTGAGTGTGTGTGGTCATGTGGATCAAGGTGGTTTGGAAAAGAACACATACAATGACACTGCATGTGTCAAACCATGTTCGGAAAGCCCAAAAAACATAGGAGTGCAACAACCACATGTGTGACATAAGTTGCACCACCACACCCACTTGAGTGTGTGTGGTCATGTGGATAAAGGTGGCTTGGAAAAAACACATGCAATGACACTCCATGTGTCAAACTATTGGTGTGAAAGCCCAAAATTAAAGAGGAATGCAACTTCCACATGTAATGGAGCACCAATGTGACATAAGTTGCACCACCACACCCACTTGAGTGTGTGTGGTCATGTGGATCAAGGTTGTTTGGAAAAAACACATGCAATGACACTCCATGTGTCAAACTATTGGTCTAAAAGCCCAAAAACACAGAGGAATGCAACTTCCACATGTAATGGAGCACCAGTGTAACACAAGTTGCACCACAACACCCACTTGAGTGTGTGTGGTCATGTAGATCAAGGTGATTTGAAATACGGCACATGCAATGAAACTCCATGTTTCCAACCATGGTCAGAAATCCCAAAAACACAGAGCAATGGAACTACCACATGTTATGGAGCACTAGTGTGACATAAGTTACACAACCACATCCACTTGAGTGTGTGTAGTCATGTGGATCAAGGTGGTTTGGAAAATAACACATGCAATGACACTCCATGTGTTAAACCATGGTCACAAAGCCCATAAAAACATAGGAAGGCAACTGCCACATGTTATGGAGCACCAGTGTGAAATATGTTACACCACTAGACCCACTTGAGTGTGTGTGGTCATGTGGATCAAGGTGGTTTGGAAAAGAACACATGCAACGACACTCCATGTCAAACCATGTTCAGAAAGCCCAAAAAATCAGAGGAGTGGAACAGCAACATATTATGGGACACCAGCATGACCTTAGTTGCACCACCACACCCACTTGAGTGTGTGTGGTCATGTGGATCAAGGTGGTTTGGAAAAAACACATGCAATGACACTCCATGTGTCAAACTATTGGTCTCAAAGCCCCAAAACACAGAGGAATGCAACCTCCACATGTAATGGAGCACTAGTGTGACATTAGTTACACCACCACACCGACTTTAGTGTGTGTGGTCATGTGGATCAAGGTGGTTTGGAAAAAACACATGCAATCACACTCCATGTGTCAAACTATTTGTCTCAAAGCCCCAAAACACGGAGGAATGCAACTTCCACATGTAATGGAGCACTAGTGTGCCATATGTTGCACCACCACACCCACTTGAGTGTGGTGGTCATGTGGATCAAGGTGGTTTGGAAAATAACACATGCATTGAAACTCCATGTGTTAAACCATGGTCAAAAATCCCATAAAAACATATGAATGCAACTAACACATGTTATGGAGCACCCATGTGAAATAAGTTGCACCACAACACCCACTTGAGTGTGTGTGGTCATGTGGATCAAGGTGGTTTGGAAAAGAACACATGCAACGACACTCCATGTGCCAAACTATGTTCAGAAAGCCCAAAAAACATAGGAGTGCAACAACCACATGTTATGGAGAACCAGTGTGACATAAGTTGCACCTCCACACACACTTGAGTGTGTGTTGTCATGTGGATCAAGGTGGTTTGGAAAATAATACATGCAACGACACTCCAGGTGTCAGACCATGTTCAGAAAGCCCAAAAAACGTAGGAGTTTAACAACCATATGTTATGGAGCACCAGTGTGACATAAGTTGCACAACCACACACACTTGAATGTGTGTGGTCATGTGGATCAAGGCGGTTGGAAAATAACACATGGAATGAAACTCCATGTGTTAAACCATAGTCATAAAGCCAATAAAAACATAGTAATGTAACTACCACATGTTATGGAGCACCAGTGTGAAATAAGTTGCACCGCCGCACCCACTTGAGTGTGTGTGGTCATGCGGATCAAGGTGGTTTGGAAAAGAACACATGCAACAACACTCCATGTGTCAAACCATGTTCAGAAAGCCCAAAAAACGTAGGAGTGCAACAACCACATGTTATGGACAACCAGTGTGACATAAGTTGCACCACCACACACACTTGAGTGTGTGTGGTCATGTGGATCCAGGTGGTTTCGAAAATAACACATGCAATGAAACTCCATGTGTTAAACCAAGTTCACAAAGCCCGTAAAAACATAGGAATGCAACTGCCACTTGTTCTTGATCACCAGTGTGAAATAAGTTATACCACCACACCCACTTGAGTGTGTGTGGTCACGTGGATCAAGGTGGTTTGGAAAAAACACATGCAATGACACTCCATGTGTCAAACTATTGGTCTCAAAGCCCCAAAACACAGAGGAATGCAACTTCCACTTGTAATGGAGCACTAGTGTGAAACAAGTTGCACCACCACACACACTTGAGTGTGTGTGGTTATGTGGATCAAGGTGGTATGGAAAATAACACATGCAACGACACTCCAGGTGTCAAACGATGTTCAGAAAGCCCAAAAAAACATAGGAGTTTAACAACCACATGTTATGGAGCACTAGTATGACATAAGTTGCACCACCACACACACTTGAATGTGTGTGGTTATGTGGATCAAGGCGGTTGGAAAATAACACATGCAATGAAACTCCATGTGTTAAACTATAGTCATAAAGCCAATAAAGACATAGTAATGTAACTACCACATGTTATGGAGTACCAGTGTGAAATAAGTTGGACCGCCACACCCACTTGATTGTTTGTGGTCATGCGGATCAAGGTGGTTTGGAAAAGAACACATGCAACAACACTCCATGTGTCAAACCATGTTCAGAAAGCCCAAAAAACGTAGGAGTGCAACAACCACATGTTATGGACAACCAGTGTGACATAAGTTGCACCACCACACACACTTGAGTGTGTGTGGTCATCTGGATCCAGGTGGTTTCGAAAATAACACATGCAATGAAACTCCATGTGTTAAACCAAGTTCACAAAGCCCATAAAAACATAGGAATGCAACTGCCTCTTGTTCTTGATCACCAGTGTGAAATAAGTTATACCACCACACCCACTTGAGTGTGTGTGGTCACGTGGATCAAGGTGGTTTGGAAAAAACACATGCAATGACACTCCATGTGTCAAACTATTGGTCTCAAAGCCCCAAAACACAGAGGAATGCAACTTCCACTTGTAATGGAGCACTAGTGTGAAATAAGTTGCACCACCACACACACTTGAGTGTGTGTGGTTATGTGGATCAAGGTGGTATGGAAAATAACACATGCAACGACACTCCAGGTGTCAAACGATGTTCAGAAAGCCCAAAAAAACATAGGAGTTTAACAACCACATGTTATGGAGCACTAGTATGACATAAGTTGCACCACCACACACACTTGAATGTGTGTGGTTATGTGGATCAAGGCGATTGGAAAATAACACATGCAATGAAACTCCATGTGTTAAACTATAGTCATAAAGCCAATAAAGACATAGTAATGCAACTACCACATGTTATGGAGCACCAGTGTGAAATAAGTTGCACCGCCACACCCACTTGATTGTTTGTGGTCATGCGGATCAAGGTGGTTTGGAAAAGAACACATGCAACAACACTCCATGTGTCAAACCATGTTCAGAAAACCCAAAAAACGTAGGAGTGCAACAACCACATGTTATGGAGCACCAGTGTGACATAAGTTGCACCACCACACACACTTGAGTGTGTGTGGTCATGTGGATCCAGGTGGTTTGGAAAATAACACATGCAATGAAACTCCATGTGTCAAACCAAGTTCACAAAGCCCATAAAAACATAGGAATGCAACTGCCACTTGTTATTGATCACCAGTGTGAAATAAGTTATACCACCACACCCACTTGAGTGTGTGTGGTCATGTGGATCAAGGTGGTTTGGAAAAGAACACATGCAATGACACTCCATGTGTCAAACCATGTTCAAAAAGCACAAAAAACATAGGAGTGCAACAACCACATGTTATGGAGCACCAGTGTGACATAAGTTGCACCACCACACCCACTTGAGTGTGTGTGGTTATGTGGATCAAGGTGGCTTTGAAACAACACATGCAATGACACTCCATGTGTCAAACTATTGGTCTGGAAGCCCAAAAATACAGAGCACTGCAACAACCACATGTTATGGAGCACGAGTGTGACATAAGTTGCACCACCACACCCACTTGAGTGTGTGTGATCATGTGTATCAAGGTGGCTTGGAAAAAACACATGCAATGACACTCCATGTGTCAAACTATTGGTGCGAAAGCCCCAAATTACAGAGGAATGCAACTTCCACATGTAGTGGAGCACCAGTGTGACATAAGTTGCACCACCACACCCACTTAAGTGTGTGTGGTCAGGTGGATCAACGTGGTTTGGAAAAAACACATGCAATGACACTCCATGTGTCAAACTATTGGTCTAAAAGCCCAAAAACACAGAGGAATGTAACTTCCACATGTAATGGAGCACCAGTGTAACATAAGTTGCACGACAACACCCACTTGAGTGTGTGTGGTCATGTAGATCAAGGTGATTTGAAAAACAGCACATGCAATGGAACTCCATGTTTCAAATTACGGTCAGAAAGCCCAAAAACACAGAGCAATGCAACTACCACATGTTATGGAGCACCAGTGTGACATAAGTTACACCACCACATCCACTTGAGTGTGTGTGGTCATGTGGATCAAGGTAGTTTGGAAAATAACACATGCAATGAAACTCCATGTGTTCAACAATGGTCACAGAGCCCATAAAAACATAGGAATGCAACTGCCACTTGTTATGGAACACCAGTGTGAAATAAGTTGCACCACCACACCTACTTGAGTGTGTGTGGTCATGTGGATCAAGGTGGTTTGGAAAAGAACACATGCAACGACACTCCATGTGTCAAACCATGTTCAGAAATCCCAAAAAACATAGGAGTGCAACAACCACATGTTATGGAGCACCAGTGTGACATAAGTTGCACCACCACACCCACTTGAGTGTGTGTGGTTATGTGGATCAAGGTGACTTTGAAACAACACATGCAATGACACTCCATGTGTCAAACCATTGGTCTGGAAGCCCAAAAATACAGAGCAATGCAACTACCACATGTTATGGAGCACCAGTGTGACATTAGTTGCACCACCACACACACTTGAGTGTGTGTGGTCATGTGGATCCAGGTGGTTTGGAAAATAACACATGCAATGAAACTCCATGTGTTAAACCAAGTTCACACAGCACATAAAAACATAGGAATGCAACTGCCACTTGTTATTGATCACCAGTGTGAAATAAGTTATACCACCACACCCACTTGAGTGTGTGTGGTCATGTGGATCAAGGTGGTTTGGAAAAGAACACATGCAATGACACTCCATGTGTCAAACCATGTTCAGAAAGCCCAAAAAACATAGGAGTGCAACAACCACATGTTATGGAGCACGAGTGTGACATAAGTTGCACCACCACACCCACTTGAGTGTGTGTGATCATGTGTATCAAGGTGGCTTGGAAAAAACACATGCAATGACACTCCATGTGTCAAACTATTGGTGTGAAAGCCCCAAATTACAGAGGAATGCAACTTCCACATGTAGTGGAGCACCAGTGTGACATAAGTTGCACCACCACACCCACTTGAGTGTGTGTGGTCAGGTGGATCAACGTGGTTTGGAAAAAACACATGCAATGACACTCCATGTGTCAAACTATTGGTCTAAAAGCCCAAAAACACAGAGGAATGTAACTTCCACATGTAATGGAGCACCAGTGTAACATAAGTTGCACGACAACACCCACTTGAGTGTGTGTGGTCATGTAGATCAAGGTGATTTGAAAAACAGCACATGCAATGGAACTCCATGTTTCAAATTACGGTCAGAAAGCCCAAAAACACAGAGCAATGCAACTACCACATGTTATGGAGCACCAGTGTGACATAAGTTACACCACCACATCCACTTGAGTGTGTCTGGTCATGTGGATTAAGGTAGTTTGGAAAATAACACATGCAATGAAACTCCATGTGTTCAACAATGGTCACAGAGCCCATGAAAACATAGGAATGCAACTGCCACTTGTTATGGAACACCAGTGTGAAATAAGTCGCACCACCACACCTACTTGAGTGTGTGTGGTCATGTGGATCAAGGTGGTTTGGAAAAGAACACATGCAACGACACTCCATGTGTCAAACCATGTTCAGAAATCCCAAAAAACATAGGAGTGTAACAACCACATGTTATGGAGCACCAATGTGGCATAAGGTGAATCACCACACCCACTTCAGTGTGTGTGGTCATGTGGATCAAGGTGGCTTTGAAAAACAGCACATGCAATGGAACTCCATGTTTCAAACTATTGGTCTGAATGCCCAAAAACACAGAGCAATGCAACTACCACATGTTATGGAGCACCAGTGTGACATAAGTTACACCACCACATCCACTTGAGTGTGTGTGGTCATGTGTATCAAGGTAGTTTGGAAAATAACACATGCAATGAAACTCCATGTGTTCAACAATGGTCACAAAGCCCATAAAAACATTGGAATGCAACTGCCACTTGTTATGGAACACCAGTGTGAAATAAGTTGCACCACCACACCTACTTGAGTGTGTGTGGTCATGTGGATCAAGGTGGTTTGGAAAATAACACATGCAACGACACTCCATGTGTCAAACCATGTTCAGAAATCCCAAAAAACATAGGAGTGCAACAACCACATGTTATGGAGCACCAATGTGGCATAAGGTGAACCACCACACCCACTTGAGTGTGTGTGGTTATGTGGATCAAGGTGGCTTTGAAAAAACACATGCAATGACACTCCATGTGTCAAACTATTGGTCTGAATGCCCAAAAACACAGAGCAATGCAACTACCACATGTTATGGAGCACCATTTTGACATAAGTTACACCACCACATCCACTTGAGTGTGTGTGGTCATGTGTATCAAGGTAGTTTGGAAAATAACACATGCAATGAAACTCCATGTGTTCAGCAATGGTCACAGAGCCCATAAAAACATAGGAATGCAACTGCCACTTGTTATGGAGCACCAGTGTGAAATAAGTTGCACCACCACACCTACTTGAGTGTGTGTGGTCATGTGGATCAAGGTGGTTTGGAAAAGAACACATGCAACGACACTCCATGTGTCAAACCATGTTCAGAAATCCCAAAAAACATAGGAGTGCAACAACCACATGTTATGGAGCACCAATGTGGCATAAGGTGAACCACCACACCCACTTGAGTGTGTGTGGTTATGTGGATCAAGGTGGCTTTGAAAAAACACATGCAATGACACTCCATGTGTCTAACTATTGGTCTGAATGCCCAAAAACACAGAGCAATGCAACTACCACATGTTATGGAGCACCAGTGTAACATAAGTTACACCACCACATCCACTTGAGTGTGTGTGGTCATGTGTATCAAGGTAGTTTGGAAAATAACACATGCAATGAAACTCCATGTGTTCAACAATGGTCACAGAGCCCATTAAAACATAGGAATGCAACTGCCACTTGTTATGGAGCACCAGTGTGAAATAAGTTGCACCACAAAACCTACTTGAGTGTGTGTGGTCATGTGGATCAAGGTGGTTTGGAAAAGAACACATGCAACGACACTCCATGTGTCAAACCATGTTCAGAAATCCCAAAAAACATAGGAGTGCAACAACCACATGTTATGGAGCACCAGTGTGACATAAGTTGCACCACCACACCCACTTGAGTGTGTGTGGTTATGTGGATCAAGGTGGCTTTGAAAAAACACATGCAATGACACTCCATGTGTTAAACTATTGGTCTGAAAGCCCAAAAATACAGAGCAATGCAACTACCACATGTTATCGAGCACCAGTGTGACATAAGTTACACCACCACATCCACATGAGTGTGTGTGGTCATGTGGATCAAGGTGGTTTGGAAAATAACACATGCAATGACACTATATGTGTTAAACCATGGTCACAAAGCCCATAAAAACATAGGAATGTAACTGCCATATGTTATGGAGCACCGGTGTGAAATATGTTACACCACCAGACCCACTTGAGTGTGTGTGGTCATGTGGATCAAGGTGGTTTGGAAAAGAACACATGCAACGACACTCCATGTCAAACCATGTTCAGAAAGCCCAAAAAACATAGGAGTGCAACCACATGTGAAACTACCACATGTTATGGGGCACCAGCATGACATTAGTTGCACCACCACACCCACTTGAGTGTGTGTGGTCATGTGGATCAAGGTTGTTTGGAAAAAACACATGCAATGACACTCCATGTGTCAAACTATTAGTCTTAAAGCCCCAAAACACTGAGGAATGCAACTTCCACATGTAATGGAGCACTAGTGTGACATAAGTTGCACCACCACACCGACTTTAGTGTGTGTGGTCATGTGGATCAAGGTGGTTTGGAAAAAACACATGCAATCACACTCCATGTGTCAAACTATTTGTCTCAAAGACCCAAAACATAGAGGAATGCAACTTCCACATGTAATGGAGCACTAGTGTGACATATGTTGCACCACCACACCCACTTGAGTGTGTGTGGTCATGTGGATCAAGGTGGTTTGGAAAATAACACATGCATTGAAACTCCATGTGTTAAACCATGGTCAAAAATCCCATAAAAACATATGAATGCAACTACCACATGTTATGGTGCACCCGTGTGAAATAAGTTGCACCACATAACCCACTTGAGTGTGTGTGGTCATGTGGATCAAGGTGGTTTGGAAAAGAACACATGCAACGACACTCCATGTGTCAAACCATGTTCAGAAAGCCCAAAAAACATAGGAGTGCAACAACCACATGTTATCGAGAACCAGTGTGACATAAGTTGCACCACCACACACACTTGAGTGTGTGTGGTCATGTGGATTAGGGTGGTTTGGAAAATAACACATGCAATGAAACTCCATGTGTTCAACAATGGTCACAGAGCCCATAAAAACATAGGAATGCAACTGCCACTTGTTATGGAGCACTAGTGTGAAATAAGTTGCACCACCACACTGACTTGAGTGTGTGTGGTCATGTGGATCAAGGTGGTTTGCAAAAGAACACATGCAACGACACTCCATGTGTCAAACCATGTCGAGAAATCCCAAAAAAACATAGGAGTGCAACAACCACATGTTATGGAGCACCAGTGTGACATAAGTTGCACCACCACACCCACTTGAGTGTGTGTGGTTATATGGATCAAGGTGGCTTGGAAAAAACACATGCAATGACACTCCATGTATCAAACTATTGGTCTGAAAGCCCAAAAAGACAGAGCAATGCGACTACCACATGTTATGGAGCACCAGTGTGACATAAGTTACACCACCACATCCACATGAGTGTGTGTGGTCGTGTGGATGAAGGTGGTTTGGAAAATAACACATGCAATGACACTCCATGTGTTAAACCATGGTCACAAAGCCCATAAAACATAGGAATGCAACTGCCACATGTTATGGAGCACCGGTGTGAAATATGTTACACCACCAGACCCACTTGAGTGTGTGTGGTCATGTGGATCAAGGTGGTTTGGAAAAGAACACATGCAACGACACTCCATATCAAACCATATTCAGAAAGCCCAAAAAAACATAGGAGTGCAACTACAACATATTATGGGGCACCAGCATGACATTAGTTGCACCACCACACCCACTTGAGTGTGTGTGGTCATGTGGATCAAGGTGGTTTGGAAAAAACACAAGCAATGACACTCCATGTGTCAAACTATTGGTCTCAAAGCCCCAAACACAGAGGAATGCAACTTCCACATGTAATGGAGCACTAGTGTGACATAAGTTGCACCACCACACCGTCTTCAGTGTGTGTGGTCATGTGGATCAAGGTGGTTTGGGAAAAAACACATGCAATCACACTCCATGTGTCAAACTATTTGTCTCAAAGCCCCAAAACACAGAGGAATGCAACTTCCACATGTAATGGAGCACTAGTGTGACATATGTTGCACCACCACACCCACTTGAGTGTGTGTGGTCATGCGGATCAAGGTGGTTTGCAAAATAACACACGCATTAAAACTCCATGTGTTAAACCATGGTCAAAATCCCATAAAAACATATGAATGCAACTACCACATGTTATGGAGCACCCGTGTGAAATAAGTTGCACCACAACACCCCCTTGAGTGTGTGTGGTCATGTGGATCAAGGTGGTTTGGAAAAGAACACATGCAACGACACTCCATGTGTCAAACCATGTTCAGAAAGCCCAAAAAACATAGGAGTGCAATAGCCACATGTTATGGAGAACCAGTGTGACATAAGTTGCACCACCACACACACTTGAGTGTGTGTGCTCATGTGGATTAGGATGGTTTGGAAAATAACACATGCAATGAAACTCCATGTGTTCAACAATGGTCACAGAGCCCACAAAAACATAGGAATGCAACTGCCACTTGTTATGGAGCACTAGTGTGAAATAAGTTGCACCACCACACTGACTTGAGTGTGTGTGGTCATGTGGATCAAGGTGGTTTGCAAAAGAACACATGCAACGACACTCCATGTGTCAAACCATGTCGAGAAATCCCAAAAAAAACATAGGAGTGCAACAACCACATGTTATGGAGCACCAGTGTCACATAAGTTGCACCACCACACCCACTTGAGTGTGTGTGGTTATATGGATCAAGGTGGCTTGGAAAAAACACATGCAATGACACTCCATGTATCAAACTATTGGTCTGAAAGCCCAAAAAGACAGAGCAATGCGACTACCACATGTTATGGAGCACCAGTGTGACATAAGTTACACCACCACATTCACATGAGTGTGTGTGGTCATGTGGATCAAGGTGGTTTGGAAAATAACACATGCAATGACACTCCATGTGTTAAACCATGGTCACAAAGCCCATAAAACATAGGAATGCAACTGCCACATGTTATGGAGCACCGGTGTGAAATATGTTACACCACCAGACCCACTTGAGTGTGTGTGGTCATGTGGATCAAGGTGGTTTGGAAAAGAACACAGGCAACGACACTCCATGTCAAACCATATTCAGAAAGCCCAAAAAAACATAGGAGTGCAACTACAACATATTATGGGGCACCAGCATGACATTAGTTGCACCACCACACCCACTTGAGTGTGTGTGGTCATGTGGATCAAGGTGGTTTGGAAAAAACACAAGCAATGACACTCCATGTGTCAAACTATTGGTCTCAAAGCCCCAAACACAGAGGAATGCAACTTCCACATGTAATGGAGCACTAGTGTGACATAACTTGCACCACCACACCGTCTTCAGTGTGTGTGGTCATGTGGATCAAGGTGGTTTGGGAAAAACACATGCAATCACACTCCATGTGTCAAACTATTTGTCTCAAAGCCCCAAAACACAGAGGAATGCAACTTCCACATGTAATGGAGCACTAGTGTGACATATGTTGCACCACCACACCCACTTGAGGGTGTGTGGTCATGCGGATCAAGGTGGTTTGCAAAATAACACATGCATTAAAACTCCATGTGTTAAACCATGGTCAAAATCCCATAAAAACATATGAATGCAACTACCACATGTTATGGAGCACCCGTGTGAAATAAGTTGCACCACAACACCCCCTTGAGTGTGTGTGGTCATGTGGATCAAGGTGGTTTGGAAAAGAACACATGCAACGACACTCCATGTGTCAAACCATGTTCAGAAAGCCCAAAAAACATAGGAGTGCAATAGCCACATGTTATGGAGAACCAGTGTGACATAAGTTGCACCACCACACACACTTGAGTGTGTGTGCTCATGTGGATTAGGATGGTTTGGAAAATAACACATGCAATGAAACTCCATGTGTTCAACAATGGTCACAGAGCCCACAAAAACATAGGAATGCAACTGCCACTTGTTATGGAGCACTAGTGTGAAATAAGTTGCACCACCAAACTGACTTGAGTGTGTGTGGTCATGGGGATCAAGGTGGTTTGCAAAAGAACACATGCAACGACACTCCATGTGTCAAACCATGTTGAGAAATCCCAAAAAAACATACGAGTGCAACAACCACATGTTATGGAGCACCAGTGTGACATAAGTTGCACCACCACACCCACTTGAGTGTGTGTGGTTATATGGATCAAGGTGGCTTGGAAAAAACACATGCAATGACACTCCATGTATCAAACTATTGGTCTGAAAGCCCAAAAAGACAGAGCAATGCGACTACCACATGTTATGGAGCACCACTGTGACATAAGTTACACCACCACATCCACATGAGTGTGTGTGGTCATGTGGATCAAGGTGGTTTGGAAAATAACACATGCAATGACACTCCATGTGTTAAACCATGGTCACAAAGCCCATAAAACATAGGAATGCAACTGCCACATGTTATGGAGCACCGGTGTGAAATATGTTACACCACCAGACCCACTTGAGTGTGTGTGGTCATGTGGATCAAGGTGGTTTGGAAAAGAACACATGCAACGACACTCCATGTCAAACCATGTTCAGAAAGCCCAAAAAAACATAGGAGTGCAACAACACAATATTATGGGGCACCAGCATGACATTAGTTGCACCACCACACCCACTTGAGTGTGTGTGGTCATGTGGATCAAGGTGGTTTGGAAAAAACACAAGCAATGACACTCCATGTGTCAAACTATTGGTCTCAAAGCCCCAAACACAGAGGAATGCAACTTTCACATGTAATGGAGCACTAGTGTGACATAAGTTGCACCACCACACCGACTTTAGTGTGTGTGGTCATGTGGATCAAGGTGGTTTGGGAAAAACACATGCAATCACACTCCATGTGTCAAACTATTTGTCTCAAAGCCCCAAAACACAGAGGAATGCAACTTCCACATGTAATGGAGCACTAGTGTGACATATGTTGCACCACCACACCCACTTGAGTGTGTGTGGTCATGCGTATAAAGGTGGTTTGCAAAATAACACATGCATTAAAACTCCATGTGTTAAACCATGGTCAAAATCCCATAAAAACATATGAATGCAACTACCACATGTTATGGAGCACCCGTCTGAAATAAGTTGCACCACAACACCCACTTGAGTGTGTGTGGTCATGTGGATCAAGGTGGTTTGGAAAATAACACATGCAACGACACTCCATGTGTCAAACCATGTTCAGAAAGCCCAAAAAACATAGGAGTGCAATAGCCACATGTTATGGAGAACCAGTGTGACATAAGTTGCACCACCACACACACTTGAGTGTGTGTGGTTATGTGGATTAGGGTGGTTTGGAAAATAACACATGCAATGAAACTCCATGTGTTAAACCATGTTCACAAAGCCCATAAAAACATAGGAATGCAACTGCCACTTGTTCTTGATCACCAGTGTGAAATAAGTTATACCACCACACCCACTTGAGTGTGTGTGGTCACGTGGATCAAGGTGGTTTGGAAAAAACACATGCAATGACACTCCATGTGTCAAACCATGTTCAGAAAGCCCAAAAAACATAGGAGTGCAACAACCACATGTTATGGAGAACCAGTGTGACATAAGTTGCACCACCACACACACTTGAGTGTGTGTGGTCATGTGGATTAGGGTGGTTTGGAAAATAACACATGCAATGAAACTCCATGTGTTAAACCATGTTCACAAAGCCCATAAAAACATAGGAATGCAACTGCCACTTGTTCTTGATCACCAGTGTGAAATAAGTTATACCACCACACCCACTTGAGTGTGTGTGGTCACGTGGATCAAGGTGGTTTGGAAAAAACACATGCAATGACACTCCATGTGTCAAACTATTGGTCTCAAAGCCCCAAAACACAGAGGAATGCGACTTCCACTTGTAATGGAGCACTAGTGTGAAATAAGATGCACCACAAGACACACTTGAGTGTGTGTGGTTATGTGGATCAAGGTGGTATGGAAAATAACACATGCAACGACAGTCCAGGTGTCAAACGATGTTCAGAAAGCCCAAAAAAACATAGGAGTTTAACAACCACATGTTATGGAGCACTAGTATGACATAAGTTGCACCACCACACACACTTGAATGTGTGTGGTTATGTGGATCAAGGCGGTTGGAAAATAACACATGCAATGAAACTCCATGTGTTAAACCATAGTCATAAAGCCAATAAAGACATAGTAATGTAACTACCACATGTTATGGAGTACCAGTGTGAAATAAGTTGCACCGCCACACCCACTTGATTGTGTGTGGTTATGCGGATGAAGGTGGTTTGGAAAAGAACACATGCAACAACACTCCATGTGTCAAACCATGTTCAGAAAGCCCAAAAAACGTAGGAGTTCAACAACCACATGTTATGGAGCACCAGTGTGACATAAGTTGCACCACCACACACACTTGAGTGTGTGTGGTCATGTGGATCCAGGTGGTTTGGAAAATAACACATGCAATGAAACTCCATGTGTTAAACCAAGTTCACAAAGCCCATAAAAACATAGGAATGCAACTGCCACTTGTTATTGATCACCAGTGTGAAATAAGTTATACCACCACACCCACTTGAATGTGTGTGGTCATGTGGATCAAGGTGGTTTGGAAAAGAACACATGCAATGACACTCCATGTGTCAAACCATGTTCAGAAAGCACAAAAAACATAGGAGTGCAACAACCACATGTTATGGAACACGAGTGTGACATAAGTTGCACCACCACACCTACTTGAGTGTGTGTGATCATGTGTATCAAGGTGGCTTGGAAAAAACACATGCAATGACACTCCATGTGTCAAATTATTGGTGTGAAAGCCCCTAATTACAGAGGAATGCAACTTCCACATGTAGTGGAGCACCAGTGTGACATAAGTTGCACCACCACACCCACTTGAGTGTGTGTGGTCAGGTGGATCAACGTGGTTTGGAAAAAACACATGCAATGACACTCCATGTGTCAAACTATTGGTCTAAAAGCCCAAAAACACAGAGGAATGTAACTTCCACATGTAATGGAGCACCAGTGTAACATAAGTTGCACGACAACACCCACTTGAGTGTGTGTGGTCATGTACATCAAGGTGATTTGAAAAACAGCACATGCAATGGAACTCCATGTTTCAAATTACAGTCAGAAATCCCAAAAACACAGAGCAATGCAACTACCACATGTTATGGAGCACCAGTGTGACATAAGTTACACCACCACATCCACTTGAGTGTGTGTGGTCATGTGGATTAAGGTAGTTTGGATAATAACACATGCAATGAAACTCCATGTGTTCAACAATGGTCACAGAGCCCATAAAAACATAGGAATGCAACTGCCACTTGTTATGGAACACCAGTGTGAAATAAGTTGCACCACCACACCTACTTGAGTGTGTGTGGTCATGTGGATCAAGGTGGTTTGGAAAAGAACACATGAAACGACACTCCATGTGTCAAACCATGTTCAGAAATCCCAAAAAACATAGGAGTGCAACAACCACATGTTATGGAGCACCAGTGTGACATAACTTGCACCACCACACCCACTTGAGTGTGTGTGGTTATGTGGATCAAGGTGGCTTTGAAAACAACACATGCAATGACACTCCATGTGTCAAACTATTGGTCTGGAAGCCCAAAAATACAGAGCAATGCAACTACCACATGTTATGGAGCACCAGTGTGACATAAGTTGCACCACCACACACACTTGAGTGTGTGTGGTCATGTGGATCCAGGTGGTTTGGAAAATAACACATGCAATGAAACTCCATGTGTTAAACCAAGTTCACAAAGCCCATAAAAACATAGGAATGCAACTGCCACTTGTTATTGATCACCAGTGTGAAATAAGTTATACCACCACACCCACATGAGTGTGTGTGGTCATGTGGATCAAGGTGGTTTGGAAAAGAACACATGCAATGACACTCCATGTGTCAAACCATGTTCAGAAAGCCCAAAAAACATAGGAGTGCAACAACCACATGTTATGGAGCACGAGTGTGACATAAGTTGCACCACCACACCCACTTGAGTGTGTGTGATCATGTGTATCAAGGTGGCTTGGAAAATACACATGCAATGACACTCCATGTGTCAAACTATTGGTGTGAAAGCCCCAAATTACAGAGGAATGCAACTTCCACATGTAGTGGAGCACCAGTGTGACATAAGTTGCACCACCACACCCACTTGAGTGTGTGTGGTCATGTGGATCAATGTGGTTTGGAAAAAACACATGCAATGACACTCCATGTGTCAAACTATTGGTCTAAAAGCCCCAAAACACAGAGGAATGTAACTTCCACATGTAATGGAGCACCAGTGTAACATAAGTTGCACGACAACACCCACTTGAGTGTGTGTGGTCATGTAGATCAAGGTGATTTGAAAAACAGCACATGCAATGGAACTCCATGTTTCAAACTATGGTCAGAAAGCCCAAAAACACAGAGCAATGCAACTACCACATGTTATGGAGCACCAGTGTGACATAAGTTTCACCACCACATCCACTTGAGTGTGTGTGGTCATGTGGATAAAGGTAGTTTGGAAAATAACACATGCAATGAAACTCCATGTGTTCAACAATGGTCACAGAGCCCATGAAAACATAGGAATGCAACTGCCCCTTGTTATGGAACACCAGTGTGAAATAAGTTGCACCACCACACCTACTTGAGTGTGTGTGGTCATGTGGATCAAGGTGGTTTGGAAAAGAACACATGCAACGACACTCCATGTGTCAAACCATGTTCAGAAATCCCAAAAAACATAGGAGTGCAACAACCACATGTTATGGAGCACCAATGTGGCATAAGGTGAACCACCACACCCACTTGAGTGTGTGTGGTTATGTGGATCAAGGTGGCTTTGAAAAAAACACATGCAATGACACTCCATGTGACAAACTATTGGTCTGAATGCCCAAGAAGACAGAGCAATGCAACTACCACATGTTATGGAGCACCAGCGTGACATAAGTTACACCACCACATCCACTTGAGTGTGTGTGGTCATGTGTATCAACGTAGTTTGGAAAATAACACATGCAATGAAACTCCATGTGTTCAACAATGGTCACAGAGCCCGTAAAAACATAGGAATGCAACTGCCACTTGTTATGGAGCACCAGTGTGAAATAAGTTGCACCACCACACCTACTTGAGTGTGTGTGGTCATGTGGATCAAGGTGGTTTGGAAAAGAACACATGCAACGACTCTCCATGTGTCAAACCATGTTCAGAAATCCCAAAAAACATAGGAGTGCAACAACCACATGTTATGGAGCACCAGTGTGACATAAGTTAAACCACCACACCCACTTGAGTGTGTGTGGTTATGTGGATCAAGGTGGCTTTGAAAAAACACATGCAATGACACTCCATTAATCAAACTATTGGTCTGAAAGCCAAAAAATACAGAGCAATGCAACTACCACATGTTACCGAGCACCAGTGTGACATAAGTTACACCACCACATCCACTTGAGTGTGTGTGGTCATGTGGATCAAGGTGGTTTGGAAAATAACACATGCAATGACACTCCATGTGTTAAACCATGGTCACAAAGCCCATAAAACATAGGAATGCAACTGCCACATGTTATGGAGCACCGGTGTGAAAAATGTTACACCACCAGACCCACTTGAGTGTGTGTGGTCATGTGGATCAAGGTGGTTTGGAAAAGAACAGATGCAACGACACTCCATGTCAAACCATGTTTAGAAAGCCCAAAAAAACATAGGAGTGCAACAACAACATATTATGGGCCACCAGCATGACATTAGTTGCACCACCACACCCACTTGAGTGTGTGTGGTCATGTGGATCAAGGTGGTTTGGAAAAAACACAAGCAATGACACTCCATGTGTCAAACTATTGGTCTCAAAGCCCCAAACATAGAGGAATGCAACTTCCACATGTAGTGGAGCACTAGTGTGACATAAGTTGCACCACCACACCGACTTTAGTGTGTGTGGTCATGTGGATCAAGGTGGTTTGGGAAAAACACATGCAATCACACTCCATGTGTCAAACTATTTGTCTCAAAGCCCCAAAACACAGAGGAATGCAACTTCCACATGTAATGGAGCACTAGTGTGACATATGTTGCACGACCACACCCACTTGAGTGTGTGTGGTCATGTGGATCAAGGTGGTTTGCAAAATAACACATGCATTGAAACTCCATGTGTTAAACCATGGTCAAAATCCCATAAAAACATATGAATGCAACTACCACATGTTATGGAGCACCCGTGTGAAATAAGTTGCACCACAACACCCACTTGAGTGTGTGTGGTCATGTGGATCAAGGTGGTTTGGAAAAGAACACATGCAACGACACTCCATGTGTCAAACCATGTTCAGAAAGCCCAAAAAGCATAGGAGTGCAACAACCACATGTTATGGAGAACCAGTGTGACATAAGTTGCACCACCACACACACTTGAGTGTGTGTGGTCATGGGGATTAGGGTGGTTTGGAAAATAACACATGCAATGAAACTCCATGTGTTCAACAATGGTCACAGAGCCCA
Source organism: Avena eriantha (assembly GCA_910589775.1). Taxonomy (NCBI): domain Eukaryota; kingdom Viridiplantae; phylum Streptophyta; class Magnoliopsida; order Poales; family Poaceae; genus Avena; species Avena eriantha. Next base: position 186,101,548 of record OU342740.1, on the reverse strand, counting down.
TAAAAACATAGGAATGCAACTGCCACTTGTTATGGAGCACTATTGTGAAATAAGTTGCACCACCACACTGACTTGAGTGTGTGTGGTCATGTGGATCAAGGTGGTTTGGAAAAGAACACATGCAACGACACTCCATGTGTCAAACCATGTTGAGAAATCCCAAAAAAACATAGGAGTGCAACAACCACATGTTATGGAGCACTAGTGTGACATAAGTTGCACCACCACACCCACTTGATTGTGTGTGGTTATGTGGATCAAGGTGGCTTGGAAAAAACACATGCAATGACACTCCATGTATCAAACTATTGGTCCGAAAGCCCAAAAAGACAGAGCAATGCGACTACCACATGTTATGGAGCACCAGTGTGACATGAGTTGCACCACCACACCCACATGAGTGTGTGTGGTCATGTGGATCAAGGTGTTTTGGGAAAGAACACATGCAATGAAACTCCATGTTTCAAACCGTGGTCAGAAAGCCCAAAAACAAAGAGGAATGTAACTGCCACATGTTATGGAGCACCAGTGTGAGATAAATTACACCACCACATCCACTTGAGTGTGTGTGGTTATGTGGATCAAGGTGGTTTTGAAAATAACACGTGCAATGACACTCCTGAAGGGTTATTATCATATTCCATGTTTATGATAAATGTTTATTTTTGCATGCTATAATTGTGTTAATTGGAAACGTTAATACATGTGTGTTCAATAAACGAAATACAAAGTTCCTAGTAATTCCTCGCGTATAAACTAGCTCAATGATTAATAAGATGATCAAGGTTTCCTGATCAAGGACATTGGATGTTATTACTAACGAGGTCATGGCATTGGTGGAATGATGTGATGAACATTCATCTGAAGTATAGCATTATGATCAAAGTCATTATGTTTATATTGCTATAACATCATACGAACTAATCCTAGTTCTTAGACCATGAGATCATGTTAATCACTAACACAGGAAGAGTACCGTGATAACATCAAAGGTCACACCATAATAGGGTGACTATAAAGGTGGGTCAAGTGCTACGAAGGTGTTATGTAGAGGCTCATGGATCAAGAGTGGGATTTGTCCATCCTGATGACGGATAGATATACTAGGGTCCATCTCGGTGATAACACATTGAAATAGCTTGCAAGCAAGTGATGTGATCACTAGAATGTTAAATCACGGGAACGAGAAAAGAGTGCATGTCGGTAACGAGATCAAACTAGGTACTTGGATACCGATGATCAAATCTCGGACATGTAATATATCGCGAGACAAAATGATTTAGTTACGACATTAAAGGTTCACACGATCGCAAGTGTAACATCCCAATTTCAGTAACCCTAATTGGTAGTCCAGAATGCACAAATCAGGGGGAACAAAAACGTTTTCTTGTTGATTGATGCAGTGTTGCTTGATTGCTTGTATGTGCTTATTCCTCTGAATGTGCAATAGATGACATACTCCTTAGCTCAACCTCAGTTGACAAAAGCTATTTAACAAAAATAGTCTTGGCTTATGTTTCATATTACCTAATGTTATGGCATTTCAAAAACCTAAGCCAAGATGCCTTGCAACCCAAAAACCTTTTTAGTATCTTCCATTGTCCAAATTATGGAGATCTATAAGATATAATCTCCTTATGTTTTCGAAATAGAACCTTCAAAATACTCTTACCTCTAGGTTTTCCAAAAACCATTTTATAAATCTTTTGAACTCTACTCTTGGTAAATGTACGAAGGACCTTACCTTGTTCAAACTCCAACCTATTCAAAATACCCATCCTTACTTCAAGCTAAGCTTGATGGTAACCCCAGTAGTAGTTGATTTGTTTGTAAGATGAGTTGCCTTGATCTGATGTTTGACTTCATTGCTTAGAAGTAGTATGAGCTACTCTAGGAGCTCATCCTCTAGGATCAAGGTACTTTAAAATCCCCAAACCCTAAGCAAGAACACAAGATGGATCTGATGTCTAGCCACTAGGTGATCATCTAAAACCCTTAACCAGATCAATTCTGAAGTGATCCATTCTAGAAGTTTCCAAGTCAATGAAAACCAATATCAAGCGTGGGTCTATTCTACCCAATCTACACTTCAAAATCATCCACTTGATGATGCTTTGATACCTTGCAACCCATCAAAAACATCCCCACTCATATTTAGTCAAAAACCCTAAATCTACAAAATTTGACAAAGTTTGGAAACTGTTTCAACATCACTTCTTTGAATGCCTCTCTTTCTCAACCCTTGTGCATTTTTGGTAATGCACTTGAACCATCTTGTAAAACATCATAAGGACTACCAAGTCCAACTTTTTCCCTTGGCTATATCATCTTCCAAACCACTTGTTCTTGATGGTTTTGCAGGCAAGAATATAATAACTTCTGCAAATCTTATCAACTAGCCTACTTTGGAAGAAGTTCACACCTCCATGCTATCCTTCTTGGACCAACTCCCTGCATGATTGTGTTCTACTCATAAAGGTCTTGCAATACCTACTTGACTTGTTCCAATCATTGTGCTTCTAAAACCCATATGGTTTTGAAGGCTTTTTGACAATATGTTATGGCACACTTATCTTATTCCAAGTTTGGAATTAATCCATGGAGAGCTCAAGAATGATCAAGCTCAAACCTCTAGACCATGGGGTTCTACATAACTTGGCCTATCCATACATATATTCCATGCCCCAAGGGGAGCTCTGAGCTCCAAGACCCAACAAGATTTTGATGGTATGAAAATAACATCACCCTAGATCATCTAACCCTTGTTTCCTACCAAAATCAACTTCGATTCTCAACACCAAAGGTTCAAATGGATAGATACACCTTATGGAAAGCATATACCTTGTTTATAAAGATTTACCAAATTTTATCACTAATTATTATGGGACAAAACCTACTTAATCTCTTAAATTGACAAAAACTCCAAAACCTAATCTATAAAAGAAAGTCTTAATTTCTACAAAACACATCACCATATTAAGGAACATTTGAGGCCTATATATCATACCCTATCCCCCCACTTCAAAAATAAATATTTTTGAAGAGCTTTAATAATTCTTTTTGCCCTTTTTCCTAAATGGAAGAAACAATAAAATAAATGTGTTAAATACTTTTAGGCCCCTATAAATCTTGAGAAAATTCCCCAATATGTGATATGGTAATTAGGACCATCTCACATCAAAAACCAACCATGTCCAATGTAAAAATATCAAATGAGTTGCTCGAAACTACTTCTGTACTTCTTCAATAAATGACTTTAAGTGGACTTAAAATCCTCTAAAAATCACAAATAATTCCTAGTATTATATCTTGACCTCACCTAGATAGCAGTACCCTTTCCCCTCCATGTCAAGAGTAATTTTCTTGACTTGCTTCATAATCATCAATTTGGCAAATAATTGAAATCTTGCAAATCCCTCCTTGTAAAACCCCTCAAGCCTCCACCAACCTGGCCAACCAAGCTTGCACAACACATCTCGCCCCTCCCGGTCGAAATACACTGTATCAAACCCCTTCCCTCTGCCCTATGATCTTGGAAGAAGAGAGAAAGAACCCTCTTTATTAAACCATGTAATTTAAGGCAGCAGCATCCCCACTGCCCCTCTGCCATATGCACGACCTTAGAGACCCACCCCTCACCTATCCACCGCCACAATCCACCAACCAGAAGGCCTTCCCTCTCCTCCCATGCCCTAAGTGGACATAGTCCATAATACACCTCTCCCTTTGATTTAAAAGGTCCACAGGCCACCACAGCACCTCCCCTTCGGATCATTTGCTCCCAACCTATCCCACTTACCTCCCTTAGGCTCCCATCCTCCTCCACTGTCTTGTTTTGCCCGAGAGAGGAAGACAATGGCCTCTCGACCAACCTCCAAGATCTGAGCGTAGCTCCTTCTACTCCGCTCCGCTCTCCTTGCATGTGTCATTTCTGAGATCCTCATGTTCCCCTGAAGCTAACCCTGCTCGCCTCTTGCTATAGGACGGCCCCTGGAAGCATCCACGGCGAGCTCCCGAATGCCCTCCACCACCATCGTCGTGCGAGCAAGCTCTGAGCGCTAAACACCATGCTGCCGCACCTCGCTGGAGTCGTCGGCATGCACCGCGTGCCCATGCCAAATGGAGACTTATTTTTACTATGTTAAAAATAACAAAATCCCTCCTTTTCTGACTTCGGAAAAATCCAGGGGCAGTTCTACAGCGCATATTGTGTTGATTCCAACTCTCAATCATGTGCTACACTAATACATACCAAACCCTAGAAGATCCAGTTTTATTGACACATTAATATTTTATAGCGAATTAAACCTTTCTACCTAGTGTAGTTTCACCAAATAAATCCTAGCAGAAGCTCAGCAACTCCAAAAATGGTGATTCCAATTCGTAAAGAAAGGTATTGGTGATACCTATCCAGTTCCCTTGACCTCATACTATTTGGATCTATAAAATAAATACAGTTAAAAAGGCTTTTTGCTTCAAAATTGACTTTGGGAATTTCTCAAGGGCGTTCTGGTAAATATTTTGAGATGAATCCAACTCACAAAAATCTTAAACACCAAAGTCTACCAAAACCTCTGAGAACAAATTTATGTGAGGTCCATATCTTTTCTGGTGATTTATTCACCTAAACTAGAGGTTATTTCACTAGAAACATCATAACTAAACATACAAAATTGATAAAATCATTAAACCACTTTTGTTGGTCTTGTTATTCCAATACCTACCTGATGATATCATTTTTGTACATTGATATCTACATACCAAAGCCCTAGTTCAAAACCCCTTATTAGGTGGTATTGGAATTTTAAAACAGAAAAGAGGTTCCCCAATTGCTTTTCCATTACTTCCAATTGCAACAAACTCAATCTATCAAAACCTACTGAAGTGATTAATGTGTTGAATGCTAGTTTGTTGTATTGTAATGATGCTTTTAGGCTTTGTGTTGATTATGGCTTTGTCGGCTTGCATGTGTTATGTTGACGATGATAGTTGCGATTATATCGGAGACTAGAAGAAGTGGTTATTATTGGATTATTATGGTTTTCTCAGAAGAAGACCACGGACATATATTGCCATATTGCTGATCATAGGCAAGCCACTTTCTTGCTCATAAGCCTTGTCATATTATTTTACTTATGCATGTTTTACCTATTGTTTACGAAACTGCATTGTTTTATTATATGATGAGTTATCTCTGGTAGTGGCATGGCTCCTCCAAACCATTATGCAATGGTACTACCAAGTACACCCCCCTCGATGACACCTAATTGTCCCTAGTATGGTTGATGGTGTAATAAACCATACCCCTTTGGAGACCCCGATTTAGCCGAAGCAAAGCTATAGGATGGGAAGACCCCGGAAAAGTTTACAAAATGTTTTATGATGAAACCTTGGTGAGGTTAGACCTACCAAGAGATATTTGAGGAAATAAAAAGGGTTTTGTTCTACAAAATGCTGAAGGAAAGATGGAGGAAAAAGGTTTACGAAAATGCACCCAGTTCTTTGCAGTTTTTCTAGAACAATTAACCTGTGCAACCACATTACTCTTGAATGGGACAGGGCTAGATTTGAAGTTTGTTTATTCTGGTATAAACTGCCTCGCAATGACTACAGGGGAATAAAAGAAATTCCCTGGAGGGTAGGCCTTATCATGTAAAGGTCCATGTGAGACATTGACATGGAGAAGAAACGAAGGGTCTACAGTCCTCCACGCGTTACTATTAGCCCCTCATTGAAAGCGCACACTTTGTGCAGTGGAAAAAGTGCTCCGGTTGGCTTGGAAACTATATAGGGCATCCGGTATTGAGGGGAAAACACTGTAGGGTAGGCACTTATATTGGAGTGGGCATCCTGAGAGTCTTGATTTGTTACTCGACCCACGATCGGTGTAGATCAGGGTAGGGTACCCGGATGGTGTGGGTGAAAGTGTACAACCTCTGCAGAGTGTAAATATATTTCAATAGCCATGTCCGCGGTCATGGACGGTTGGGAAGGTTGTTGTAGAGCGGTGCTATTTCAAAAAGGATTTTCGGAAAAGGAATGGCTTTGGAAATGTCTTGACCATGGGATGGTCGGAAAGGATACATGTTTTGACCATAGGATGGTCGGAAAGGAAGGAAAGGAGTTTAGTCATGGGATGCCCGGAAGGACGAAACAAAATGGGTGACCCAATCCTAGTGGTTTCCAAAACCTTCATATTTTTTAAAAAGGTTTTACAAAAGTTTTCAACAACGATATGTAGATGCTATATCTACAAGAGGAACTACTTTTAGAAAAGAACCTCTCTTGGAGCCCTACTACTACCATAGTTATATTGCATATCCTCTTATTGTTATTATTTTAAGGTGGTTTGCGAGTCATTCAAAGTACTCACTAGCATTGTCCCTGGCTATTAACTTGGTCAGATCTCTAGAAGAAGGTGATGTTGACGGTTATATGAGCTAGAACATTCTCCCAGTCAGCTGCCTAAAGGTTATGGCATGGCTAGGGCTCTACGCTTGATGAAGTTCCCCTGATGATTGATGATGTAGCCATACTGGCAATTAAGGTATGACAGGTATCCGTTTAAGTATTGGATGTTCACTTTGATACTTGTCGGTTATGCGCCACGACAGACTGATCATGGGATCGTGGTGTATGCATAACAGGGATTCTTGGAGGATTAATCGAAGGGCCCCACAGACTTGGTATCAGAGCCATCCTAACTGTAGGAGAACCTTAGTTAGCATGGTCGTTAGACAAAAAATTAGTTTTGGAAACACCAGCCTTCAAAAACTATTTTCTCAAAGCATTTTGAAAGAATTCTACTCCTTATCTCAGTCCAATTTAAATGATTTCGAAAATGATTTCTTCTACCTCTTGTCCAAACTTCAAACTTACGGATTTGAAATAACTAGGATTTAGAACTCGAGGAAGACAATGAGAACGAGACGAGGAGAGAGACTACCAATAAACACAAGGAGACTATAAGATCGCCCTACCGGCAGAATCCTCCTAATCAGAAGAAATCAAGTACTACACTATCGAGAATCATTCAATGACTCGACGAAGGCTTCATACGCAAGATAGTGAGTCAGGCCTTAGAACAATGACGTCTAGGATGAATACCCCTAAGATCAGGATTCCCCTATCTCGCGAGTAGTTAACTCCTTGGTTCCCCTAGTTGGTCGTGTTTGCTTGCCTAAGTGCATCATGTGCTACTTGATGTGTGCTATCTGCCAAAGACTTTGCAATCCCCTCGCTCTGTTCGCCTTATATATGTCTTCTGATGTGTTTTGACCTCTATAATATGTGACTCGAGGAGAGATAACACACCTAGTAACTTAGGCACTCCTAGTTGTTGCAGCTAATGAAAACCCAGACTAACATCGGGAGTTTATGAGAGGCAAAGCATCGCTAGAACCAGAAGTCCGACCTTGCCAAGTAAGAATCACTCGAAGACTACTCCCTAGCAGTATGGCATACCTCGTCAAACTCGATTCTCAAGACTCGTCATCAATATTGCACGCCAACATTCATCTTCCAACCATAGCAAGAATTCCCTTGAAGCCGGAAGTCTACCATTGAAGGATCTGCATCATACAAAGAAGCCACCAGACTGGCTAACAAAGACAAGAAGTGAAGACCCGACTCTACTAACCTTTGGTATATTAGAGGTTCTGACCACCTCAGGAGACTAACTATTTTAGTCGATCCCACCCAAATCAACAGGAAGTTCCTCACCAGAATGCCAGAATACTCCAAAATCTTGAAGCCAAGGATGCATCAAGACACCGAGTCTACTTCGCCCTCGAGCGGAAGCAAAATCAATAGTTCAAGTAAGGATAACCTATCCGAAGATGGATACCTCTACCCTAACTGAAGGCTAACAATAAGTATCATTAACCACTAACCTACCTAGAGTTAACTACTAAGACTTCGTTAGGAAACCACCTAACTTGGTTCACGCAATAGAACGTCTCTCGGAGATGTCAACCCAAGACCCAAGGAGACACATACTTCTGCACCATCACGCCTAGACTTCAAGACGGAAGATCTACACCATCTCGAAAGACCTCAGTGAATCTCTAAGGTGGAAAGAGTGCATCTTTCCAACTCACATCCTGAAGACTGTTTACCAAAAGATACTCTAGAAAAAGTACCAGATCTGACGTCTTCCGTCAAGCCTCAATTCCTGAGTCATCAGATGAGGAAATCACTAAAGATTTATGAAGCCCCTTTGCTACTTCAGCTGAAGATCAGCCTAAAGGACCGCAGATTCACTAACCCTGTTAGTTCTAAACCGTTTGGACAATCCGCTAATTCAACTACTCCAATAGGCTAAGTACGAATAAAAGTAATATATAAGCCTAATAACACCTAGTTCACGGATGTCATCGGATGGTTTCAACTCTAGGCAGAAGATTGCGATATCCACCGAACATCATCTGATGACTCCAAGAAGGAAGGACCTTGATAACTCCGAGCCACCCTAGTTTAACCCTAAGGGGGAAAGACTATGTCTTTCCCACAAAATAGAATAACCCTCTGCCAGAAGCAATCTCAGAAGTTAGACCCAAGGACGTAAACTAGGATACTATAATCCCTTGAGAGAGACGTCGTAAATCCTTACAGAAGGAAGACCACTCCTCACAATCCCGATTGAATCCCGCTCAACACTCGTGCATCCAAGACGATTGAAGTTCAACCTCATTGTCATAGTGACCCTGTTCAAAGACAAAGCCAACAAATTAGTACGCGAGAAACACATGGCAAAAACTCCAACACAAAATTCCCTAGCCTTACTCTCCCGAATGTCGGGACAAGATTCTTTTAAGGGGGAAAGGTCTGTAACATCCCAATTTCAGCAACCCTGATTAGTTCTCCAGAATGCAAAAATCAGGGGGAACAAAAACTTTTTCTTGTTGATTGATGTAGTGTTGCTTGATTGCTTGTCTGTGCTTATGCCTCTGAATGTGCAACATTTGATATACTCCTTGGCTCAACCTCAGTTGACAAAATCTATTTAACAAAAAAATTCTTGGCTTATGTTTCATATTACCTATTGTTATGGCATTTCAAAAACCTGAGCCAAGATGCCTTGTAACCCGAAAACCTTTTTAGTATCTAACATTATCAAAATTATAGAGATCTATAAGATCCTTATGTTTTCCAGACAGAACCTTCAAAATACTCTTACCTCTAGGTTTTCCAAAAACCATTTTATAAATCTTTTGAACTCTACTCTTCGTAGATGTACCAAGGACCTTACCTTGTTTAAACTCCAACCTATTCAAAAAACCCATCCTTACCTCAAGCTAAGCTTGATGGTTATCCTAGTAGTAGTTGATTTGTTTGTAAGATGAGTTTCCTTGATCTCCTGTTTGACTTGATTGCTTAGAAGTAGTATGAGCTACTCTAGGAGCTCATCCTCTAGGATCAAGATACTTTAAAATCCCAGAACCCTAAGCAAGAATACGAGATGGATCTGATCTCTAGCCACTAGCTGATCATATAAAACCCTTAAGCATATCAATTCTGAAGTGATCCATTCTAGAAGTTTCCAAGTAAATGAAGACCAATATCAAGCATGGATATATTCTACCCAATCTACACTTCAACATCATCCACTTGATGATGCTTTCATACCTTGCAACCCATCAAAAACATCCCCACTCATATTCTAGTCAAAAACCCTAAATCTACTAAATTTGACCAAGTTTGGAAACTGTTTTAACATCACTTCTTTGAATGCCTCTCTTTCTCAACCCTTGTGCATTTTGGTAATGCACTTGAACCATCTTGTAAAACATCATAAGGACTACCAAGGCCCACTTTTTACCTTGGCTATATAATCCTCCAAACCACTTATTCTTGATGGTTTTGCAGACAAGAATATAATAACTTCTGCAAATCTTATCAACTAGCCTACTTTGGAAGAAGCTCACACCTCCATGCTATCTTCCTTGGACCAACTCCCTACAAGATTGTGTTATACTCATAAAGGTCTTACAATACCTACTTAACTTGTTCCAGGTGGATCCTTGTGCTTCTAAAACCCACATGGTTTTGAAGGCTTTTTGACAATATGTTATGGCACACTTATCTTATTAAAAGTTTGGAATCAATCCGTGGAGAGCTCAAGCATGATCAAGCTCAAACCTCTAGACCATGAGGATATACATCACTTGGTCTATCCATACATATATTCCATGCCCCAAGGGGAGTTCTGAGCTCCAAGACCCAACAAGATTTTGATGGTATGAAAATAACATCACCCTAGATCCTCTAACCCTTGTTTCCTACAAAAATCAATTTTGATTCTCAACACCAAAGGTTGAAATGGATAGATACACCTTATGGAAATAATATACCTTTTTTTAAAGATTTACAAATTTTATCACTAATTATTATGGAACAAAACCTAGTTAATCTCTTAAATTGACAAAAACTCCAAAACCTAATCTATAAAAGAAAGTCTGAATTTCTACAGAACACATCACCATATTAAGGCACATTTGAGGCCTATATATCATACTCTATCCTCCCACTTCAAAAATAAATATTTTTGAAGAGCTTTAATAATTCTTTTTGCCCTTTTTCCTAAATGGAAGAAACAATAAAATAAATGTGTTAAATACTTTTAGGCCCCTATAAATCTTGAGAAAATTCCCCGATATGTGATATGTTATTTAGGACCATCTCACATCAAAAACCAACAATGTGCAATGTAAAAATATCAAATGAGCTTCTAAAAACTACTTCTATACTTCTTGAATAAATGACTTTAAGTGGACTTAAGATCCTCTGAAAAATCCCAAATAATTCCTAGGATTATATCTTGACCTCACCTAGATACTAGTACCGTTTCCCCACCTTGTCAAGAGTAATTTTCTTGACTTGCTTCATAATCATAAATTGGGTAAATAATTGAAATACTGCAAATCCCTCCTTGTAAAACCCCTCAAGCCTCCACTAACTTGGCCAACCAAGCTTGCAGAACACCTCTCACCCCTCCTGGTCGAAATACACTGTATCAGACCCCGTCCCTCTGCCCTATGATCTTGGAAGAAGAGAGAAAGAACCATCTTTATTAAACCATGTGATTAAAGGCAACAAAAACCCCACTGCCCCTCTACCCTATGCACGACCTCAGAGGCCCACCCCTCACCTCTCCACTGCCACACTCCACCAACTAGAAGGCCTTCCCTCTCCTCCCATGCCCTAAGTGAACATAGTCCACAGTACACTTCTCCCTTTGATTTAAAAGGTCCATAGGCAACCACAACACCTCCCCTTCGGATCATTTGCCCCGAACCTATCCCACTTACCTCCCTTAGGCTCCCCTCCTCCTCCACTGCCTTGTCTTTCCCGAGAAAGGAAGACAATGGCCTCTCGGCCAACCTCCAAGATCTGAGCATAGCTCCTTCTACTCCGCTCCCCTCTCCTTGCATGTGTAATTTTTGAGATCCCCATGTTCCCCTGAAGCTAACCATGCTCGCCTCTTGCTCTAGGACGACCCCTGGAAGCATCCCCAGTGAGCTCCCGAATGCCCTCCACGGCCTTTATCGTGCGAGCAAGCTCCGAGCGCCAATCCCCATGTTGCCGCACCTCGCCGAAGTCGCTGGCCTGCACCGCATCGACCTACAGCCTTCTCTTCGCCGGAAAACCCTCCCAAGTGAGCCCCTGCACCGCCCCCGCTCGCCTCTAGGGTTCTGCCGCCGCCAGACCTTTCTGTGAGGATGACGATGGAGAACCGCTCGATTCCCCTTGATCGGACGGACTCTGTGCCCCCATACCTCTTCGCCTCGGTCCCTCGCTGACCCGCGGGCCCGACCTGGCGGGTTCAAAACCGTGCCCCCGCGCACGAGTGTCACACGGGTGGGCCGCTTCTTCCCCTGGATGGCCCAATTGCTCCATATCCAGCAGGGCTGGCCTTTATCCTTTTTAGTTGTTAATTTAAATCTAGCTTTGAAAGTTGTCTATTGGTTTAAATCAAAATAAAAATGAAAACGACCATATTATTCCAAGATCTAATTTTGTACATGTTTCCTGATAAACCCTATAACATGCAGTACCAAGACTTGGACCAAAATAATAATACTTAAATTCTGGAAATTAATCCACTAGCAGCATCTATTTTAGTAAATTCATTCTCCACTGAGTTATACATATCCAAATTGAATGAAACAAGGTCACTTAGGTAGATAAATGGAATACCCATCTGTTGGCCTTGGCCCCATGCCAAATGGAGTCTTATTTTTATTATGGTAAAAATAACAAAATCCCTCCTTTTCTGACTTCAGAAAAATCCAAGGGCAGATCTATAAAGCCTATTAAGTTGATTCCAACTCTCAATGATGTGATACAATAATACATACCAAACCCTAGGAGATCCAGATTTATTGACATAATAATATTTTATAGGGAATTAAACCTTTCTACCTTGTGTAGTTTCACCAAATAAATCCTCGAAGAAGCTCGGCAACTCCAAAAATGGTGATTCCAATTCCTAAAGAAAGGTATTGGTGATACCTATCCAATTCCCTTGACCCCATACTATTGAGATCATAAAATAAATACAGTGAAAAAGGCTTTTTGCTTATAGAATTGACTTTGGGAATTTCTCAAGGGAGTTCTGCTAAATATTTTGAGATGAATCCAACTCACAAAAATCTTAAACACCAAAGTCCACCAAAACCTCTCAGGACAAATTTATTTGAGGTCCATATCTTGCCTAGTGATTTATTCACCTAAACTAGAGGTTATTTCACAAGAAAAATCATAAATAAATATAGAAAATTGATAAAATCATGATACCACTTTTGTTGGTCTTGTTATTCCAATACCTACCTGATGGTATCATTTTTGTACATTGATATCTTACAGACCCAAGCCCTAGTTCAAAACCCCCTTATTAGGTGGTATTGGACTTTTAAAACACAAAGGAGGTTCCCCAAATGCTTTTCCATTACTTCTAATTGCAACAAACTCAATCTATAAATACCTACTGAAGTGAATAATGTGTTGAATGCTTGTTTGATGTAATGATGCTTGTATGCTTTGTGTTGATTATGGCTTTGTCTACTTGCATGTGTTATCTTGACGATGATAGTTGCGATTATATCGGAGACCAGAAGAAGTGGTTATTATTGGATTATTATGGTTTTCTCAGAAGAAGTCCAGGGACATATATTGCCATATTTCTGATCACAGCAAGCCACCTTCTTGCTCATAAGCCTTGTCCTATTGTTTTACTTATGCGTGTTTACCTACTTTTAGGAAACTGCATTGTTTTATTATATGATGAGTTATCTCTTGTAGTGGCTTGGCTCCTCCAAACCATTACGCAATGGTACTACCAAGTACAACCCCCTCAATGACACCTAATTGTCCCTAGTATGGTAGATGGTCGAATACACCATACCCCTTTGGAGACCATGATTTAGCCGAAGCAAAGCTCTAGGATGGGAAGACCACAGAAAAGTTTACAAAATGTTTTATGATGAAACCTTGGTGAGGTTAGACCTATGAAGAGATATTTGAGGAAATAAAAAGGGTTTTGTTTTAAAAAATGCTGAAGGAAAGATGGAGGAAAAAGGTTTACGAAAACGCACCCGATTCTTTGCAGTTTTGCTAGAAGAATTAACCTGTGCAACCACATTACTCTAGAATGGGACAGGGAAGGATTTGAAGTTTGCTTATTCTGGTACAAACTGCCTTCCAACGACTACAGGGGAATAAAAGAAAATCCCTGGAGGGTGGGCCTTCTCATGTAATGGTCCATGTGAGACATCAACCTGGAGAAGAAACGAAGAGTCTACGAGACTCCACGCGTTACTATGAGCCCCTCATTGAAAGCACACACTTTATGCAGTGGAAAAAGCGCTCTGGTTGGCTTCGGAACTATATAGGGCGTCCCGGTGTTGAGGGGAAAACACTCATAAGGTAGGCACTTATATTGGAGTCGGCATCCGGAGAGTCTTGATCGGTTACTCGACCCACGATCGGTGTAGATCAGGGTAAGGTACCCGGATGGTGTGGGTAAATTGTACAACCTCTACAAAGTGTAAATCTATTCGAATAGCCGTGTCCACGGTCATGGACGGTTGGGAAGGTTGCTATGGATCGGTGCTAGTTTTGTTTTCAAAAAGGATTTTTGGAAAAGCAATGGCTTTGGAAATGTTTTGACCATGGGATGGTCGAAAAAGATACATGTTTTGACCATTGGGTGGTCGGAAAGGAAGGAAATGAGTTTCATTGGATGACCGGCAGGACAAAACAAAATGGGTGACCCAATCCTAGTGGCTTCCAAAACTTTCATATGTTTTAAAAAGGTTTTACAAAAGTTTTCAACAATGATACGTAGATGCTACATCTACAAGAGAAACTACTTTTAGAAAAGAACCTCTCTTGGAGCCCTCCTACTACCATAGTTATATTGCATATCCTCTTATTGTTATTATTTTAAGGTGGTTTGCGAGTACATTTAAAGTACTCACTAGCATTGTTCCTGGCTATTAACTTGGTCAGATCTAAAGAAGAAGGTGATGTTGACGGCTATGCGAGCTAGGACGTTCTCCCTGTCAGCTGCCTATAGGTTAAGGCATGGCTACGGCTCTACGCTTGATGAAGTTCCGCTGATGATTGACGATGTAGCCATACTAGAAATTAAGGTGTGACATGTATCCGTTTAATTATTGGATGTTCACTTTGATACTTGTCGATTATGTTCCATGACAGACTGATCGTGGGATCACGGTGTATGCATAACAGGGATTCTTGGAGGATTAATCTGGGGTCCCCACAACAAGAGTCATCGTTGAATATGTGGGAGTCAGGCTGCATTATTGATTGGAGAGGGGTCTCGATCATGTCTGCATTATTCGCGAATGTAGGGTGACATACTTAAGGGATATCGACACCATTTGGAGCAAATATGTTTCATATAAAGAATTAAGAAAGCGCTAGAATCATTTTGGTGGAAACCGGAATTGTTTCGGGTGAAATTGCAGAAACTAGTTCTGTAATGCCCCAGTTTTAGTTAATCTTATATTTAGGGTTGATTGCGCATTCACGAGAATCATCTTTTAAATTGCATGCAAAAGAAATAAATCAAAACTCCTAAAACCTTAGCTTCCTCTTTCTCTCAAATCGGTTTAAAACGGTTTTGAATTTCGAAAACTACGAAATTTATGGAGCCCATATGGACTAAGAGGTCCCCACAATATTTTATTAGTTTTATAAAAGCCTCTGGTATTTTTGAAATACCCAAAACAAGTTTGAAATTGAATTACAAAAGAGAAAATAGAAACTAAAAAGGGAAAAAGCTTTTGTTAAAAAAAGTGAGCCAGCAGCCAACAGGCCAGCCCATTCCTTCTGTCCTTCCCTCTCTACCGTGCGTGCAGCAGCTTCCCGCAGCCTAGCGTGGCCCAGCCAGCCCACCGCGGCCCACATACCGTTTCAGCCTTATGTTCCTCATCGTCTTCGGCGATGACGAGAAGCAGCTCGGTGTCCCGAGCGCCGCCCTTGATCTCGGTTGCGTGCTGCGATGCACGCCGCCGATGGTGCAAGGAGAAGATAAGCCCACCGTTGTCATGTCCCTCTCCCCCTTGCCCTCTCACTCCCCCCCACCTCTGTCTCGCTCTCTCGCTGCGCGCCAAAACCCTAGCTACCAGGCTTCGCTATTCGTCGTCGTCTCCGGCCGCCCTAGTCCCCGCTGAGGCCACAGCTAGGTCCGCCATCGTCCTCTCGTTCTTTCCTTCTAAGCTTCGCAAGCCGGCGTGCTCCCAATCGCCTGAATCGAGGTCGTCTTCTCCGACCCCGACGGAGCTCTCCGCCGTCAATTCTCGCATCTCCGGCCTCCCCGATCCTCGTCGTCCCCCCAGTTCGCTTCATGGTGAGCTTTTGAACCTCCATGTGTCCTCCTTTCTCCCCCTAATGCTCTGTGCTCGCTGCTCGCCGCAGACCCACAAGGACCACCTCCGCCGCTTGTCGAGGACGTCGCTCCGGTGACCAAATCCTGGCGGCACCACCGCTACCTTTCTCACCTTGCTTCGTTGGATCAAACGCACCCAGCCGCGCTAGCCCGCTCGCCCCCGAAGACCGTTCCCGCCACCGTCTGGCTGGCTGCCGATGACGTGACGTCACGATGACATCGTGCCAACGTGGCACTGGCGTGGCCATGGGTCCCCCTTTGACCGCTGACCACCATGGTGGCAACTGAGGTGTCCAGGGCCCCTCTGTCATCCACTGTTTGTAAGTGTTTCCCTAGTGAAAAATACCCCCACCCCGGTGCTAACGTCATAATGACACAGTTAACCTTTTTATAATTGTTTTAATAATTGCAGAAAAATGATAAATACTAGAAAATCATTATCTTTTATTCTATAATTCAGAAAAATACAAATAATATATCAAAATGTTCATAAAAACAAGATCTACACTTTAGCATCAATATAATGCATTGTTAAGCAACTTAAATGACAAGTTTAATTAGAGAACGAAATCAACCCCTCACAAGTGTTCCGGGGTTTCCCCTGTCCTAGGTTTTGTACCCTTCGGACCCTATTTAAAATGGCCAACCATGCCCTAGGGTTTCATTTCAACACAAATTAATTTTTCATATCATATCCTTGCTTGAGAATTGCATCGATGCCATGTTTTGATTGTTTCCTTTTCTTTCTGGTGATTGCTACTTCTGGGTAGAATATGATATCGAGATCTAAGACCAAGATCAACACCATCGAAGATCGACGAACTATACTTGACCAACTATAATCAAATCAAGTACAAGGCTTCTGAAGATCTTCATCTGGGTATCAACAAAGAAGGCAAGGATAGCCCCACCATTATACAATCCTATGATTTCGAAAGTATATCATTATTGCCATGTAGCATACGTTTCTACTGTGGTCTTTTGTCGATAGATAGAGTATCCTATCTGTTGCATTACTCCCTTGATCTTAAATTACCTGATCCACTGCTCCTAGCATAACTAGGTTTGGCTTGTCTACACTGCTAGAGCATTTATCTATGTCCTGCTTAGCCATGCATAGCTGTCAGTGTTGGTTCATTCAGAAGATGTACCAAATGCAGAGAATCTAGTATGATAGGAGATCAAGGTATATCGATGAGGTAAGATCAGTGGTAAAGGTTAAACATGCTAAGGATTGTATGGGAGGCCATAGTGGGATGTGGTTTTTGTACTCCCATTCTCTCCACCACTAGGAACCAAGTTCTTGCCTTTGGACCAAGACGAGCGTACAGCCACACAGGGTTTATGGGGGCCTCTCGACTGACTAACTTTCCTAGTAGATTCCATGAGTCACATAGTTCGGGTGTTCAATTCGCCATGCATTCTGGATCTTCTCGAAGGCGGTGAAGGAGGTGCATTCATACAGGTAGGTAAGCATGGCCGGGGTCGCTTGGGGTGGATGGAGCCCCTGGTAAACCAACCTCGCCCACATCTCTAGGGACCAACTTTGGAATTTGACCCGTTACGGTGGAACCATCCTTAGGGCGTGTCTCATGGTCTCGACGAAAGCAAGGTAAAGGTCGTGTCTAACCACCCACTGTCGGCCTTCCAAGGAAGAGGGCTAATGATCTAGCATTAAGAGTCAGTTAGTATGTGTGGGTAAAGTTGTGCACCCCTGCAGGGTTAAATCTTTCGAAAAGCCGTGTTCACGGTTATGAATGCTTGGTGACCGAATTCTAAGATCATACATAACTGTAACCTAATCGTAAAACTTGACAGTTCAACGTGTGCTTAAGGATGCTTCCTCATGGGTCCGAGGGGGTGATCCTAGTTGTGAGATGAGGATTACTTTGGTGGATATCAAGATGATGATCAACTCTTCGGAGATGTCACTCTCTTATCCCCTTTTAAAATATTCTGATTAGACGAGATTCTTCTCCCTATTGTTTTATAAACAAAGATGGCTTTATGCAAAATAACCCCACCAGCCATAAGTCTTGCAGAGTACACTCTGTACTCACCCTTGCTTTGTTGATATTTTTGTAGTAGAGTAAGTGTTCCCTTGAAGACAAGTTTGGTACAACATCGACACCGACGAGTATCTTGGTGTTCCCGGCCGGCAGCCTGGAATCTATGGGCTGGGACATCATTGTTATGCTTCAGGCCTCTTAGGCCATTTGTTAAGTTTCTTATATCTAATAGCATAATTTGCCTTTCGTTGTTTGATGTTTGTGGTTAGTGACCTCTGCTTGTAATAATTTGGTTCTTCGATCAGTTATGAGCTTGCTGTAATAACTTTTGTGTCGCATGGTTACTGTTGTGTTACCGATTTCTCACTGGATATCCTCGAGCTCTAGGTTAAGCTTATGTCAGGCTAAGGTCTGGATTTGTTGAGCCCTGATCCTAGGGTTGTAACAGTTGTTGGTATCAGAGCAGTACCGACCGTAGGAAAACCTTTCTATTGGTTGATGTTGAGTCTAGTGTTTGTGAAAACTACTTTGAAGATGAAAAGTATTTGTGAAAACTCTAGTATGCTTCTTTTGCTCCTTATCCAGTTTCGCTCTAACTCTGGGTCATCTTACCTTGTGTTGATTTGGGAAAAGTTTTGATATCTCTTCTAGTCTTTCAAAACTTAGGTGCCTTTTGGGCATGTCGTTTCTAAGCCAATTGACCTAGTGTTGAGTTCCCTAGAGTTGTGTGTGTTGTGAATTCATTATGTTTCCTTTTCTCTGCTTCGTCTGAGAGATTCCTTTCTTCATGATCGCTCTACCTTATGGACCCACAATATTATATTGTAGGATCCATAGTGTTATGTTCTAGGCTTCGAGGTTTCCTTTCACCTCGTGTGCCTCCTTTCTATTTGTTTGGGTACTTCAGAAGTTCTTTCTTCTCTTGGAAGGTACCTCGTGATTACTATCTTGCAGTGTAAGTTGTGTCACTCAAGTAGTAGTTACTTTTTTCTCGGGTTTTAACCCTTGGACTTGAACCGAAGATCCCGGATTGTTCTGGATTCTCATGTTACGAATCTTGTACATGAAGCTGATCTTTAATCCAAGATCCATTCCATTGACCCCTGTTTCTAATGTTCAAACATTACCTCGGGATGGCTGGTACTACAATTCTAGCCTTCAAGCTTGTGGTGATTGTCGCGATTGAATTGTGACAATTAAGGACTTCCCCTACCACTAGCTATGGTAGATGTTCTTTAATGGAACCAAATATATCACGACAAGAGTACTCCTTGAGAGTCTAACATCTATATTCGTGACTCTACCACACCCTCCCATGCATTGGTTTTCGGAAGATTGATAATCTGTGCATCCACATCTCGGGATTCTATCCTGAGCATGTTCCTTTTCCCCTTGTTTCCAACCTCTGTCTATCAGTTGGTAGCCAAGTAGTAATTTGCATTGGTGTCTTTCGATGCAAGATACTCTGGTGGTCCATCAAGACAAACCATTTCGGGATGTTAGGAGAAACAAACTCTAGTACCTTGTCATATCTAGGACCAGGTCAAAGTGTTGTAATCCGCAAATCAAAAAGCATTGATTAGCTTCAGTTATGTTCTACCTTAAAGTATCACACTCTTCTATAATAAGAGGTTATGCTGAGTTTCATAACCCTCTTAATGAAGTGATGCTCTTACACATAATTACCCACCCTTCCTCCGAGCTTTCATGCTCGTGAATGATGCGTGTGTGTAATAATGTTGTCGTCTGAGATTCTTAGCAATCATTATTGATTTGTACCTCAACAAGCACATTTCTGTTATTCTTAGCATGATGGTTAGCCTATCACTAAGCTAATTTTAACGCTGCTACCAAGTCCATTATTCTGGTACACTCTCTTTAGTCAAAGAGTTAGGCTTACGCCGAAGCTCTGAGACTAAATCTTCTTGCCTTACCAAGCAAGTTTCCTCTCGAACTAAGTGACATATCGGTGGTTCATGCTATTCTAAATGCCTACTACAAGTTCTTGAGAAAGCAAGTTCTCTGAACTGCTTCTTTCTCCCAGGATCCATGCTAGATACCCTTGAAGTAGTTGGTTGAGCTTAACCAACAACTTGGAGAGTTGTAAGACAAAAGTTCTATATGATTTAGTTCATGTTAAAGGGATGTATAGTCTTGTTTGTGCTGAAGAAAGATAGTATTCCCTTCGTGGCTATGTTATCTGCCCCCGCCTTTGATTTGATTTGGGTTATCGTCAAATCAAACTAAGTTCCAAGGACTATCTTGATGATGTTGCTACTCGTGATGTTTCACTTGAGTACATCTTCATATCCTTTGGTCTGACCAATACTTTGCCTTGTTCAAGTAACCTATGAGTACATCATCTTGGAGTATCCAGATAAGTTTGTTGTTGAGCCCATCGAAAATATCATTATCTTCTCCATACTAGAACAAATTCATATGGAACATTTGGCATTAATGTTGGAAAACTTTTAAGAGCCTTCGCCGAGTTATCTCGAAGAATGTGTTTTGGATGTTTGAACTAACCTTCTCTGATTCACGTGCAAATGCCGAAAGATGTCGGCGTGGACTCGAGAAAAGTTATCTTTGTTTCCCCGGGAAATCATTTCAAGTCAGTCACGCATGTGCGAAGTACTCTTTATATGGTAGGTTGATACCTTTCCATCTCGAGAACATCCTCTGAGCACGTTGAGCCACTTATGATTTGTCATGGAAGAGAAGAAGTTCTATAAACTTCAGTATCCTCCTAAATGTCTCCCAACAATAAGGATCCAGTTGTGTTCCGCGTAAACACTTTATGTAGGAGCAATTATCTTTCGGGTAACTTGTAAATACATGGGTGTCGCAACCTAGCTCATTCATTTGGAACTTAACACTGTAGCCCATGTCTTGAGAATCCAGTAACTTTATCCTCGTGGTAAATGTTGCAAGTCTTCTATTCAGACATGCTGAGTCTGAAGTATCATTTCACCTAACCAGAGCTGAATCTCAAGAAGCAACAATGGTTGGTGTTCTTCAAGGTTTTGACCAAGGTCTCCTTGTAAACCCGACAAGATTGATGTAATGGTTGACACAACTAGTTGGAAAGCCTATTGTCAAATTCTCTTGAATCAGCAAATAACAACGACTTTTCATGAGGCATCTTCTATGAGTTAGTTATAGGAGTTGTTCTTATGGTTTCCTTTATATCCGAAGTCCGACCTTTACTTGATGGTTGCTTTATCCAACATCAAGGAGAACATTTAAAGTAGTGTTGCTAAATGTCTCTCGGTCGATCCTCCAGACCCTTTTATGTTGGCAAGCGTTTGTTATGCCAAGTAATTGAAGTATGAGAATGAAGTTTCTTTTTCCTCGTGTCATCAGGAATCTTCTTACTTAATCATCTTGGTGGTGTAAAGTGACATCACGATCTTTGGCAAAGATTTTGATAAACCTAGATGAATAAAGAGTTTCCTTCAGTTCCTCTAACATGTTTGAAGAGTGACTATGATTTTGGTAATCATTAGTTCCTCTTGTTACACGTTCCTTGTGACTCTTATGAGTCCTCGCCACAAACCAACCTTTCTGTCTTAACCTTCTGTTGAATGAAAAGTGACTCTTCTGTATCAAAAGTAATTCAACAGCTTTGTTATCTATTTCTCCGTATCCTTGGAAGCTCTACTTAAGCCACCCAGTAGAGTTTCATATTTCGAAGTCTGTGGTCATGATCTTTCTGTTGGAGGCTTTCCTTTTCAGAAGCTTGAACTCTTCTGAAGCTCCATGGTCTCAATCTTTATGAAGACCATTTTTCTAACAACTTGAACCATCTCCTCTTGTTTTCCTCTATTACCTTGACATGTTTTATGCTCGTCACCTCAGAGTTGTTTTGAACACTCGTTCATGAGTTGACCATGACATACTTTGTGTGTTGTTTAGGGTGTTTCCCTCTTATCTTTAGAGTGACCCTGTTTATTTCTCCCTCTGTCTCACTTCCTACCTTTGGAATCTCGGGTCGAGATTCTCGTAAGGGGGATAGAGTTGTAACGCCCCAGTTTTAGTTAATCTTATATTTAGGGTTGATTCTGCATTCATGAGCATCATCTTTTAAATTGCATGCAAAAGAAATAAATCAAAACTCCTAAAACCCTAGCTTCCTCTTTCTCTCAAATCAGTTTAAAGGGTTTTGAATTTCGAAAACTACGAAATGCATGGAGCCCATATGGAGTAAGAGGGCCCCACAATATTTTACTAGTTTTATAAAAGCCTCTGGTATTTTTGAAATACCCAAAACAAGTTTCAAATTGAACTACAAAAGAGAAAACATAATCTAAAAGGGAAAAAGCTTTTGTTAAAAAAAGCGAGCTAGCAGCCAACAGGCCAGCCCATTCCTTCTATCCTCCTCTCTCTACCGCGCATGTATCAACTTCCCCTGGCCCAGCGCGGCCCAGCCAGCGCACCGCAACCCGCCTACCGTTTCAGCCTTCTGTTTCTCGTCGTCTTCGACGATGACGGGAAGCAGCTCCGTGTCCCGAGCACCGCCGTCGATCACAGTTGCGCGCTATGATGCGCGTCGCCGATGCCGCGAGGAGAAGATAAGCCCGCCGCTGCCGTTCCCCTCTTCCCCTTGACCGCTCACTCTCCCCCACGCCTCTATCTCACTCTCTCGCTGCCCGCCGAAACCCTAGCCGCCAGGCCTCGCTGTTTGTCATCGTCTCCGGCCGCCCTAGTCCCCGCTGAGGCTATAGCTAGGTCCGCCGTTGTCCTCTCGTCTTTCTCCGCTAAGCTTCGCAAGCCGGCGTGCTGCCAATCGCCCGAATCGAGGCTGGCTTCCCTGACCCCTATGGAGCTCCCCGTCGTCAATTCTCACGTCTCCGGCCTCCCCGATCCTCGCCGTGACCCTAGTTCGCTTCATGGTGAGCTTCTGAACCTCCCTATGCCCTCATTTCTCCCCCTAACACTCTTTGCTCGCCACTCGCCACATACCCGCAAGCAGCGCCGCCACCACTTGTCGAGGACGTCGCTCTGGTGACCAAATCCTGGCGGCGCCACCGCTACCTTTCTCGCCTTGCTTCGCTGGATCAAACGCACCCAGCCGTGCTAGCCCGCTCGCCCTCGAACGCCGTCCCCACCACTGTCTGGCCGTCTGCCGGTGACGCGACGTCATAGTGACATTGTGCCAACGTGGCGCTGACGTGGCCATGGGTCCCCCTTTGACCGCTGACCACCACGGTGGCAGGTGAGGTGTCTAAGGGCCCCTCTGTCAGCCACTGTGTGTAAGTGTTGCCCCAGTGAAAAATGCTCCTACCCCTGTCCTGATGTCATAATGACGGAGTAAACCTTTTTTATAATTCTTTTAATAATTGCAGAAAAAGGACAAATACTAGAAAATCAATATCTTTTATGCTGTAATTCAGAAAAATACAAATAATATATCAAAATGTTCGGAAAAACAAGATCTACACTTTAGCATCAATATAATGCATTGTTAAGCAACTTAAATGACAAGTTTAATTAGAGAACGAAATCAACCCCTCACAGGTGTTCCGGGGTTTCCCCTGTCCTAGGGTTTGTACCCTTCGGACCCTGTTGAAAATGGTCAAGCATGCCCTAGGGTTTCATTTCAACACAAATTAATTTTTCATATCATCATCCTTGCTTGAGCATTGCATCAATGCCATGTGTTGATTGTTTCCCTTTCTTTCCGGTGTTTACTTCTTCCCGGTAGAATACAGTATCAAGATCGAGATCGAAGACCGAGATCAACACCATCGAAGATCGACGAACAATACTTGACCAACTATAATCATGTCAAGTACAAGGCTTCTGAAGATCTTTATCTGGGTATCAACAAACAAGGCAAGCATAGCCCCACCATTATACAATCTTATGATTTCAAAAGTATTTCATTCTTGCCATGTTGCATACGTTTCTACTGTGGTCTTTTGTCGATAGATAGAGTATCCTATTTGTTGCATTCCTCCATTGAGCTTATATTACCTGATCCACTGCTCCTAGCATAACTAGGTTTGCCTTGTGTGCACTGCTAGAGCTTTTATCTGTGTCTTTCTTAGCCATGCATAGCTGTAGTGCTGGTTCATCTAGAAGATGTACCAAATGCAGAGAATCTAGTATGAAAGGAGATCGAGGTATACTGATGAGGTAAGATCAGTGGTAAAGGTTAAACATGCAAAGGCTTGTATGGGAGGCCACGGTGGGATGTGGTTTTTGTAGTCCCATGCTCGCCACCACTAGGAACCGAGTTCTTGCCTTTGGACCAAGACGAGCGTACAGCCACACGGGGTTTATGGGGGCTCTCGACTCACTAACTTGCCTAGTAGATTCCATGAGTCACATAGTTCAGGAGTTCCATTCTCCATGCATTCTGGATCTTCTTGAAGGCGGTGAAGGAGGTGCATTCATACAGGTAGGTAAGCGTGGTCGGGGTTGCTTGGGGTGGATGGAGCCCCTAGTAAAGGTCGTGTCTAACCACCCTCTACCGGCCTTAGGGCATGACTCATGGTCTCTAGGGACCGACTTCGGGATTTTACCCGTTACGGCGGAACCATCCTTAGGGCATGACTCATGGTCTCGGCGAAGGTAAAGGTCGTGTCTAACCACCCTCTGCCGGCCTTCCAAGGAAGAGGGCTAATGATCTAGCATTAAGAGTTGGTTAGTACGTGTGGGTAAAGTTGTGCACCCCTGCAGGGTTAAATCTTTTCGAAAATCCGTGTTCACGGTGATGAACGGTTGGTGACCAAATTCTAAGATCATAGAGAACTATAACCGAATCGTAAAACTTGACAGTTCAACGTGTGCTTAAGGATGCTTCCTCATGGGTACGAGGGGGTGATCCTAGTTGTGAGATGAGGATTAATTTGGTGGATATCAAGATGATGATCAATTACTTTGTAGCAGAGTAAGTGTTCCCTTGAAGACAAGTTCAGTACGATATTGACACCGACGAGTAGCTTGGGGTTCCCGGCCGGCAGCCTGGAATCTATGGGCTGGGACGTCATCGTTATGCTTTAGGCCTCTTAGGCCATTTGTTAAGTTTGCTATATCTAATAGCATAATTTTCCTTCCGTTGTTAGATGTTTGTGGTCAGTGACCTCTGCTTGTAATATTTTGGTTCTTCGCTCAGTTATGAGCTTGCTGTAATAACTTTTGTGTCGCATGGTTACTATTGTGTTACCGATTTCTCACTGGATATCATCGAGCTCTAGGTTAAGCTTATGTCAGGCTAAGGTCGGGATTTGTTTAGCCCTGATCTCGGGGGTGCTATAGGTTCTGCATGTGATATTGAAATGTTGCAGGGGGTTTTATTTGAATGTTTGTTAATTAAAGTAATTGACAAAGAATTATAAATAAAATAGTTTTATTTATTGAGAGCTTGCATTAAATTTGGTGGAAATTTAATGGAGGTCAGTGGAATTTTGAGTGGGAGGCCAATTATGTGAGTGGGAGCTCCACCCACATCAATGTGGAAAAGGTGGGGGCACCTTCTTTGGCCACCGGACATGGTGAGGGGCTGCCCCCCTCTCCCTATAAAAGGCCCCCACTCCCTCCTCTAATCTTACACCTCCTCATGATGGATCACTCTCTCCCTCTAGTTATTCCCCATGGTCTCGGATTAGCGAGATACATGTTCCCGGTGGCTTTATCTGGAAAGGAGTTGCTGCTTCCGCTGCTTTGCTGGAGCGAGGGATGGAGGTTGTCGGGGTACTAGACATGTGTGCAATCACGGATGCACCACTACTTTGCGGTGCTGGACTTGGTGGTGCTGGACTTGCTGGAGCTGGATCTGATGGACGTGCTGGAGCTGAACCTGCTGGACTTGCTGGACTTCATCACAATCTTGAGATCGGCAAGTGTACGACTACATAATCCATGAGTTCCATCTCACAAAGCTTTGTTGTCTTCGAGGGTATGTTCTCTATGGATGTATATCCACCCATTGCTTGTATCTAGTAGATAGATCTTGGCGTATAATAGTTCCCATCATAGGAAAACTGTTGTTTTCTATGCTGCGAACCCAACAGTGGTATCAAAGCCTGATCTATGCGTAGGTTCTTTGCACGGGTAGTACACATATGTTTATATGTGGGCAATGATGATCATGTTATTGCTTCTTTCATGTATTTTGGATATCGGTCGCATAGTGGGATGACGTAGCCCAGACCAACTTTACATGTCATCGCACATGAGACCGGTTCCACGACTGACATGTAACTAGTTTTGCATAAGTGGCTAGCGGGTGTCTATCTCTCCTACTATAGTCAATATCTGATTTACAACGAGTTGCTAATAAATTAGTTATGATCATTCTAGTTCCATGTTTGTAGGTAAGGCCGGTTCTATCTCCGAAAGCCCTAAGCCACGTAAAACTCGCAATAGATAAATCAGAGGCGTCTAGTTTAGATTGTTGCTAGGCTTGTGTTATGATATGGTAATGTTGTAAGTTGATGTATAGTTTATACCCTTACAACACACCTAACGTGTAAGTTCCATAGACCTTGGCCTTACACACAAAGGAATGATAGAGATCATACCACGATGCACATGATGGTGATCAAATGCATGGACCATATCATTCCACTTTACACATCTAATGTTTGCATCTTATATTGCTAGTTTGGCGTTTTAGTATCATTGTAAGATGATCCCTCATTTAGGTATTAAGATATAAATGTGTTATCCCTTAAGTATGCACCGTCTATGTTTCGCCGCTTCAAGACATCACGTGATGATCGGGTGTACTTGAATCCACGATCATATTTCGGGTGTAAGATAGTTTTACACTCGCGAGTACTAAGGTTCTTACTTGGTGAGCCTAGCATGTACAGACATGGCCTCAGAACCCGGACCGAAAGGATAAGCATGAGTCATATAGTTCATATGATGCCCATATTAATGCTCGCCTTTGAAGCTACACCAACTCACGTGATGATCGGACTTGGTGTACTGGATTTGGTTCATGTTATCTCCAAAAAGACACGAGGGATGTCGTTTTTGAGAGGGGGTTCATTTCTAATTTTTATTAGTCGAACTCAATTGGTTATAAACTAAATCAAAGTGAATTTGCATAATTTGTTGTAGTCATTGACATATGTTTACTACCTTATGCTAGGTTTTAATTGAGATAATAGAACTGGTATCGTATTGTTTTGAATGTCATTTTTTAGAAGTCATATTGCAAACTTTTAGCAAATTCTATTTACTCCATGAAGTTTAATAGTTAATATTAATCAAGAGTAAGAATTCTAATGTTAGTATCTAAAGTATCATGTTTGCCTCCATGATTCTTGATATTCAAAAGTTATTTTTAATATCGATGTTATCTAGGAGCTGAAAGAATTGTTTCAGAAGCCATCATGCATGGAAGATATTTTGATATCTGAAACAATGTTTATGGTTGCAATATGATAGAGTATAATTTGGCAAAGTACATGTTCTCACATTGTATGAGAATTTGTGAATGTTGGAGACGCTAGAAAGTGCAAGTACAGAGGTATTAGTATTATACTATACATGCTTTGGACTATGTGTCACATGTATGGCGCCACTGTTGATGTTGATAGAATTTTTTTAAAGAAAAAGGAAATGCTGAAAGAGAATCTATAAAATATTTGGCAGAAAATATAAGACTGGTAATGTCCAGCTAAGTTATGTAGATGATATACATGTTATGGTTGTATTCTTTGCTTGCTAAACAATGTGGTTCTTTGGTATTAGATACCGAATTGGTTGGTATGAAATATCATACAGAACGACACAAGTCATGAACTACAATGGCCTAAGTAACTAGCAAAAGAACATGTGATGATGTTCATCGAAAAAATAAAGTGTTATTCTAATTTTCGTTCACATCAGAGCTTGCCTTCAAGATTTGTTTAAATAATTGTTATTTTGTTCCGGTATAATGAGAACAATAGTTGTTGAAATAGTTACCGTATTCCATAAAAGATGGATAAACTTTTACAAGTCTAGTTGAAGAAATCACATCCATAAAAATAATGCTAAAATGTCATAAGACAAATGATTGAAAGATCACTTACAAAGTGACATCGCCGTTTAAATTATATTGGAAAGAAAAACATGAAGAAATTCTATAGTAATGGAATTTTGGAGTCTTTTTGATTTTGATCAAATAGACGCTTGTGAGACTCTCCTAGAGATAATTGAAACTTCGTTCAAAGGCCAAAGAAGAATGAACAACTAACTTATTGGAATTTATACATGTTGATGTATATGGTCCATTATGTGTAGTCGTGAGCGATGGATTTCAACTTCATATGCTTTCTCCGGATATTTGAGTGAATATATGTATATATTTACTTAATAAGGAAAAAGTATGAAACATTTGAAAATTATTCAAAGACTTTCAAGATGAAGAGGAAAATCATTGTAACAAGAAAATTAATAATTTATGATTTGATCATAAAAGATACTTGAGTTACATGTTTAGCAAACCACCTAAGATTTCGGGAATGGTTCCATGGATTTGCATTTCCCGATAAACCACAGGAGTATGGTATGTTCGAGAGATCAAATCAAACCTTGTTTAACATGGTAAGATCAAAGGTGTCTTTTATGAAACTGTCATTATGTTTTAAAGATTAAAGCTTTAGAGACAACCGCTTTTACACTGAAAATAGCACCATCGTGATCCATTAAAATGACACCATATGAATTATGGTTTAGGATAAATCCCGAATTGTCTTTTCTTAAATTTTGGTATGCTATGCATAAGTAAAATTTTACAACCAAAGTCGGATAAGCATGTCTTTGTAGGTTATCCCAAAGAATTTGTTGCGTATTCCTTCATAACACCGAGAACACAAGAGTTTGTCAC
Source organism: Avena eriantha (assembly GCA_910589775.1). Classification (NCBI taxonomy): domain Eukaryota; kingdom Viridiplantae; phylum Streptophyta; class Magnoliopsida; order Poales; family Poaceae; genus Avena; species Avena eriantha. Next base: position 186,072,792 of record OU342740.1, on the reverse strand, counting down.
TTGGAATGTTAAGTTTCCTAAGAAGGAATTTTTCGTGAAAAGTTAAGTTGGAGGACAATAGAACTTTGATAAGGTTATTGAACCTTATCTATATGTGCTAAGTAGTGCAGTGCCGGAAAGTGTTCTAGTGATGGCCACAATGCTCATGGCTCCCGTGATTACAAAAGTTGTGATCCTGGAGATTAGAGTTCCTATTTGAACCATATGCATCAGGCAATAATGAGATTTGATAAACTAGTCGTTATTGTTTTAACAATAATGAACGGACTACATACAAAGAAGTGATGATGGGCCGTGACTCCATAGAATGACTAGAAGTCATAAAATCCATGATAGTTTCCATAAATGAGAAATCAAGCTTTTGAACTTGGAAGACCCTCCGAAAAGGCATGAAGCCTATCGGTCGTGTTTGGATCTATAAAGAAATATACATGGATGTTTCACATCTATGAAATAATAGACATGTTGGAAAGGAAATTACGACTATGTTCAAGGAGTTGACTATGGCAAGATTTGATCTTTCATAGTGATATTTAGTCTTGACGGATTAACCTAGCAACCACTACATATAATTTAGTGTATGGTAGTTGAAAAAACAAAACAATGTTCTTCTAATAGAATGGTTACCTAGGACATGTACAAGACATGGTCCAAAGGGTTTTGTTAATTCAAAGGGTGCTAAAAGGGCATGCAAACTTCAATAGTTGAAGTGAGCATAGCGGAGTTGGAATCTTCACCATGATGAAAATGTTAAAGGAGTTTAATTTCATCGGAGACGATGAAGATAATTGCATTTGCAAGAAATTAAGTGGGAGCGCTGAGACACATTTCTAATAAATTATGCAGAGTACAAATTGATGATTGGAAATGATGTATCTTTTATTGACATGGGTTAAGAATTTCATTTTCATGAAAGCATTGGACAAAACCGAAATATTCGTCATAAATGTCTATATGTATAGATTGAGGTGCTAATATGGTTGTGCCAGACATACATATATGAGATACTGAAAAGGGCTCAATATGGAAGCAACAAGAAAGGTTACTGCTGCATGGGAAGGATTGTATCAAGATTCAAGTGTTTCAACACTTGGTGAGTAAAATCACATGAAGATTTTGATCAATAATACCATGATATGTACATATACAAATATGTCCAATGCTCTAAATGGTATGAGCATATACCAGAATGATTCATAATATGATCATTGGACAATAGTAAAGATATTCTTATGAGCTTTGCAAGAACTAAGAATATATCATGTATAAGTGACAAATAGTTGATAATAGTTCATTGTAATATGTTACATTGATACTAATTTGTCACAAGATAGAAGTTAAATTTATCTCAATTTAAACTATGGGTGGCACAATATTATGGAAAGTAAATTCCATGATTGATTTGGATGAGTTCCAAAGTTAATACATTATGACAGATACTAAAACAAAAGGCTAAGTATATGACTGACATAGTAGCAGCAAAGGAGGGCATTTGTGTCAAGTAGTTTGTTATCAAACTAGGTGTGGTTCACAGTGGGATAATACTATGAAGATATATTGTACAACAATACCATCGACATATTTTAACCCAAAAAGAACTAAAGGTATCACCAAAGGACCAAATTTATACAAAGCGATCTCATTAGAGAATGAGTGATGCGTAGAGACACAAAGACATGCAAATACACACGGACCTAAAAATACCAGATCCGGAGATTATGTGAACCACTAGAAAACGCGTATATTCAACACCTAGGTGTTGTATATACAAGTTTGCAAACTAGATTATTGACTCTAGTGCAAGTGGGAGACTGAAGGGAATATGCCCGAGAGGCAATAATAAAATGGTTATTATCTTATTCCATGTTTATGATAAAAGTTTATTTTTGCATGCTATAATTGTATTAATTGGAAATGTTAATACATGTGTGTTTAATAAACAAAATACAAAGTCAATAGTAATGCCTCTCATATAAACTATCTCGTTGATTAACAAGATGATCAAGGTTTCCTGATCATGGACATTGGATGTTGTTAATAACGAGGTCACAACATTGCTGGAATGATGTGATGAACATTCATCCAAAGTATAGCATTACGATCAAATTCATTATGTTTATATTGCTATAACATCATACGAAGTAATCCTAGTCCTTAGACCATGAGATCATGTTAATCACTAACACCGGAAGAGTATCTTGATAACATCAAACGTCACACCATAACAGGGTGACTATAAAGGTGGGTTCAGTGCTACGAAGGTGTTATGTAGAGGTGCATGGATCAAGATTGGTATTTTTCCATCCTGATGAAGGATAGATATACTCAGGGCCCTCTCGGTGATATCACATTGAAATAGCTTGCAAGCAAGTGATGTGATCACTAGAATGTTATATCACAAGAATGAGAAAAGGGTGCATGTCAGTAACGAGATCAAACTAGGTATTTGGATACCGATGATCGAATCTCGGACATGTCATATATCGCGAGACAAAAGGATTTAGTTATGACGTTAAAGGTTCACACGATCACAATAGTCATTGTTGAATATGTGGGAGTAAGTACGGATCTCCAGGTCCCGCTGTTGATTATTGATCGAAGAGGGGTCTTGATCATGTCTGCATTATTCGCGAATCGTAGGGTGACATACTTAAGGGATACCGACATCATTTGGATCAAGTATGTTTTAGATAAAGAATTAAGAAAGCGTTGGAATCATTTCGATGGAAAACGAAATTGTTTCGGGTGAAATTGCAGAGACTAGTTCTGCATGTGATATTGAAATATTGCAGGGGGTTTGATGTGAATGTTTGTTAATAAAAGTAGTTAACAAAAAATTATGAATAAAATAAATAAAATAGTTTTATTAAATGAGAGATTGCATTAAATTTGTTGGAAATTTAATGGAGGTGAGTGGAATTTTGAGTGGGATGCTAATTATGTGAGTGGGAGCTCCACCCACATGAATGTGGAAGAGGTGGGGGCACCATAATTTGGCAACCGGCCATGGTGAGGGGTTGCCCCCCTCTCCCTATAAAAGCCCCCCCCCCCACTCCCTCCTCTAATCTTACACCTCCTCGTGTAGGATCTCTCTCCCCCTCTAGTTATTCCCCATGGTCTTGGATTAGCGAGATACATGTTCCCGGTGGCTTTATCTATAAAGGAGTTGCTGCTTCGCTGGAGAGACGGATGGAGGTTGTCGGGGTACCGGACGTGTGTGCAATCACGGATACACCCCTGCTTTGAAGTGCTGGACTTGGTAGTGCTGGACTTGCTTGAGCTGAATCTGATGGACGTGCTGGAGCTGGACCTGCTGGACTTGCTAGACTTCATCACGATCTTGAGATCGTCAAGTGTACGACCACATCATCCACGAGTTCCATCTCATTAACAAAGATTTGTTGTCTTCGAGGGTATGTTCTCTATGGATGTATATCCACCTGTGGTTTGTATCTAGTAGATAGATATTGGCGTATAATAGTCGTCATCGTAGGAAAACTGTTGTTTTCTATGCTGCGAACCCAACAACTCCATTTGTTAAACCAAGGTCACAAATCCCATAAAAACATAGGAATGCAATTGCCACTTGTTATGGAGCACTAGTGTGAATATTTTGCACCACCACACCCACTTGAGTGTGTGTGGTCATGTGGACCAAGGTGGTTTGGAAAAGAACACATGCAACGACACTCCATGTGTCAAACCATGTTCAGAAAGCCCAAAAAACATAGGAGTGCAACAACCACATGTTATGGCGCACCAGTGTGACATAAGTTGCACCAACACACACACTTGAGTGTGTGTGGTCATGTGGATCAACGTGGTTTGGAAAATAACACATGCAATGAAACTCCATGTGTTAAACCATGGTCACAAATCCCATAAAAACATAGGAATGCAACTACCACATGTTATGGAGCATCATTGTGAAATAAGTTGCACCGCCACACCCACTTGAGTGTGTGTGGTCATGTGGATAAAGGTGGTTCGGAAAAGAACACATGCAACGATATTCCATGTGTTAAACCATGTTCAGAAAGACAAAAAATACATAGGAGTGCAACAACCACATGTTATGGACCACCAGTGTGACATAAGTTGCACTACCACGCCCACTTGAGTTTGTGTGGTCAGGTGGATCAAGGTGGTTTGGAAAAGAACACATGCAACGACACTCCATGTGTCAAACCATGTTCAGAAATCCGAAAAAACATAGGAGTGCAACAACCACATGTTATGGAGCACCAGTGTGAGATAAGTTGCACCACCACACCCACTTGAGTGTGTGTGGTTATGTGGATCAAGGTGGCTTTGAAAGAACACATGCAATGACACTCCATGTGTCAAACTATTGGTCTGAAAGCCCAAAAATACAGAGCAATGCATCTACCACATGTTATCGAGCACCAGTGTGACATAAGTTACACCACCACATCCACCTTAGTGTTTGTGGTCATGTGGATCAAGGTGGTTTGGAAAATAACACATGCAATGACACTCCATGTGTTAAACTATTGATCTGAAAGCCCAAAAACTTAGAGGGATGCAACTACGACATGTTATGGAACACGAGTGTGACATAATTTGCACCACCACACCCACTTGTGTTTGTGTGGTCAGGTGGATCAAGGTGGTTTGGAAAAAACACACGCAATGACACTCCATGTGTCAAACTATTGGTCTAAAAGCCCAAAACACAGAGGAATGCAACTGCCACATGTAAGTTAGCACCAGTGTGACATAAGGTGCACCACCACACACATTTGAGTGTGTGCGGTCATGTGGATCAAAGTGGTTTGTAAAATAACACATGCAATGAAACTCCATGTGTTAAACCATGGTCAGAAAGCCCATAAAAACATAGGAATGTCACTGCCACATGTTATGGAGCACCAGTCTGAAATAAGTTGCACCACCACACCCACTAGAGTGTGTGTGGTCATGTGGATCAAGGTGGTTTGGATAAGAACACATGCAACGACACTCCATGTGTCAAACCATGTTCAGAAAGCAAAAAAACATAGGAGTTCAGCAACCACATGTTATCGAGCACTAGCGTGAAATAAGTTGCACCACCAAATCCACTTGAGTGTGTGTGATCATGTGGATCAAGGTGGTTTGGAAAATAACACATGCAATGAAACTCCATGTGTTAAACCATTGTCACAAAGCACATAAAAACATAGAATGCAATTGCCACATGTTATGGAGCACTAGAGTGAAATTGGTTGCACCACCACACCACTCGAGTGTGTGTGGTCATGTGGATGAAGGTGGTTTGGAAAAGAACACATGCAACGACACTCCATGTGTCAAACTATGTTAAGAAAGCCCAAACAAACATAGGAGTGCAACAACCACATGTTATGGAGCACTAGTGTGAAATAGGTTGCACCAACACACACACTGGTCATGTGGATCAAGGTGGTTTGGAAAATAACACATGCAATGAAACTCCATGTGTTAAACCATGGTCACAAAGCCCATAAAAACATAGGAATGCAAATGCCACATGTTATGGACCACAAGTGTGACATAAGTTGCACTACCACACCCACTTGAGTTTGTGTGGTCAGGTGGATCTAGGTGGCTTGGAAAAAACACATGCAATGACACTCCATGTGTCAAACAATTGGTCTGAAAGCCCAAAAACACAGAGGAATGCAACTTGCACATGTAATGGAGCACCAGTGTGACATAAGTTGCACCACCAGACACACTTGAGTGTGTGTGGTCATGTGGATGAATGTGGTTTGGAAAAAACACATGCAATGAAACTCCATGTTTAAAACCATGGTCAGAAAGCCCAAAAACACAGAGGAATGCAACTGCCACATGTTATGGATCACTAGTGTGACATAAGTTACACCACCACATCCACTTGAGTGTTTGTGGTCATGTGGATCAAGGTGGTTTGGAAAATAACACATGCAATGCCACTCCATGTGTTAAACTATTGATCTGAAAGCCCCAAAACTTAGAGGGATGCAAGTACGACATGTTATGGAACACTAGTGTGACATAAGTTGCACAACCACACCCACTTGAGTTTGTGGAGTCAGGTGGATCAAGGTGGTTTGGAAAAAACACACGCAATGACACTCCATGTGTCAAACTATTGGTCTGTAAGCCCAAAACACAGAGGAATGCAATTGCCACATGTAATGTAGCACCAGTGTGACATAAGGTGCACCACCACACACACTTGAGTGTATTTGGTCATCTGGATCAAGGTGGTTTTTAAAATAACGCATGCAATGAAACTCCATGTGTTAAACCATGGTCACAAAGCCCATAAAAACATAGGAATACAACTGCCACATGTTATGGAGCACGAGTGTGAAATAAGTTGCACCACCACACCCACTAGAGTGTGTGTGGTCATGTGGATTAAGGTGGTTTGGATAAGAACACATGCAACAACACTCCATGCATCAAACCATGTTCAAAAAGCAAAAAAAACATAGGAGTTTAGCAACCACATGTTATTGAGCACTAGCGTGAAATAAGTTGCACCACCAAATCCACTTGAGTGTGTGTGATCATGTGGATCAAGGTGGTTTGGAAAATAACACATGCAATGAAACTACATGTGTTAAACCATTGTCACAAAGCCCATAAAAACATAGAATGCAACTGCCACATGTTATGGAGCAGTAGAGTGAAATAGGTTGCACCACCACACCCACTTGAGTGTGTGTGGTCATGTGGATGAAGGTGGTTTGGAAAAGAACACATGCAACGACACTCCATGTGTCGAACTATGTTAAGAAAGCCCAAACAAACATAGGAGTGCAACAACCACATGTTATGGAGCACTAGTGTGACATAAGTTGCACCAACACACACACTGGTCATGTGGATCAAGGTGTTTTGGAAAATAACACATGCAATGAAACTCCATGTGTTAAACCATGGTCACAAAGCCCAATAAAAACATAGGAATGCAAATGCCACATGTTATGGACCACCAGTGTGACATAAGTGGCACTACCACATCCACTTGAGTTTGTGTGGTCAGGTGGATCAAGCTGGCTTGGAAAAAACACATGCAATGACACTCCATGTGTTAAACTATTGATCTGAAAGCCCAAAAACTTAGAGGGATGCAACTACGACATGTTATGGAACACGAGTGTGACATAAGTTGCACCACCACACCCACTTGTGTTTGTCTGGTCAGGTGGATCGAGGTGGTTTGGAAAAAACACACGCAATGACACTCCATGTGTCAAACTATTGGTCTAAAAGCCCAAAACACAGAGGAATGCAACTGCCACATGTAAGTTAGCACCAGTGTGACATAAGGTGCACCACCACACACATTTGAGTGTGTGTGGTCATGTGGATCAAAGTGGTTTGTAAAATAACACATGCAATGAAACTCCATGTGTTAAACCATGGTCAGAAAGCCCATAAAAACATAGGAATGTCACTGCCACATGTTATGGAGCACCAGTGTGAAATAAGTTGCACCACCACACCCAGTAGAGTGTGTGTGGTCATGTGGATCAAGGTGGTTTGGATAAGAACACATGCAACGAAACTCCATGTGTCAAACCATGTTCAGAAAGCAAAAGAAACATAGGAGTTCAGCAACCCCATGGTATCGAGCACTAGCGTGAAATAAGTTGCACCACCAAATCCACTTGAGTGTGTGTGATCATGTGGATCAAGGTGGTTTGGAAAATAACACATGCAATGAAACTCCATGTGTTAAACCATTGTCACAAAGCCCATAAAAACATAGAATGCAATTGCCACATGTTATGGAGCACTAGAGTGAAATTGGTTGCACCACCACACCACTTGAGTGTGTGTGGTCATGTGGATGAAGGTGGTTTGGAAAAGAACACATGCAACGACACTCCATGTGTCAAACTATGTTAAGAAAGCCCAAACAAACATAGGAGTGCAACAACCACATGTTATGGAGCACTAGTGTGACATAAGTTGCACCAACCCACACACTGGTCATGTGGATCAAGGTGGTTTGGAAAATAACACATGCAATGAAACTCCATGTGTTAAACCATGGTCACAAAGCCCATAAAAACATAGGAATGCAAATGCCACATGTTATGGACCACCAGTGTGACATAAGATGCACTACCACACATACTTGAGTTTGTGTGGTCAGGTGGATCTAGGTGGCTTGGAAAAGACACATGCAATGACACTCCATATGTCAAACAATTGGTCTGAAAGCCCAAAAACACAGAGGAATGCAACTTGCACATGTAATGGAGCACCAATGTGACATAAGTTGCACCACTAGACACACTTGAGTGTGTGTGGTCATGTGGATCAAGGTGTCTTGGAAAAAAGACATGCAATGAAACTCCATGTTTAAAACCATGGTCAGAAAGCCCAAAAACACAGAGGAATGCAACTGCCACATGTTATGGATCACTAGTGTGACATAAGTTACACCACCACATCCACTTGAGTGTTTGTGGTCATGTGGATCAAGGTGGTTTGGAAAATAACACATGCAATGCCACTCCATGTGTTAAACTATTGATCTGAAAGCCCCAAAACTTAGAGGGATGCAAGTACGACATGTTATGGAACACTAGTGTGACATAAGTTGCACAACCACACCCACTTGAGTTTGTGGAGTCAGGTGGATCAAGGTGGTTTGGAAAAAACACACGCAATGACACTCCATGTGTCAAACTATTGGTCTGTAAGCCCAAAACACAGAGGAATGCAATTGCCACATGTAATGTAGCACCAGTGTGACATAAGGTGCACCACCACACACACTTGAGTGTGTGTGGTCATCTGGATCAAGGTGGTTTTTAAAATAACGCATGCAATGAAACTCCATGTGTTAAACCATGGTCACAAAGCCCATAAAAACATAGGAATGCAACTGCCACATGTTATGGAGCACGAGTGTCAAATAAGTTGCACCACCACACCCACTAGAGTGTGTGTGGTCATGTGGATCAAGGTGGTTTGGATAAGAACACATGCAACGACACTCCATGCGTCAAACCATGTTCAGAATGCAAAAAAACATAGGAGTTTAGCAACCACATGTTATTGAGCACTAGCGTGAAATAAGTTGCACCACCAAATCCACTTGAGTGTGTGTGATCATGTGGATCAAGGTGGTTTGGAAAATAACACATGCAATGAAACTCCATGTGTTAAACCATTGTCACAAAGCCCATAAAAACATAGAATGCAACTGCCACATGTTATGGAGCAGTAGAGTCAAATAGGTTGCACCACCACACCCACTTGAATGTGTGTGGTCATGTGGATGAAGGTGGTTTGGAAAAGAACACATGCAACGACACTCCATGTGTCAAACTATGTTAAGAAAGCCCAAACAAACATAGGAGTGCAACAACCACATGCTATGGAGCACTAGTGTGACATAAGTTGCACCAACACACACACTGGTCATGTGGATCAAGGTGTTTTGGAAAATAACACATGCAATGAAACTCCATGTGTTAAACCATGGTCACAAAGCCCAATAAAAACATAGGAATGCAAATGCCACATGTTATGGACCACTAGTGTGACATAATGGGCACTACCACATCCACTTGAGTTTGTGTGGTCAGGTGGATCAAGGTGGCTTGGAAAAAACACATGCAATGACACTCCATGTGTCAAACAATTGCTCTGAAAGCCCAAAAACACAGAGGAATGCAACTTGCACAGGTAATGGAGCACCAATGTGACATAAGTTGCACCACCACACACACTTGAGTGTGTGTGGTCATGTGGATCAAGGTGGTTTGGAAAAAACACATGCAATGAAACTCCATGTTTAAAACCATGGTCAGAAAGCCCAAAAACACAGAGGAATGCAACTGCCAAATGTTATGGATCACTAGTGTGACATAAGTTACACCACCACATCCACTTGAGTGTTTGTGGTCATGTGGATCAAGGTGGTTTGGAAATTAACACATGCAATGCCACTCCATGTGTTAAACTATTGATCTGAAAGCCCAAAAACTTAGAGGGACGCAAGTACGACATGTTATGGAACACTAGTGTGACATAAGTTGCACCACCACACCTACTTGAGTTTGTGTAGTCAGGTGGATCATGGTGGTTTGGAAAAAACATACGCAATGACACTCCATGTGTCAAACTATTGGTCTGTAAGCCCAAAACACAGAGGAATGCAACTGCCACATGTAATGTAGCACCAGTGTGACATAAGGTGCACCACCACACACACTTGGGTGTGTGTGGTCATGTAGATCAAGGTGGTTTGTAAAATAACACATGCAATGAAACTCCATGTGTTAAACCATGGTCACAACGCCCATAAAAACAAAGGAATGCAACTGCCACATATTATGGAGCACCAATGTGAAATAAGTTGCACCACCACACCCACTAGAGTGTGTGTGGTCATGTGGATCAAGGTGGTTTGGATAAGAATACATGCAACGACACTCCATGCGTCAAACCATGTTCAGAAAGCAAAAAAAACATAGGAGTTCAGCAACCACATGTTATTGAGCACTAGCGTGAAATAAGTTGCACCACCAAATCCACTTGAGTGTGTGTGATCATGTGGATCAAGGTGGTTTGGAAAATAACACATGCAATGAAGCTCCATGTGTTAAACCATTGTCACAAAGCCCATAAAAACATAGAATGCAACTGCCACATGTTATGGAGCAGTAGAGTGAAATAGGTTGCACCACCACACCCACTTGAGTGTGTGTGGTCATGTGGATGAAGGTGGTTTGGAAAAGAACACATGCAACGACACTCCATGTGTCAAACTATGTTAAGAAAGCCCAAACAAACATAGGAGTGCAACAACCACATGTTATGGAGCACTAGTGTGAAATAGGTTGCACCAACACACACACTGGTCATGTGGATCAAGGTGTTTTGGAATATATAACATGCAATGAAACTCCATGTGTTAAACCATGGTAAAATAGCCCAATAAAAACATAGGAATGCAAATGCCACATGTTATGGACCACCAGTGTGACATAAGTTGCACTACCACACCCACTTGAGTTTGTGTTGTTAGGTGGATCAAGGTGGCTTGGAAAAAACACATGCAATGACACTCCATGTGTCAAACAATTGGTGTGAAAGCCCAAAACCACACAGGAATGCCACTAGCACAGGTAATGGAGCACCAATGTGACATAAGTTGCACCACCACACACACTTGAGTGTGTGTGGTCATGTGGATCAAGGTGGTTTGGAAAAAACAAATGCAATGAAACTCCATGTTTAAAACCATGGTCAGAAAGACCAAAAACACAGAGGAATGCAACTGCCAAATGTTATGGATCACTAGTGTGACATAAGTTACACCACCACATCCACTTGAGTGTTTGTGGTCATGTGGATCAAGGTGGTTTGGAAAATAACACATGCAATGCCACTCCATGTGTTAAACTATTGATCTGAAAGCCCAAAAACTTAGAGGGATGCAAGTACGACATGTTATGGAACACTAGTGTGACATAAGTTGCACCACCACACCCACTTGAGTTTGTGTAGTCATGTGGATCATGGTGGTTTGGAAAAAACATACGCAATGACACTCCATGTGTCAAACTATTGGTCTGTAAGCCCAAAACACAGAGGAATGCAACTGCCACATGTAATGTAGCACAACTGTGACATAAGGTGCACCACCACACACACTTGTGTGTGTGTGGTCATGTAGATCAAGGTGGTTTGTAAAATAACACATGCAATGAAACTCCATGTGTTAAACCATGGTCACAACGCCCATAAAAACAAAGGAATGCAACTGCCACATGTTATGGAGCACCAGTGTGAAATAAGTTGCACCACCACACCCACTAGAGTGTGTGTGGTCATGTGGATCAAGGTGGTTTGGATAAGAAGACATGCAACGACACTCCATGCGTCAAACCATGTTCAGAAAGCAAAAAAAACATAGGAGTTCAGCAACCACATGTTATTGAGCACTAGCGTGAAATAAGTTGCACCACCAAATCCACTTGAGTGTGTGTGATCATGTGGATCAAGGTGGTTTGGAAAATAACACATGCAATGAAGCTCCATGTGTTAAACCATTGTCACAAAGCCCATAAAAACATAGAATGCAACTGCCACATGTTATGGAGCAGTAGAGTGAAATAGGTTGCACCACCACACCCACTTGAGTGTGTGTGGTCATGTGGATGAAGGTGGTTTGGAAAAGAACACATGCAACGACACTCCATGTGTCAAACTATGTTAAGAAAGCCCAAACAAACATAGGAGTGCAACAACCACATGTTATGGAGCACTAGTGTGAAATAGGTTGCACCAACACACACACTGGTCATGTGGATCAAGGTGTTTTGGAATATATACCATGCAATGAAACTCCATGTGTTAAACCATGGTCAAATAGCCCAATAAAAACATAGGAATGCAAATGCCACATGTTATGGACCACCAGTGTGACATAAGTGGCACTACCACATCCACTTGAGTTTGTGTGGTCAGATGGATCAAGGTGGCTTGCAAAAAACACATGCAATGACACTCCATGTGTCAAACAATTGGTCTGAAAGCCCAAAAACACAGAGGAATGCAACTTGCACATGTAATGGAGCACCAATGTGACATAAGTTGCACCACCACACACACTTGAGTGTGTGTGGTCATGTGGATCAAGGTGGTTTGGAAAAAACACATGCAATGAAACTCCATGTTTAAAACCATGGTCAGAAAGCCCAAAAACACAGAGGAATGCAACTGCCAAATGTTATGGATCACTAGTGTGACATAAGTTACACCACCACATCCACTTGAGTGTTTGTGGTCATGTGGATCAAGGTGGTTTGGAAAATAACACATGCAATGCCACTCCATGTGTTAAACTATTGATCTGAAAGCCCAAAAACTTAGAGGGATGCAAGTACGACATGTTATGGAACACTAGTGTGACATAAGTTGCACCACCACACCCACTTGAGTTTGTGTAGTCAGGTGGATCATGGTGGTTTGGAAAAAACATACGCAATGACACTCCATGTGTCAAACTATTGGTCTGTAAGCCCAAAACACAGAGGAATGCAACTGCCACATGTAATGTAGCACCAGTGTGACATAAGGTGAACCACCACACACACTTGGGTGTGTGTGGTCATGTAGATCAAGGTGGTTTGTAAAATAACACATCCAATGAAACTCCATGTGTTAAACCATGGTCACAACGCCCATAAAAACAACGGAATGCAACTGCCACATGTTATGGAGCACCAGTGTGAAATAAGTTGCACCACCAAACCAACTAGAGTGTGTGTGGTCATGTGGATCAATGTGGTTTGGATAAGAACACATGCAACGACACTCCATGTGTGAATCCATGTTCAGAAAGCAAAAAAACATAGGACTTCAACAACCACATGTTATCGAGCACTAGCGTGAAATAAGTTGCACCACCAAATCCACTTGAGTGTGTGTGATCATGTGGATCAAGGTGGTTTGGAAAATAACACATGCAATGAAACTCCATGTGTTAAACCATTGTCACAAAACCCATAAAAACATAGAATGCAACTGCCACATGTTATGGAGCACTAGAGTGAAATAGGTTGAACCACCACACCCACTTGAGTGTGTGTGGTCATGTGGATCAAGGTGGTTTGGAAAAGAACACATGCAACGACACTCCATGTGTCAAACTATATTAAGAAAGCCCAAATAAACATAGGAGTGCAACAACCACATGTTATGGAGCACTAGTGTGACATAAGTTGCACCAACACACACACTGGTCATGTGGATCAAGGTGGTTTGGAAAATAACACATGGGATGAAACTCCAGGTGCTAAATCATGGTCACAAAGCCCATAAAAATATAGGAATGCAAATGCCACATGTTATGGACCACCAGTGTGACATAAGTTGCACTACCACACCCACTTGAGTTTGTGTTGTTAGGTGGATCAAGGTGGCTTGGAAAAAACACATGCAATGACACTCCATGTGTCAAACAATTGGTGTGAAAGCCCAAAACCACACAGGAATCCCACTAGCACAGGTAATGGAGCACCAATGTGACATAAGTTGCACCACCACACACACTTGAGTGTGTGTGGTCATGCGGATCAAGGTGGTTTGGAAAAAACACATGCAATGAAACTCCATGTTTAAAACCATGGTCAGAAAGCCCAAAAACACAGAGGAATGCAACTGCCAAATGTTATGGATCACTAGTGTGACATAAGTTACACCACCACATCCACTTGAGTGTTTGTGGTCATGTGGATCAAGGTGGTTTGGAAAATAACACATGCAATGCCACTCCATGTGTTAAACTATTGATCTGAAAGCCCAAAAACTTAGAGGGATGCAAGTACGACATGTTATGGAACACTAGTGTGACATAAGTTGCACCACCACACCCACTTGAGTTTGTGTAGTCAGGTGGATCATGGTGGTTTGGAAAAAACACACGCAATGACACTCCATGTGTCAAACTATTGGTCTGTAAGCCCAAAACACACAGGAATGCAACTGCCACATGTAATGTAGCACTAGTGTGACATAAGGTGAACCACCACACACACTTGGGTGTGTGTGGTCATCTGGATCAAGGTGGTTTGTAAAATAACACATCCAATGAAACTCCATGTGTTAAACCATGGTCACAAAGCCGATAAAAACATAGGAATGCAACTGCCACATGTTATGGAGCACGAGTGTGAAATAAGTTGCACCACCACACCCACTAGAGTGTGTGTGGTCATGTGGATCAAGGTGGTTTGGATAATAACACATGCAACGACACTCCATGTGTCAAACCATGTTCAGAAAGCAAAAAAAACATAGGAGTTCAACAACCACATGTTATGGAGCACTAGCGTGAAATAAGTTGCACCACCAAATCCACTTGACTGTGTGTGATCATGTGGATCAAGGTGGTTTGGAAAATAACACATGCAATGAAACTCCATGTGTTAAACCATTGGCACAAAGCCCATAAAAACATAGAATGCAACTGCCACATGTTATGGAGCACTAGAGTGAAATAGGTTGAACCACCACACCCACTTGAGTGTGTGTGGTCATGTGGATCAAGGTGGTTTGGAAAAGAACACATGCAACGACACTCCATGTGTCAAACTATGTTAAGAAAGCCCAAATAAACGTAGGAGTGCAACAACCACATGTTATGGAGCACTAGTGTGACATAAGTTGCACCAACACACACACTGGTCATGTGGATCAAGGTGGTTTGGAAAATAACACATGCAATGAAACTCCATGTGTTAAACCATGGTCACAAAGCCCATAAAAAGATAGGAATGCAAATGCCACATGTTATCGACCACCAGTGTGACATAAGTTGCACTACCACACCCACTTGAGTTTGTGTGGTCAGGTGGATCAAGGTGGCTTGGAAAAAAACACATACAATGACACTCCATGTGTCAAACAATTGGTCTGAAAGCCCAAAAACACAGAGGAATGCAACTTGCACATGTAATGGAGCACCAATGTGACATAAGTTGCACCACCACACACACTTGAGTGTGTGTGGTCATGTGGATCAAGGTGGTTTGGAAAAAACACATGCAATGAAACTCCATGTTTAAAACCATGGTCAGAAAGCCCAAAATCACAGAGGAATGCAACAGCCACATGTTATGGATCACTAGTGTGACATAACTTACACCACCACATCCACTTGAGTGTTTGTGGTCATGTGGATCAAGGTGGTTTGGAATATAACACATGCAATGCCACTCCATGTGTTAAACTATTGATCTGAAAGCCCAAAAACTTAGAGGGATGCAAGAACGACATGTTATGGAACACTAGTGTGACATAAGTTGCACCACCACACCCACTTGAGTTTGTGTAGTCAGGTGGATCAAGGTGGTTTGGCAAAAACACACGCAATGACACTCCATGTGTCAAACTATTGGTCTGTAAGCCCAAAACACAGAGGAATGCAACTGCCACATGTAATGTAGCACCAGTGTGACATAAGGTGCACCACCACACACACTAGAGTGTGTGTGGTCATCTGGATCAAGGTGGTTTTTAAAATAACGCATGCAATGAAACTCCATGTGTTAAACCATGGTCACAAAGCCGATAAAAACATAGGAATGCAACTGCCACATGTTATGGAGCACGAGTGTGAAATAAGTTGCACCACCACACCCACTAGAGTGTGTGTGGTCATGTGGATCAAGGTGGTTTGGATAAGAACACATGCAACGACACTCCATGTGTCAAACCATGTTCAGAAAGCAAAAAAAACATAGGAGTTCAACAACCACATGTTATGGAGCACTAGCGTGAAATAAGTTGCACCACCAAATCCTCTTGAGTGTGTGCGATCATGTGGATCAAGGTGGTTTGGAAAATAACACATGCAATGAAACTCCATGTGTTAAACAATTGGCACAAAGCCCATAAAAACATAGAATGCAACTGCCGGAGCACTAGAGTGAAATAGGTTGAACCACCACACCCACTTGAGTGTGTGTGGTCATGTGGATCAAGGTGGTTTGGAAAAGAACACATGCAACGACACTCCATGTGTCAAACTATGTTAAGAAAGCCCAAATAAACATAGGAGTGCAACAACCACATGTTATGGAGCACTAGTGTGACATAAGTTGCACCAACACACACACTGGTCATGTGGATCAAGGTGGTTTGGAAATAACACATGCAATGAAACTCCATGTGTTAAACCATGGTCACAAAGCCCATAAAAACATAGGAATGCAAATGCCACATGTTATGGACCACCAGTGTGACATAAGTTGCACTACCACACCCGCTTGAGTTTGTGTGGTCAGGTGGATCAAGGTGGCTTGGAAAAAACACATGCAATGACACTCCATGTGTCAAACAATTGGTCTGAAAGCCCAAAAACACAGAGGAATGCAACTTGCACATGTAATGGAGCACCAATGTGACATAAGTTCCACCACCACACACACTTGAGTGTGCGTGGTCATGTGGATCAAGGTGGTTTGGAAAAAACACATGCAATGAAACTCCATGTTTAAAACCATGGTCAGAAAGCCCAAAAACACAGAGCAATGCAACAGCCACATATTATGGATCACTAGTGTGACATAAGTTACACCACCACATCCACTTGAGTGTTTGTGGTCATGTGGATCAAGGTGGTTTGGAAAATAACACATGCAATGCCACTCCATGTGTTAAACTATTGATCTGAAAGCCCAAAAACTTAGAGGGATGCAAGTACGACATGTTATAGAACACTAGTGTGACATAATTTGCACCACCACACCCACTTGAGTTTGTGTAGTCAGGTGGATCAAGGTGGTTTGGCAAAAACACACGCAATGACACTCCATGTGTCAAACTATTGGTCTGTAAGCCCAAAACACAGAGGAATGCAACTGCCACATGTAATGTAGCACTAGTGTGACATAAGGTGCACCACCACACACACTTGAGTGTGTGTGGTCATCTGGATCAAGGTGGTTTTTAAAATAACGCATGCAATGAAACTCCATGTGTTAAACCATGGTCACAAAGCCGATAAAAACATAGGAATGCAACTACCACATGTTATGGAGCACGAGTGTGAAATAAGTTGCACCACCACACCCACTAGAGTGTGTGTGGTCATGTGGATCAAGGTGGTTTGGATAATAACACATGCAACGACACTCCATGTGTCAAACCATGTTCAGAAAGAAAAAAAAACATAGGAGTTCAACAACCACATGTTATGGAGCACTAGCGTGAAATAAGTTGCACCACCAAATCCACTTGACTGTGTGTGATCATGTGGATCAAGGTGGTTTGGAAAATAACACATGCAATGAAACTCCATGTGTTAAACCATTGGCACAAATCCCATAAAAACATAGAATGCAACTGCCACATGTTATGGAGCACTAGAGTGAAATAGGTTGAACCACCACACCCACTTGAGTGTGTGTGGTCATGTGGATCACGGTGGTTTGGAAAAGAACACATGCAACGACACTCCATGTGTCAAACTATGTTAAGAAAGCCCAAATAAACGTAGGAGTGCAACAACCACATGTTATGGAGCACTAGTGTGACATAAGTTGCACCAACACACACACTGGTCATGTGGATCAAGGTGGTTTGGAAAATAACACATGCAATGAAACTCCATGTGTTAAACCATGGTCACAAAGCCCATAAAAACATAGGAATGCAAATGCCACATGTTATCGACCACCAGTGTGACATAAGTTGCACTACCACACCCACTTGAGTTTGTGTGGTCAGGTGGATCAAGGTGGTTTGGAAAAAACACATACAATGACACTCCATGTGTCAAACAATTGGTCTGAAAGCCCAAAAACGCAGAGGAATGCAACTTGCACATGTAATGGAGCACCAATGTGACATAAGTTGCACCACCACACACACTTGAGTGTGTGTGGTCATGTGGATCAAGGTGGTTTGGAAAAAACACATGCAATGAAACTCCATGTTTAAAACCATGGTCAGAAAGCCCAAAAACGTAAAGGAATGCAACAGCCACATGTTATGGATCACTAGTGTGACATAACTTACACCACCCCATCCACTTGAGTGTTTGTGGTCATGTGGATCAAGGTGGTTTGGAAAATAACACATGCAATGCCACTCCATGTGTTAAACTATTGATCTGAAAGCCCAAAAACTTAGAGGGATGCAAGTACGACATGTTATGGAACACTAGTGTGACATAAGTTGCACCACCACACCCACTTGAGTTTGTGGAGTCAGGTGGATCAAGGTGGTTTGGAAAAAACACACGCAATGACACTCCATGTGTCAAACTATTGGTCTGTAAGCCCAAAACACAGAGGAATGCAACTGCCACATGTAATGTAGAACCAGTGTGACATAAGGTGCACCACCACACACACTTGAGTGTGTGTGGTCATCTGGATCAAGGTGGTTTTTAAAATAACGCATGCAATGAAACTCCTTGTGTTAAACCATGGTCACAAACCCCATAAAAACATAGGAATGCAACTGCCACATGTTATGGAGCACGAGAGTGAAATAAGTTGCACCACCACACCCACTAGAGTGTGTGTGGTCATGTGGATCAAGGTGGTTTGGATAAGAACACATGCAACGACACTACATGTGTCAAACCGTGTTCACAAAGCAAAAAAACATAGGAGTTCAACAACCACATGTTATGGAGCACCAGCATGAAAGAAGTTGCACCACCAAATCCACTTGAGTGTGTGTGATCATGTGGATCAAGGTGGTTTGGAAAAAAACACATGCAATGAAACTCCATGTGTTAAACCATTGTCACAAAACCCATAAAAACATAGAATGCAACTGCCACATGTTATGGAGCACTAGAGTGAAATAGGTTGCGCCACCACACCCACTTGAGTGTTTGGTCATGTGGATCAAGGTTGTTTGGAAAAGAACACATGCAATGACACTCCATGTGTCAAACTATGTTAAGAAAGCCCAAACAAACATAGGAGTGCAACAACCACATGTTATGGAGCACTAGTGTGACATAAGTTGCACCAACACACACACTTGAGTGTGTGTGGTCATGTGGATCAAGGTGTTTTGGAATATATAACATGCAATGAAACTCCATGTGTTAAACCATGGTCAAATAGCCCAATAAAAACATAGGAATGCAAATGCCACATGTTATGGAGCACCATTGTGAAATAAGATGCACCACCACACCCACTTGATTGTGTGTGGTCATGTGGATAAAGGTGGTTTGGAAAAAACACATGCAATGAAATTCCATGTTTCAAACCATGGTCGGAAAGCCCAAAAACACAGGGGAATGCAACTGCCACATGTTATGGATCACTAGTGTGACATAAGTTACACCACCACATCCACTTGAGTGTTTGTGGTCATGTGGATGAAGGTGGTTTGGAAAATAACACTTGCAATGACACTCCATGTGTTAAACTATTAATCTGAAAGCCCAAAAACTTAGAGGGATGCAACTACGACATGTTATGCAACACTAGTGTGACATAAGTTGCACCACCACACCCACTTGAGTTTGTGTGGTCAGGTGGATCAAGGTGGTTTCGAAAAGACACACGCAATGACACTCCATGTGTCAAACTATTGGTCTGAAAGCACAAAACACAGAGGAATGCAACTGCCACATGTAATGTAGCACCAGTGTGACATGCGGTGCACCACCACACACACTTGGGGTGTGTGTTCTAATGTGGATCAAGGTGGTCTGTAAAATAACACATGCAATGAAACTCCATGTGTTAAACCATGGTCACAAAGCCCATAAAAACAGAGGAATGCAACTGCCACATGTTATGGAGCACCAGTGTGAAATAAGTTGCACCACCACACCCACTAGAGTGTGTGTGGTCATGTGGATCAACGTGGTCTGGATAAGAACACATGCAGCGACACTCCATGTGTCAAACCATCCTCAGAAAGCAAAAACACATGGGAGTTCAACAACCACATGTTATGGAGCACTAGCGTGAAATAAGTTGCACCACCAAATCCACTTGAGGGTGTATGATCATGTGGATCAAGGTGGTTTGGAAAATAACACATGCAATGTAACTCCATGTGTTAAACCGTTGTCACGAAGCCCATAAAAACATAGAATGCAATTGCCACTTGTTATTGATCACTAGTGTGAAATAGGATGCACCACCACACCCACTTGAGTGTGTGTGATCATGTGGATCAAGGTGGTTTGGAGAAGAACACATGCAACGACACTCCATGTGTCAAACTATGTTAAGAAAGCCCAAAAAAACATAGGAGTGCAACAACCACATGTTATGGAGCACCATTGTGAAATAATTTGCACCACCACACCCACTTGAGTGTGTGTGGTCATATGGATCAAGGTGTTTTGGAAAAGAACACATGCAACGACATTCCATGTGCAAACCATGTTCACAAAGCCCAAAAATACATAGGAGTGCAATAAAATGTTATGGACCACCAGTGTGACATAAGTTGCACCACCACACCCACTTGAGTGTGTGTGGTCATTTGGATCAAGGTCGTTTGGATAAAACACATGCAATGACACTCCATGTGTCAAACTATTGGTCTGAAAGCCCAAAAACATAGTAAAATGCAACTTCCACATGTAATAGATCACTAGTGTCACATAAGTTGCACCACCACAACCACTTGAGTGTGTGTGGTCATGTGGATCAAGGTGGTTTGGATAAGAACACATGCAGCGACACTCCATGTGTCAAACCATGTTCAGAAAAGCAAATAAACATAGGAGTTCAACAACCACATGTTATGGAGCACTAGCGTGAAATAAGTTGCACCACCAAATCCACTTGAGGGTGTGTCATCATGTGGATCAAGGTGGTTTGGAAAATAATACATGCAATGAAACTCCATGTGTTAAACTATTGATCTGAAAGAATAAAAACTTAGAGGGATGCAACTACGACATGTTATGGAACACTCGTGTGACATAAGTTGCACCACCACACCCACTTGAGTTTGTGTGATCAGGTGGATCAAGGTGGTTTGGAAAAAACACAGGCAATGACACTCCATGTGTCAAACTATTGGTCTGAAAGCCCAAAACACAGAGGAATGCAACTGCCACATGTAATGTAGCACTAGTGTGACATAAGGTGGACCACCAAACACACTTTAGTGTGTGTGGTCATGTGGATCAAGGTGGTTGGAAAAATAACACATGCAATGAAACTCCATGTGTTAAACCATGGTCACAAAGCCCATGAAAACATAGGGTTGCAAATGCCACATGTTATGGACCACAAGTGTGACATAAGTTGCACTACCACACCCACTTGAGTTTGTGTGGTCAGGTGGATCAAGGTGGCTTGGAAAAAACACATGCAATGACACTCCATGTGTCAAACAATTGGTCTGAAAGCCCAAAAACGCAGAGGAATGCAACTTGCACATGTAATGGAGCACCAATGTGACATAAGTTGCACCACCACACACACTTGAGTGTGTGTGGTCATGTGGATCAAGGTGGTTTGGAAAAAACACATGCAATGAAACTCCATGTTTAAAACCATGGTCAGAAAGCCCCAAAGCACAGAGGAATGCAACTGCCACATGTTATGGATCACTAGTGTGACATAAGTTACACCACCACATCCACTTGAGTGTTTGCGGTCATGTGGATCAAGGTGGTTTGGAAAATAACACATGCAATGCCACTCCATGTGTTAAACTATTGATCTGAAAGCCCAAAAACTTAGAGGGATGCAAGTACGACATGTTATGGAACACTAGTGTGACATAAGTTGCACCACCACACCCACTTGAGTTTGTGGAGTCAGGTGGATCAAGGTGGTTTGGAAAAAACACACGAAATGACACTCCATGTGTCAAACTATTGGTCTGTAAGCCCAAAACACAGAGGAATGCAACTGCTACATGTAATGTAGCACTAGTGTGACATAAGGTGCACCACTACACACACTTGAGTGTGTGTAGTCATCTAGATCAAGGTGGTTTTTAAAATAACGCAGGCAATGAAACTCCATGTGTTAAACCATGGTCACAAAGCCCATAAAAACATAGGAATGCAACTGCCACATGTTATGGAGCACGAGTGTGAAATAAGTTGCACCACCACACCCACTAGAGTGTGTGTGGTCATGTGGATCAAGGTGGTTTGGATAAGAACACATGCAATGACACTCCATGTGTCAAACCATGTTCAGAAAGCAAAAAAACATAGGAGTTCAACAACCACATGTTATGGTGCACCAGCGTGAAATAAGTTGCACCACCAAATCCACTTGAGTGTGTGTGATCATGTGGATCAAGGTGGTTTGGAAAATAACACATGCAATGAAACTCCGTGTGTTAAACCATTATCACAAAGCCCATAAAAACATAGAATGCAACTCCAACATGTTATGGAGCACTAGAGTGAAATAGGTTGCACCACCACACCCACTTGAGCGTGTGTGGTCATGTGGATCAAGGTTGTTTGGAAAAGAACACATGCAACGACACTCCATGTGTCAAACTATGTTAAGAAAGCTCAAATAAACATAGGAGTGCAACAACCAGATGTTATGGAGCACTAGTGTGACATAAGTTGCACCAACACACACAGTTGAGTGCGTGTGGTCATGTGGATCAAGGTGGTTTGGAAAATAACACATGCAATGAAACTCCATGTGTTAAACCATGGTCACAAAGCCCATAAAAACATAGTAATGCAAATGCCACATGTCATGGAGCACCATTATGAAATAAGATGCACCACCACACCCACTTGAGTGTGTGTGGTCATGTGGATAAAGGTGGTTTGGAAAAAACACATGCAATGAAACTCCATGTTTCGAACCATGGTCAGAAAGCCCAAAAACACAGGGGAATGCAACTGCCACATGTTATGGATCACTAGTGTGACATAAGTTACACCACCACATCCACTTGAGTGTTTGTGGTTATGTGGATCAAGGTGGTTTGGAAAATAACACATGCAATGACACTCCATGTGTTAAACTATTGATCTGAAAGCCCAAAATCTTAGAGGGATGCAACTATGACAGGTTATGGAACACTAGTGTCACATAAGTTGCACCACCACATCCACTTGAGTTTGTGTGGTCAGGTGGATCAAGGTGGTTTCGAAAAAACACACGCAATGACACTCCATGTGTCAAACTATTGGTCTAAAAGCACAAAACACAGAGGAATGCAACTACCACATGTAATGTAGCACTAGTGTGACATGCAGTGCACCACCACACACACTTGGGTGTGTGTGGTCATGTGGATCAAGGTGGTTTGTAAAATAACACATGCAGTGAAACTCCATGTGTTAAACCATGGTTACAAAGCCCATAAAAACATAGGAATGCAACTGCCACATGTTATGGAGCACCAGTGTGAAATAAGTTGCACCACCACACCCACTAGAGTGTGTGTGGTCATGTGGATCAACGTGGTCTAGATAAGAACACATGCAGCGACACTCCATGTGTCAAACCATCTTCAGAAAGCAAAAAAAACATGGGAGTTCAACAACCACATGTTATGGAGCACTAGCGTGAAATAAGTTGCACCACCAAATCCACTTGAGGGTGTATGATCATGTCGATCAAGGTGGTTTGGAAAATAACACATGCAATGAAACTCCATGTGTTAAACCGTTGTCACGAAGCCCATAAAAACATAGAATGCAACTGCCACTTGTTATTGATCTCCAGTGTGAAATAGGATGCACCACCACACCCACTTGAGTGTGTGTGATCATGTGGATCAAGGTGGTTTGGAAAAGAACACATGCAACGACACTCAATGTGTCAAACTATGTTAAGAAAGCCCAAAAAAACATAGGAGTGCAACACCCATATGTTATGGAGCACCTTTGTGCAATAAGTTGCACCACCACACCCACTTGAGTGTGTGTGGTCATATGGATCAAGGTGTTTTGGAAAAGAACACATGCAACAACATTCCATGTGCAAACCATGTTCAGAAAGCCCAAAAATACATAGGAGTGCAATAAAATGTTATGGACCACCAGTGTGACATAAGTTGCACCACCACACCCACTTGAGTGTGTGTGGTCATTTGGATCAAGGTGGTTTGGAGAAAACACATGCAATGACACTCCATGTGTCAAACTATTGGTCTGAAAGACCAAAAACATAGTAACATGCAACTTCCACATGTAATAGATTACCAGTGTGACATAAGTTGCACCACCACAACCACTTGAGTGTGTGTGGTCATGTGGATCAAGGTGGTTTGGATAAGAACACATGCAACGACACTCCATGTGTCAAACCATGTTCAAACAGCAAATAAACATAGGAGTTCAACAACCACATGTTATGGAGCACTAGCGTGAAATAAGTTGCACCACCAAATCCACTTGAGGCTGTGTGATCATGTGGATCAAGGTGGTTTGGAAAATAACACATGCAATGAAACTCCATGTGTTAAACTACTGATCTGAAAGAACAAAAACTTAGAGGGATGCAACTACGACATGTTATGGAACACTGGTGTGACATAAGTTGCACCACCACACCCACTTGAGTTTGTGTGATCAGGTGGATCAAGGTGGTTTGGAAAAAACACATGCAATGACACTCCATGTCTCAAACTATTTGTCTAAAAGCCCAAAGCACAGAGGAATGCAACCGCCACATGTAATGTAGCACCAGTGTGACATAAGGTGCAACACCACACACACTTCAGTGTGTGTGGTCATGTGGATCAAGGTGGTTTGAAAAATAACACATACAAACTCCATGTGTTAAACCATGGTCACAAAGCCCATGAAAACATAGGAATGCAAGGGCCACATGTGACGGACCACTAGTGTGAAATAAGTTGCACCACCACATCCACTTAAGTGTGGGTGATCATGTGGATCAAGATGGTTTGGAAAATAACATATGCAATGAAACTCCATGTGTTAAACCAATATCACAAAGCCCATAAAAATATAGAATGCAACTGCCACATGTTATGGAGCACTAGATTGAAATAGGTTACACCACCACACCCACTTGAGTGTGTGTGGTCATGTGGATCAAGGTGGTTTGGAAAAGAACAGATGCAATGACACTCCATGTGTCAAACTATGTTCAAAAAGCCCAAACAAACATAGGTGTGCAACAACCACATGTTATGGAGCACTAGTGTGACATAAGTTGCACCAACGCACACACTTGAGTGTGTGTGTTCATGTGGATCAAGGTGGTTTGGAAAATAACACATGCAATGAAACTCCATGTATTAAACCAAGGTCACAAAGCCCATAAAGTCATAGGAATGCAAATGCCACATGTTATGGAGCAGCATTGTGAAATCAGTTTCACCAACACATCCACTTGAGTGTGTGTGGTCATGTGGATCAAGGTGGTTTGGAAAAAACACATGCAACGACATTCCATGTGTCAAACTATGTTAAGAAAGCCCAAAAAAACATAGGAGTGCAACACCCACATGTTATGGAGCACCTTTGTGCAATAAGTTGCACCACCACACCCACTTGAGTGTGTGTGGTCATATGGATCAAGGTGTTTTGGAAAAGAACACATGCAACAACATTCCATGTGCAAACCATGTTCAGAAAGCCCAAAAATACATAGGAGTGCAATAAAATGTTATGGACCACCAGTGTGACATAAGTTGCACCACCACACCCACTTGAGTGTGTGTGGTCATTTGGATCAAGGTGGTTTGGAGAAAACACATGCAATGACACTCCATGTGTCAAACTATTGGTCTGAAAGACCAAAAACATAGTAAAATGCAACTTCCACATGTAATAGATTACCAGTGTGACATAAGTTGCACCACCACAACCACTTGAGTGTGTGTGGTCATGTGGATCAAGGTGGTTTGGATAAGAACACATGCAACGACACTCCATGTGTCAAACCATGTTCAAACAGCAAATAAACATAGGAGTTCAACAACCACATGTTATGGAGCACTAGCGTGAAATAAGTTGCACCACCAAATCCACTTGAGGGTGTGTGATCATGTGTATCAAGGTGGTTTGGAAAATAACACATGCAATGAAACTCCATGTGTTAAACTATTGATCTGAAAGAACAAAAACTTAGAGGGATGCAACTACGACAAGTTATGGAACACTAGTGTGACATAAGTTGCACCACCACACCCACTTGAGTTTGTGTGATCAGGTGGATCAAGGTGGTTTGGAAAAAACATAGGCAATGACACTCCATGTGTCAAACTATTGGTCTAAAAGCCCAAAACCCAGAGGAATGCAACTGCCACATGTAATGTAGCACTAGTGTGACATAAGGTGGACCACCACCCACACTTTAGTGTGTGTGGTCATGTGGATCAAGGTGGTTTGAAAAATAACACATGCAATGAAACTCCACGTGTTAAACCATGGTCACAAAGCCCATGAAAACATAGGAATGCAAGTGCCACATGTTACGGAGCACTAGTGTGAAATAAGTTGCACCACGACATCCACTTGAGTGTGGGTGATCATGTGGATCAAGGTGGTTTGGAAAATAACAGATGCAATGAAACTCCATGTGTTAAACTAATATCACAAAGCCCATAAAAATATAGAATGCAACTGCCACATGTTATGGAGCACTAGAGTGAAATAGGTTACACCACCACACCCACTTGAGTGTGTGTGGTCATGTGGATCAAGGTGGTTTGGAAAATAACAGATGCAATGACGCTCCATGTGTCAAACTATGTTCAAAAAGCCCAAACAAACATAGGTGTGCAACAACCACATGTTATGGAGCACTAGTGTGACATAAGTTGCACCAACGCACACACTTGAGTGTGTTTGTTCATGTGGATCAAGGTGGTTTGGAAAATAACACATGCAATGAAACTCCATGTATTAAACCAAGGTCACAAAGCCTATAAAGTCATAGGAATGCAAATGCCACATGTTATGGAGCAGCATTGTGAACTCAGTTTCACCAACACATCCACTTGAGTGTGTGTGGTCATGTGGATCAAGGTGGTTTGGAAAAAACACATGCAACGATATTCCATGTATCAAACTATGTTAAGAAAGCCCAAAAAAACATAGGAGTGCAACACCCACATGTTATGGAGCACCTTTGTGAAATAAGTTGCACCACCACACCCACTTGAGTGTGTGTGGTCATATGGATCAAGGTGTTTTGGAAAAGAACACATGCAACGACATTCCATGTGCAAACTATGTTCAGAAAGCCCAAAAATACATTGGAGTGCAATAAAATGTTATGGACCACCAGTGTGACATAAGTTGCACCACCACACCCACTTGAGTGTGTGTGGTCATTTGGATCAAGGTGGTTTGGAGAAAACACATGCAATGACACTCCATGTGTCAAACTATTGGTCTGAAAGACCAAAAACATAGTAAAATGCAACTTCCACATGTAATAGATTACCAGTGTGACATAAGTTGCACCACCACAACCACTTGAGTGTGTGTGGTCATGTGGATCAAGGTGGTTTGGATAAGAACACATGCAACGACACTCCATGTGTCAAACCATGTTCAAACAGCAAATAAACACAGGAGTTCAACAACCACATGTTATGGAGCACTAGCGTGAAATAAGTTGCACCACCAAATCCACTTGAGGGTGTGTGATCATGTGTATCAAGGTGGTTTGGAAAATAACACATGCAATGAAACTCCATGTGTTAAACTATTGATCTGAAAGAACAAAAACTTAGAGGGATGCAACTACGACATGTTACGGAACACTAGTGTGACATAAGTTGCACCACCACACCCACTTGAGTTTGTGTGATCAGGTGGATCAAGGTGGTTTGGAAAAAACATAGGCAGTGACACTCCATGTGTCAAACTATTGGTCTAAAAGCCCAAAACCCAGAGGAATGCAACTGCCACATGTAATGTAGCACTAGTGTGACATAAGGTGGACCACCACCCACACTTTAGTGTGTGTGGTCATGTGGATCAAGGTGGTTTGAAAAATAACACATGCAATGAAACTCCACGTGTTAAACCATGGTCACAAAGCCCATGAAAACATAGGAATGCAAGTGCCACATGTTACGGAGCACTAGTGTGAAATAAGTTGCACCACCACATCCACTTGAGTGTGGGTGATCATGTGGATCAAGGTGGTTTGGAAAATAACAGATGCAATGAAACTCCATGTGTTAAACTAATATCACAAAGCCCATAAAAATATAGAATGCAACTGCCACATGTTATGGAGCACTAGAGTGAAATAGGTTACACCACCACACCCACTTGAGTGTGTGTGGTCATGTGGATCAAGGTGGTTTGGAAAAGAACAGATGCAATGACACTCCATGTGTCAAACTATGTTCAAAAAGCCCAAACAAACATAGGTGTGCAACAACCACATGTTATGGAGCACTAGTGTGACATAAGTTGCACCAACGCACACACTTGAGTGTGTGTGTTCATGTGGATCAAGGTGGTTTGGAAAATAACACATGCAATGAAACTCCATGTATTAAACCAAGGTCACAAAGCCCATAAAGTCATAGGAATGCAAATGCCACATGTTATGGAGCAGCATTGTGAAATCAGTTTCACCAACACATCCACTTGAGTGTGTGTGGTCATGTGGATCAAGGTGGTTTGGAAAAAACACATGCAACGACATTCCATGTGTCAAACTATGTTAAGAAAGCCCAAAAAAACATAGGAGTGCAACACCCACATGTTATGGAGCACCTTTGTGAAATAAGTTGCACCACCACACCCACATGAGTGTGTGTGGTCATATGGATCAAGGTGTTTTGGAAAAGAACACATGCAACGACATTCCATGTGCAAACCATGTTCAGAAAGCCCAAAAATACATAGGAGTGCAATAAAATGTTATGGACCACCAATGTGACATAAGCTGCACCACCACACCCACTTCAGTGTGTGTGGTCATTTGGATCAAGGTGGTTTGGAGAAAACACATGCAATGACACTCCATGTGTCAAACTATTGGTCTGAAAGACCAAAAACATAGTAAAATGCAACTTCCACATGTAATAGATCACCAGTGTGACATAAGTTGCACCACCACAACCACTTGAGTGTGTGTGGTCATGTGGATCAAGGTGGTTTGGATAAGAACACATGCAACGACACTCCATGTGTCAAACCATGTTCAAACAGCAAATAAACATAGGAGTTCAACAACCACATTTTATGGAGCACTAGCGTGAAATAAGTTGCACCACCAAATCCACTTGAGGGTGTGTGATCATGTGGATCAAGGTGGTTTGGAAAATAATACATGCAATGAAACTCCATGTGTTAAACTATTGATCTGAAAGAACAAAAACTTAGAGGGATGCAACTACGGCATGTTATGGAACACTGGTGTGACATAAGTTGCACCACCACACCCACTTGAGTTTGTGTGATCAGGTGGATCAAGGTGGTTTGGAAAAAACATAGGCAATGACACTCCATGTGTCAAACTATTGGTCTAAAAGCCCAAAACCCAGAGGAATGCAACTGCCACATGTAATGTAGCACTAGTGTGACATAAGGTGGACCACCACCCACACTTTAGTGTGTGTGGTCATGTGGATCAAGGTGGTTTGAAAAATAACACATGCAATGAAACTCCATGTGTTAAACCATGGTCACAAAGCCCATGAAAACATAGGAATGCAAGTGCCACATGTTACAGAGCACTAGTGTGAAATAAGTTGCACCACCACATCCACTTAAGTGTGGGTGATCATGTGGATCAAGGTGGTTTGGAAAATAACAGATGCAATGAAACTCCATGTGTTAAACCAATATCACAAAGCCCATAAAAATATAGAATGCAACTGCCACATGTTATGGAGCACTAGAGTGAAATAGGTTACACCACCACACCCACTTGAGTGTGTGTGGTCATGTGGATCAAGGTGGTTTGGAAAAGAACAGATGCAATGACACTCCATGTGTCAAACTATGTTCAAAAAGCCCAAACAAACATAGGTGTGCAACAACCACATGTTATGGAGCACTAGTGTGACATAAGTTTCACCAACGCACAGACTTGAGTGTGTGTGTTCATGTGGATCAAGGTGGTTTGGAAAATAACACATGCAATGAAACTCCATGTATTAAACCAAGGTCACAAAGCCCATAAAGTCATAGGAATGCAAATGCCACATGTTATGGAGCAGCATTGTGAAATCAGTTTCACCAACACATCCACTTGAGTGTGTGTGGTCATGTGGATCAAGGTGGTTTGGAAAAAACACATGCAACGACATTCCATGTGTCAAACTATGTTAAGAAAGCCCAAAAAAACATAGGAGTGCAACACCCACATGTTATGGAGCACCTTTGTGCAATAAGTTGCACCACCACACCCACTTGAGTGTGTGTGGTCATATGGATCAAGGTGTTTTGGAAAAGAACACATGCAACAACATTCCATGTGCAAACCATGTTCAGAAAGCCCAAAAATACATAGGAGTGCAATAAAATGTTATGGACCACCAGTGTGACATAAGTTGCACCACCACACCCACTTGAGTGTGTGTGGTCATTTGGATCAAGGTGGTTTGGAGAAAACACATGCAATGACACTCCATGTGTCAAACTATTGGTCTGAAAGACCAAAAACATAGTAAAATGCAACTTCCACATGTAATAGATTACCAGTGTGACATAAGTTGCACCACCACAACCACTTGAGTGTGTGTGGTCATGTGGATCAAGGTGGTTTGGATAAGAACACATGCAACGACACTCCATGTGTCAAACCATGTTCAAACAGCAAATAAACATAGGAGTTCAACAACCACATGTTATGGAGCACTAGCGTGAAATAAGTTGCACCACCAAATCCACTTGAGGCTGTGTGATCATGTGGATCAAGGTGGTTTGGAAAATAACACATGCAATGAAACTCCATGTGTTAAACTACTGATCTGAAAGAACAAAAACTTAGAGGGATGCAACTACGACATGTTATGGAACACTGGTGTGACATAAGTTGCACCACCACACCCACTTGAGTTTGTGTGATCAGGTGGATCAAGGTGGTTTGGAAAAAACACATGCAATGACACTCCATGTCTCAAACTATTTGTCTAAAAGCCCAAAGCACAGAGGAATGCAACCGCCACATGTAATGTAGCACCAGTGTGACATAAGGTGCAACACCACACACACTTCAGTGTGTGTGGTCATGTGTATCAAGGTGGTTTGAAAAATAACACATACAAACTCCATGTGTTAAACCATGGTCACAAAGCCCATGAAAACATAGGAATGCAAGGGCCACATGTGACGGACCACTAGTGTGAAATAAGTTGCACCACCACATCCACTTAAGTGTGGGTGATCATGTGGATCAAGATGGTTTGGAAAATAACATATGCAATGAAACTCCATGTGTTAAACCAATATCACAAAGCCCATAAAAATATAGAATGCAACTGCCACATGTTATGGAGCACTAGATTGAAATAGGTTACACCACCACACCCACTTGAGTGTGTGTGGTCATGTGGATCAAGGTGGTTTGGAAAAGAACAGATGCAATGACACTCCATGTGTCAAACTATGTTCAAAAAGCCCAAACAAACATAGGTGTGCAACAACCACATGTTATGGAGCACTAGTGTGACATAAGTTGCACCAACGCACACACTTGAGTGTGTGTGTTCATGTGGATCAAGGTGGTTTGGAAAATAACACATGCAATGAAACTCCATGTATTAAACCAAGGTCACAAAGCCCATAAAGTCATAGGAATGCAAATGCCACATGTAATGGAGCAGCATTGTGAAATCAGTTTCACCAACACATCCACTTGAGTGTGTGTGGTCATGTGGATCAAGGTGGTTTGGAAAAAACACATGCAACGACATTCCATGTGTCAAACCATGTCCACTGAGCCCAGAAATACATAGGAGTGCAACAACCACATGTTATGAACCACCAGTGTGACATAAGTTGCACCACCACACCCACTTCAGTGTGTGTGGTCATGTGGATAAAGGTGGTTTGGAGAAAACACACGCAATGACAATCCATGTGTTAAACAATTGGTCTGAAAGCCCAAAAACACAGAAAAATACAACTTCCACATGTAATGGAGCACCAGTGTGACATAAGTTGCACCACCACAACCAGTTGAGTGTGTGTAGTCATGTGGATCAAGGTGGTTTTAAAAAGAACACATGCAATGAAACTCCATGTTTCAAACCATGGTCAGAAAGCCCAAAAACACAGAGGAATGCAATTACCACATGTTATGGATCACCAGTGTGACATAACTTACACCACCACATCCACTTGAGTGTGTGTGGTCAAGTGGATCAAGGTGGTTTGGAAAATAACATATGCAATGACACTCCATGTGTTAAACTATTGATCTAAAAGCCCAAAACCTTAGAGGGATGCAACTACGACATGTTATGGAACACTGGTGTGACATAAGTTGCACCACCACACCCACTTGAATTTGTGTGGTCAGGTGGATCAAGGTGGTTTGGAAAAAACACATGCAATGACACTCCATGTCTCAAACTATTTGTCTGAAAGCCCAAAGCACAGAGGAATGCAACCGCCACATGTAATGTAGCACCAGTGTGACATAAGGTGCAACACCACACACACTTCAGTGTGTGTGGTCATTTGGATCAAGGTGGTTTGTAAAATAACACATGCAATGAAACTCCATGTGTTAAACCACGGTCACAAAGCCCATAAAAACATAGGAATGCAACTACCACATGTTATGGAGCACTAGTGTGAAATAAGTTGCACCACCACATCCACCTGAGTGTGTGTGATCATGTGGATAAAGGTGGTTTGGAAAATAACTCATGCAATGAAACTCCATGTGTTAAACCATTGTCACAAAGCCCATAAAAACATAGAATGCAACTGCCACATTTTATGGAGCACTAGAGTGAAATAGGTTGCACCACCACACCCACTTGAGTGTGTGTGGTCATGTGGATCAGGGTGGTTTGTAAAAGAACACATGCAACAACACTCCATGTGTCAAACTATGTTCAGAAAGCCCAAACAAACATAGGAGTGCAACAACCACATGTTATGGAGCACTAGTGTGACATAAGTTGCACCAACACACACACTTGAGTGTGTGTGGTCATGAGGATCAAGGTGGTTTCGAAAATAACACATGCAATGAAACTCCATGTGTTGAAACATGGTCACAAAGCCCATAAAAACATAGGAATGCAAATGCCACATGTTATGGAGCACCATTGTGAAATAAGTTGCACCACCACACCCACTTGAGTGTGTGTGGTCATGTGGATCAAGGTGGTTTGGAAAAGAACACATGCAACGACATTCCATGTGTCAAACCATGTTCAGAAAGCCCAAAAATACATAGGAGTGCAACAACCACATGTTATGGACCACCAAGGTGACATAAGTTGCACCACCACACCCACTTGAGTGTGTGGGGTCATCTGGATCAAGGTGGTTTGGAGAAAACACATGCAATGACACTCCATGTGTTCTGGGGTAACCCCATGGGTGGCCCGATCTTCACGGATCTCGTGGTCAAATCGATGGGAAAGCGAGGGGAAAGGTAGAAGGTAGCGGAAGCGGACGCATACCTCGTGAAGAACACAATGAACACACGCAAAACACACACGATACAAGGCCGATTGCTCTCACCGGTGGCCATCGGTATGATAGAATCCTCGCAAGTAAAGATCGGTCAACATGCTCCCTCGATCCCACACGGGGAGGGAAGAACACCTTGGAGAGGGTCTTGACGTCTTGGCAAAGGGCAACGGATGCCAAGGCCTTGTACAATGAGGGAGGCGCGATGCAAACTCCAACGAGGTGGTGACGATTGTCGACCCCCTTTGGTAGAAGGGGATGAGGCAAAATTAGAGATTCCACAAAGGGGGTTTTCTTTAGTCTGTTATCTATGCCTAGGGTTACATGAGGGGGTGGGGGCACTATATATAGGCCATCCACTAGTTCAAGGGTACTTTAGGAATAAAAGGGGAAAGTCTGGGCGGACTAAGGGGTACATAGGCCAAGGCCCAGCTGGTGGCGCACAGGCCCATAAGCTTAGGCCGGATACTCTAGTGTGGTGGTCCGGAGACTCCGGTTTGGGCCGGAGACTCCGGTCTGTCTCCGTTCCGTCTCCGGAGTGGCAGACAAACTGACCTCGAGCTCGATATGGGGGTCAGTCCGGAGATGGGTCCAGAGACTCCGGCGTACGCAGGCTGGAGACTCCGGTGTCTTCAGGCCAGAGACTCCGGTGTGGCCGGAGACTCCGGTGTGCACAGGCCACAGACTCCGGTGCTCCAGCTGCTACTTCTTCCGTCTTCTCTTCCAAGCCTCCGTCTTGTCAGTCTTGGTGCTCTAGGATTCCTCCCATGCCTTCGTACTTGTTAGTGTGAACCTATCATGGATATGGGACAAAGCATGAAGTAGTATACCATTCAATGGGGTAGGAAGTGGGCTCGCATAGAGGAACGGATTCACCTTTGGATTCCATGAAGACTTCATATAAGTTGGAGACCATGATGCGGTAACGACCGAAGGTTGGGCTACATCATCTCCCCTCCCTTCAAAAAGAGTCGTCCTCGACTCTACATGCTCATCAAAAAGTAGAAGATGCCGAGAGACCTTCTTGATCCTGGTGTTCACCATATAGTCGTCCTCGGGAAGGTTGAATTGACAACACTTCAATGTTCCTTCGCCTTCCATGATGCCTACAAATCTCAGAACAAGAGCGAAGCAACACTCGAAGCGTAGCCAATTCATGAAGATTATAGCATGAGTCCTCTAGTAGAGTGAAGTCACCTTAGGATGTAGAGATAGCTCGTTGAAGGGCAGCCATAGGTAACTCTCTATGGTTCGTCTTGTCAACTCTTTGTCCATAGAGGTTGACGCGGAAGCAATTGTACCTTCATACAACAAAGACCAAGCAACATATGTTCGTGTGTGATAGAGGAGCATGTCAATTGTGGCTTGTCCATTCTTGTTCACAACACTATTAGCACAACTCAAGTATGGCAATGAAATGCGTATGCAAGGTCAAATTGTATGGGAAGTGTTTGAACATCATCCAAATGTGGGAACTCAAAAACTCCATAAAACATCTTAGTGTGGCACTCAAAGCAATGGACAATATTGGTCAACATCTTTGATGCAAGGATAGGATAATTCGGCAAAAACACATGAGGGAAGATATCCAAAACAAGATCATTATGTGTGCAAACCAACCATTGGAAAGAACAATTGGTCAACATGTTGGATGCCACACATTAATCATCAAAAGCAATTATCATTGGGATATGAGTGTCACGAGCGGAAGCAAAAGCAACGTGTTTGCAAACAAACCATATGAAAGAGCAAGTGGTCCTTATGTTTCTTGCAACAACAATACGAGAGACTTGGAAGCTCTCATGACAATACATGCTCAAAATGGCATTATGCTTGCACACAAAACATTGGAAAGAGAAATTGTTCAAATTTTTTGTGGCAACACACAAAGCATCAATATACAAAAGCAACAAGACATGATTGTCACAAGGTGAAATAATACCATCAACATGCTTGCAATCAAACCATAGGAAAGAGAAATTTGTCAACATGAAAGATGCAAAGCATGCAAAAGGTATCATAGCTGGGTTCGATCTTGAACTCACTTGGGGGATGCTCTTTAGAGATCTTTTTGTCAACTCGTCCTCAACCGAGGTTGACATGATCATGCGGGTACCTACACACATCAAACACAAAAGGAAGAACGTGTGTGCATGGTAGAGAAATACATCATCCATCATGACATATCTGTTCTTGTGCACATCACCATTAGTGTCAATCAAGTGTAACATAGGTGCATGGTGAGTATGCAAGTGGGGAACATGCTTATCATGGCATTTACCAAAATCTCCAAAATTTGAGAAATCTATGGGGGCCATGTCAATAGAATACATATGAGAATTATTGTTGCAAGCAAAATAAGTGAAAGAGCAATTATTCAACTTATTGCAAGCAACAGGAGGAATAGTAAAACATCCATGACAAAGCATTGTCCGAGGGTTATCATTAGTAACATCATTGCAAGCAAAACATTGGAAAGAGCAATTGTTCAACAAAGTGCAAGCAATGGTATCATCAACATAACGTTTATAGCATGGCATGTCTATTGCAACATCATCACAATCAAATAATTTCACATGCTCAACATTATGCAAAGGCAAAGTATCACATGGAAATATCAATGAAGCATATGTGATATCACAAACATCATACATAGCATGCCAATCATCACAAGTCATCATGTCCACTAGTGGGATCATGGCATCATCAACACCCTTATTTTTACCTTTTTCATACCTCTCATATGATGTGGGTGTTGTGGTAGTGTTAGCGTCCATGTGGGTGACTTCTTCATCATGTATGGGGATGGCATCATCTTCATACACCATCTACATCTTCTTGGTTGGAGGCATCAGCATCTCCAAGCTTGCCGCTTCTTGATCCATGGAACCTAGCACAACATGAGAAAACACACTAGAGGTAGAGGGTAAGTCGTTATAAATCAAAGTGGTCTCACATGACCTATCAACTACTGCTCTCAACTCACTCGGTATATCATTCATTCCCTCCAAGTGGAAGAACTCAATCTCACGTATGGTGGAGTCACTCATATCACTCTTGCTTTCACTCAAGTGGGCTAGGTGGCTCTCATACTCACATGGGATTGGTACCACATCATCACTCAAGCATGTAGGGGTAGGCTCGATTCTCTCAACTCCATGCGCCTCCTTTGGTGAAGGGAAATTCCCATGCTCACCATTCTTGACCTTGTCGTTGCCATCTTGCACCTTGCATTGTGTAGTCCTCTTGACGTACTCGTCCAACTTGGCGAAGTAGAGGTCTTCGTCTTTCTCATCTAGGAAGTCAATTTTGGTCATTGAAGCTTGATGGCGTGGAGGAGAGCTTGCTCTTGGTGTCATTGTGGTGGTGTCACGAGTAGTTGAAGGTGCCTTTTGATCGTGTCGACGGAGGTCATTGGTATGCCTTGCCAAAGGTTGATGTAGGTAGCGCACTTGGTCATCCACATGACACTCGCGACGATGCTCCTTGTCCTTGGCACTCTTCTTGGTTAGGCGTTGTAATGAGCGCAAATCATCATTTGTCTTGGCCATCATGCTTATGGTTTTGACGAAGTTGTTGTCCATGTCGCGCTTGAAGTTGTCCATTTGATGCTGGACCTTGTTGCTCTTGAGATGGGGGCTCCCTCTTGGTCGATGTGACTTGAGGAGCTTGTCGTTGTCGTGCTTGAAGTCGTCCATGCTTGGGGAGTTATTGTTGCTGTAGAACTCCATATCACCCAAGCATGTGGAGCCATTGTCGGTGTAGTGCTCCATCATGTCATCCATGCTTGTGGAGGCATATGCATGGTGGCTCATCGTGGATTCTTCATAGAAATCATCCTCGATTATGGAGTCCCTAGACATGTTTCACAAGACCAAGTGGTGTATATGGAAGTGGTAGGGGGTTAGGGATGCAACGCCAAACCTTACTTTACCTTGGAAGATAGTATCGTGCAAGTGGCAACACTTGAGAGCAATCAAAACCAAGCAAAGTGAAGTTCATGCGAAACATCAAAACCAACTAACCACTAAAAAACACACACACACAAAGCTTATGGTGGATAGGTATGGAAGGTGGCATGTCAAGAACCAATCCGAAATCAAGATGTTGTAGTTGCAAGTAAAGAACCACGATGATCACAAAGCAAAACATGTCAATCCACAAGAAGGAATATATACAAGGAAACACACATGTGGGATAAATGGGACTTGTGCGATGGAGAAAGTGAGCTAAGAACTAAATGATTACCTAGCGAAGACTATAAGCTCATGTCACACAAGTGCAAGGAGAGACGCTAGTTCGATTGCACTAAATTGGTGGGCTATAAGATATGCACAATAAGTACCACCTATTGGATGTTCATCGATCTTGCGCTTCCTATTTTATGAGGCACTTGTTTCTTTCTTTCTTTTTCTTCTTTTTATTTTTCTATTTTTTTCTCTTTTTCTTTTCTTTTTCACTTGCCACATCCTTGTGCCAACAACTATACAAGATAACTATATGAGATAGCGCGCTCAGAAATTTTTCTCGGAATTCTACAAGGTATCAAATGTGCATAGCCCAAGCAATCATAGGAGGAACTAGTCTCAATAGGTGTTTGTTGAACGCAAAGATAGTGTAGCTCACAAAGGGATGCAAGTAGGGAGAAGTCGCGGAATTTTTATACCTTTCGTCGCTGATCTTCACCCTTTATTGGTGGATTCCGCCTTGATCACGGAATTTGTATGGAGTAGATAGCATGAACCACGGAGATGATGATGTAGAGCTGTTTATCGTCTTCAAATCGAGCTAAAGAACACCAAAATCTGAGTTCGTATGAAAAAGTTATGCTCAAAACTGTGAAACAGATTTCCTGTCAGCAGGGGGCCGGAGACTCCGGTATGGAGTGAATCATACTGGAAACTCCGGGCCAGGGCCGGAGACTCCAGTCTGGTCGATTTCTGCGCATCCAGAACACGAATGGGACACGATTTTGGCAGAAAAAGTCGAACCAAAACACCAAATTGGTGGGGGGAATCAAGGAATTAGGCCATGGAAACGCAGGGGAAGATAGATCAACAAGTTTAGAAAGCAATCCATGGATCAAAAACTACCAAAACGCACTCAAATCACAAATCAATCCAAAACACAAATTGGGGCTGTTTTTGGTGGAATTTTCGAATTTATGGGAAAAAGACCAAATCGAGGAGAAATCCGTGGCAACCAAAAGCTGCTCATACCAGATGTTATGGGGTAACCCCGTGGGTGGCCCGATCTTCACGGATCTCGTGGTCAAATCGATGGGAAAGGCAGAAGGTAGCGGAAGCGGAGGCACACCTCGTGAAGAACACGATGAACACACGCAAAACACACACAATACAAGGCCGATTGCTCTCACCGGTGGCCACCGGTTCGATAGAATCCTCGCAAGGAAAGATCAGTCAACATGCTCTCTCGATCCCACGCGGAGAGGGAAGAACACCTTGGAGAGGTTCTTGACGTCTTGGCAAAGGGACACCGATGCCAAGGCCTTGTACAATGAGGGAGGCGCGATGCAAACTCCAACGAAGTGGTGACGATAGTCGATCCCCTTTGGTAGAAGGGGATGAGGCAAAACTAGAGATTCCACAAAGGGGGTTTTCTTTAGTCTATCATCTATGCCTAGGGTTACATGAGGGGGTGGGGGCACTATATATAGGCCATCCACTAGTTCAAGGGTACTTTAGGAATAAAAGGGGAAAGTCTGGGCAGACTAAGGGGTACATGGGCCGAAGGCCTAGCTGTTGGCGCACATGCCCATACGCTCTGGCCGGAGACTCCGGTGTGGTGGTCCAGAGACTCTAGTCTGGGACGGAGACTCCGGTCTGTCTCCGGTCCGTCTCCAGAGTGGCAGACACACTATCCTCAAGCTCGATCTGGGGGTCAGTCCAGAGATGGGTCCAGAGACTCCGGGGTACGCAGGCTGGAGACTCTGGTGTCTTCAGGCCGGAGACTCCGGTGTGCACAGGCCATAGACTCCGGTGCTCCAGTTGCTGCTTCTTCCGTCTTCTCTTCCAAGCCTCCATCTTGTTAGGCTTGCTGCTCCAGGCTTCCTCCCATGCCTCCGTACTTGTTGGTGTGAACCTATCACGGATATGGGACTGAGTATGAAGTAGTATACCATTCAATGGGGTAGGAAGTGGGCTCGCATAGAGGAACGGATTCACCTTTGGAGTCCATGACGACTTGGCATAAGTTGGAGACCATGATGTGGTAACGACCGAAGGTCGGGCTACATCACCATGTGTCAAACTATTGGTCTGAAATCCCAAAAACACAGAAAAATGGAATTTCCACATGTAATGGAGCACCAGTGTGACATAAGTTGCACCACCACAACCACTTGAGTGTTTGTGGTCATGTGGATCAAGGGGGTTTGGAAAAGAACACATGCAATGAAACTCCATGTTTCAAACCATGGTCAGAAAGCCCAAAAACTGTAACATCCCAAAGTTTTGCAATTACAGATGTTACTAGAAGCATGCATCATATCCTTGCATCATGGCATCGCATAATAAAAACTGCATAGATATTTCTTCCTAAATCCCATAGTCATATATAGACTAAAAGGGGTAAAACCTTTTTGAACCACCAAAACCCTTGCAAAAGTGTTATGTTAAAGTCCTACTCTAACCCTCTTCTTTTTACAAAATTTTAGAAACAAATTTCATCTAATTCGGAGTCCGTTTGCAAAAGTTATTAAACAAATAGCAAAACAGAAATAAATAAAAGAATAAAAGAATAAAACACAAGAGTCTAACCTAGGCGGGCCAGCCGAAGCCAGCCCGCTTCATATTCACCGCGCACGCCCGCGAGAGAGCGGCGCTTACCGAGAACGCCCGGCTTGGCCGGCCCAACACCGCCGCCAGTCGCCAGCCCGCCCCGTGCCTGTAGCCGCCGACAGGCGGGACCCACCCGTCAGCCGCCTCCTCCTCTGAGTCCGGCTCGAGCACGCCACCGTATCCGCGTCAGCGCCAACCGCCTCCGGCGAATAAGGAGCGGACTCCGTGACCCCCGCGCCAAGCAAGCCGCCTATAAGTACCACGGCACGCCTCCCGCAAAAGCCCTAGATTTTTTCGTCCCACCGCCGCCGAGCCGCCACCAATCTCTCGCCGGAGCGCCGCCGGACTTCACCGCCTCCAGCCGCCGCCCGCCGCCACCTCGGGAAGGAGG
The DNA here is from genome assembly GCA_910589775.1 of Avena eriantha. Taxonomy (NCBI): domain Eukaryota; kingdom Viridiplantae; phylum Streptophyta; class Magnoliopsida; order Poales; family Poaceae; genus Avena; species Avena eriantha. The sequence goes on along the minus strand of OU342740.1, from coordinate 186,031,556 downwards.
ATCCGCAGCCGCCCCCGGGAACACAGCCACGACGAGGAGCCGGCCGCCGTCGACCACTTCGTCGGGCCAGAGAAGCACCGCCGCGCCGCCGTACCTCGCCGCCGACGCGCCACCACCGCCCGTCGTTGGCACCGCCGGTAAGCCCTCTCCGACCGTCGGATTGAGATCCAACGGATCTAACCGATCGAATCGCACCGGCCTACCGCGTTGCGCCACGTGGCAGTCGCCGCGTCATCGCCGCGTCGACGTCACACGCGCGTCGCTGGCCAGTCCCGAGCCGCCACGTGTCGCCGCGTCGCTGGCCCCCTTTTGTTTTTCTTTTAAAATAGGCAGAAATAGCTCCAACCTTGTAAAATCCAGAGTAATTCGAGTTTTAGTCCAAAAATTGCGTATAATATACCGTCGGATTTATATTTTCGAGTAGCACACAGATCTACAATAATATTGCCGTTTTGTCATAGCAATCTTGCAGTAGGACTTAAATATTAGATTAGAGTATTTTAATTCTAGAAAATTATCCGTAGCTCCGTTTAAGTTGGTTCTTGTTGCGTTGGCTTTGTTTCGACAAAACTTTCTGTAGAAAATTGTCTTATCATGCTTAGGGTGTTCAGATCTGTCTCGAGATAGATTGGAGTAGTAGATCTAGTTTTGAGCTTGGTTATTCAGGGTTTAAGCCAAAATACTTAAAATTTGTGGGGAATTAATTCTAATGATATCCCCAACCCAACAACACCCCTGGTTAAAAACCTTGGTCGAAATCAAATCCATCCTTGCATATTACCATGTTGCATGCTTGCATATTTGACTTCGTGACTTGTTTTGTGCAATTTGTGATTGGATCCATGTTTGTTTCGTTAGATTGCTCGGAATGCGCTGAGGAGTACTGTTGTGTAGATTGCTGCTCAGACCAAGGCAAGTTACACCACTTGTTCATGTTTATGTCCCAGTTTTGACTATGCATGTTTTACTCTTCAAATTCTGTAGCATGCATGTGTAGGATTTTGGTAGATTTTTCATAGTACTATTTTGCAAGTGCGGTTTTGTAGTATGCCATGAGTAGCTCTATGCTTAAGATTTTCCATCCCAATAGGTTATCCTGTTTTTCTAAGTTATGCTTGCTATCTATATACTTATATATATCAAATACCGTTGGGAGGGTTCGAAAGACTCAAGAATTTTCTAAGTATGGGAGCTCTCTCGAGCGAGCTTTTCTTCTCCAAAACCCCTTCAAAATAAAACTAAGTTTTCTTCTGGGCGGAATGGTTGTCGGGACAATGAGTGAGATTTTGGTGGAGGACGGCCGCCCAGGAATCAAAGAAGTCTGCCATGTTTCAGAATTCAGAAGCTTCCTGTGCAACCACAATACATATGGGCTCTGTCTTGGCTTAGTACTTAGTGGGAAACCTCACCGGGGTACCAACATTTGGAGGTTCTTGGCACGGATGGATTTAGCTGGTAGAGGGGCTACTAAGGGAAGGCTTCGCCATGATCTTGTCTGTAAAAGGACTTGATGATGGATTGTGGGGAAAGTGGACAACCTCTCGAGAGTATTGCAATCTGATCGATCAGCCGTGTTCACGAAAACAGAACAACTTTGAGCATCTGAAGGATGGAGCCTCTGAAAGATCTTCCTCTCTCTTTTCCAAACTTAACGTCTTATGAACCCCAAGGCGTGAGTAATATCGCCATTGGGTGGGATTTTGGGAACTTGGTGCGTAATTTCCATGTGCTAGGTTGATTGGGCACTTGGTGAGTAATATCCATGTGTTCCATTCGACCCTATACTATTTATCAAAGTTTTCAAAGTAGGGAAAACTTTCCTCCTCTTTTCTTATTACATTGATAAAATCGGCTTTACGCAAATGAACCCCAGAGCCTACTCTGAGCCTTGCATGTAGAGATAGTCTTACTCTTTCCTTGGTGTAATTTTCCAATACATTCAAAGTGTTGACCCAACTTGTTGGTTGCACGTCTTAAGTGCAGAATCCGAAGATTGAAACGTGCGTAGGGATCGTGGGTCTTCATGCAGCTAGCCTGAGGCGTTGATGGACTCAAGTTTTACTTAGTTTCCGCTGTTTTATTTGAGCTAGCTATAAGCTATGCAAGTTGTAATAATTATACTCTGGATTATTCGTGTAATAATGACTTGTGTTTTACATGATATTCATCGACTGTGAAGTGCTAGCTATTGATCGAGGGACTAGCATGTTAATCACAGGGACTTATGATCCTTAACGATCCGAGGTCGCAACAGATGGTATCAGAGCACAAAGTTGCCTGTAGGACGTGACCCCTAGGATTGGAAACCACCTTTACCATGTGTGTTTTTGCTTTCTATATTCTTCTAAGTTATTTGTCCTCTTCTAGTATTTCTCTTCCTTATCACCTTGTGCCTAATTTTCTCTCTCTCCTAACCTAAAATATGACGGCCTTCTACTACGATACCGCCGATGACATCACGTGCCTGCGCTTCGGGGAATGCCTTCTGGACATCATCAAGACATTGCAATTACCCATGCCATCAATCAAGGGAAGCAAGCTGAGGAAGATGCACAAGGAAGGATGCTGGGCGATTGAAGTCATCCAACCAGGGCGCAGTCAGACAGAACCCATGACAGAGGCCATTGTACTCAACGTCACCAGCGACTCCAAGGAGAAGGGACTTAGCATCAGCTTGCAGGAACTCATTGGACGCCTTTGTGGACGCCACCATGAAGAGGTTGAAGTCCACTACATCAAACTCCTTGGAAGACATGATGAGAAGGGAGTTCCAATCGAGTTAACCCCGGAGGAAAGGAAGACATGCAAGCGTCGAAGAATCCAATATCAAGACTTGGAGTTCCACGTCAATGACCTTCAGAAGGGGAGCTGCCTTGAGATCGTGAGGAATGACGAGCTTTGTTCCCTAGTCAAGGAGAAGGACGAGAAGATTGAAGAGCTGGAAGAGAAGATCAAGTCCCTAGGAGGGGAGCTCACCGCCCCCAAGACAAGAGGTTCGCTAATCAAGAGAAGAGGGTGCAAGATAAGAACAAGAGGATTAGGGAGCAAAGTCTCGTGCTCGCAAAGAACGAGATGGAGTTATAGAACCTTGCCACCATGTTCAAGGACCTGCGAGCAGCTAAGAGGAGCTTGGAGGAGAAGATCACGCCCGTGACTATGGGGTCAAGTTTGATCAAGAAGCTACAGAAGGAGAAGAAGGAACTCCGAGCAAAGCTGGAAGCTGCTACCCAGGAGCTGCAAGAGGTGAAGGAACTTCAAGGGAGGCTCGAAACTGCAACACCGGAGCCACAGGAGGTGAAGGAACTTCAAGAGAAGCTTGAAGCCACGACGAGGGACATGGAGCTATACAAGTCACTGCTGGAAAAGGAAGGATTCATCATTGAGGATGAGGAAGTGGATGATGAGTAGAGTAGTTGGACCACCTTTAGTTCTATAGTCGAACGTTATTCGGGATTGTAATGAGTACCAAATTTTTTATATTGGCTAGTTAAACTGGGTCGAGTGTGTGGATTTATGTGCCTTGTGTGCCTTGCTTTTCTCGTGTGTTTTTCTTCTCGTGTTTACATAAGGGTAGGAGTTTATTCCTTAGGCTTTCTATCTATTTCTTAACTTGCCTCCCAAACCCTCCAGATGGCGAGACGTGAAAACAACAATAACAACATGCCCCCAGAGATAGCACAACTTCTGAACTCCCAGAATCAGTTGATCCAACTCCTCACTCAAAACATGCAAAACAACAACAACAACCTGCCGCCTCCGCCACCCCCACCGCCCCAACAGGATCGCCTGACTCGGTTCTTGAGGTTGAACCCTCCAATTTTCTCAAGTAGTTCTGAGCCAATTGTGGCAGATGACTGGCTCCGCACCACCAACAAGAAGTTAGACACCGTCCAGGTTGTTGGAGCTGACAGGGTGCGCTTTGCCGCGCACCAACTTGAGGGACCAGCTGCTGAATGGTGGGATAACTACCAGGTCACCCACCCCGATATTGAAGCTATCACCTGGAACCAGTTTGAAGCAGCCTTTCGTACTCATCACGTAGCCGCGGGAGTCATGTCACTTAAGAGACGTGAGTTCCGTGACTTGAAGCAACTACACCGCTATGTCTCTTAGTATGGGGACCTTTTCGACAAGCTGGCACGTTATGCACCTGATGATGTATCCACTGATGCCAAGACACAGGAGGAGTTCTTAAGGGGACTTAATGATGAAATATCTATTCAGCTTGTGGCTCTGAAGTTCGATAACTACCAGGAACTCCTGGACAGGGCAGTGGTGGTTGAAGCAAAGAAAAGGAGTATAGAGAACTAGAAGAGAAAGTCCACCTCACACAAGCACAACTCTACCCCATATCAGAAGCAACGCACTTCGTCACCACCACCCCACAAGCACAATGGCCACAACCACAATGGTCATCGTCATGGAGGACATAACCACAATGGCCATAAACACCGCAATGGAAATGGCAATGGGAAGGATCTGAGTGAAGTGACAAGCTTCAAGTGTAACAAGACAGGGCACTATGCGACTACTTGCCCCGAAAAGACGAAGAATGGGAATGGTAATGGAAACAGCAACGGACACAACCATGGCAATGGTAATGGAAATGGGAAGAAGCCGAATCCGTTCGTCAAAGCCACGGTGAATCATGTCTCCATGGAGGATGCTCGTGAGGAACCTAACTCAGTGATTGGTAAGTTCAAGCTTATCTCCACACCTGCTGTTGTTCTTTTTGACACTGGTGCAACGCATTCATTCATATCAAGGGTATTCGTGGATAGAGGCAAGATACCTACGGAGACTATTTGTACTCCCCTAAGGGTAAGTTCTCCTGGAGGAGAAATAGTGGCAAACTCTGGATGCCGTGGGTTAGAACTAAGGATTATGGCGCACACCTTTCCCACTACCCTAGTCGTTCTGGAATCACAAGGCTTAGACATAATTCTGGGCATGAATTGGATGACCGAATATGAGGGAGTCATAGATTGTGCCAAAAGGACTATCGCACTCACGACTCCGGAAAAGAAAAGGGTCCGCTTTAAGTCAGCTTTCGCACTCAAAGGAAGTATGGTGAACTCTCTTAAGGGGGTTAGCTTGGAGGATGTGCCAATTGTGAAGGAGTATCCGGATGTGTTTTCGGAACTGCCAGGGATGCCTCCCGACCGAGACATCGAGTTTCTCATTGACTTGATGCCTGGTATTGGACCAATAGCAAAAATACCATACAAGATGGATGTGGATGAGTTGAAGGAACTTAAGAAACAGCTTAGAGAGCAATTGGACAAAGGCTTCATTCAACCAAGTGCGTCATCTTGGGGAGCACCTGTCTTATTCGTGGAGAAGAAGGATAAAACCAAGAGACTAGTCGTGGACTAGCGGTCGTTGAATGAAGTGACAATCAAAAACAAATTCCCTCTACCCAATATTAACGACATGTTCGACCAATTAAAGGGAGCTAGTGTGTTCTCTAAGATTGATCTCCGATCAGGTTATTTTCAGTTAAAGATCCGAGAACAAGATGTACCCAAGATAGCCTTCACCACAAGATACGGATTGTATGAGTACACCGTGATGTCGTTTGGCTTAACCAATGCCCCAGCGTACTTCATGACCATGATGAACAAGTTATTCATGGAGTAATTGGATAAGTTTATTGTGGTATTCATTGATGACATACTCATATACTCCAAGGACGAAAAGGAACATGAGCGGCATCTGCGCCTGATTATGGAAAAGTTAAGGGAACACAAGTTGTATGCCAAGTTTAGCAAATGTGAGTTCTGCTTGAAAGTAGTGGGATTCCTTGGTCATATTGTATCAGCTAAAGGTGTTGCCGTGGACCCAAGTAAGGTAGCTTCCGTGACAGAATGGGAGTCTCCTAAGAATGTGGGTGATATTAGGAGTTTCCTGGGCCCTGCGGGATATTATCGAAGATTCATCAAAAACTTTTCCAAGATAGCAAAGCCTATGACAGAGTTGCTGAAGAAAGAGAAGAATTTCCAATGGACTGAGGCATGTGAAGCAAGTTTTAAAGAGATGAAGAAGCGCCTAGTAACAGCACCAGTTTTGTGTCTCCCTGACATCTAAAAGGACTTCCAGGTCTATTGCGACGCTTCCCGGCAAGGACTCGGTAGTGTACTGATGCAAGATGGAAAAGTAGTGGCTTACGCCTCTCGGCAACTTAAGAACCATGAGAATAACTACCCCACGCACGATTTGGAACTAGCATCAGTTGTGCATGCGCTCAAGGTATGCAGGCATTACCTAATGGGCAAACATTGTGATGTGTTCACGGATCACAAGAGCCTTAAATACATCTTCACTCAAAAGGAATTAAATATGAGGCAAAGGAGATGGCTTGAGCTCATCAAGGACTATGACTTGGACCTGCAGTACCATCCTAGAAAGGCCAACGTTGTGGCTGACGCCTTAAGTCGGAAGGTCTACGTAAATGGACTTACCGTGGGAGAACTTCCAAATGATTTGTGTGAACAATTCAAGGACCTCAGGTTGGAAATAGTTCCGGAGGGATACTTAGCAACTATGGAGATAGTGCCAACGCTTCTGGACCAAATTAAAGAGGCCCAGAAGGGGGACAAAGAGTTGGAAGAAATAAGAGCTAATATAAGCAAGGGTAAAGCAAAAGGGTTTCACACGGATGAACAAGAAACACTTTGGTATGAGAAGCGTCTGTGTGTTCCCGATGACCCTGATATCAGGAAGATAATCCTTCAGGAAGCTCACGTTTCGCCTTACTCAATTCATCCCGGTAATACAAAGATGTACATGGATGTGAAAGATAGGTTCTGGTGGAACAACATGAAAAGAGAAATTGCTGAATTTATCTACTTGTGTGACGTATGCAACAGAGTTAAGGCCGAACATCAAAAGCCAGCAGGACTGCTGCAGCCATTACCTGTGCCCTATTAGAAGTGGGACAAGGTAGGCATGGATTTTATCACAGGACTACCGCTGACTCGTTCAGGGTATGAATCCATCTGGGTAGTGGTCGACCATTTCACAAAGGTGGCCCACTGCATTCCCATAAAGACCACCTATACGAGTGCTAAACTTGCCAAGATTTATATGTCAAAGATTGTAAGTCTTCATGGTGTACCCAAGGGGATTGTCTCTGATAGATGTACCCAATTCACCTCTAAGTTTTAGCGATAGCTACACGAGTCTCTAGGGACACGACTGGAGTTTAGTACTGCCTTCCACCCACAAACCGATGGACAGACGGAAAGGGTTAATCAGATCTTGGAGGACATGTTAAGAGCCTATGCGCTAGACTATGGGTCTAGTTGGGATGATAACTTGCCATATGCGGAATTCTCATACAATAACAGCTACCAAACTAGCATCAAGATGGCTCCATTTGATGTTCTATATGGCAGAAAGTGTAGGGCTCCGTTGCTATGGAGTGGAGTAGCAGAACGTAGTTTGTTTGGACCTAAGCTGATCAAGGATGCCGAAGAAAAAGTGAGACAGATTCAAGACAGGTTAAAAGTAGCCCAATCCAGACAAAAGAGTTATGCTGATTCCAAGCGCAGGGATGTGACTTATGAAGTGGGAGACCGTGCGTATCTCCGAGTTTCACCACTACGAGGAGTTAAGAGATTTGGAATCAAGGGGAAGTTAGCACCCCAATTCATAGGGCCCTACAAGATCTGGGGTCATAGAGGAGAAGTTGCCTAGCAGTTGGAAATTCCCGAAGTGCTAACCGTTCACGATGTTTTCCATGTGTCGCAACTAAAGAAGTGTCACCCGGAAATGGCTGAAACACCACTAAAGGATACGGTTCCGTTGGACGAGGTTCAATTGGAAAACGATCTCACCTATGAGGAAAAACCCACCAGGATTCTGGAGATAGCCGAGAGAATCACTCGTACCAAGACTATCAGGTTTTGCAAAATTCAATGGAATCACCATTCCGAGTAAGAGGCCACGTGGGAACGTGAAGAAGACCTGAAGAAAGAACACCCACACCTATTTGCTAACCAACCTGAATCTCGGGGACGAGATTCTTCTTAAGGGGGGTAGGTTTGTAACATCCCAAATTTTTGCAATTATAGATGTTACTAGAAGCATACATCATATCCTTGCATCATGGCATCGCATAATAAAAACTGCATAGATATTTCTTCCTAAATCCCATAGTCATAAATAGACTAAAAGGGGTAAAACCTTTTTGAACCACCAAAACCCTTGCAAAAGTGTTATGTTAAAGTCGTACTCTAACCCTCTTCTTTTTACAAAATTTTAGAAACAAATTTCGTCTAATTCGGAGTCCGTTTGCTAAAGTTATTAAACAAATAGCAAAACAGAAATAAATAAAAGAATAAAAAACACAAGAGTCTAACCTAGGCGGGCCAGCCGAAGCCAGCCCGCTTCCTATTCATCGCGCACGCCCGCGAGCGAGCAGCACTTACCGCGAACGGCCGGCTGGGCCGGCCCAACACCGCCGCCAGTCGCCAGCCCGCCCCGCGCCTGCACCACCAACAGGCGGGCCCCACCCGTCAGCCGCCTCCTCCTCCGAGTCCGGCTCGAGCACGCCGCCGTCTCCGCGTCAGCGCCAACCGCCTCTGGCGAATTCGGAGAGGACTCCGTGACCCTTGCGCCAAGCAAGCCGCCTATAAGTACCCCGGCACGCCTCCCGCAAAAGCCCTAGATTTTTTTTAGTCCCACCGCCAATCTCTCGCCGGAGCGCCACCGGACTTCACCGCCTCCAGCCGCCGCCCACCGCCACCTCGGGAAGGAGGAGCCACAGCCGCCCCCGGGAACGCAGCCACGGCGAGGAGCCGGCCGCCGTCGACCACTTCGTCGGGCCAGAGAAGCACCGCCGCGCCGCCATACCTCGCCGCCGACGCGCCACCGCCGCCCGTCGTCGCCACCGCCGGTAAGCCCTCTCCGACCGTCGGATCGAGATCCAACGGATCTAACCGATCGAACTGCACCGGCCAACCGCGTTGCGCCGCGTGGCAGTCGCCACGTCGTCGCCGCGTCGACGTCACACGCGCGTCGCTGGCCAGTCCCGAGCCGCCACGTGTCGCCGCGTCGCTAGCCCCCTTTTGTTTTTCTTTTAAAATAGTTAGAAATAGCTCCAACCTTGTAAAATCCATAGTAATTCGAGTTTTAGTCCAAAAATTGCTTATAATATACCATTGGATTCATATTTTCGAGTAGAACACAGATCTACAATAATATTGCCGTTTTGTCATAGAAATCTTGCAGTAGGACTTAAATATTAGATTAGAGTATTTTAATTCTAGAAAATTATCCGTAGCTCCATTTTAGTTGGTTCTTATTGCGCTAGCTTTGTTTCGACAAAACCTTCTGTAGAAAATTGTATTATCATGCTTAGGGTGTTCAGATCTGTCTCGAGGTAGATTGAAGTTGTAGATCTAGTTTTGAGCTTGGTTATTTAGGGTTTACCCCAAAATATTTAAAATCTGTGGGGATTAATTCTAATGATATCCCCAACCCAACAACACCCCTGGTTAAAAACCTTGGTCAAAATCAAATCCATCCTTGCATATTACCATGTTGCATGCTTGCATATTTGACTTCGTGACTTGTTTTGTGCAAATTGTGATTGGATCCATGTTTGTTTCGTTAGATTGCTCGGAGTGCGCTGAGGAGTACTGTTGTGTAGATTGCTGCTCGGACCAAGGCAAGTTACACCACATGTTCATGTTTATGTCCCAATTTTGACTATGCATGTTTTACTCTTCAAATTCTGTAGCATGCATGTGTAGGATTTTGTTAGATTTTTCTTAGTACTATTTTGCAAGTGCGGTTTTGTAGTATGCCATGAGTAGATCTATGCTTCGGATTTTCCATCCCAATAGGTTATCCTGTTTTTCTAAGTTATGCTTGCTATGCTATATACTTATATATATCAAATACCGTTGGGAGGGTTCGAAAGACTCAAGAATTTTCTAAGTATGGGAGCTCTCTCGAGCGAACTTTTCTTCTCCGAAACCCCTTCAAAATAAAACTAAGTTTTCTTCTGGGCGAAATGGTTGTCGGGACAACGAGTGAGATTTTGGTGGAGGACGGCCGCCCAGGAATCAAAGAAGTCTGCCATGTTTCAGAATTCAGAAGCTTCCCGTGCAACCACAATACATATGGGCTCTGTCTTGGCTTAGTACTTAGTGGGAAACCTCACCGGGGTACCAACATTTGGAGGTTCTTGGCACGGTTGGATCCAGCTGGTAGAGGGGCTACTAAGGGAAGGCTTCGCCATGATCTTGTGTGTAAAAGGACTTGATCATGGATTTTGGGGAAAGTGCACAACCGCTCGAGAGTATTGCAATCTGATCGATCAGCCGTGTTCACGGAAACAGAACAACTTTGAGCATCTGAAGGATGGAGCCTCTGAAAGATCTTCCTCTCTCTTTTCCAAACTTAACGTCTTATAAACCCCAAGGCGTGAGTAGTATCGCCATTGGGTGGGATTTTGGGAACTTGGTGCGTAATTTCCAAGTGCTAGGTTGATTGGGCACTTGGTGAGTAATATCCACGTGTTCCATTCGACCCTGTACTATTTATCAAAGTTTTCAAAGTAGGGAAAACTTTCCTCCTCTTTTCTTATTACATTGATAAAATCGGCTTTAAGCAAATGAACCCCAGAGCCTACTCTTAGCCTTGCATGTAGAGATAGTCTTACTCTTTCCTTGGTGTAATTTGCCAATACATTCAAAGTATTGACCCAACTTGTTGGCTGCACGTCTTAAGTGCAGAATCCGAAGATTGAAAGGTGCGTAGGGATCGCGGGTCTTCACGCAGCTAGCCTGAGGCATTGATGGACTCAAGTTTTACTTAGTTTCCGCTGTTTTATTTGAGCTAGCTATAAGCTATGCAAGTTGTAATGATTATACTCTGGATTATTCGTGTAATAATGACTTGTGTTTTACATGATATTCATCGACTGTGAAGTGCTAGCTATTGATCCAGGGACTAGCATGTTAATCACAGGGACTTAGGATCCTTAACGATCCGAGGTCGCAACAAAAACACAGAGGAATGTAACTACCACATGTTATGGATCACCAATGTGACATAAGTTACACCACCACATGCACTTGAGTGTGTGTGGTCAAGTAGATCAAGGTGCTTTGGAAAATGACACATGCAATGACACTCCATGTGTTATCTATTGATCCGAAAGCCCAAAAACATAGAGGGATGTAACTACGACATGTTATGGAACCCTAGTGTGACATAAGTTGCACCACCACAACCAGTTGAGTTTATGTGGTCATGTGGATTAGGGAGGTTTTGAAAAGAATACATGCAATGACACTCCATGTGTTAATCCATGGTCAGAAAGCCCAAAAACACAAAGGTATGCAACTGTCACATGTAATGGAGCAGTAGTGTGACATAATATGCACCACCACACCCACTTGAGTGTGAGTGGTTATGTGGATCAAGGTGGTTTTGAAAATAACACATGCAATGACACTCCATATGTCAAACCACGGCCAGAAAGCACAAAAAACTAGGAATGCAATTGCGCCATGTTATGGATCACCAATGTGACATAAGTTTCACCACCATAACCACTTGAGTGTGTGTGGTTATGTGGGTCAAGGTGGTTTGGAAAAAAACACATCGAATGACACTCCATGTGTTAAACCATGGTTAGAAAGCCCAAAAAACATAGGAATGCAACTTCCACATGTTATGGAGCACTAGTGCGACATATGTTGCACCACCACACCCACTTAAGTGTGTGTGGTCATGTCGATCAAGGTTATTTGGAAAAGAACACATGGAATAATACTCCATGTGTTAAACCATGATCAGAAAGCCCCAAAATATAGAGAAATGCAACTGCCAGATGTTATGGAGCACCAGTGTGACATAAGTTGCACCCCCACACCCACTTGAGTGTGTCTGCTCATGTAGATCAAGGTGGTTTAGAAAATACACTTGCAATAACACTTCATGTCTCAAATCATGGTTAGAAAGCACCAAAACACAAAGGAATACAACTGCCATGTGTAATGGAGCACCAGTGTGACATAAATTCCACCACCATGCCCACTTGAGTGTGCGTGGTCATATGGATCAAGGTGGTTTTGAAAAGAACACATGCAATGACACTCCATGTACCAAACCATGGTTAGAAATCCCAAAAAAATAGGAATGCAACTGCCACATGTTATGGAGCACCAGTGCGAAATAAGTTACACCACCACACCCACTTGAGTGTGTGTGGTCATGTGGATCAAGGTAGTTTGGAAAAGAACACATGCAATGACACTCCATGTGTTAAACCATGTTCCGAAAGACCAAAAACATAGGAGTGCAAGAACCACATGTTTTGGAGCACTAGTGTGACATAAGTTGCACCACCACACCCACTTGAGGGTGAATGGTCATGTGGATTAGGGTGGTTTGGAAAATACACATGCAATGACACTCCATGTATCAAACTATTGGTCTGAAAACCCAAAAACACAGAGGAATGCAACTTCCACATGTAATGGAGCACCAGTGTGACATAAGTTGCACCACCACACCCACTTGAGTGTGTGTGGTCATGTGGATTAGGGTGGTTTGGAAAAAACACATGCAATGACACTCCATGTGTCAAACTATTGGTCTGAAAGCCCAAAAACACAGAGGAATGCAACTTCCACATGTAATGGAGCACCAGTGTGACATAAGTTGCACCACCACACCCACTTGAGTGTGTGTGGTCATGTGGATCAAGGTGGTTTGGAAAAGAACACATGCAATGAAACTCCATGTTTCAAACCATGGTTAGAAACCCCAAAACCACAAAGGAATGCAACTGCCACATGTAATTGAGCACTAGTGTGACATAAGTTACACCACCACATCCACCTTAGTGTGTGTAGTCATGTGGATCAAGGTGGTTTGGAAAATAAGACACGCAATGACACTCCTGGTGTCAAACTTTTGATCTAAAAGACAAAAAAACATTGAGGAATGCAACTACGACATGTTATGGAACACTAGTGTGACATAAGTTGCACCACCACACCCACTTGAGTTTGTGTGGTCATGTGGATAAATGAGGTTTTGAAAAGAATACATGCAATGACACTCCATGTGTTAAACCATGGTCAGAAATCCCAAAAACATAGAGGTATGCAACTGCCACATGTAATGGAGCACTAGTGTTACATAATATGCACCACCACACGCACTTGAGTATGTCTGGTTATGTGGACTAAGGTGGTTTTGAAAAGAAAACACGTAATGACACTCCACATGTCAAACCATGGTCAGAAATCCCAAAAAACATAAGAATGCAATTGTGACATGTTATGGATCACCAATGGGACATAAGTTGCACCACCAAAACAACTTGAGTGTGTGTGGTCATGTGGGTCAAGGTGGTTTGGAGAAGAACAGATGCAATTCCACTCCATGTCTTAAACCATGGTTAGAAAGCCCAAAAACATAGGAATGCAACTTCCACATGTTATGGAGCACTAGTGCGACATATGTTGCACTACCACATCCACTTGAGTGTGTGTGGTCATGTGGATCAGGTGATTTGGAAAATAACACATGCAATGACACTCCATGCGTTAAACCATGGTTAGAAAAGCCCAAAAATACAGAGAAATGCAACTGCCACATGTTATGGAGCACCTGTGTGACATAAGTTGCACCCCAACACCCACTTGAGTGTGTGTGCTTATGTAGATAAAGCTGGTTTTTAAAATACAATTGCAATGACACTCCATTTCTCAAACCATGCTCAGAAAGCCCGAAAACACAAAGGAATGCAACGGCCTCGTGTAATGGAGCACTAGTGTGACATAAGTTCAACCACCACACCCACTTGAGTGAGTGTGTGTGGTCATTTGAATCAAGGCGATTTGGAAAATAACACATTCAATGACACTCCATTTGTTAAACCATGGTCACAAAGCCCATAAAAACATAGGAATGCAACTGCCACATGTTATGGAGAACCAGTGTGAAATAAGTTGCACCACCACACTCACTTGTGTGTGTGTGGTCATGTGGATCAAGGTGGTTTGGAAAACAACAAATGCAATGACACTCCATGTGTCAAACCATGCTCAGAAAGACAAAAAAAACATAGGAGTGCAACAACCACATGTTATGGAGAACTAGTGTGACATAAGTTGCACCAACACACCCACTTGAGTGTGTGTGGGCCTGTGGATCAAGGTGGTTTGAAAAAACACATGCAATGACACTCCATGTGTCAAACTATTGGTATGAAAGCCCGAAAACACAGAGGACTGCAACTTCCACATGTAATGGAGCACCAGTGTGACATAAGTTGCACCACCACCCCCACTTGCGTGTGTGTGGTCATGTGGATCAAGGTGGTTTTGGAAAGAACACATGCAATGGAACTCCATGTTTCAAACCATGGTCAGAAAGCCCAAAAACAAAGAGGAATGCAACTGCCACATGTTATGGAGAACCAATGTGACATAAGTTGCACCACCAAACCCACATGAGTGGGTGTGGTCATGTGGATCAAGGTGGTCTAGAAAATAACACAAACAAAGACACTCCATGTGTCAAACCATGGTCAGGAAGTCTAAAAACACATAACTGCCACATGTAACGCAGCACCAGTATAACTAAGCTACACCACCACATCCACTTGAGTGTGTGTGGTCATGTGGATAAAGGTGGTTTGGAAAATAACACATGCAATGACACTCCATGTGTTAAACCATGGTCAGAAAGCCCAAAAAACACAGAGGTATGCAACTGCCACATGTAATGGAGCACCAGTGTGACATAATATGCACCACCACACCCACTCGAGTGTGTGTGGTCATGTGGATCTAGGTTGTTTTGAAAGAATACATGCAATGACACTCCACGTGCCAAACCACGGTCAGAAAGCCCAAAAAACATAGGAATTCAATTGCGACATGTTATGGTTCACCAATGTGACATAAGTTGTACTACGGAAACCACGTGAGTGTGTGTAGTCATGTGGGTCAAGGTGGTTTTGAAAAGAACACATGCAATGACACTCCATGTGTTAAACCATGGTTAGAAAGCCCAAAAAACATAGGAATGCAACTACCACATGTTATGGAGCACTAGTGTGACCTAAGTTGCACCCCCACAGCCACTTGAGTGTGTGTGCTCATGTAGATCAAGGTGGTTTGGAAAATACACTTGCAATGACACTCTATGTCTCAAGCCATGGTTAGAAAGCCCAAAAAGACAGAGGAATGCAACTGCCACGTGTAATGGAGCACCAGTGTGACATAATTTGCACCACCACACCCACTTGAGTGTGTGTGATCATGTGGATCAAGGTGGTTTTGAAAAAAAACACATGCAATGACACTCCATGTACCAAACCATGGTTAGAAGCCCAAAAACATAGGAATGCAGCTGACGCATGTTATGGAGCACCAATGCAACATAAGTTGCACCACCACACACACTTGAGTGTGTGTGCTCATGTGGATTGTTGGGGGGATACCCCCGGGTAGGGTCATGCCGGAGTATAGAGGCCGAGTTAGCCGAGGTATGGCAAGGTCAAAGCGAGAGCTAGCCAAGTCACCTCAAGGCAGGCCGACTTATGGAGTAACCCGCCTCGGAGGACGTCCGCCTAACCGCGTCCCGGCCGACGTATATCGTAAGTCGGTAGGT
The DNA here is from genome assembly GCA_910589775.1 of Avena eriantha. Lineage (NCBI taxonomy): Eukaryota > Viridiplantae > Streptophyta > Magnoliopsida > Poales > Poaceae > Avena > Avena eriantha. The sequence continues at coordinate 186,015,908 of OU342740.1, read as the reverse complement.
TCTTTGTATCTTGTTTGTAGGTACCCACGGGGCTGGATTAACCAGGCCTAAGCCGGGTTATACCAGGCTTGCAAGAGAAGGAAGGTATCCCGCTGGTCAAAAGGTGGTCTCTGTGCGTTGGAGCGTGAGTGAAGCAAACGGTGGGAGGGACCAGCGGGACGTGGCCGACAAAGGTGACGTAGCCTATGTCGGCTGATGCTGGCGCCGCAGAGGGTTACGTTGCCTCTGCATGGCTTACGAAAGGAAAAGGAGACCCGGTCGGTTTGCTATTTTGGGAGAGGCATATTCCCAGGAATATGCCTCCACGTATGCCATAACTGGCAACCTAGCCTCTCCTTTATAAGGAGTGCTAGGGCCTCTGTAGAAGGGGCTAGCCGGTGGGTAGTTTGTTCGTAGGGTGGAAGTAGTGGTGAGAGTAAGAGAACTTCTTCTTCCTCCTCTCCCCAACACAGCTCAAGGAGCATCTGTAAACTTAGTGAACTTGGAGAATACAAAGCATCTGTTTGTGGAATCACCACACTATCCCTCCTTGGATTCCTCTAGTGCATATTGGCCCCATCTTCAGCCTATCTATGGCATCTGCCGTGACACCACCACGACAGTTGGCACCCACCGTGGGGCTAGCGGCGCTAGCAGGAGTGAAGATCCGGACGGGAAGCATCGTCGGCACCGGCGAGCGCATCGTCTCTGGGCTCGTTCAGCACTTTGGAGCGCTGGACTACGTCAGCGACAATGCTGGGAGCTTCGGCAGGCGACCTCCACCGCGCAATGGCCTCTTCGTCAAGTTTGGTGCACACAAGATCTACGTCGGCGTCCATGTGTGTTGCGTTCACCTGCAGCATGTCGTCGAGGGAGGCGATCCACCCCTTAGCATAGCTCACGGTGCGCGTATCACCCGCTCCCCTGACCGTGCTGAGGTGATGATGACAGTTCCTGACGCTGGCGTGAGCAAAGACCCAGCACCGGATCTGGAAGTAACACCCAAGGTGCCTAGGAAAAGTAGAGGTCCTCCACTAGAGAGGCCAGAGAATGTGTTGCAGCAGGCAATAGATAGCTTGGCAAGCCCCATAGCACCTGTGGTAGATCCGGCTCGGGCACAAGCGGAGTTAGAGGAAACTAGGAAAAAATACTAGAGGGTGCGAAAAAGATAGCCGCAGCTCAGCAGCCGTCGAACATGACGCTGCATGAGTACGGAAAAGAAAATAAGGTAGATGCTGTAAAAGTAAAAGGGAGAAACCTCATCAGTGAGATGAACAAAGAAGGTGAGACTAGAGTTGAGGAATCAAAGAACCATTTGTCCATGGGGCTGCCGAAGTACAGCACCCCGGCAAAGAACCTTAGGGTAGCGGATGCGGCTGCATCCGAGTTAGAAGGTCTGACGGGTGAAGCCCGACAGAGACAACATGAGAGGGTCAACAAGTTAGTTCGGATCGCTAACAGACAGAATGAGGAGTTGCTCAGGGCTAACCCGGCAAGGGCCGGAGCGTCCAAGGTCATTTATTCGGCAGTGGGTAACCTGGAGAAATCCGCTGGGGCTGCATCATCTCCTCATGATGGCTCTAGAAGAGAGGAAGTGGTAACTTCGGCAAGGAGAAACAAACAGATAGTCCCGTATGTCCCGGCAAGGGCAGGGAAAGGAAATGCAGTGCAAGGAAATGAGGATGGACAAAGTGTCAGCCGAGGTGAAGCTGGCCAAGGTAACCGCGACCAAGGCAATGCCGGTCAGAGAAACGGTGGAAACGGCAACGCCGGACAACGTAACTCAGCGGGTGCAGGGCAAAACCTACCTCGGCAACAGCAGCAGCAGAGTATACCTCGGCAAGAGCAAAGTGCCGGCCAAGGTATGCGACAGAAATGCGCTCAACGAGAGCAAGACAGATACAACGACAGTGATTCGGAAATGGCGAATGCAGGATAGCATAGGCCGGATCATCATGTGATAGGGTCAAGATTGGGAAGCAGGAACTTGCTGTCGGATGACGCCAGGCTAAAGCTGGATCGGCTGTATAGGTCGGAGCAAATTGAGGGGCAAGGTCCTCCGGGTCCAGCGTGCTTTGGACCACGGATCATGAAAGAACCTCCGGTACCTAACTTCCATTACCCAGAGGCACGAAAACATATGACGGTAGCACTAAGACGGAGGATTGGTTAATCAACTACGCAACGGTAGTGAAAATTGCAGCAGGCAATCTGAGATGGGCAGTGAGATACGTACCTCAGATGTTGGAGGGGCCAACGAGGGTATGGCTAAACAATTTGCCACCCGGAAGTATCAATGCCTGGATGGATTTCGAGGAAATGTTTGTCAGCAACTTCTCAAGCACATATCATAGACCGAATTGGCCACAGACCCTAGCAATGTGCAAGCAGAGACCAAATGAGACAAACTGAGAGTTCCTAACTCATTGGTGCAATGTGAGAAACTCATGTGAGGGCGTGATTGAGTCACAGGTCATAGCTTGGTTTGCACAAGGGTGTAGATACGCGAGCATCTTATGGTAAAGGTTACAAAGGGATATGCCAACTATGCTGCCAGAAACAATCCATATTGCTGATGCATATGCATTAGGTGATCCGACTCAACCCCGGCTTGTGTCAAACGATTCAAATGAGGAATACTACCAGCGAGACGGAGCCGGGTCATCCCAGCGAAGTGACTACCAGGGTAAGAGAAGAGATGATAGATCGGATTACAGGTACAGTTCGCAACAAGTTGCTGCTGTAAACCAAGATCAACCCGGAGCAGGGAGTAATCAGCGTCAGAAAACTGGAGGGCAGCAGTGGACTCCAAGAAATGATGGCAAGAAAACTTGGACGCCGGACCAAAAGAAACAGTGGCAAGAAAAGAAAGACCGACCGAGATATACTTATGAGGCAATGCTGGATCAGCCTTGGAAGTTTCACACGCCAAATCTGAGTAACCGGTGGCTCATACAACTCGGCAGTGTGAGTGGATGAGGAAGATAGAGCAAAGTGGCCCAGGGAATGCTCAGGCACCTCAGAATGATCAACCTCGGTAGCAACTACTCTCCGGAGCAAATACGCAACAGTTAATATTGCCACCACCTCCGCGGAGGTATGAGAACCAAGAGAGAAGGGATGTAGTGCATCAGGTGGAAAACCGGTATCAGCCAGACCAAAGGTACCCCAGCAATCAGGGGAGAAATGAATACATGGAGCATCACCAGAGTTACAGTGTGTTTACCACGGAGGAAACCGATAGAAAGATCTTGCAAGGCCAACATATGGAGGTAAACGCGGTTATGCCAGCAGTGACGAGGTATATGCCTTGGTCTGATCAGGAAATTACCTGGAGTATCAAGGACTATCCTAGGATCATGCCGAGTCCTGGTTCTTATGCGCTAGTGCGGGACCCAACATTCATCTGGCCAAGTATCAATGTGAGGTTCTCCAAGGTGCTGATTGACAGTGGCAGCAACATCAATATCATGTACATGGATCCAATGCGCAAGTTGGATATCTCGGAGAACATGCTCCAAGCTACAAGAACAACTTTCCATGGCATTGTGCCTGGTATCTACTGTGAACCCATTGGCAAAGTCCGGGTTGACGTGCTATTTGGCACTAGATATAACTGCCGAACTGAGAATTTGGAGTTTGAGGTTGTGAACTTAGAAAGCGCATATCATGCGTTACTCGGCAGGCCAGCCCTGAACAAATTCATGGCAAGTACTAAAATCAGTTACCTGAAGATGAAGTTTTCTGGGCCAAATGGAGTAATTACTATAGTTGGGGATTTCCGACGTTCCATTAAGTGTGCGTCAGCCGGGTCCAACCTGGCTGAATCACTCGTGATTGAACAAGGAAAAAGAAAGATCCAGGAAGTAGCGGCATTGGCTCAGTCCGCGTAGCAATATATGCCGACGCTGAGTAACCCGCATGGAAGTGTCTCATTTTAAGGAATAAAGGATACAAAGAAAGTGCTTATGATCTATTCCCAGAGCGCACCATAACAATTAATGTCGGGTTAACTGAGAAATAGAAAAGCGAGCTCGTCAACTTCCTCCATGAGAATCGGGATATCTTTGCTTGGTCCACGCAGGACTTGCAAGATGTTCCGAGGGAGTTGGCTGAGTACTCTTTGATTGTGAGACCTAGAGCTAAGCCGGTGTAGCAACCTCTCCGCCGCTTTGCCGAAGACAGGAGAAAAGTCATTGGGGGTGAGATAGCTCGGCTCCTCGTAGCCGGGTTCATCATGGAAGTACTTTACCCGGATTGGCTGTCCAATCTGGTGCTTGTGGAAAAGAAGAAAGACGACTCGAATGTGGTAGTAGTTTGGCGTATGTGCATCGATTACACGAACCTGAATAAGGCATACCCAAAAGATCCATTTTCACTGCCAAGGATAGATCAGGTCATAGATTCAACTGCTGAGTGTGAATTGTTGTAATTCATAGATGCATATTCTGATTTCCACCAGATACCTCTGAACCCGGATGATCAAATAAAGATTGCATTTATCACCCCGTACGGGGCTTATTGTTGTAACATCTCAAAATTGGTATGTTAAAAAAAATCACTCGATTGAATTGTGTGATCTTGAAGTTTTGAATGAAATAAAACTTGTGAGGATTTGTTTAAATATTTCCTAAATGACAAGAAAGGAGTAGATTAATATGACTACCCAAAATAAAATTATTTGTTGGGAAACTTTTAATAGAAATCCAAGAAAATGTTATATTGCATTTTATTCGCGTTCGTTGTGATTCTTGGAATACTTGAATATTCTCGAAACACGTTGTTTTGTTTTTAATAAGAGTGGAAATAATATGACATTTCCAAATATAAGAGACATGTTGGAAATTATTCTGATTGGTATTATTTAAATTTTTGTTTACTTATTGAATATGTTTAGTCAATTCCAATTCAAAGAAAATCAATCGACAAAAGATAAAGCGACATCTTCGTAATGTCAAGTCGAAAATTTTCTACATAATAATTTGGAAGTATTTTTAAATTCTATTTTTTGGACCGTCCAATATAGCCATGGTATAGAGTTTATAATATCACATTAGTTCTTCAAAAATAAAATAATATGTTTGGGCCCAGATATATTTTCCTAGGCTATACGTACTCATTTTTTTATCATAAGTTCTTTTTTGAAATTTTAGAAATTAATTGTCATGGCATAAAGTCATATTCTTTTCTCTATGTAAAAGAAATAAAAATAAGCAGCAGAACGTACCAGTCATGACTACCTGTCACGAACGACCAAGTCCTCACGTACGCATGCGAGACACAGGGTTAAGCCGGAGCCGCCCACCATCTCCCTCACGTTCACTTTTCTCTTTTCTTTTATTCTCTTCTTTAACGTGGGACCCACCAGTCATCATCTACCTCACGCAGAAGACTAACACGAACACGACTTTATTCCGTATGCCGAACATACTCTGCAAGAATCTACCGATTCCGGTCGATTTCCTTGCCCCTCTTCCACGAAATCTCCTCCATAAAATATTTCGCCCCTCTCCTCATTCACTTGTTGAAACCCTAACCCATATCCATCTCCACATCCCGATCGATCTCGCCGGAGGAGCTCATACCGAAGCTCAGAAGTCAAGGTTCTGATCCCCAGCCTGCTTGTAATCACCCCCTAGTCGATTTCCCTTGATCTTCCGCTTCACCTTGATCAATTTCCCGTACCATAGGAACACCGGAGCATCACAAGCAAGCTCATAAGAGTTTGCCATCGTTGGCACAACTCCAGCCAACAGTAGCAAGCACGGGAGGACCGACCGAAGGCCGACAATCGCACACGTGAGTCTACCTCGCCGTCACGAAAGCTGTACACACACCCCGAGCCCGGAGACCACCCGTCCACTATCGAGCCACCGGAGGTCGCCGGAGACGCACGTTTGGATGACTACCGCTGCTGTCTGGAGATCTGCCCGAGCCTGCCGAGGGCGCCATCGACTTCACCACATAGAGAGGAACCTCTTTCCAGGCCCGAAGACTGCCACCGCGACGTCCGCTTCAACCCCTAACACCGCGTTTTCTTCGTCGTTAATGTTGCCACCGTGGTGACGAACTGCTATCTGTACAGTTATGTTTTAGATTTATTAGTAATCAGTATCATCCAGACAGCTGACCACACATGGCACTTTTATGTTAAAAACATGCATGTCTGATAAAAAAATCCGATTCGTGCATGTATTAGTTAGCTAGCTTATTTACAGGACTCAAATTTGTAAATCTATATCTTTTAATCTACCTGTCGAAATTAGATGATTCCTGTTACGTTAGACTCAGAATTAAATTCTCTATCTAGTGATACTAAATTTTGTAATTATCGAATTTTTCGAATTTGTCATGTTTCAATTTACCCTTTTTTATCGTATCTTTTGATCTATAAGTCGGTCTTAGTCAAATATTTCGTGTTAGTTTGTAACTAAGATATTTATCCAGTAGTAATCTGAAAACTCAAAAAGATACATGTTTAAACCTTTTGCTTTGCGAGATCAGTATAGACTATCTTGGTTGTAATAGAAAATCTACAATTCTACCTGAACCAATCGTTTGCGATCTGGCCATAATCACACACACTACATCCTAAAGCAATATGAATATAATATAGTATATTAAATAAATAATTTCGTGTGTTATTGTTTTTCTCCACATATTGCAAATTTTGGTATTTGTATATTTACCACACTTTTATTTTTGCTCTTTGTTTGCAATGGTTGCTTATTAGTATCTGTTTTATACACGTTAGATTTATTCGGCGTGCGAGAGCGAAGAATAATTAACTGATTTTAAAAAAAAGGCAAGTTACAACACTTGTTCATGTTTAATGTCCCAGTTTTTGACTATGCATGTTTTACTCTACAAATCTTGTAGTATGCATGCGTACGTTTTCAGTAGATTTTCTTAGTACTATTTTTTTGCAAGTGCAGTTTTGTAGTATGCCATGAGTAGCTTCATACTTAGGAATTTTCCATCCTAATAGGTTTCCCCTGTTTTGCTAAGTATTGATTGCAATGCTATATATATACAAGTACAGTTGGGGGTTCAAAAGACTCAAAATTTTCTAAGTATGAGAGCTCTCTCAAGCAAACTTTTCTTCTCAAAACCCCCTTCAAAATAAAAACTAAGTTTTCTTGTGGGTGGAATGGTTTTCGTGACAACGAGTGGAATTTTGGTGGAGGACGGCCGCCCAGGAATCAAAGAAGTCTGTCATGTTTCAGAATTTAGAAGCTTCCAGTGCAACAAAAATACATATGGGCTATGTCTTGGCTTAGTACTTAGTGGGAAACCTCACCAGATACCAACATTGGAGGTTCTTGGCACGGTTGGATCCAGTTGGTAGAGGGGCTACTAAGAGAAGGCTTCGCCATGGTCTTGTCTGTAAAAGGACTTGATCGTGGATTGTAGGGAAAGTGCACGACCTCTCGAGAGTATTGCAATCAGATCGATCAGCCGAATTCACAGAAAATAACACTTTGAGCATCTAAAGGATGGAGCCTCTGAAAGATCTTCCTCTCTCTTTCCAAACATAAGTTTTTCTAAAACCCCTAGGCATGCGTAATATCGCCAATGGGTGGGATCTTGGGAACTTGGTGACTAACATCCAAGTGTTAGGTTGTTGGGCACTTGGTGAGTAATATCCTCGTGTTCCATTCGACCCTATTTTACTTAAACAAATGTTTACAAAGCAGGATAAAACTCTTCCTATTTTCTTCTTACTTAGAGAAAGTTGGCTTTATGCAAATGAACCCCAAAGCCTACTCTAGCCTTGCATGTAGAGTTAGTCTTATTTTTTCTTGGTGTAATTTGCCAATACATTCAAAATAATGACCAACTCGTTTGGCTGCACGTTTCATGTGCAGAATTTGGAGATCGTTGAAAGGTGCGCTAGGATCGCGGGTCTTCACTCAACCCGCCTGTGGCATTGATGGGACTCCAAGTTATATATATTTTTCTTCTGTTGTAATAATGTAAACTCTGGATTATTCGATTCATATAATAAAGACTTGTGTTTTACATGATAGTTGATCGACTGTGAGTGCTAGCTAATGATCCAGGGACTAGCATGTTAATCACAGGGACTTAGGATCTCTATCGATCCGAGGTCATCACAGATTGTATCAGAGCATAAGTTGACTGTAGATCGTGACCCTAGACATGGAAAAACCTTAGGAGTAATATTTTCTAAGTTATTTCAGAAAAACTCTCATACTTCTCATCATCTATTTTTGGAGTTTAAAATTTCTTAAGTCTCTTATTTTCAACATTAGAAATGACCGTGATGAACTCCAAGAAGAAACTTCTCTCAAGACTACCTTACCAAAGAAGACCATCTCGCTCAAGTCAGGACTTGAAGACCTATGTAGAAGATGTTCCAATACTGAAGCTATGAGAATTGAAGACTTCAAAGATACAAGTACCCAAAACATCAAAGGCCTTAAGTCAAAGTTACTAACCGAAGACCTCGAAGACAATGAAGATTATGAAGATCATGAAGATTCGAAGTGACCCATTAGGAACCAAAGTTGGATAGACTGCACTACGATTAGATGCGGTGATTTGTGAGCTGCCATTTTTGTGGTTTTCTTGACAGCAACCAATAAAACTTATTTTTAATACAAAAATTTGTTTGTCTGGGTTGTTCATGTCCTTCTTGTTAGACTTTACTCTCCCTACCTTAAATCAACAAGGAAGAAGGGAGACAAACTAAAGAACTTAATGGGAGCGCCAAGATGAAATTCTACCAAGTGGATCAAAGGAAGAACACTCACATGGTGGAGGATGCAAGAAGTCCTTGAAGATAAACAACACACAAGTGCCTCAAGGATTAGGAAACACAAGGATACATGCTTACCTCCAATGTAGTTCTCTCATAGAAATTTCTTGCGGAAAAAAAATATATAGCTTGAGTGAACTTGGCGTGATTTTATGTTTCCTTGGTTTGTTTGTTTGTATGGAGTGTCTATATCTTCTTATCCCCATATTCTACTCTTCTCTATCTTAAACCCACAAAGCAAGAAGAATGGAAAAGAGGATAACATTAATGTGGATGCAAGGAAGATAGACTACCATATAGATCAACACCTAATGAACCCTCGCACGACGAAGCACACATGAAACCTTCTAAGGACGACGAGAAGAAATCATCATCATGTGTTACCAAGACGCCCTCATTTTGTTATCCATATGTGGCACAAGATGTCAAAAAGCTAGAAGCTTTGAAGAAGTTCTCAATGGATCGAATCTTACCTATACGAGAAGTGAGCACAAATAAGTACACACAAAATTTTGCATGCCGATGAAATACAATCTTTTAAGGGTGGTAGTACCCTAGTGTATCTTGAACCTATTTCTTTCTAGCCTTCTCGAATCTCGAGGACAAAATTCTTTTTAAGGGTGGTAGTCTGTAACATCCCAAAATTAGTATGTTAAAAAAATCAATCGATTGAATTGTGTGATCTTAAATTTTTGAATGAAATAAAACTTCTGAGGATTTGTTTAAATATTTCCTAAATGACAAGAAAGGAGTGGATTACTATGACTACCCAAAATAAAATTATTTGTTGGAAACTTTTAATAGAAATCCAAGAAAATGTTGTCTTGCATTTTATTCGCGTTCGTTGTGATTCTTGGAATACTTGAATATTCTCTAAACACGTTGTTTTGTTGTCAATAAGAGCGAAAATAATATGACATTTCCAAATATAAGAGACATATAGGAAATTATTCTGATTGGTATTATTTAAATTTTTGTTTACTTATTGAATATGTTTAGTCAATTCCAATTCAAAGAAAATCAACCGACAAAAGATAAAGTGACATCTTCATAATGTCAAGTCGAAAAATTTCTACGTAAATAATTTGGAAGTATTTTTAAATCCTATTTTTTTGGACCGTCCAATATAGCCATGGTATAGAATTTATAATATCACATTAGTTCTTCAAAAATAAAATAATATGTTTGGGCTCAGATTATATTTTCCTAGGCTCTACGTACTCATTTTTATCATAAGTTTTTTTCTGAAATTTTGGAAATGAATTGTCATGGCATAAAGTCATATTCTTTTCTATATGTAAAATAAATAAAAATAAGCAGCCGAACGTACCAGTCAGGACTACCTGTCACGAATGACCAAGTCCTCACGTACGCATGCGAGACACAGGGTTAAGCCGAAGCAGCCCACCATCTCCCTCACCTTCACTTTTCTCTTTTCTTTTTTTCTCTTCTTTAACATGGGACCCACCAGTCGTCATCTACCTCACGCAGAAGCCGAACAGACTACGCAAGAATCTCCCGATTTCGGTCGATTTCCTATCCCCTCTTGTACGAAATCCCGTCCATAAAATATTCCGCCTCTCTCCTCGTTCACTTGTTGAAACCCTAACCCATATCCATCTCCACGTCCAGATCGATCTCGCCGGAGGAGCTCATACCGAAGCACGGAAGTCAAGGTTCAGATCCCCAGCCTGCTTGTAATCACCCCTACTCGATTTCCCTTGATCTTCCTCTTCACCTTGATCAATTTCCCGTACTGCAGGAACACCCGAGCATCACAAGCAAGCTCATCGGAGTTTGTCGTCGTTGGCACAACTCCAGCTAACAGTAGCAAGCACGGGAGGACCGACTGAAGGCCGATAATCGCACACGTGAGTCTACCTCACCGTCACGGAAGCTGTACACGCACCCCCGAGCCCGGAGACCACCCGTCCACTATCGAGCCACCGGAGGTCGCCGGAGACGCACGTTTGGATGACTACTGCTGCTGTCTAGAGCTCTTCCCGAGCCTACCGAGGGCGCCATCGACTTCACCACACAGTGAGGAACCTCTTTCCAGGCCCGAAGACTGCCACCGTGACATTCGCTTCAACCCCTGACATCGCGTTTTCTTCGTCGTTAATGCTGCCACCGTGGTGAGGAAGTGCTATCTGTACAGTTATGTTTTAGATTTATTAGCAATCGGTATCATCCAGACATCTGACCACACATGGCACTTTTATGTTAAAAACATGCACGTCTGATATGCGGTAGATTAGAGTTAGATCATTAAAAAAAATCTGATCGGTGCATGTATTAGTCAGCTAGCTTATTTGCAGGACTCAATTTTGTAAATCTATATCTTTTAATCTACATGGCGAAATTAGATGATTCCTATTACGTTAGACTCGAAATTAAATTCTCTATCTAGTGATACTAAATTTGGTAATTATCGAATTTTTGAATTTGTCATGTTTAAATTTACCCTTTTTTATCGTATCTTTTGATCTATAAGTCCGTCTTAGTCAAATCTTTCGTGTCAGTTTGTAACTAAGATATTTATCCAGTAGTAATCTGAAAAATCAAAAAAGATACATGTTTAAACCTTTTGCTTTGCGAGATCAATATAGACCGTCTTGGTTGTAATAGAAAATCTACAATTCTACCTGAACCAATCGTTTGCGATCTGGCCATAATCACACGCACTACATCCTAAAGCAATATGAATATAATATAGTATATTAAATAAATAATTTTGTGTGTTATTGTTTTTCTCCACATGTTGCAAATTTTGGTATTTGTATATTTACCACACTTTTATTTTTGCTCTTTGTTTGCAATGGTTGCTTATTAGTATCTGTTTAATACACGTTAGATTTATTCGGCGTGCGAGAGCCAAGAATAATTAACTCATTTTCAACAAAAGGCAAGTTACAGCACTTGTTCATGTTTAATGTCCCAGTTTTTGACTATGCATGTTTTACTCTACAAATCTTGTAGTATGCATGCGTACGTTTTCAGTAGATTTTCTTAGTACTATTTTTTTGCAAGTGCAGTTTTGTAGTATGCCATGAGTAGCTTCATACTTAGGAATTTTCCATCCTAATAGGTTTCCCCTGTTTTGCTAAGTATTGCTTGCAATGCTATATATATACAAGTATAGTTGGGGGGGTTCGAAAGACTCAAAATTTTCTAAGTATGAGAGCTCTCTGGAGCAAACTTTTCTTCTCAAAACCCCCTTCAAAATAAAAACTAAGTTTTCTTGTGGGCGGAATGGTTTTCGAGACAACGAGTGGAATTTTGGTGGAGGACGGCCGCCCAGGAATCAAAGAAGTCTGCCATGTTTCAGAATTTAGAAGCTTCCAGTGCAACAAAAATACATATGGGCTCTGTCTTGGCTTAGTACTTAGTGGGAAACCTCACCGGATACCAACATTGGAGGTTCTTGGCACGGTTGGATCCAGTTGGTAGAGGGGCTACTAAGGGAAGGCTTCGCCATGGTCTTGTCTGTAAAAGGACTTGATCGTGGATTGTAGGGAAAGTGCACGACCTCTCGAGAGTATTGCAATCAGATCGATCAGCCGAATTCACAGAAAATAACATTTTGAGCATCTGAAGGATGGAGCCTCTGAAAGATCTTCCTCTCTCTTTCCAAACTTAAGTTTTTATAAAACCCCAGGGCATGCGTAATATCGCCAATGGTTGGGATCTTGGGATCTTGGTGAGTAATATCTAAGTGTTAGGTTGTTTGGGCACTTGGTGTGTAATATCCTCGTGTTCCATTCGACCCTATTTTACTTAAACAAATGTTTACAAAGTAGGATAAAACTCTTCCTATTTTCTTCTTACTTAGAGAAAGTTGGCTTTATGAAATGAACCCCAAAGCCAACTCTAGCCTTGCATGTAGAGTTAGTCTTATTCTTTCTTGGTGTAATTTGCCAATACATTCAAAATATTGACCAACTCTTGGCTGCATGTTTCATGTGCAGAATTTGGAGATCGTTGAAAGGTGCGCTAGGATCGCGGGTCTTCACTCAACCTGCCTGTGGCATTGATGGGACTCCAAGTTATATATGTTTTTCTTCTGTAGTAATAATGTAATCTCTGGATTATCCGCTTCATATAATAAAGACTTGTGTTTTACATGATAGTTCATCGACTGTGAGTGCTAGGTAATGATCTAGGGACTAGCATGTTAATCACAAGGACTTAGGATCTCTATCGATCCGAGGTCATCACAATTGCTATCGCACTATGACTTTTGGTTTACATAATGCAGGGGCAACATATCAAAGATGTATGCAAAAATGCTTACACGATCAAATTGGTCGAAATGTGCAGGTGTATGTTGATGATGTGGTTATAAAAACCAAGGAAAGCAAAACGCTCCTTGATGATATCCGGCAAACATTCGCAAACCTAAGGAGATTCCGAATGAAGCTTAACCCGAAGAAATGTACATTCGGTGTCCCGGCTGGAAAATTACTCGGATTTCTTGTCTCTAGCCGAGGTATCGAAGCTAACCCAACTAAAATCCGATCCATAGAACGAATGGAGTTGCCGAAGTGCCTTCACGATGTCCAGAAGTTCACTGGTTGCCTGGCATACTTAAGTCGGTTTGTATGTCGGTTGGGAGAAAAGGCATTGCCTCTCTACTAGATAATGAAAAAATCGGACAAGTGTTGGGGTTCGCAGCATAGAAAACAAAAAATTTCCTACGATGAGAACTACACGCCAATATCTATCTACTAGGTACAGAGCAACAGGTGGACATACATCCAACAAGAACTTACCCTCGAAGACAACGAGTTTTGTTAACGAGTAGGAACTCGTGGTTGATGTAGTCGTACACTTGCCGATCTCAAGATCGTGAGGAAGTCCGAGCGCCGCAACTCAGCAGCGCATCCGTACTCACACACACGTTGAAGCCACCGAACTACCTCCACCTCCTCGCTCTAGCGATCTAGCGGAAGCAGCAACTCCTTCAAGACGAAATGCTACCGGGAACATGTATCTCGCTAATCCGAGACCATGGGGAAATAATTCTAGAGGGGGAGAGAGATCCTTCACAAGGAGGTGTATGGATGAAGGAGGAAGAGGAGGCCTTTTATAGGAGGAGGGGGTGCCCCTCCTTCATGGCCGGCGCATGGAGGAGGTGTCTCTTCACCTCCTCCATTCATGTGGTGGTAACCCCTCCACATTAAAATGCCTCGTCACATTCCCTTTTAAAGCCTCCACTTTAAATGCATTAAATTTCTCCAAATTTAATACTCTCTCATTTAATAAAACTCTTTTATTAATTTTATTCATAATTTTGTCAATTACTTTAATTAACAAACATTCACATAAAACCCCTTGCAATATTTCAATATCACATGCAGAACCACTTTCTGCAATTTCACCCGAAACAATTTCCGGTTTCTATCGAAACAATTCCTGCGCTTTGCAATTCTTTTGTTTGAAACATATGTGCTCCAAAATGGTGTCCGGTAATTCTTAAGTGTGTCACCCTACGGTTCGCGAATAATGCAGACATGATCGAGACCCCTCTCCGATCAATAATCAGCAGCGGGACCTGGAGATCCGTACTGACTCCTACACATTCAACGATGACTTCTGTGACCGTGAGAACCTTTAACGCTAGTAACTAAATCCCTTTGTCTCACGATATATTACATGTTCGATAGTCGATCATCGGTATCTCCATACCTAGTTTGATCTCGTTACCGACATGCACTCTTTTCTCATTCCCGTGATATAACATTCTAGTGATCACATCACTTGCTTGCAAGCTATTTCAATGTGATATCACCGAGAGGGCCCAGAGTATATCTATCCGTCAACGGGATTGACAAATTCCACTCTTGATCCATGAGCCTCAACATAACACCTTTGTAGCACTGAACCCATCTTTATAGTCACCCTGTTACGGTGTGACGTTTGATGTTATCAAGATACTCTTCCGGTGTTAGCAATTAACATGATCTCATGGTCTAAGGATAAAGATTACTTCGTATGATGTTATAGCAATATAAACATAATGACTTTGATCGTAATGCAATACTTCGGATGAATGTTCATCACATCATTCAACTAATGCTGTGACCTTGTTATTAACAACATCCAATGTCTATGATCAGGAAACCTTGATCATCTTGTTAATCAACAAGCTAGTCTATAAGAGAGGCATAACTAGGAACCCTTTTTGTTTATTAAACACACATGTATTGACGTTTCCGATCAATACAATGATAGCATGGAAAATAAACATTTATCATAAACATGGAATAAGATAATAACCACTTTATTATTGCCTCTCGGGCATATTCCCTTCAACAAGTTCATATGGACACCGCAGGCCAATCAAGCCGTCATTGAATTAAATAAAATGTTAGCCACTGCATTGGTGTTAGCCTCTCGACTCTCAAAAGAGCCAATGTTGCTCTACATAGCCGCAACCAACCGAGTTCCAAGTGCAGTAATAGTGGTAGAGCGCGACGAAGAGGGTAAGTCGGTGCAAAGGCCAGTCTATTACCTGAGCGAGGTATTATCAACGTCAAAGCAAAACTATCCTCACTATTAGAAGATGGCATATGGTGTGTACATGGCAGCTAAGAAGCTGAAGCACTATTTTGAAGAACACCCCATCAAAGTGATATGTGAAGCCCCCATATCTGAGATAATAAGCAACAAGGATGCAAGCGGCCAGATTGCAAAATTGGAAATTGAGCTATCCCCTTATGCTCCACAATTCGACAGAAGAGATGCGATCAAGTCTCAAGCAGTGGCCGACTTTTTCGTAGATTGGGCTAAGATGCAATATGAGCCACCGTTGCCAGATCCGAACTATTGGAGAATACATTTTGACGGATCAAAAACGAAAATCGGGTTAGGCGCCGGACTTGTGCTTACCTCTCCCAAGAAAGACCAGCTGAAGTATGTGCTGCAGATCCATTTCACAGCATCAAACAATGTTGCAGAATATGAAGCACTTGTGGATGGACTCAAAGTAGCAAAGGAAATTGGAATACATCGGATATAGTGCTTTGGTAACTAGGATTTGGTGGTTCAGCAAGTCTCTAGGCAATGGAATGCTTTGGATGCAAACCTGGCATTGTACAGATTTCATGTGCGGAAGATATCAGGATACTTTGAGGCGTGTGAATTTCATCATGTACCTTGGCTGGAAAATGAGGCTGCCGACGTGTTGTCGAAACTCAGATCAACCCGACAAGCGATTCCCCCGGGTGTAGCATTAGAGCACCTCAGAAAGCCATCTATCAGGCCATCCCTAGAATCCGAGTTGATCTATATCCGGGCCAATCTGTTGTCTGAAGCTATGCCCATGGACGTTGATATAGGAAGTGGTTCAGCAAACCAGGGGACCGCTTCGCAGAACCCGGGGACTGCACAACATGACCCGGCAAAGGATATGTCGGCAGATCAAATGGAAATTGACGAGGATGTCTTTCCGGTGCGAGCTATACCAGCCTAGGCACTACCCATATTCTAGTTCCTGAAGGATGGAACGTTGCCCAATGAAGAAGTGCTTTCAAGGCAAAGTCATAGGAGGGGGAAGGCATACACGATTATCAATGCCTAACTATACAAGAGGAGTGTCACAAATGTCCTGCAACGGTGTGTTGACCCGGAAGAAGGGCTTGACATCCTCCGAGATATACATCAACAGGAATGTGGGCACCATGCCTCATCCAAAGACTTAGTGTCAAAAGCTTTCCGGTATGGATTTTACTGGCCAAGTGCCTTGGAGCAAGCAGAAGATCTAGTAATAAAATGCAATGGTTATCAGAGGGATGCTGCCAAGACACACATGCCAATGTCGGAGCTCAAGACCATACCAATTACTTGGCCATTTGTCGTATGGTGTTTGGATATGGTTGGCCCATTCAAGCCGGCAAGAGGAAACATGACCCACATCTTGGTTATGGTTGACAAGTTTACGAAGTGGATTGAAGTAAAGCCAATAAGAAAGTGTGATGGATCTATAGCCGTGTCATTCCTCAAAGATATCATTCTGAGATATGGTTATCCTAATAGCATCATAACGGATAATGGCACCAATTTTGCTGAAGGAGCATTTGCGCGATTCTGCCGGGATAAGAAGATCCGGCTAGATGTTGCCTCAGTAGCCCACCCCGCATCGAACGGACAAGTGGAAAGATCCAACGGATTAGTATTATCCGGGATAAAACCCCGGCTCATGGAGCCGCTTCAAAGGTCAGTGGGGTGCTAGATAGAAGAACTACCAGCGGTGCTGTGGAGTTTAAGAACAACTCCTAATCGATCAACAGGCTATACGCCATTTTTTCTGGTATATGGGGCAGAAGCTGTATTACCAACCGACATAGAGCATGATCCGCCTAGGGTCACCCAATACACAAAAGCCGAAGTGCGAGAAGCCCGGAAAAATGATGTTGATCTGCTGGAAGAAGCGATAGAATTGGCATTGTCCAGATCCGCCATATATTAGCAAAATCTCCGATGCTATCATAGCCGAAAAGTAAACCCCCGAGTCTTCCAGGAAGGTGATCTGGTACTCCAGCTGGTACAACGTACTGCTGGCATGCATAAGTTATCCCCCCCATGGGAAGGACCATTCATTGTTAGCAAAGCATTGCACAATGACTCTTATTATCTCATTGATGCACAACCACAAGAGAAGAACAAGGCGGACAGGTCTGGCGAGGAATCTAAGCGTCCATGGAATGTAGCACTACTTTGTCCGTTCTACACTTAATAAAGAAGTGTGTGTATCCGAGTTTCTCATTCGTCGGTATGTATGCCGGCAATGAGTTTATCAATGAAATCATGGCACCTCGAGCAGTAACTTGGGGACTGCCTTAGTAATATTTGTTGTTCTATGTGTTACTTATTTATTTATATGTCGGATGGCTTAAGTTGCTTCTGCCTAAGTCGGATTAGTAGTGTGTGAGCACCAAAATCTCAACTCTTCGACTTGCTGCTGTCCAACAAGAATTGGATTCATGGGAAGCAAGAGAACAAGTTTGGAATTACGTAGCACACGAAAAATGACTAAGGAAGAAAACGTAATCGAGCCGACATTCATTATTTGGACTAACCCTAGGTTTACTTTATTTTTACTATGCTAGATCATCTTGAGCTAATCCTAAAGTTTCCACGTATTGTTAAGTCAATTTTTGAAACTCGGACTCGTAAGTCACCAAACCGAATCAAGGTAGACGCGAGCCGAGTCATGAAATTGGAGAAACAAGAAAATGAAACTCAGGGACTACGCCCGAGTTAATCTGGTGTGAATAACTTAGTAGCAAAAAATATAATCAGTATGATTGGTACATCTGCACCCGGCATACCGGGGATCTGATAAATTTCAATGTGTTTTTAGTGCTCAAGGAGCAGCAACAGGAGGGGGTAACTCGGTGCCAGCAGGTGGTACTGCGGCTTCATCCTCGTCGTCATCTTCATTCTCTTCGAGATCTGAGGCTTCATCCTCTTCCTCGCCATCTGAACCATCTTCAACATATTCGTCGTCAACAATGCCGAGGAAGCTTGGTCCTTCGTTCCATTGATGAACAGGGGCATACTAGATAAGGTTGTGGGCACAAGCCTTGCACCAAGCAACCTAATCTGGATCATTCGACCACCTGGACCCGGTGCGCAAGCGCTCGAGAACCTTCAAATCAAGCTTTCCATACCAAGTGAGCACGAAATGGAGGACAGTCTCAGCTCCGGCACGCGCGGCGGATTCTCTCCGTAGGTTGAGCTGGGTCTTGCAATCCATCAGCCTGTTAATCAAAGCAGTGGATCCCTCCGGAGGATCCTCACCAGGCCAAAGTGCACGGAAGATCCGGATGGATGAATCCAGCATACCCGAGCCATAATTCTTTATAATTTCTATGCGGGAGGATAGGCTGACCAGCAGGTCCTCCATGTCATAAGGGATGGGTTCAGAGCCAGGATCAGTTGGAGTACCCCTCTGCCGGCAGAACTTGGCAACGGCAGTAGCCGCAATGGCATTGCCCTCTGGGAATTTTCCTGAAAACAAAACAAGTGAAGTTAGTAAAGGAGTTTAACCCGGAGAAATACACGTCGGCGGAAGGAAAAGAGCTTACGGGAGATATGACTATGGATCTGGGTCAGCTCTTTGGTGCAATTAGCACGCCTCTTCTGGAGCCTCTCAAGTTCGCCAATAGCTGACTCGAGCTTGACATCAGCCTCCTTCAGCAACTCCTGATCCTTTGCAAGTTGGAGGCTGAGACTTCTCGCTCTTCGGTGAAGTTTTGGCTAGCCTTCTCCAACTCAGTCTTGTGGAGCTCTTTAAGCTTTTTCATCTCAACCTTGAGCTTGGCAAGTTCATCATCCTTGGCTCGGAGTTTGGCAAGCTCATCGTCGTTCTTCTTGAGTTCGGCCTGATGTTGCCCTGCTTGTTCGAGAAAATGCAGCATCATATCAGGCACGGACACACTATCTTCAAGGGATGCTGCAACGGTTTGTTGACCCAGCAGAGCCAAGGTATAAATATATGCCGAGTCAAGGAGAAAGGAGAAAAAGCACGGAAGAGGCTTAACCAAAGCGAATTACCTTTTATCTCGTCCAAGTTCTTCCTCATGATGGTGTTTTCGGCCTCCACTTTGGCTGTGCAATCCGAATGACAGGTTAGTTCGGCGGGAAAAGGCAAAGGAAGATGGGTGGAAAAGACAAAGAGAAAACTTACCTTTTTTCTCGCACTCAGCAAGAAGTGCAGCATGTTTCGAACGCAGCACCTTGTGTGAGTCCAAGAGGCGCTGAAACTCAGCAGTGCGACGATTGGTAGTGATCTGAAAAGAGCAATGTTGGTTCAGTTATGTGCATATTCTAAGTGTGCAGAACCCGGGCCAAGTGGAACTTAACCTGGCTCTGGGTGTGTGCATATTCGAAGTGTGCAGAACCCAGGCCAAGTGGAACTTAACCCGGCTCTAGGTGTGTGCATATTCGAAGTGTATAGAACCCAGGCCAAGTGGAACTTAACCCGGCTCTAGGTGTGTGCATATTCGAAGTGTGCAGAACCCGAGCCAAGTGGAACTTAACCCGGCTCTAGGTGTGTGCATATTCGAAGTGTACAGAATCCGTGCCAAGTGGAACTTAACCCGGCTTTGGGTGTGTGCATATTCTAAACCACTAAGGAGCTACGCTAGTTCTCTAAGGAGCATCCGGCCGAGTAACAAGTTACTCCCCCGGAGGCTCGGGGACTAATGGATATATGTCTAAGCACTTGTGAATATTAAGGAAAAGACAAAGTAGCGTACCTCCATCATCCGGCCAGCAATATTGATAGCCTTAGCCGCCGTGTTCATCTGTGCGCTGAACTCGGCGGGCCCAAACTTCTTCGGGAGATCGTCGTTGGGATTGACGAACTCCGCTTTGTTCCAGTTATTGACATATTCAATCAAAGCCGGAGGATAGTTCTCTCCACTAGGCATGTGTGCTACAACCAAGCCTTTGGCGTGGGCCTCTCTCCTCTCAACTAGGGCGGCAATGGGGCTAGTATGCAGTGAAAGTTGCTTGCTGCCAGCTGACCTGGAGGAGGCATCTTTCTTCGGTAGCATGGACACAAGGGTGCACTGTCTAGCCTCGATGGACGATGCCTTAGTGGCACCAGAACCTTTCTTGGCCTGACTACCGGCCTTGGGCTGCTTTTGGGAGGTTGAGGCTTGAGCTACGGATTTAGACTTGGGCACAGCCTTGGTGCTAGTTGGGTCTTCTCACCGAGTCTTGGAAGACTCGGACGAAGCTCAAGGAGTTGGTGTTGGTGCTGCCGCTGATGATGGTGCTATTGGTGCTGCTGGTAGTACTGACGCTGATGCTTGTGTTGCTGCTGGTGCTGGTGCTTGTGTTGCTACTTGTGTTGTTGTTGATGCAGCTGCTGCTCGTACCTCGGAGGCGACGGGTTGCAGCTGAGCCGATGAAGAGCTGGGAGCATCCGGCCTTAGCGTGTCCTCGGCCGCACCACTTCCCCTGCACCAATGTCGCCCTCCTCTGGACGAGATGGGCCAAGATCTAGAGCAGTCACCGAGCCTTACTGAACTGGGCTCAGTGGGCACGTGTCATCGCCGCGAGGGGGAGATGGAGTGCACCAGAGAGATGAAGCAATGCTGGAGCCGCTCTGGGGAACCTCCATGGCAGCCCTGCCGAGTATAACAATGAGTAACAATTTATAACAGAAAGAGAGGCATGGAGACAAAGAAACATGAAGCAGAAAATTGGACAAGGAAAAGGAGACTCACTCGTCCGAAGTCCGAGGCTCCCTGGGTTTTCGAGCTCTCCGAACTATGGCCTTAGTTGGACATTTGCTAGCAGCCTTGTCAGCGTACTTCTTCCATCTTTTGGTTGTTTGGGCAGGCTCGGAAGAAGCAGCTGAAGTGGCAACCCGTTTCTTGGACGCGGCAGGAACCGGCTCACCCATTGCAAGAGGGGGGGTCCTCGTAGATCTGCTCAGCCGGATTAGCTGAAGCCGGAAATGCAAAAGAAATGGGAGCCGGGTCATATACCTCCAACATCTCAATATCGGAATCATCCTCATCGTCAGGCCAATCCCTTAAGCAAGAGAAGTTACCAGAGGTTCGCTAGGATCCGTTCGGTGCAGGCAAGAACATTTCTTCATCCGGTTCCTCCTCATCTGAGACAAGCCGATCCTTCCCCCATTTAAGGGAAGGCTCGGTGCCGTCTTCGAGCGTCTGCTCGAGAAATAACTAAAAGCAAAATACAAGGGGATCAAATAAACAACATGTTCCGACATAGGGAGTAACTCGGAGAAGGATTGGGTAAGAAAATTTACCGTGGGAGGAGGATTATCCTGGCAGTAGTGCTCCAATCCTCAATCCCAATCCGTGTTGAAATCTTTGTCGGTTGTAAAAATGGCCTTAACCCGGCGATATATCTTGGTGTTGCTCAGCTCGAAGGAGGAGGTCAGGTTGGTGTCAAGATGCCAGCTGATATGGCAGAGCTTGTGTGTGCACTTCTGCAGGGAGGAAACTCGGCTGCGTATGAATTTGATCATCACATCCTCGTTGCGTAGCTTCTGCTCCTTCAGCTCCTTAAATCGCTTGTTTACTTGATTCGCCAAGACAGTTGGCTTCTTGGGGATCCGGTTCCACAAACCCGGATTAGGAGGGCCCATTGCAAAGGGGCGCAGCCGGATCAGATCTTCATCCGAGCTATTCCTCACATAAAAGAAGGTCCGGTCCCAGCCCTTGCAAGACTCGAGGCCAGTAACCGGGGAAAGATAGAATTCTTGCGAGGAGAGATAGAGGCGGCGCTGCACTGGGTGAGCAATTGGTCGGCAGGGGCACTGGTCTTATCTGGGATGACATTCTTCTTCAGACCGAAGAATCTGATCCAAAGCTCCTTGGTGGGCCACAAGCTGATGTATCCCTCTATGGCAGATGCAAAGGAGGAAACAAAAGTAATGGTATTCGCTGGGAGATGGTGAGGTTGGAGCTCGTAGGCATTGATGAGATCATGGAAAAATCGCTTACTGGCAGGCCGAAGCCACGCTGGAAGTGGGAGAGGAAGACGACGAACTCACCCGGTTGGGCGAGGGAGCAATTTCTTTGGAGGGGAGGCGAGAGATTACACCTGCGGGGATGCGGCGGGTGCAGTAAAGCCAGTCGAGGTCATCTTGGCACACCCATGAGCCGGCCCAGGCACCGCGCTCTTGCACCTCACCTTCCCCCTGCATCTCCTCTTCCTCGACGACGGTGAGCTCTTCCTCTTTCAACTCCAGGTCACTGTCCTCACCGGCCCGATCAGAGGTGGGGGACAGAGTTCTGGATTGGCGTGGCCCCGTGGCGGTGAAACGGCGTGGGAGCTGCAGCAAGGAAAATGCAAAGAAAGATGGCGCGGCGGTGGCAGCGCTAAGCAGAAGCGGTGGCGATGGTGCTATTGTGAGGAAGAAGAAGGAGAACATGAGCAGAAGAGGGTAAGAAGGGAGAAATGGCCAAGGGGTGCTCCTTCTCCCCTATTTAACCGTGCCCTTGCGGTGGATAGTGGGATCGGGCAGTGCCTCGAAGCCACACGGTGTGGCCGTGTATCTGCCGGGTCAGCCAATCAGAAGCAATCCACAGGAAGGGGCATAGGGAAAAGGGGATCCCACGATGTGACGTGGTGATGCAGTTAACGAGGAGGCAGCCGCGACGCGACGTTTGCAACAGTAACCCCTAAGAATAAGTACAGCAATTGGCGCATGCCCTTAAAATGAGGCAAGATGATGATTACTCTCCACGTAGGATGTGGGGAAGTGTATGAGAGAAGGAAGGATAACACGGAAAACTGATTAGTAACCCAGCCAGCGAGTGATAACTCGGAATGTGCCAAGGGAAAGTTAAGCCAAGAGATCCGAACTACAGGGTAACTCGGAAAGGGGAGCAAAAATCTTAGTAGATTGATCCTGCCGTGGCCTTAGAAGCTGAAGTTTCTAAGACCGCACTAGCTTCGGGGACTAATGTTGGGGGGATACCCCCGGGTAGGGTCACACCGGGGTATAGAGGCTGAGTTAGCCGAGGTACGGCAAGGTCAAAGCGAGAGCTGGCGAAGTCACCTCAAGGCAGGCCGACTTATGGAGTAACCCGGCCCGAAGGACGTCCGCCTAACCGCGTCCCGGCCGACGTATATCGTAAGTCGGCAGGTTGTGTGTATCTTGTTTGCAGGTACCCACGTGGCCGGATTAACCAGGCCTGAGCCGGGTTATACTAGGCTTGCAAGAGAAGGAAGGTATCCCACTGGTCAAAATGTGGTCTCTATGTGCTAGAGCGTCAGCGAAGCAAACGGTAGGAGGGACTAGTGGGGCGTGGCCGACAAAGGTGACGTAGCGTATGTCGGCTGACGCTGGTGCCGTAGAGGGTTATGTAGCCTCTGCATGGCTTACGAAAGGAAAAGGAGACCTGGTCGGTTTGCTCATTTGGGAGAGGCATATTCCCAGGAATATGCTTCCACGTATGCCCTAACTGGCAACCTAGCCTCCCCTTTATAAGGAGCGCTAGGGCCTCTGTAGAAGGGGTTGGCCGGTGGGTAGTTTGTTCGTAGGGTGGAAGTAGTGGTGGGAGTAAGAGAGCTTCTTCTTCGTCCTCTCCCCAACACGGCTCAAGGAGCATCCGTAAACTTAATGAACTTGGAGAATACAAAGCATCTGTGTGTGGAATCACCACACTATCCCTCCCTGGATTCCTCTAGTGCATATTGGCCCCATCTTTAGCTTATCTATGGCATCTGCCGTGACACCACCACGACATGGATCAAGGTGGTTTGGAAAATAACACGTTCAATGACACTCCATGTGTTAAACCATGGTCACAAAATGCATAAAAACATAGGAATGCAACTGCCACATGTTATGGAGCACCAGTGTGAAATAAGTTGCACCACCACACCCACTCGAGTGTGCGTGGTCATGTGGATCAATGTAGTTTGGAAAAGAACACATGCAATGACACTCCATGTGTCAAACCATGTTTAGAAAGGCCACAAAACATAGGAGTGCAACAACCACATGTTATGGAGCACTAGTGTGACATAACTTGCACACCACTCCCACTTCAGTGTGTGTGGTCATGTGGATCAAGGTGGTTTGGTAAAAACACATGCAATGCCATTCCATGTGTCAAACTATTGGTCTGATTGCCCAAAAACATAGAGGAATGCAACATCCACATGTAATAGAGCACTAGTGTAACATAAGTTGCACCACCAGACCAACTTGAATGTGTGTGGTCATGTGGATCAAGGTGGTTTTGAAAAGAACACATACAATGGCAATCCATGTGTCAAACCATGGTCAGAAAGTCTAAAAACACATAACTACCACATGTAATGGAGCACCAGTGTGACATAAGATGAACCACCACACCCCACTTGAGTGTGTGTGGTCATGTGGATCAAGATGGTTTTGAAAACAACACATGCATTGACACTCCACGTGTCAAACCACGGCCAGAAAGCCCAAAAAACATAGGAATGCAATTGTGACATGTTATGGATCGCCAATGTGACATAAGTTGCACCACTACAACCACTTGAGTGTGTGTGGTAATGTGGGTTAAGCTGGTTTGGAAAAAAACACGTGCATTAACACTGCATGTGTTAAAATATGGTTAGAAAGCCCAAAAACATAGGAATGCAACTGCCACATGTTATGGAGCACTAGTGTGACATATGTTGCACCACCACACCCATTTGAGTGTGTTTTCATGTGGATCAAGGTATTTTGGAAAAGAACACATGCAATGACACTCGATGTGTTAAACCTTGGTCAGAAAGCCCAAAAATATAGAGAAATGCAACTGCCACATGTTATGGAGCACCAGTCTGACCAAATTTCACCCCCATACCAACTTGAGTGTGTGTGCACATGTATATCAAGGTGGTTTGGAAACTACAATTGCAATGACACTCCATGTCTCAAACCATGGTCAGAAATCCCGAAAACAGAAAGGAATGCAATGTCCACGTGTAATGGAGCACCAGTGTGACATAAGTTGCACCACCACACCCACTTGAGTGTGTGTGGTCACGTGGATCAAGGTGGTTTTGAAAATAACACATGCAATGACACTCCATGTGACAAACCATGGTTAGAAAGCCCAAGAACATGGGAATGCAACTGACACATGTTATGGAGCACCAATGTGACATAAGTTGCATCACCACACCCACTTGAGTGTCTTTGGTCATGTGGATCAAGATGGTTTTGAAAAGAACAAAAGCAATGACACTCCATGTGTCAAACCATAGTCATAAAGCCCAAAAAATGGAATCCACTACCACATGTTATGGAGCACCAATGTGACATAAGTTATGGCAGCACAACCACTTGAGTGTCTGTGGTCATGTGGATCAAGGTGGTTGGAAAACAAAAAATTCAATGACACTCCATGTGTCCAACTATTGATTCGAAAGCCAAAAAATACAGAGGAATACAACTTCCACATGTAATAGAGCACCAGTGTGACATAATTTGCACCACCACACCCTGTGTGTGGTCATGTGGATCAAGGTGGTTTGGAAAGCAACACATGCAATGACATTCCATGTGTCAAATCATGGTCAGAAAGCCCCAAAACACAGATGAATGCAATTGCAAATGTTATAGTGCACTAGTGTGACATAAGTTGCACCACCACACCCACTTGAGTGTGCGTGGTCATGTGGATCAAGATGGTTTGGAAAATAACACATACAATGACACTTCGTGTGTCAACCCACGGTCAGAAATCCAAAAAACACAGAGGAATGCAACTACCACATTTTATGGAGCACCAGTTTGACATAAGTTGCACCACCACACCCACTTGAGTGTGTGTATTCATGTGGATCAAGGTGGTTTCGAAACGAACACATTCAATGACACTCCATGTGTAAAACGATGGCCAGAAAGCCCAAAAATCCCCTGGAATGCAATGGCCACATGTTATGGAGTACTAGTGTGACATAAGTAACACCAACACCCACTTGAGTGTGTGTGGTCATGTGTATCAAGATGGTTTTGAAAAGAACAAATGCAATAAAACTCCTGGTGTGAAACCATAGTAAAAAATCCCAAAAAACCGAAGCAACTGCCACATTTTATGGAGCACTAGTGTGACATGAGTTAAGCCATCACACCGACTTGAGTGTCTGTGGTCATGTGGATCAAGGTGGTTTTGAAAATAATACATGCAATGACACTCCATGTGACAAACCATGGCCAGGAAGCCCAAAAACACAAAGCAATGCAATTGTCACATGTAATGGAGCACTAGTGTGACATAAGTTGCACCACTACACCCACTTGAGTGTGTGTGGTCATCTAGATCAATATGTTTGGAAAAGAAAAAATGCAATGACACTCAATGTGTAGAACTATTGATTCGAAAGCCAAAAAATACAGAGGAATACAACTAACACATGTAATAGAGCACCAGTGTGACATAATTTGCACCACCACACCCACTTGAGTGTGTGTGGTCATGTGGATCAAGGTGGTTTTGAAAAGAACACATGCAATGACACTGCATGTATCAAACCATGGTTAGAAAGCCCCAAAACACAGAGGAATGCAACTGCCACATGTAATGGAGAAACAATGTGTGACATAAGTTGCACCACCACACCCACTTGAGTGTGTGTGGTCATGTGGATCAAGGTGGTTTCGAAAATAACACATGCAATGTCACTCCATGTGCCAAACAATGGTTAGAAAGCCCAAAAACATAGAAATGCAACTGCGACATGTTATGGAGCACCAGTGTGACATATGATGCACCACCACGCCCACTTGAGTTTGTGTGGTCATGTAGATCAAGGTGGTTTGGAAAACAACACATGAAATGACACTCCATGTGTCAAACCTGTTGGGTTTGCAACATAGAAAACAAAAAAAATCCTACGATGGGAACTATTATACACCAAGATCTATCTATTAGATACAAGCAACAGATGGATATACATCCATAGAGAACATACCCTCGAAAACAACACAACTTTGTTAACAAGATGGAACTCGTGGATGATGTAGTCGTACACTTGTAGGTCCAGCAGGTCCAGCTCCCGCACATCCATCAGATCCAGCTCCAGCAAGTCCAGCACCACCAAGTCCAGCACCGCAAAGAAGCAGTGCATCCGTGATCGCACACACATCTGGTACCCCGACAACCTCCATCCCTTTCTCCAGCAAAGCAGCGGAAGCAGCAACTCCTTTCCAGATAAAGCCACCGGGAACATGTATCTCGCTAATCCGAGACCATGGGGAATATACTATAGGGGGAGAGAGATCCTTCACGAGGAGGTGTGAGTGTGAAGGTGTGAGAGGGGGCCTTTTATAGGATGAGGGGAGGGTAACCCTCCCATGGCCGGCACCCATGGATGGTGTCCCTTCACCTCCCCCATTCATGTGGTGGTAACTCCCTCCACATAAATTTGCCCCTTCACATTCTCTTTTAAAGTCTCCCCTTTAAATGCATTAAATTTCTCCAAATTTAATGCTCTCTCATTTAATAAAACTCTTTTATTAATTTTATTCAGAATTTTTTTAATTACTTTAATTAACAAACATTCACATAAAACACCCTGCAACACTTCAATATTACAGGCAGAACCTATTTCAGCAATTTCACCCGAAACAGTTTTGGTGTCTATTGAAATAATTCCAGCGCTTTCTTAAATCTTTATCTGAAACATATTTGCTCCAAATGTTGTCGGTATCCCTTAAGTGTGTCACCCTACGGTTCGCGAATAATGCAGACATGATCGGGAGCCCTCTTCGACCAGTAATCAGCAGCGGGACCTGGAGATCC
This sequence comes from Avena eriantha, assembly GCA_910589775.1. NCBI lineage: Eukaryota > Viridiplantae > Streptophyta > Magnoliopsida > Poales > Poaceae > Avena > Avena eriantha. Next base: position 185,987,864 of record OU342740.1, on the reverse strand, counting down.
ATACTAACTCTCACATATTAAATGATGACTCTTGTGATCGTGTGAACCTTTAACGTCGTAACTAAATCCCTTTGTCTTGCGATATATTACATGTCCGAGATTTGATCATCGGTATCTCCATACCTATTTTGATATCGTTACTGACATGTACTTTTTTCTCGTTCCCATGATATAACATTCTAGTGATCTCATCACTTGCTTGCAAGCTAACTAATGTGATATCACCATGAGGGCCTAGAGAATATCTATCCATCATCGGGATGGAAAAATCCCACTCTTGATCCATGAGCCTCTACATAACAATTTTGTAGCACTGAACCCACCTTTATAATCACCCTTTAATGGTGTGACGTTTGATGTTATCAAGATACTCTTCCAGTGTTAGTGATTAACATGATTTCATGGTCTAAGGACTAGGATTACTTTGTTAGATGTTATAGCAATATAAACACTATGAATTTGATCGTAATGCTATACTTCAGATTAATGTTCATCACATCATTCCACTAATGTTGTGACCTCATTATTAACAACATCCAATGTCCATGATCAGGAAACCTTGATCATCTTGTTAATCAACGAGCTAGTTTATAAGTGAGGCATAACTAGGAACTTTCCTTTTGTTTATTAAACACACATGTATTAATGTTTCCAAATTAATAGAATTATAGCATGCAAAATAAACATTTATCATAAACAAGGAATAAGATAATAACCACTTTATTATTGCGTCTCGGGCATATTCCCTTCAGTCTCCCACTTGCACTCGAGTCAATAATCTAGTTTGAAAAACTTTGCGTATTGAACACCTATGACTTTCTGGTGTTGCATATACGCGATTGCTTGTGGTTCACATAATCTCTGGATCTGACAGTTTCAGGTTCGTGTGTATTTGCATGTCTTTGCGTCTCTATGCATCACTCATTCTCAAATGAGATGGCATTGTATAAATTTGGTCCTTCGGTGAGACCTTTAGTTCGTTCGGGTTAAAATATGTTGATATTATTGTCATACAATATATCTTCATAGTATTAACCCACTTTGAACCACACCTAGTTTGATAACAAACTACTTAACACAAATGCCCTCCTTTGCTGCTACTATAGCAGTCATATACTTAGCCTTTTGTTGTAGTATCCGTCACAATGTCTAAACTTTGGAACTCATCCAAATCCATCATGGAACATCTTTTCCATTACATTGTGTCACCCATAGTCTAAATTGTGATAAATTTAATTTGTATCTTGTGACAAAACTAGTATCAATGTAACACTTTACAATGAACTACATTTAACTATTTGTCACTTATACATGATATATTCTTAGTTCTTCCAACGCTCATAAGAATATTTTTACTATCATCTAAGTATCATCTTATGAATCATTCTGGTATGAGCTCATAACATTTAGAGCATAGGACATATCTGTATATATACATATCATGGTATAATCGATCAAAATATTCATGTGATTTTACTGACCAAGTGTTAAAACACTTGAATCTTGATACAATCCTTTCCATGAATCAAGAACCTTTCTTGTTGTTTACATATTGAACCCTTTAATATCTCATATATGTACGTCTGGCACAACCTTATTAGCTCCTCAATCTATCCATATAGATATTGATGCCAAATATTCCGGTTTTTCCCAAGTCTTTCATCGAAATCCTATTTTCATGAAACTCTTAACTTGTGTCAATAAAAGATACATCATTTCCAATCAACAATATGTACTCTACATAATGTATTGGAAATTTGTCTTAGTGCTCCCACTTAATTTCTTGCAAATGCAAGCATCTTCATCGTCTCCGATGAAATTAAACTCCTTTACCATTTTCATCATGGCGAAGATTCCAACTCCACTATGCTCAGTTCAACTATTGAAGTTTGCATGCCCTTTTAGCATCGTTTGATTTAACAAAACCCTTTGGACCGTATCATGTACATGTACGAGGTAACCATTCTATTATAAGAACATTGTTTTGTTTGTTCCACTACCATATACCAAATTATATGTAGTGGTTGCTAGATTAATCCCTCAATACTAAATATCGCTATGAAAGATCAAATCTTGTCATAGTCAACTCCTTGAACATTATCGTAAAATCATTTCCGACATGTCGATTATTTCATAGATGTTAAACATCCATGTCTATGTATTTATAGATCCAAACACGACCGATAGGCTTCACGCCTTTCCGGAGGGTCTTCCAAGTTCAGAAACTTGATTTCTCGTGTATGGATACTATCATGGATTTTATGAATTCTAGTCATTTTATGGAGTCAGGGCCCATCAGCACTTCTTTGCATGCAATCAGTTCATCATTGTCAAAACAATAATGACTTTTGTTTCAAATCTTACTATCTGATTCTTACTGACCCACACGGTTCAATAGGAACTCTAATCTCCGAGATCACAACCTTTGTAATCACGGGAGCCACGAGCATTTTAGCCGCCTCCAGGACACTTTCCGGCGCTGCGCTACTTAGCACATGTTTCTTAGGTTCATTCACCTAATCAAAGTTCTATTGCCCTCCCACTTAACTTTTCGCAAAAAATTCCTTCTCAAGAAACTTGATGTTCCAAGCGACAAACTCTTTTGTCCTCGGCATTATGGAGAAATTCCCAACAAATTCTTTGGGATAACCTACAAAGACATGCTTATCCGACTTTGGTTGTAAACATTTTACTTATGCATAGCATATCATAATTTAAGAAAAGACAATTCGGGTTTTATCCCAAACCATAACTCATATGGTCTCATTTCAACGGATCACGATGGTGGTCTTTTCAGTGTAAAAGCTATAGTCTCTAAAGCTTTAATCCATAAAACACAATGGCAGTTTTATAAATGACACCTTTGATCTTACCATGTCAAACAAGGTTTGATTTGATCTCTCGAACATACCATACTCCTATGGTTTATCGGGAAGTGCAAATTCATGGAACAATTCCTAAAATCTTAGGTGTTTTTCTAAACCTGTAACTCAAATATCTTCCTTTATGATCAAATCATAAACTCTTTTATTTTCTTGTTACAATGATTTTTCACTTCATCTTGAAAGTATTTGAACAATTTTCAAATGTTTCATACTTCTTCCTTATTAAGTAAATATATAGATATATTCACTCAAATTTCTAGAGAAAGCATATGAAGCAAAAAGATCCATCGCATATGGCTACACATAATGGACTATGCACATCAACATGCACAATTTCCAATAAGCTAGTCATCCGTTCCTCTTTGGCCTATGAATGGAGTTTCAATTATGTCGAGGAAAGTTTCACAAGCGTCAATTGCTCAAAATCAAAAGACTCCAAAATCCATCAACATGGAGTTTCTTCATGTTTACTTTCCAATATAATTCATAGCGATGTCACTTCATAAGTGATCTTCCAATCGTTTGTCTTACGACATATTAGCAATAATGTATATGGGTGTGATTTCTCCAACTAGACTTGTAAAAGTTCATCCATCCTTTATGGAATACGGTAATTATTAGAACAACCATTGTTCTCGTAATACCGGAACAAAATAACAATTATTAAAAAAAATCTTGAAGGCTAGGTTTGACGACAACGAAAAAACAATGACACTTTATTTGTTTTCAATGAACATCATTACTAATTCTCTTGCTAGTTACTTAGGCCGTTGTACTTCATGAATTGTGTTGTTCTGTATGACACTTCACACCAACCAATTCGGTATCCAATACCTAAGAACCACATTGTTTAACAAGCAAGGAATACATTCATAACATCTATATATTCTATATACCTAAGTTGGACATCTCCAACCTTTTCTTTTCTGCCAAATATTTTATAGATTCTCTTTCAGCAATTCCTTTGCTTTTAAAAGAATCTATCAACATCAATAGTGGTGTCATTCTCATGACACATATTACAAAGTGTAGATAGTCAAATAGTAATACCTTTGGACTTGCACTTTGAAGTGGATCACCATCATCAAATGTTTGGTGTTCTTTCAAAAATCCATTCTTTAGTAATCTATTAGTGTAGTAAACATTTTACTTACATCTTTTATTCATCCTTATCATGACAACTTTCATGATCAAGCTACTATAGCCTATAAGGAAGAATCGCGAGTATAGTGTTAGTTCCCAAAAACTTTTTGGGAGATTTGGATGCCTAGCATCTCCATCCTTCACAAAATCTCATAAAATATGAGAACGTGTATTTTGTTAAATTATACCCTATCATATTGCAACCATAAACATTGTTTCAGATATCACAATATCTTTCACGCATGATGGTTTCTGAAACAATTATTTCAGCTCTGAGATAACCTCGATATTAAAACAGCTTTTGAATATCAAGAATCACGGATGCAAACATGATACTTTAGATACTAACATTGGAATTCTTACTCTTGATTTAATACTATTTATTAAACTTCACGTAGTAAATAGAGTTTGATGAAAGTTTGCAATAGGACTTCTAAACTTTAAATTGACAATAAAAACAATACGATACCAGTTCGTGAAGTAATCCAGAATTCTATAGTTCCATTATCTCAATTACAACTAAGCATGAGGTAGTAAACGAATGCCAATGACTACAACAAATTATGCAAATTCACTTTGATTTGGTTTATGACAAATTTGGTTCGACTAATCCAAATTAGAAATGAACTCCCACTCAAAAACAACATCCCTCGTGCTTTTTTGGTGATTACATGAACCAAATCCACTACACCAAGTCCGATCATCACGTGAGTTGGTGTAGCTTCAAAGGCGAGCATCAATATGGGCATCACATCAACTATATCACTCATGCTTAACCTTTCGGTCCGTGTTCCGAGGCCATGTCTATACATGCTAGCCTCGCCAAGTAAGAACCTTAGTACTCGTGTGTGTAAAACTGTCTTACACCAGCTGTATGAAAGCACAGAGTCGAGTACACCCGATCATCACGTGATGTCTCGAAACACGATCCATAGAACGGTGCATACTTAAGGAAGAACACATTTTATCTTGATATTTAAATGAGGGATCATCTTATAATGCTACTAAAACGCCAAACTAGCAATATAAGATGCAAACCCCATATGTGTAAAGTGGAATGATATGGTCCACGCATTTGATCACTATCATGTGCATCGTGGTATGATCTCTATCATTCCTTTGTGTGTAAGGCCAAGGTCTGTGGAACTTACACATTAGGTATGTTGTAAGGGTATTAACTATACATCAACTTATAACATTTCTATAACATGACACTAGCCCAGCAACGATCTAAACTAGATGCCTCTAATTTATCAATTGCAAGTTTTTACGTGGCTTAGGGCTTTCAAAGATAGAACCGGTCTTACCTACGAACATGGAACCATAACCATGATAACTAAGTTATTAGCAACTCGTTGTAAATCAGATATTAACTATAGTAGGAGAGATAGACACCCGCCAGCCACTTATGCAAAACTAGTTGCATGTCAGTCGTGGAACCGGTCTCATGTGCGATGACATGTAAAGTTGGTCTGGGCCGCTTCATCCCACTATGCCACCAATATCCAAAATACTTGAAAGAAGCAATAACATGATCATCACAGCCCACATACTCTTATGTGTTCTACCCGTGCAAAGCACCTATGCATAGATCAGGCTCTGATACCACTGTTGGGTTCGGGGCATAGAAAACAAAAAAATTCCTACGATGGGAACTATTATACGTGAAGATCTATCTATTAGATACAAGGAATGGGTGGATATACATCCATAGAGAACATACCCTCTAAGACAACAAAGCTTTGTTAACGAGATGGAACTCGTGGATGATGTAGTCGTACACTTGCCGATCTCAAGACCGTGATGAATTCCAGTAGGTCCGGCAGGTCCAGCTCTAGCACGTCCATCAGATCCAGCTCTAGCAAGTCTAGCACCACCAAGTCCAGCACCACAAAGCAGCGGTGCATCCGTGATGGCACACACGTTCGGTACACCAACAACCTCCATCCCTTGATCTAACAAAGCAGTGGAAGCAACAACTCCTTACTAGATAAAGCCACCAGGAACATGTATCTCGCTAATCCGAGACCATGGGGAAAATACTAGTGGGGGAGAGAGATCCTTCACGAGGAGGTGTGAGAGGCGGGCCTTTTATAGGAGGAGAGGAGGGTACCCCTCCCATGGCCGGCGCCCATGGAAGGTATCCCTTCACCTCCCCCATTCATGTGGTGGTAACTCCCTCCATATAAATTTGCCCCTTCACATTCTCTTTTGAAGTCTCCACTTTAAATAAATTAAATTTCTTCAAATTTAATGCTCTGTCATTTAATAAAAATATTTTATTAATTTTATTCAGAATTTTATTAATTACTTTAATTAACAAACATTCAAATAAAACCCCTGCAACATTTCAATATTACATGCAGAACCAATTTCCGCAATTTCACCTAAAATAGTTTCGGTTTCTATTGAAATAATTCCAGCGCTTTCTTAAATCTTTATCTGAAACATATTTGCTCCAAATGGTGTCGGTATCCCTTATGTGTGTCACCCTACGATTCGCGAATAATGCAGACATGATCGAGACCCCTCTCCGATCTATAATCAGCAGCGGGACCTGGAGATCCGTACTGATTCCCACATATTCAACGATGACTCTTATGATCGTGTGAACCTTTAACGTCGTAACTAAATCCCTTTGTCTCACGATATATTACATGTCCGAGATTCGATCATCGGTATATCCATACCTAGTTTGATCTCGTTAACGACATGTACTCTTTTCTTGTTCCCGTGATATAACATTCTAGTGATCTCATCACTTGCTTGCACGATAAGCAATGTGATATCACCGTGAGGGCCCAGAGAATATCTATCTGTCATCGGGATGGAAAAATCCCACTCTTGATCCATGAGCCTCTACATAACACTCTTGTATCACTAAACCCACCTTTATAATCACCCTTTCATGCTGGGACGTTTGATGTTATCAAGATACTCTTCCAGTGTTAGTGATTAACATGATCTCATGGTCTAAGGACTAGGATTACTTTTTAGATGTTATAGCAATATAAACACAATGTATTTGATCATAATGCTATACTTTGGATGAATGTTCATCACATCATTCAACTAATGTTGTGACCTCGTTATTAATAACATCCAATGTCCATGATCAGGAAACCTTGATCATATTGTTAATCAACGAGCTAGTTTATAAGAGAGGCATAACTGGGAACTTTCCTTTTGTTTATTAAACACACATGTATTAACGTTTCCAAATTAATACAATTATAGCATGCAAAATAAACATTTATCATAAACAAGGAATAAGATAATAACCACTTTATTATTGACTCTCGGGCATATTCCCTTCAAAACCATGGTCAGAAAGCCCAAAAACACAGAGGAATGCAACTGCCACATGGTATGGTGCACCAGTTTGACATAAGTTGCACCCCCACAACCACTTGAGTGTGTGTGCTCATGTAGATCAAGGTGGTTTGGAAAAGACACTTGCAATGACACTCCATGTCTCAAATCATGCTCAGAAATCCCAAAAACACAAAGGAATGCAACTGCCACATGTAATGGAGCACCAGGGTGTCATAATTTGCACCACCACACCCACTTGATTGTGTGTGGTCATGTGGATCAGGGTGTTATGGAAAAAACACATGCAATGACACTCCATGTATCAAACCATGGACAGAAAGCCTAAAAAATATAGGAATGCAACTGCCACATGTTATGGAGCACCAGTGTGACATATGTTGCACCACAACACCTAATTGAGTGTGTGTGATCATGTGGATCAAGGTGGATTGGAAAAGAACACATGCAATGCCAGTTCATGTGTCAAACAATGGTCAGAAAGTTCAAAAACACAGAGGAATGCAACTGCCACATGTTATGGAGCACTAGTGTGACATAAGTTGCACCCTCACACCCACTTGAGTGTATGTGATCATCTAGATCAACGTGGTTTGGAAAATACACATGCAATGATATTCCATGTGTCAAACCAGGGTCAAAAATCCCAAAAACATAGAGGAATGGAACTGCCACATGTAATGGAGCAATAGTGGGACAGAGGTTTCACCACCACACCCACTTGAGTGTGTGTGGTCATGCGGATAAAGGTCGTTTAAGAAAGAGCACATGCAATGACACACCATTTGTTAATCCATGGTCAGACATCCCAAACACACAAAGGAATGCAACTGCCACATGTTATGGAGCACCAATGTGACATAAGTTGTGACACCAAACCCACTTGAGTGTCTGTGGTCATGTGGACCAAGGTGGTTTTCAAAAGAACACATGCAATGACACTCCATGTGTCAAACCATGGTCAGAAAGCCCAAAAAAACATAGGAATGCAAATGCCACACGTTATGGAGCACCAGTGTGACATAAGTTACACCACCACACCCACTTGAGTGTGTGTGGTCATGTGGATCAAGGTGGTTTGGAAAATAACACATGCAATGACACTACATGTATCAAACTATTGATATGAAAACCCAAAAACATAGAGGAATGCAACTGTGACATGTTATGGAACACTAGTGTGACATAAGTTGCACCCCACCACACACACTTGCGGATCAAGGTGGTTTTGAAAAGAACGCATGCAATAACACTCCATGTGTCAAACCACGATCAGAAAGCCCAAAAAACAGAGGAATGCAACTGCCACATGTAATGGAGCACTAGTGTGATATAAGTTGCACCACCACACCCACTTGAGTGTGTGCGGTCATCTGGATGAAGGTGATTTGGAAAAGAACACATGCAATGACACTACATGTGTCAAACCATTGTTAAAAATCCCAAAAAACAAAGTAATGCAACTGCACCATCTTATGGAGCACCAGTGTGACATAAGTTGCACCACCACACACACTTGAGTGTATGTGGTCATGCAGATCATGGTGGTTTAGAACAGAACACATGCAATGACACTCCACGTGTTAAACCATTGTCAGAAAGCCCAAAAAACATAGGAATGCAAGTGCCACATGTAATAGAGCACTAGTGTGGCATAAGTTGCACCACCAGACCCACTTGAGTGTGTGTGGTCATGTAGATCAAGGTGGTTTTGAAAAGAACACACGCAATGACACTCCATATGTCAAACCATGGTTAGAAAGCCCAAAAGCACAGAGGAATGCAAGTACCACATGTTATCATGCACCAGTGTGACATAAGTTGCACCACTAGACCCACTTGAGTGTGCGTGGTCATGTGGATCAAGATGGTTTGGAAAATAACACATGCAATGACTCTCCATGTGTCAAACCATGGTCAGAAAGCCCAAAAACATAGAGGAATGCAACTTCCACATATTATGGAGCACCAGTTTGACATAAGTTGCACCACCACACCCACTTGAGTGTGTGTGTTCATGTGGATTAAGGTGGTTTTCAAAAGAACACATGTAATGACCCTCCATGTGTCAAACCATGGCCAGAATCCCCAAATTCAAAAAGAGTAAAAAGTTATTTAGGGTAGAAGATTTTACTGCAAAAAAATAAAAAAGGGGGAGAAACTTTTGTGGCGCATTTCCCCATATGCGCCACAGAAGTCTTGGGCGGGATTAGAAATTTGAATCCCGCCAGCGCCCTTCTCCCTCCCTTTTTCCTTTTCTCCCCCTCCCCACTTCTTCTACCCTCCACACTTCTCCTCGCCTCCACACTTCTCCCCTTCTCCTCCCTCCTCCTTCTCCACTCTCTGGCGACCTCCTCCTCCTCCTCCTCCACCACCACCAACTCCGGCGACCACCTCCTCCTCCTCCTCCACCACCAACTCCGGTGACCTCCTACTCCTCGTCCACCACCAACTCTGGCGACCTCCTCCTCCTCCTCCACCACCAACTCCGGCGGCCTGCTCCTCCTCCTCCACCACCAACTCTGGCGGCCTCCTCCTCCTCCTCCACCAGCATCTCCGGCGACCTCCTCCTCCTCCTTCTCCTCCTCTTCCACCACCAATTTCGGTGACCTCCTCCTCCTCCTCCACCACCAACTCCGGTAACCTCCTCCTCCTCCACCACCACCAACTCCGGTAACCTCCTCCTCCTAGCCCTCCTCCAGCTGTCGCCACCACCACCACCACCAACTCCGGCCAGATCTAGATCTAGCCCAGTTTTTTTTGAAATTTGAAAAAAACTTTTGTGGCGCATATTGGCCATATGCGCCACAGAAGTTTGAGATCTGGCCCGCCTTTTTTTTGAATTTTGGAAAAAATCTTCCGTGGCGCATATTGGCCATATGCGCCACTAAAGTTTGAGACTTCTATGGCGCATTTTGAAATGCGCCACTGAAGATAGTTATCAGTGGCGACTAACATATGCGCCACGGATAGTGAAAAAAGGTGCGCCACTGATAAGGGCTTTCCTAGTAGTGTTAAACCATGGTCAGAAACCCAAAAAACATAATAATGCAACTGCCCATGTTATGGAGCACAAGTGTGACATATGTTGCACCACCACACCCACTTGAGTGTGTGTGGTCATGTGGATCAAGGTGGTTTGGAAAAGAACACATGCAATGACACTCCGTGTGTCAAACTATTGATCCGAAAACCCAAAAACACAGAGGAGTGCAACTGCCACATGTTATGGAGCACTAGTGTGACATAAGTTGCACCCGCATAACGACTTGAGTGTAGTCCTTATGTAGATCAAGGTGGTTGGAAAAATACACATGTACTGACACTCCATTTGTAAAACCATAGTCAAAAATCCCAAAAACATAGAGGAATGTAACTGACACATGTAATGGAGCACTAGTGTCACATAAGTTGCACCACGAAACCCAATTGAGTGGGTGTGGTCAAGTTGATCAAGGTGGTTTGGAAAAGAACAAATGCAAGGACACTCCATGTGTCAAACCAATGACACTCCATGTGTCAAACCATCGTCAAAAAGCCCCAAAACACACATGAATCCAACTACCACAGGTAATGGAGCACTAGTGTGACATAAGTTGTACCACCACACCCACTTGAGTGTGTGTGCACAAGTGGATCAAGGTGGTTTGTAAAAGAACACATGCTATGACACTCCATGTGTCAAACTATTGATCCGAAAACCAAAAAACATAGAGGAATGCAACTACCATATGTAATAGAGAACTAGTGTGACATAAGTTACACCACCACACCCACTAGAGTGTGTGTGGACATGTGGATCAAGCAGGTTTTGAAAAGAACACATGCAATGACACTCTATGTGTCTAACCATGGCCATGAAGCCCAAAAACCCAGAGGAATGCAACTGCCACATGTAAGAGAGCACTAGTTTGGCATAAGTTGCACCACCACACCTACTTGAGTGTGTGTGGTCATGCGGATCTAGGTGGTTTGGAAAAGAACACATGCAATGACACTCCATATGTCAAACCATGGTAAGAAAGCCCAAAAACATAGATGAATGCAACTACCACATGTTATCATGCACTAGTGTGACATAAGTTGCACCACCAGACCCACTTGAGTGTGCGTGGTCATGTGGATCAAGATGGTTTAGAAAATAACACATGCAATGACACTCCATGTGTCAACCGATGGTTAGAAATGCCAAAAACATAGAGGAATGCAACTTCCTCATATTATGGAGCACCAGTTTGACATAAGTTGCACCACCAGACCCACTTGAGTGTGTGTGGTCATGTGGATCAAGATGGTTTGGAAAATAACACATGCAATGACACTCCATGTGTCAACCCATGGTCAAAAATCCCAAAAAACATAGAGGAATTCAACTTCCACATATTATGGAGCACCAGTTTGACATAAGTTGCACCACCACACCCACTTGAGTGTGTGTGTTCATGTGGATCAAGGTGGTTTTCAAAAGAACACATGTAATGACCCTCCATGTGTCAACCCATGGCCAGAAAGCCCAAAAATTCTCTAGAATGCAACTGTCACATGTGATGGAGCACCAGTTTGACATAAGTAACACCAACACCCACTTGAGTGTGTGCGGTCATGTCGATCAATATGGTTTTGCAAAGAACAAATGCAATGACACTCCATGTGTCAAACCATGGTCAGAAAGCCAAAAAATGGAAGCAACTACCACATGTTATTAAGCACCAGTGTGACATAAGTTACGCCACCACACCCACTTGAATGTCTGTGGTCATGTGGATCAAGGTGGTTGTAAAAATAACACATGCAATGACACTCCATGTGTCAAACAAGGTAAGGAAGCCCAAAAAACAGAGCAATGCAATTGTCACATGTAATGGAGCACTAGTGTGACATAAGTTGCACCACCACACCCACTTGAGTGTGGGTGGTCATGTGGATCAATATGGTTGGAAAAGAAAAATGCAATGACACTCCATGTGTCAAACCATCGTCAGAAAGCCCAAAAACACACATGAATGCAACTACCACAGGTAATGGAGCACTAGTGTGACATAAGTTGTACCACCACACCCACTTGAGTGTGTGTGGACATGTGTATCAAGGTGGTTTGTAAAAGAACACATGCTATGACACTCCATGTGTCAAAATACATCGTCCAAAAATGCAACGCTTGCCAGCGATTCGCGGACAGGCCGCATGCACCGGGCGCTGAGCTACGGCCAATTCCATTGGCCTGGCCCTTCGCGCAATGGGGGCTCGATATGGTCGGCAAACTTCCAAGGTCCTCGCGAGGAGGCTACGTCTACCTCTTGGTCGCAGTCGACAAATTCACCAAGTGGATTGAGGCCATGCCAGTAACCAACCAATCAGGGCACAGCGCAGTTAAATTCTTCGAGTCCATCATCTACCGCTTCGGTGTGCCACACGGCATCATCACCGACAATGGGACGAAGTTCACATCCAAGGAGTTCCAAGAATTCTGCGAGAACCTAGGGATCAACATTAGCTACGCCTCAGTAGCGCATCCACAGACCAATGGTTAGGTCGAAAAGGCAAACGGGCTCGTCTGCAGTGGCATCAAGAAGCGACTCCTCCGGCCACTCGAACAAGCCGCGGGTTGCTGGCCGGACGAACTGCAATCCCTACTCTAGAGCCTACGTACAACTCCAAACAGCGCCGCGGGCTACACGCCATTCTTTATGGTGCACGGAGCAGAGGTAGTGCTACCCGCTGAGGTACGGTACAAGGCGCCGCGCGTGGTCGCTTACAGCGAACAAGAGTCCTCCCTCGGAGTCGAAGACTCCGTCGACCTCCTTGATGAAGCAAGGGAAATCGTCGCGGAAAGATCAACGATATACCAGCAGAACCTGCACAACTACCACAGTAGGAGGCTTCGCCCCAAATCCTTCGTCGAAGGCGACCTGGTCCTGCGACTGAAGCAGCAGGGGCATCTCAAGCTCGAGTACCCCTGGGAAGGACCATACGTGATTACAGAAGTAATCCCAGGTGGCGCCTATCTCCTTCAAGATTTAGAGACAGGAGTCGCATACTCCAACCCCTGGAATGTCGCACTGCTGCGACGCTTCTACCCCTAGTCATTTTTTACTTTTACATTGCAAATAAGGCTGCTCAACCAAGGCTACTTAGCCACACATTGTACCTCGCACTATTCTTCGAATAAATAAAAGCTAAGTGCCCCAAAACTCTGTGTCCTCCTTTACTTTTTCAATTTATCTACTCGGGGGCTATGCCACCCTATACACATCTGTTCTTCGAAACAAAACGTGATATCCTGAGTAGTTGGTACATTAATCGAAACCCTTAACACAACCTCAACCCAGCTGCAACGCACCCAACAGGTTGACAAGGGACTGAGATAAAAAAAATGGCCAGGCTAACGAAAAGGACTCACATAGTGCAACGCACTTCATGCTAACAAAGCTCTTTATGCACATCTGACAATAAATTATTTACAACAATTATATAAACTTTACAACACAAGTACACTTATGTGCAGGATACAAACAGAGCTACTACTGCAGCAGCAGAACGTTGGTTTGTTCCTCAAAGAAGTCGACGATCTCTTCTGCTGGGCGATCGACCGCCTGGTAGTGCGGCACCATATTCTAGGCAGAACCTGCTGGTGGTGCAGGCGGCCCAGATGCAATAGCCGCAACATCTATGTCAGGCCTGTGCAGTCGCACCATTGATAGAGCAGCCTTGGCACCAGCCACCAACTGTTGCCTCGCGCACTCACGAACCGCGGTTAGATCCTGAAACTTGGCAAAGAGGGCCAGCAGACTTTATGGAGTATCATCCAGCGGAAACATCGCCCAATAAATGTTCTTCAAGCATGACTGCGACTTCTTCAGAAAGAGCAGCACTCGCGACGCACGATCCTGCAGGGTCGCCAGCACAGTCGCACGATCATGATCTACCCAGAAGTATCCACTCTCTTGAAGTTGCTCCTGGGTAAGATCATGCAGGCGAATGGCAACTCTATCCTTCTCCTCCTGCGGATGACGCGAGCTGACAACTACACGAAGCAGCAACAGCAACATAAGTACAATGTACCACCGCAAGTGACTACAAGGAAAACACGAGAACGAGCAAACTAACATTTGAATTGGTTGCCCAACTGCGTCACCTCGCCAAGCAGATACTGCTCTCGGGCGGCGGCCTTTTCCACCTTCGACTTTCATACATCCGCATTACCGCGGAGCACGGGCAACTCACGCTCTAGCTGCTTCACGCGGTCACGCAGTCGCGAAAGCAATGACAGCTCATCTTCCCTGAAAGGATCACTTGATGTACCCTACCAAAAGTCAAGACAGAAGCAAATAAGACGACCAAATCAACACAAAGACAAAAGGATCAGATGCATTCAAGACGAGCAAAAGTATCAACAGATACACTCGCCAGCAGGCATGTTCTTAAACAGAGGACATAAACTAATTAACTATTACAAAGCTAACTAAGGAGCAACTGGCTTCTTCGACTTCCACGACTTCGGGGGCTTCATCAAGTCTGTGGCAGTGTCAGACGCCACTGACTTTCCGTCGGCCCCTAACGCCGAAGCTTTCGCCGCCTTCTTGGCACGTTGGAGCTCCTCAGAGTACTTTGCAACAGTATTTATGAGATAATGTCCATATTTTCCACAGGAAGCCGCGAAAGGAGCAAAGACTACCTGCTGGCCATCTGTGTTAATAGGCATCGCCTTCGACACCGCGGTAGGATCAATCTCGACTCTGTGGGCCTGCACCATGGCAAGTGACATGGACGCGCCGGCCGCGCGGAGCAAATTCTTGAAGCTGGAAGGCACACCTCCAGCGAGTGACTCCACCAGCTCGTTTATATTTTCGACTAGCTCCTCCTTGGGCATTAGCTCCTCTCGAAGGCGACTGAGTACGCTTTTGGCCTTGGCGAGCATGTCCTGCATGGCGGAGCTGCGGTCGTCGACTGCTGACAGTGCACCCGCTAGAGCGTCATCATGACGAAGGGCCTGCGGGTCGAAGCTCAAATCACCAGCATATGTACATAAATCCACACATGGACAAAAACATCAGCGCCACCGGCAAAAACATTCGAAGCAGAAAAAGATAACAATGTCCACAAGCAAAGTACCTCAGAGAGCCTTGGCAATTGAGAACAGTTGTTCTTCGAACAACTTCTCCCTGGCTGCGAAGGAGGCACACAGATCCTCTTCACGCTTCCGCGCCTCGTCACGCGCCACGATTGCTTCGTCGTGACCCTTCACAGCCGCGGCGAGTGTCTTGTCCAAGGTGGCAGCGTCACGCAATAGGGCATTATGTTCAGCTACAAAAAAAAGTTGACTATCAATCGACTATATTAAAGGAGAAGAGGAAAAAGAAGAGGAAGTGCATGACACTCACTTTCAACCACGCGATGACGCGTCTCCAGCATCGCATGCTGGCGGCCCATCGCAAGCACTTGCTCCGCCAAGTGCGCGGCTTCCTTCACAAGGAGCTATCGCACAACAAGGAATCAGCAGAGGCACAAGATAACATTGACTGCAACACTAAAAAGGAGAAAAACTACACTTACATGGTCCTCCAGTGACTCCGAAGATGTCTGATGTACCGTCATCCGGGCAACCATTCGATGCTCCCCTAAATGAGGAGAGTTGGAAGAGTTGTGCCCGGAGTGGGCCGCCAATGGAGGAGAAGGAGCGCGCTCGACCTCTTCCTTGGCCCTTGAAGTCGCGACTCATGATTCCTTCAAAAATTGGACATCGCCAGAAGATGACAACGCCTGTTGACTACAAGACAAAAACCAAGTCAAGAAAGGGCAAACCTAAAGACGAGCCAATAAGGAAGAGAAGAACAAGTGAACTAGAAAACTTACCAGTCAAACTTGTCAAAATCAAAAGTGGCCTCCCCTGACTCCGACGAGGACTCCTTGGGCAATCGCATCTTCTTGCGAGAAGATGGTGCCACGGCGCTCACAGGAATTGCAGGTATCGCCGACTCCGCACCAACACCTGTACCTTCCGGAGTCGATGGAGACGACGCGTCCGAATCCTTGCTGCGCGAACTCTTGCGAGTTTCCGGACTATCAGACTCGGGGGCTTCCTCCTCCACATCAGAAGGGACGGTCAACTCCGACTCGTCCTCTTCCAAGGCCTCGCGAGGAATAATCCCCTCAGGGAGAGGGGGCATACAAGGTGATACCGCCCAATCTTGCATACAGACAACAAATTCAGCAAAAAGCAAGTAAACAACAGAGAAGAAATCGACAAATTTAGCTACTGTGTAGAACAACTATACCTCAGGAGGAGGGTTCGCAACATCAAATGGAGGAACAACTGGATCACTGGGGAGTATATCCTTGACGGTGTACTTGGTGACCAGTCGAACCCTCTTGTCCACCTCACTGGTGGACATGCCATCGGCAGACACGCGAGTGGCATCATCAGCGCCAGCCCACTAAAACATGGGGTGGACCCTAGCTTGCAGGGGCTGGATGCGATGGCGCAGCCAAGTGCGGATGAGAGCGCAGCCTCCCTCCTCTTTCCCTATGCGACTCTCGAGGTCGCAGACGTGCCTGTACATCGCATCTGTCTCCACGTACTCGCCCGGCATGACTACGTTCTTCCAGGAGCGCATCCTCCTGCATGGCGTCGCGGGATCGAAGGGCGCGAGTCCAAAGAGCTCACCGTTAGCCTTCTCATCGCAGATGTAGAACCATTTGTCCCTCCATCCTTGGACGGACGCCATGAGCTTGATTTCGAAGTAGGTGGCGGATGGGTCGACATGAATTCCGCAACCACCTACATCATAGACTAAAGAACCAGAGGCAGATTGGAGCTTCAATTTAAAGAGGCGCTTGAAGAGGCCGAAGTGTGGCTCGATTCTGAGCCAGCACTCGCATAGAGTGATGAAGCAAGAGATGTGGAGGATAGAATTTGGGGACAGCTGATGGAGCTGAAGCCTGTAGAAACAAAGGAGACCCCTAAAAAAGGGGTGAAGGGGCAAGGATAGACCGTGAATGATGAATTCTAAAAACATCACTCGAAAATCAGCGGGGGGAGCAGGAATTGTCTCACCGTTGGGGACGCGCGCGTCGGCGACTACGGCGGATAGTACTCCATCTTGGCGAAGAAGACAGAGGTCAGACGCCTTGATGATGGAGGGGCGCCATGCACCATTCGTGACGCGGGTGCCCGTGACCTTCTTCTTCCTGCCGGCAGCGGTGCTGGTGCCCGCAGCTACGAAGCCGCCCTTCTTCTTCGCCGCAGCAACGGTGGCCGCGGAATCAGCGGCAGCGCCTCCCTTCTTCTTCCCCATTGCACGATGGCGATGCGAACGAAGAAAGTAGCTCGGAAACAAGCAGAGCTGGTCCAGCATCATGGAAGAAACGGGCACAAAGAAAGCAGAGGAGCAACGGCAATGGCGATGGCAGCAAAGGAAGAATGAGAGCAGATGAGAAAATTACCGTCACAGCGTCGCTACTTAACCCCTGGAAGATGCAATCCAACGGCTTAGAAAAACCCTACTGGACGCGTGGCAAACATCGAGCTGGACACGTGGAGGAGTGGAAGCGCGAATCGTCCCTCCACTACTCCCATTACGCGCGGAAATCGAGGAGGCACAGTTAAAATAAAGATTACGCACGCCCAGTCAAATCAAAGTCAGATAGTGGGACCCACTGCTCGTCATGTCCCGTCAAACTCGCTCACGCGGGCAACTGAGGTCACGAAATCGTCATCACTGACGTCATCAATGATAAGCAGCGGAAAACTTCGACTATTTGAGTCCTTACTCGAGTCTTCGACTCCACCAAGCACTCGGGGGCTACTCCCATAGGGAGCGCTGGTCGCTCAACCTATGATTATTTGTACAAAAATTGTGTGTTGATAACGTCCACACTCGAAGCTCATGGCGACACCGCCTCATAATTTTTCCCTACAAAGAGGCTGCGTCTCCTGGGTCACCCGAATCGTCTCCGTGATGATAAAATTCGGATGTCGCGCTTACAACGTGAAGGTAAGACCTGAATAAGGCCTGGCGACGCATTAGTTGCGCACTACCAGAAATGTATCCGTGCCTACAGGTTCGATGAACATGCCTCGACGGACACGTCGAGTGCTCACACCCATATAACTGGAATTCGACTCCTGTAAGACCTCCGCGGCTTCAATCGAATTACGCCAGCACTTTTCCGGATTCGAGTCTGGGGACTCGAGTTTGAGTAGATTGCGTTGTTTCACCCTAAGGTGGTTAACTGATACCGATACTTCGGTTATATCAGGCACGTACATTGACAATCCCTATGACACAAATAAAGCAGTCGAAATACATTCGTTCAGGCACTCGAAAGACTTCAAAAAGTCCCCAGTCGAATTTGCGATTCCACTGGACACTCGAGGGCTACAGGTACTTGATTTTGGTATATACGGTCTAAATACATACAAGCCCACGGTGTCGCCAAGGCCCAAACGAGGGACTCGAGTAACCTACGGACTCTCGATTGCTTGAAGAATAAGAAGTTAAAGATAGAAAGTTTGAAGGGGAAAACCCTAATTTGTAACTGACTCGACCAGCTACCCGGGACCTAGCCTATCTATATAAAGGCTAGGAGGGGGTGGCGAGGAGGACACACACAACCCTAGTCTCCACCACCCTCGCCAGATTGCATCTGCGCACCATTGTAATCTTCGATTCCTTCGATAATTCCACGAGCAGACAAGCAGGAGTAGGGACCTCTACGAGCCCTGAACCTGGGTAAATCTTTGTCCCCTGTGTGTTTGTTTGCTAGCCGATAGATGTCTCCAGCACTCCCTCCTTCTCCAAAACCCAAGTCCATAACAATGGCCATTGATGAGTTAAACCCTCGTCACCGTGTGCCAAACTATTGATCCGAAAACCCAAAAACACAGAGGAATGCAACTGCCACATGTTATGGAGCACTAGTGTGACATAAGTTACACCCCCATAACCACTTGAGTGTGTGTGATTATGTAGATCAAGGTAGTTGGGAAAAGACACATGTAATGACACTCCATTTGTCAAACCATGGTCAGAAAGCCCAAAAACACAGAGGAATGTAACTGACACATGTAATGGAGCACTAGTGTGACATAAGTTGCACCACCAAACCCACTTGAGTGGGTGTGGTCAAGTTGATCAAGGTGGTTTGGAAAAGAACAAATGCAAGGACACTCCATGTGTCAAACCAATGACACTCCATGTGTCAAACCATCGCTCGAAAGCACAAAAACACACATGAATGCAACTACCACAGGTAATAGAGCAGTAGTGTGACATAAATTGTACCACCACACCCACTTGAGTGTGTGTGGACATGTGTATCAAGGTGGTTTGTAAAAGAACACATGCTATGACACTCCATGTGTCAAACTATTGATCCGACAACCAAAAAACATAGAGGAATGCAACTACCATATGTAATAGAGAACTAGTGTGACATAAGTTGCACCACCACGCCCACTAGAGTGTGTGTGGACATGGGGATCAAGTAGGTTTTGAAAAGAACACATGCAATGACACTCCATGTGTCTAACCATGGTCAGGAAGCCCAAAAACTAAGAGGAATCTAACTGCCACATGTAATAGAGCACTAGTTTGGCATTAGTTGCACCACCACACCCACTTGAGTGTGTTTGGTCATGTGGATCAAGGTGGTTTGAAAAAGAACACATGCAATGACACTCCATATGTCAAACCATGGTCAGAAAGCCCAAAAATACAGAGGAATGCAACTACCACATGTTATCATGCACCAGTGTGACATAAGTTGCACCACCAGACCCACTTGAGTTTGCACGGTCATGTGGATCAAGATGGTTTGGAAAATAACACATGCAATGACACTCCATGTGTCAACTCATGGTCAGAAATGCCAAAAACATAGAGGAATGCAACTTCCACATATTATTGAGCAATAGTTTGACATAAGTTGCACCACCAGACCCACTTGAGTGTGCGTGGTCATGTGGATCAAGATGGTTTGGAAAATAACACATGCAATGACACTCCATGTGTCAACCCATGGTCAGAAATTCCAAAAGCATAGAGGAATGCAATTTCCACATATTATGGAGCACCAGTTTGACATAAGTTGCACCACCACACCCACTTGAGTGTGTGTGTTCATGTGGATCAAGGTGGTTTTGAAAATAACACATGCAATGAACCTCCATGTGTCAAACCATGGCCAGAAAGCCCAAAAATACATTGGAATGCAACTGTCACATGTGATGGAGCACCAGTGTGACATAAGTAACAGCAACACCCACTTGAGTGTGTGCGGTCATGTGGATAAATATGGTTTTGAAAAGAACAAATGCAATGACACTCCATGTGTCAAACAATGGTCATGTTGTGACCTCGGATCGTTAAGGATCCTAAGTCCCTGTGATTACCATGCTATTCCCTGGATCAATAGCTAGCACTTCACAGTCGATGAATATCATGTAAAACACAAGTCATTATTACACGAATAATCCAGAGTATAATTATTACAACTTGCATAGCTCGTAGCTAGCTCAAATAAAACAGCGGAAACTAAATAAAACTTGAGTCCATCAACGCCTCAGGCTAGCTGCGTGAAGACCCGCGATCCCTACGCACCTTTCAATCTTCGGATTCTGCACATAAGGCGTGCAGCCAACAATTTGGGTCAATACTTTGAATGTATTGGCAAATTACACCAAGGAAAGAGTAAGACTATCTCTACATGCAAGGCTAAGAGTAGGCTCTGGGGTTCATTTGTGTAAAGCCAATTTTATCAATGTAATAAGAAAAGAGGAGAAAAGTTTTCCCTACTTTGTAAACCTTGATAAGTAGTATAGGGTTGAATGGAACATGTGGATATTACTCACCAAGTGCCCAAATCAACCTAGCACTTGGATATTACGCACCAAGTTCCCAAAATCCCACCCAATGGCGATATTACTCACGCCCTAGGGTTTATAAAACGTTAAGTTTGGAAAAGAGAGAGGGGATGTTCTTCCAGAGGCTCCATCCTTCAGATGCTCAACGTTGTTCTGTTTCCGTGAACACGGCTGATCGATCAGATTGCAATACTCTCGAGAGGTTGTGCACTTTCCCCACAATCCACGATCAAGTCCTTTTACAGACAAGACCACAGCGAAGCCTTCCCTTAGTAGCCCCCTACCAGCTGGATCCAACCGTGCCAAGAACCTCCAAATGTTGGTACCCCGGTGAGGTTTCCCACTAAGTACTAAGCCAAGACAAAGCCCATATGTATTGTGGTTGCACGGGAAGCTTCTGAATTCTGAAACATGGCCGACTTCTTTGATTCCTAGGCGGCCGTCCTCCACCAAAATGTCACTCGTTATCCCGACAACCATTCCGCCCAGAATAAAACTTAGTTTTACTTTGAAGGGGGTTTTGGAGAAGAAAGGTTCGCTCGAGAGAGCTCTCATACTTAGAAAATTTTGAGTCTTTTGAACCCTCCCAACGATACTTAGTGTATATGTAGCATAGCAAGCAATACTTAGCAAAAACAGAGGAACCTAATAGGACAGAAATTCCTAAGTATAAAGCTACTCATGGCATGCTACAAAATCATCGCACTTGCAAAAATATTTTCAAGTAGATCTACCAAAACAATCCTACACGTCCATACTACTATTTTGAAGAGCAAAATATGCATAGTATTCAAAACTGGGACATTAATATGAACAAGTGGTGTAACTTGCCTTGATACGAGCAGCAATCTACACAACAATACTCCTCAGCGCACTCCCGAGCAATCTAACGAAACAAACATGGGTCCAATTACAAATTGCACAAAACAAGTCACGAAGTCACTTATGCATGCATGCAACATGGCAATATGCAAGGATGGATTTGATTTCGACCAAGGGTTTTAACCAGGGGTGTTGTTGAGTTGGAGATGTCATTAGAGTTGATTTCCCACAGATTTTAAGTATTTTGGGTTAAACCCTAATTTTACCAAGCTCAAAACTAGATCTATAACTCTAATCTTCCTCGAGACAGATCTGAACACCCTAAACAAGATATGGCAATTTTCTAAAGAAGATCTCGACGATACAAATCCAACGCAACAAGAATCAACTAAAACGGAGCTACAGATAATTTTCTAGAATTAAAATACTCCAATCTAAACTTTTAATTCTTCTGCAAGATTTCTTCGGCAAAACCGTATTATTATTGTAGATCTGAGTTCTACTCGAAAATATGAATCCAACGGTATATTATACGCAATTTTTGGACTAATATTCGAATTACTATGGATTTTACAAATTTGGAGCAATTTCAGTCCATTATAAAAGAAAAAAAAAAAGGGCCAGCGAAAAGGTTAAGAGCTTTTTACCCCCTTTTGTCTCAAATGACTATGGGGTTTGAGAAAAATACCTGATGCAAAATTTTCGATATGTGATGCCATGATGCAATGATATGAAGCATGCTTACTAGTAACATCTGAAATTAAAGAATTTGGGATGTTACAAACCTACCCCCCTTAAGAAGAATCTCGTCCCCGAGATTCAGGTTGGTTAGCAAATAGGTGTGGGTGTTCTTTCTTCAGATCTTCTTCACGTTCCCACGTGGCTTCTTCCACGGAATGGTGATTCCATTGAAATTTGCAGAATCTGATAGTCTTGGTACGAGTGATTCTCTCGGCTGTTTCTAAAATCCTGGTGGGTTTTTCCTCATAGGTGAGATCGTTTTCCAATTGAACTTCTTCCAATGGAACTGTATCCTTTAGTGGGGTTTCAGCCATTTCTGGGTGACACTTCTTCAGTTGCGACACATGGAAAACATCGTGAACCGTTAGCACTTCGGGTAATTCCAACTGATAGGCAACTTCCCCTCTGCGACCCAAGATTTTGTAGGGCCCTATGAATGGGGTGCCAACTTACCCTTGATACCGAATCTCTTAACTCCTCGTAGTGGTGAAACTCGGAGGTACGCGCGGTCTCCCACTTCATAAGTCACATCCCTGCGCTTGGAATCAGCATAACTCTTTTGTCTAGATTGGGCTATTTTTAACCTGTCTTGAATCTGTCTCACCTTCTCTTCGGCATCCTTGATCAGTTCAGGTCCAAACAAACTACGTTCTCCTACTCCATTCCATAACAGCGGAGTCCTACACTTTCTGCCATATAGAACTTCAAATGGGGCCATCTTGATGCTAGTTTGGTAGTTGTTATTGTATGAGAATTCCGCATATGGCAAGTTATCATCCCAAGTAGACCCATAGTCTAGCGCACAGGCCCTTAACATGTCCTCCAAGATCTAATTAACTCTTTCTGTTTGCCCATCGGTTTGTGGGTGGAAGGCAGTACTAAACTCCAGTCGTGTCCCTAGAGACTCGTGTAGCTGTCACCAAAACTTAGAGGTGATTTGGGTACCTCTATCAGAGACAATTCCTTTGGGTACACCATGAAGGCTTACGATCCTTGACATGTAAATCTTGGCAAGTTTAGCACTCGTATAGGTGGTCTTTACGGGAATAAAGTGGGCCACTTTTGTGAAGTGGTCGACCACTACCCAGATGGAGTCATACCCAGATCGAGTCCGAGGTAGTCCTGTGATAAAATCCATTCCTACCTTGTCCCACTTCCATTCGGGCACAGGTAATGGCTGCAGCAGTCCTGCTGGTTTTTGGTGTTCAGCCTTAACTCTGTTGCATACGTCACACAAGGAGATATATTCAGCAATTTCTCTTTTCATGTTGTTCCACCAGAACCTATCTTTCACATCCATGTACATCTTTGTATTACCGGGATGAATTGAGTAAGGCGAATCGTGAGCTTCCTGAAGGATTAACTTTCTGATGTCAGGGTTATCGGGAATGCACAGACGTTTCTCATACCAAAGTGTTCCTTGTTCATCCGTGTGAAACCCTTTTGCTTTACCCTTGCTTATATTAGCTCTTATTTCTTCCAGTTCTTTGTCCCCCTTCTGGGCCTCTTTGATTTGGTCCAGAAGTGTTGGCACTATCTCCATAGTGGCTAAGTATCCTTCCGGAACTATTTCCAACCTAAGGTCCTTGAATTGTTCACACAAATCATTTGGGAGTTCTCCCACGGTAAGTCCATTTACATAGACTTTCCGGCTTAAGGCGTCAGCCACAACGTTGGCCTTTCCAGGATGGTACTACAGGTCCAAGTCATAGTCCTTGATGAGCTCAAGCCATCTCCTTTGCCTCATATTTAACTCCTTTTGAGTGAAGATATACTTGATACTGTTGTGATCCGTGAACACATCACAATGTTTGCCCATTAGGTAGTGTGTCCATACCTTGAGCGCATGCACAACTAAAGCTAGTTCCAAATCGTGCGTGGGGTAGTTATTCTCATGGTGTTTAAGTTGCCGAGAGGCGTAAGACACTACTTTTCCATCTTGCATCAGAACACTACCCAGTCCCTGCCGGGAAGCGTCGCAATAGACCTAGAAGTCCTTTTGGATGTCAGGGAGACACAAAACTGGTGCTATTACTAGACACTTCTTTAATTCCTGAAAACTTGCTTCACATTCCTCGGTCCATTGGAACTTCTTCTCTTTCTTCAGCAACTCTGTCATGGGCTTTCCTATCTTGGAAAAGTTTTCAATGAATCTTCGGTAATACCCTGCAAGGCCCAGGAAACTCCTAATGTAACCCACGTTCTTAGGAGACTCCCATTCTGCAACGGAAGCTACCTTACTTGGGTCCACGACAACTCCTTTAGCCGACACAATATGGCCAAGGAAACCCACTTCTTTCAACCAGAACTCACATTTGCTAAATTTAGCATACAACTTGTGTTCCCTTAACTTTTCCATGATTAGGCGCATGTGCCTCTCATGTTCCTTCTCGTCCTTGGAGTATATGAGTATGTCATCAATGAATACCACGATAAACTTATCCAAGTACTCCATGAATTTTACCTTGTTCATCATAGTCATGAAGTATGCTGGGGCATTGGTTAAGCCAAACGACATCACGGTGTATTCATACAATCCATATCTTGTGGTGAAGGTTGTCTTGGGTACATCCTGTTCTCGGATCTTCAACTGAAAATAACCTGATCGGAGATCAATCTTAGAGAACACACTAGCTCCCTTTAATTGGTCAAACAGGTCGTTAACATTGGGTAGAGGGTATTTGTTCTGGATTGTCACTTCATTCAATGAAAGTTAGTCCACGACTAGTCTCTTGGTTTTATCCTTCTTCTCCAAGAATAAGACAGGCGCTCCCTAAGATGACGCAGTTGGTTGAATGAAGCCTTTGTCCAATTGTTCTCTAAGCTGTTTCTTAAGTTCCTTCAACTCATCCACATCCATCTTGTATGGTCTCTTTGCTATTGGTCCAGTTCCTGGCATCAAGTCAATGAGAAACTCGATGTCACGGTCAGGAGGCATCCCTAGCAATTCTTCCGGAAACACATCTGGATACTCCTTTACAACTGGCACATCCTCCAAACTAACCCCCTTAAGAGAGTTCACCATACTTCCTTTGAGTGCGAAAGCTGACTTAAAGTGGACCCTTTTCTTTTTCGGAGTCGTGAGTGCGATAGTCCTTTTGGCACAATCTATGACTCCCTCATATTCGGTCATCCAATCCATGCCCAAAATTATGTCTAAGCCTTGTGATTCCAGAACGAGTAGGCTAGTGGGAAAGGTGTGCGCCCCAATCCTTAGTTCTAACCCACGGCATCCAGAGTTTGCCACTATTTCTCCTCCAGGAGAACTTACCCTTAGGGGAGTACTAATAGTCTCCGTAGGTATCTTGCCTCTATCCACAAATACCCTTGATATGAATGAATGCGATGCACCAGTATCAAAAAGAACAACTGCAGGTGTGGAGTTAAGCTTGAACTTACCGATCACGGAGTCAGGTGCCTCACGAGCATCCTCCATGGAGACATGACCGTGGCTTTGACGAACGGGTTCGACTTCTTCCCATTTCCATTACCATTGCCATGATTGTGTCCGTTGCCGTTTCCATTACCATTCCCATTCTTCGTCTTCTCGGGGCAAGTAGTCGCATAGTGCCCTGTCTTGTTACACTTGAAGCATGTCACTTCACTCAGATCCTTCCCATTGCCATTTCCATTACCATTGCGGTGTTTATGGCCATTGTGGTTATGTCCTCCATGGCGATGACCATTGTGGTTGTGGCCATTGTGGTTGTGGGGTGGTGGTGACGAAGTGCGTTGCTTCTGATATGGGGCAGAGTTGTGCTTGTGTGAGGTGGACTTTCTCTTCCGGTTCTCTATACTCCTTTGCTTTGCTTCAACTACGACTTCCTTGTCCAGAAGTTCCTGATAGTTATCAAACTTCAGAGCCACAAGCTGAATAGATATTTCATCATTAAGTCCCCTCAAGAACTCCTCTTGTCTCTTGGCATCAGTGGATACATCATCAGGTGCATAACGTGCCAGCTTGTTGAAAAGGTCCCCATACTCGGAGACAGAGCGGTGTAGTTGTTTCAAGTCGCGGAACTCACGTCTCTTAAGTGACATGACTCTCGTGGCTACGTGATGGGTACGAAAGGCTGCTTCAAACTGGTTCCAGGTGATAGCTTCAATACCGGGGTGGGTGACCTTGTAGTTATCCCACCATTCAGCAGCTGGTCCCTCAAGTTGGTGCGTGGCAAAGCGCACCCTATCAGCTCCAACAACTTGGACGGTGTCTAACTTCTTGTTGATGGTGCGGAGCCAGTCGTCTGCCACAATTGGCTCAGCACTACTTGAGAAGGTTGGAGGGTTCAACCTCAAGAACCGAGTCAAGCGATCCTGCTGAGGCGGTGGGGGTGACGGAGGCGGCGGGTTGTTGTTGTTGTTTTGCATGTTTTGACTGAGGAGTTGGATCAACTGATTCTGGGAGTTCAGAAGTTGTGCTATCTCTGGGGGCATGTTGTTATTCTTGTTTCCGCGTCTCGCCATCTGGAGGGTTTGGGAGACAAGTTAAGAATTTGATAGAAAGTCTAAGGAATAAACTCCTACCCTTATGTAAACAAGAAAAACACACGAGAAAATCAAGGCACACATGTCACAAAAATTCACACAATCAACCAAGTTTAACTAACCAACATAAGGTTTTTGGTACTCATTACAATCGCGAATAACGTTCGACTATAGAACTAATGGTGGTCCACTGCTATACTCATCATCCACTTCCTCATCCTCAATGACGAAGTCTTCCTTTTCCAGCAGTGATTTGTATAGCTCCATGACCCTCGTCGTGGCTTCAAGCTTCTCTTGAAGTTCCTTCATCTCCTATGGCTCCGGTGTTGCAGCTTCGAGCCTTCCTTGAAGTTCCTTCACCTCTTGAAGTTCCTAGGTAGCAGCTTCCAGTTTCGCTCGGAGTTCCTTCTTCTCCTTCTGTAGCTTCTTGATCAAACTTGACCCCATAGTCACAGGCGTGATCTTCTCCTCCAAGCTCCTCTTGGCTGCTCACAGGTCCTTCAACATGGTGGCAAGGTTCTTGAACTCCATCTCGTTCTTTGCTAGCACTAGACTTTGTTCTCTAATCTTCTTGTTCTTATCTTGCACCCTCTTCTCTTGATTAGCGAACCTTTTGTCTTGGGCGGTGAGCTCCCCTCCTAGGGACTTGATCTTCTCTTCCAGCTCTTCGATCTTCTCGTCCTTCACCTTGACTAGGGCACAAAGCTCGTCATTCCTCACGATCTCAAGGCAGCTCCCCTTCTGAAGGTCATCGATGTGGAACTCCAAGTCTTGATATTGGATTCTTCGACCTTGCATGTCTTCCTTTCCTTCGGGGTTAACTTGATTGGAACCCCTTCTCATCATGTCTTCCAAAGAGTTTGATGTAGTTGCCTTCAACTTCTTCATGGTGGCATTCGCAAAGGCGTCCAATGAGCTCCTGCAAGCAAATGCTAAGTCCTTTCTCCTTGGAGTCGCTGGTGATGTTGAGTACAATGGCCTCCGTCTTGGGTTCTATCTGACTGCGCCCTCGTTGGATGACTTCAATTGCCCAGCATCCTTCCTTGTGCATCTTCCTCAACTCGCTTCCCTTGATTGATGGCATGGGTAACTGCAGTGTCTTGATGATGTCCAGAAGGCATTCCCCGAAGCGCAGGCACTTGATGTCTTCGGCGGTGTCGTAGTAGAAGGCCGTCATCTTTAGGTTAGGAGATAAAAATTAGGCACAGGGTGATAAGGAAGAGAAATACTAGAAGAGTACAAAAGACTTGGAAGAATATAGAAAGCATAACACACATGGTAAAGGTGGTTTCCAATCCTAGGGGTCACGTCCTATAGGCAACTTTGTGCTCTGATACCATCTGTTCTGACCTCGGATCGTTAAGGATCCTAAGTCCCTGTGATTAACATGCTAGTCCCCGGATCAATAGCTAGCACTTCACAGTCGATGAATATCATGTAAAACACAAGTCATTATTACACGAATAATCCAGAGTATAATTATTACAACTTGCATAGCTCGTAGCTAGCTCAAATAAAACAGCGGAAACTAAATAAAACTTGAGTCCATCAACGCCTCAGGCTAGCTGCGTGAAGACCCGCGATCCCTACGCACCTTTCAATCTTCGGATTCTGCACATAAGGCGTGCAGCCAACAAGTTGGGTTAATACTTTGAATGTATTGGCAAATTACACCAAGGAAAGAGTAAGACTATCTCTACATGCAAGGCTAAGAGTAGGCTCTGGGGTTCATTTGCGTAAAGCCAATTTTATCAATGTAATAAGAAAAGAGGAGGAAAGTTTTCCCTACTTTGTAAACCTTGATAAGTAGTATAGGGTTGAATGGAACACGTGGATATTACTCACCAAGTGCCCAAATCAACCTAGCACTTGGATATTACGCACCAAGTTCCCAAAATCCCACCCAATGGCGATATTACTCACGCCGTGGGGTTTATAAAATGTTAAGTTTGGAAAAGAGAGAGGGGAAGTTCTTCCAGAGGCTCCATCCTTCAGATGCTCAACGTTGTTCTGTTTCCGTGAACACGGCTGATCGATCAGATTGCAATACTCTCGAGAGGTTGTGCACTTTCCCCACAATCCATGATCAAGTCCTTTTGCAGACAAGACCATGGCGAAGCCTTCCCTTAGTAGCCCCCCTACTAGCTGGATCCAACCGTGCCAAGAACCTCCAAATGTTGGTACCCCGGTGAGGTTTCCCACTAAGTACTAAGCCAAGACAAAGCCCATATGTATTATGCTTGCACGGGAAGCTTCTGAATTCTGAAACATGGCAGACTTCTTTGATTCCTGGGCGGCCGTCCTCCACCAAAATCTCACTCGTTGTCCCGATAACCATTCCGCCCAGAAGAAAACTTAGTTTTATTTTGAAGGGGGTTTTGGAGAAGAAAAGTTCGCTCGAGAGAGCTCTCATAATTAGAAAATTTTGAGTCTTTCGAACCCTCCCAATGATACTTAGTGTATATGTAGCATAGCAAGCAATACTTAGCAAAAGCAGAGGAACCTAATAGGACGGAAATTCCTAAGTATAAAGCTACTCATGGCATGCTACAAAATCATCGCACTTGCAAAAATATTTTCAAGTAGATCTACCAAAACAATCCTACACATCCATACTACTATTTTGAAGAGCAAAACATGCATAGTATTCAAAACTGGGACATTAATATGAACAAGAGGTGTAACTTGCCTTGATCCGAGCAGCAATCTACACAGCAATACTCCTCAGTGCACTCCGAGCAATCTAACGAAACAAACATGGGTCCAATTACAAATTGCACAAAACAAGTCACGAAGTCACTTATGCATGCATGCAACATGGCAATATGCAAGGATGGATTTGATTTCGACCAAGGGTTTTAACCAGGGGTGTTGTTGAGTTGGAGATGTCATTAGAGTTGATTTCCCACAGATTTTAAGTATTTTGGGTTAAACCCTAATTTTACCAAGCTCAAAACTAGATCTATAACTCTAATCTTCCTCGAGACAGATCTGAACACCCTAAACAAGATATGACAATTTTCTACAGAAGATCTCGATGATACAAAGCCAACACAACAAGAATCAACTAAAACGGAGCTACAGGTAATTTTCTAGAATTAAAATACTCCAATCTAAACTTTTAATTCTACTGCAAGATTGCAGCAGCAAAACAGTAATATTATTGTAGATCTGTGTTCTACTCGAAAATATGAATCCAACGGTATATTATACGCAATTTTTGGACTAATTTCGAATTACTATGGTTTTACAAATTTGGAGCAATTTCAGTCCATTATAAAAGAAAAAGAAGAAGGGCCAGCGACGCGGCGACACGTGGCGCAACGCGGTTGGTCCGCGGGGCATGCGTGACATCGACGCGCTGCCGACGCGGCGGCGACGCGGCGCTGCCACGTGGCGAGGCGGGGTTGGCCGGGGGCGGTTGACCGTTGGCGGCCGTCAGATCTAGATCTGATGGTCAGAGGTGGAGGGGGGCGGCGGCTTACCGGCGGGCGGCGGCTGAAGGCGGCGGTGGACGGTGGCGATGACCGGCGATTACCGGCGGTGCTTCTCCGGCGAGACGGAGAGGCGGACGGCGTGCGGCTCCTCCTCGCGGTCCCGTTCCCGAGGGCGGCGGCAGTCCTCCTTCTCCGAGGCGTCGGCGGACGCCGGCCGAAGGCTGCGAGCGGCGGCAGGGCTCCGGCAAGAAATCCGGCAGCGGTCGGTGGTGGTGGCGGCGGAAAAATTTAGGGTTCTAGGAGAGCGTGCCGAGGGCTATTTAAAGGCAGAAGACTTGGCGCGGAAGTCGCGGAGTTTGCTCCGGATTCGCCGGAGACGGTTGTCTCTAAGGCGGCGGCGGCGGACGGGGCCGAGCCGGACTCGGAGGGGGCGAGCTGACAGGCGGGCCCCGCCTGTCAGCGGCTGCGGGCGCGAGGCGGGCCACTAGCGGGCTGCTGGCAGCTGGCGGCGGCGACTAGCGGGCCGGCTGCACGTTGCCCACCCGGCCAGGCGGGCGGCAGGTAGCCCTGGGCTGGCTCGGCCGGCCTAGTTAGATTAGGTTTTTTTTAATTCTTTTAATAATTCCTGAATTGCTATTTGTTTGATAACTTTTGCAAACGGACTCCAAATTAGATGAATTTGGTCTCTAAAAATTTGTAAAAAGGAGAGGGTTAGAATGGAACTATAAAATAACCTTTTGCAAGATTTTTGGTGGTTGAAAAGTTTAAAAGCTTTTTACCCCCTTTTGTCTATAATTGACTATGGGGTTTGAGAAAAATACCTGATGCAAAATTTTCGATATGTGATGCCATGATGCAATGATATGAAGCATGCTTAGTAGTAACATCTGAAATTACAGAATTTGGGATGTTACAGGTCAGAAAGCCAAAAAATGGAAGCAACTACCACGTGTTATGGAGCACCAATATGACATAAGTTACGCCACCACACCCACTTGAATGTGTGTGGTCATCTGGATCAAGGTGGTTCTAAAAAGAACACATGCAATGACACTCCATGTGTCAAACCATGGTCAAGAAGCCCAAAAAACAGAGCAATGCAATTGTCACATGTAATGGAGCACTAGTGTAACATAAGTTGTACCACCACACCCACTTGAGTGGGTGTGTTCATGTGGATCAATATGTTTGGAAAATAAAAATGCAATTACACTCCATGTGTCAAACTATTGATCCGAAATGCAAAAAATACAGAGCAATACAACTTCCACATTTAATAGAGCACTAGTGCGACATAATTGGGACCACCACAACCACTTGAGTGTGTGTGGTCATGTGGATCAAGGTGGTTTTGAAAAGAACACATGCAATGACACTCCATGTGCAAAACCATGGTTAGAAAGCCCAAAACACATACAAATGCAACTGCGACATGTTATCGAGCACCAATGTGACAAAATTGCACCACCACACAAAGTTGGGTGTGTGTGGTCATGTGGATCAAGGTGGTTTGGAAAAGAACACATGCAATGACACTCCATGTGTTAAACCATGGTTAGAAATCCTAAAAAACATAGGAGGGTAGCTTCCACATGTTATGGAGCACCAATGTGACATATGTTACACCACCACACCCACTTGAGTGTGTGTGGTCATGTGGATCAAGGTGGTTTCGAAAAGAACACATGCAATGCCACTCTATGTGTCAAACCATGGTTAGCCCAAAAAGACATAAGTTGCACCAGCACATCCACTTCAGTTTGTGTGGTCATGTGGATCAAGATGGTTTGGAAAATACCACATGCAATGACACTGCATGTGTCAACCCATGGCTAGAAATCCCAAAAACATAGAGGAATGCAACTGCCACATTTTATGGAGCACTAGTGTGACATAAGTTGCAGCACCATACCCACTTGTGTGTATGTGTGTGTTCATGTGGATCAATGTGGTTTTGCAAAGAACACATGAAATGACACTCCATGTGTCAAACCATTGTCAAAAAGCTCCAAAACACATAGGAATGCAGCTTCCACATGTTATGGAGCACCAGTGTGACATATGTTGCACCACCACACCCACTAGAGTGTGTGTGGTCATGTGGATCAAGGTGGTTTGGAAAAGAACACATGCAATGACACTCCATTTGTCAAACCATGGTAAAAAATCCCCAAAACACAAAGGAATGCAACTGCACATTTTAGGGAGCAGCAGTGTGACATAAGTTGCACCCCCACAACCACTTGAGTGTTGGTGCTCATGTATATCAATGTGGTTTGGAAACGACACATGTAATGACACTCCATGTGTCTAACCATGGTTAGAAAGCCCAAAATACAAAGGAATGCAACTGCCACATGTAATGGAGCACCAGTGTGACATAAGTTGCACCACCAAACCCACTTGAGTGTGTGTGGTCATGTGGATCAAGGTGGCCTTATCGAAGGAATCGAAGATTACAATGGTGCGCAGATGCAATCTGGCGAGGGTGGTGGAGACTAGGGTTGTGTGTGTCCTCCTCGCCACCCCCTCCTAGCCTTTATATAGATAGGCTTGGTCCCGGGTAGCAGGTCGAGTCAGTTACAAATTATGGTTTTCCCCTTCATAACTTTCTATCTTTAACTTCTTCTTGTTCTTCAAGCAATCGAGAGTCCGTAGGTTACTCGATTCCCTCGTTTGGTCCTTGGCGACACCGTGGGATTGTACGTATTTAGACCGTATATACCAAAATCGAGTACCTGTAGGGTATACCCATGTCAGTAGCCCTCAAATGTCCAGTGGAATCGCAGATTCGACTCGGGACTATTTGAAGTCTTTCGAGTGCCTGAACGAATGTATTTCGACTGCTTTATTTGTGTCATAGGGATTGTCTATGTACGTGCTTGATATAACCGAAGTATCAGTATCAGTTAGCCACCTTAGGGTGAAACAACGCAATCTACTCGAACTCGAGTCCCCAGACTCGAATCCGGAAAAGTGCTGGCGTAATTCGACTCAAGCCGCGGAGGTCTTACATGAGTCGAATTCTAGTTATATGGGTTTGAGCACTCGACGTGTCCGTCGAGGCATGTTCATCGAACCTGTAGGCATGGATACATTTCTGGTAGTGCGCAGCTAATGCGTTGCCAGGCCTTATTCAGGTATTACCTTCACGCTGTAAGCGCGGCATCCGAATTTTATCATCGCGAAGACGATTCGGGTGACCCAGGAGACGCAGTCTCTTTGTAGGGAAAAATTATGAGGCGGTGTCACCATGAGCTTCGAGTGTACACATTATCCACACACAATTTTTGTACAAATAATCATAGGTTGCGCGACGAGCAGTGGGTCCCACTATCTGACTTTGATTTGACTGGGCGTTCGTAATCTTTATTTTAACTGCGCCTCCTCGATTTCCACGCGTAATGGGAGTAGTGGAGGGACGATTCGCGCTTCCACTCCTCCACATGTCCAGCACGATGTTTTCCGCGCATCCAGTATGGTTTTTCTGACCCGTTGGATTGCATCTTCCAGGGGTTAAGTAGCGACGCTGCGACGGTAATTTGCTCATCTGTTCTCATTCTTCCTTTGCTGCCATCGCCATTGTGTTGCTCCTCTGCTTTCTTTGTGCCCGTTTCTTCCATGATGTTGGACCAGCTCTGCTTGTTTCCGAGCTACTTTCTTCGTTCGCATCGCCATCGTGCAATGGGGAAGAAGAAGGGAGGCGCTGCCGCTAATTCCGCGGCCACCGTTGTTGCAGCGAAGAAGAAGGGTGGCTTCGCAGCTGCGGGCACCAGCACCGCTGCCGGCGGGAAGAAGAAGGTCACGGGCACCCGCGTCACGAATGGTGCATGGCGCCCCTCCATCATCAAGGCGTCTGACCTCCGTCTTCTTCGCCAAGACGGAGTACTATCCGCCGTAGTCGCCAACGCGCGCGTCCCCAACGGTGAGACAATTCCTGCTCCCCCCGCTGGTTTTCGAGTGATGTTTTTAGAATTCATCATTCGCGGTCTCTCCTTGCCCCTTCACCCCTTTTTTAGGGGTCTCCTTTGTTTCTACGGGCTTCAGCTCCATCAGCTGTCCCCGAATTCTATCCTCCACATCTCTTGCTTCATCATTCTATGCGAGTGCTGGCTCGGAATCGAGCCACACTTCGGCCTCTTCAAGACCTATTTAAATTGAAGCGCCAATCTGTCTCTGGTTCTTTAGTCTATGATGTAGGTGGTTGCAGAATTCATGTCGACCCATCCGCCACCTACTTCGACATCAAGCTCATGGCGTCCGTCCAAGGATGGAGGGACAAATGGTTCTACATCTGCGATGAGAAGGCTAACGGTGAGCTCTTTGGACTCGCGCCCTTCGATCCCGCGACGCCCTGCAGGAGGATGCGCTCCTGGAAGAACGTAGTCATGCCGGGCGAGTACGTGGAGACAGATGCACTGTACAGGCACGTCTGTGACCTCGAGAGTCGCATAGGGAAAGAGGAGGGAGGCTGCGCTCTCATCCGCACTTGGCTGCGCCATCGCGTCCAGCCCCTGCAAGCTAGGGTCCACCCCATGTTTTAGTGGGCTGGCGCTGATGATGCCACTCGCGTGTCTGCCGATGGCATGTCCACCAGTGAGGTGGACAAGAGGGTTCGACTGGTCACCAAGTACACCGTCAAGGATATACTCCCCAGTGATCCAGTTGTTCCTCCATTTGATGTTGCGAACCCTCCTCCTGAGGTATAGTTGTTCTACACAGTAGCTAAATTTGTCGATTTCTTCTCTATTGTTTACTTGCTTTTTGCTGAATTTGTTGTCTGTATGCAAGATTGGGCGGTATCACCTTGTATGCCCCCTCTCCCTGAGGGGATTATTCCTCGCGATGCCTTGGAAGAGGACGAGTCGGAGTCGACCGTCCCTTCTGATGTGGAGGAGGAAGCCCCCGAGTCTGATAGTCCAGAAACTCGCAAGAGTTCGCGCAGCAAGGATTCGGACATGTCGTCTCCATCGACTCTGGAAGGTACAGGTGTTGGTGCGGAGTCGCCGATACCTGCAATTCCTGTGAGCGCCGTGGCACAATCTTCTCGCAAGAAGATGCGATTGCCCAAGGAGTCCTCGTCGGAGTCAGGGGAGGCCACTTTTGATTTTGACAAGTTTGACTGGTAACTTTTCTAGTTCACTTGTTCTTCTCTATTTTGTCCTTGTTGGCTCGTCTTTAGGTTTGCCCTTTCTTGACTTGGTTTTTGTCTTGTAGTCAAGAGGCGTTGTCATCTTTTGGCGACGTCCAATTTTTGAAGGAATCATGAGTGGCGACTTCAAGGGCCAAGGAAGAAGTCGAGCGCGCTCCTTCTCCTCCATTGGCGGCCCTCTCCGGGCACAACTCTTCCAACTCTCCTCATTCAGGGGAGCATGGAATGGTTGCCCGGATGACGGTACATCAGACATCTTCGGAGTCATTGGAGGACCATGTAAGTGTAGTTTTTCTCCTTTTTAGTGTTGCAGTCAATGTTATCGTGTGCCTCTGCTGATTCCTTGTTGTGCGATAGCTCCTTGTGAAGGAAGCCGCGCACTTGGCGGAGCAAGTGCTTGCGATGGGCCGCCAGCATGCGATGCTGGAGACGCGTCATCGCGTGGTTGAAAGTGAGTGTCCTGCACTTCCTCTTCTTTTTCCTCTTCTCCTTTAATATAGTCGACTGATAGTCAACTTTTTTTTGTAGCTGAACATAATGCCCTATTGCGTGACGCTGCCACCTTGGAGAAGACACTCGCCGCGGCTGTGAAGGGTCACGACGAAGCAATCGTGGCGCGTGACGAGGCGCGGAAGCGTGAAGAGGATCTGTGTGCCTCCTTCGCAGCCAGGGAGAAGTTGTTTGAAGAACAACTGTTCTCAATTGCCAAGGCTCTCTCAGGTACTTTGCTTGTGGACATTGTTATCTTTTTCTGCTTCGAATGTTTTTGCCGGTGGCACTGATGTTTTTGTCCATGTGTGGATTTATGTACATATGCTGGTGATTTGAGCTTCGACCCGCAGGCCCTTCGTCATGATGACGCTCTAGCGGGTGCACTGTCAGCAGTCGACGACCGTAGCTCCGCCGTGCAGGACACGCTCGCCAAGGCCAAAAGCGTACTCAGTAGCCTTCAGGAGGAGCTAATGCCCAAGGAGGAGCTAGTCGAAAATATAAACGAGCTGGTGGAGTCACTCGCTGGAGGTGTGCCTTCCAGCTTCAAGAATTTGCTCCGCGCGGCCGGCGCGTCCATGTCACTTGCCATGGTGCAGGGCCACGGAGTCGAGATTGATCCTACCGCGGTGTCGAAGGCGATGCCTATTAACACGGATGGCCAGCAGGTAGTCTTCGCTCCTTTCGCGGCTTCCTGTGGCAAATATGGACATCATCTCATAAATACTGCTGCGAAGTACTCTGAGGAGCTCCAACGTGCCAAGAAGGCGGCGAAAGCTTCGGCGTTAGGGGCCGACGGAAAGTCAGTGGCGTTTGACACTGCCACAGACTTGATGAAGCCCCCGAAGTCATGGAAGTCGAAGAAGCCAGTTGCTCCTTAGTTAGCTTTGTAATAGTTAATTAGTTTATGTCCTTCTGTTTAAGAACATGCCTGCTGGCGAGTGTATCTGTTGATACTTTTGCTCGTCTTGAATGCATCTGATCCTTTTGTCTTTGTGTTGATTTGGTCGTCTTATTTGCTTCTGTCTTGACTTGTGGTAGGGTACATCAAGTGATCCTTTCAGGGAAACTCAGGACTCTCCGACTCTTGATGATACCGTGGTACCGTCGTGCTCCAGGGTAGATGAGCTGTCATTGCTTTCGCGACTGCGTGACCGCGTGAAGCAGCTAGAGCGTGAGTTGCCCGTGCTCCACGGTAATGCGGATGTATGAAAGTCGAAGGCGGAAAAGGCCGCCGCCCGAGAGCAGTATCTGCTTGGCGAGGTGACGCAGGTGGGCAACCAATTCAAATGTTAGTTTGCTCGTTCTCGTGTTTTCCTTGTAGTCACTTGCGGTGGTACGTTGTACTCATGTTGTTGTTGCTGCTTCGTGTAGTTGTCAGCTCGCGTCATCTGTAGGAGGAGAAGGATAGAGTTGCCATTCGCCTGCATGATCTTACCCAGGAGCAACTTCAAGAGAGTGGATACTTCTGGGTAGATCATGATCGTGCGACTGTGCTGGCGACCCTGCAGGATCGTGCGTCGCGAGTGCTGCTCTTTCTGAAGAAGTCGCAGTCATGCTTGAAGAACATTTATTGGGCTATGCTTCCGCTAGATGATACTCCATAAAGTCTGCTGGCCCTCTTTGCCAAGTTTCAGGATCTGACCACAGTCCGCGAGTGCGCGAAGCAACAGTTGGTGGCTGGTGCCAAGGCTGCTCTATCAATGGTGCGACTGCACAGGCCTGACATAGATGTTGCGGCTATTGCATCTGGGCCGTCTGCACCACCAGCAGGTTCTGCCTGGAATATGGTGCCGCACTACCAGGCAGTGGATCGCCCGGCAGAAGAGATCGTCGACTTCTTTGAGGAACAAACCAACGTTCTGCTGCTGCAGTAGTAGCTCTGTTTGTATCCTGCACATAAGTGTACTTGTGTTGTAAAGTTTATATAATTGTTGTAAATAATTTATTGTCGGATGTGCATAAAGAGCTTTGTTAGCATGAAGTGTGTTGCACTATGTGAGTCCTTTTCGTTAGCCTGGCCATTTTTTATCTCAGTCCCTTGTCAACCTGTCAGGTGCATTGCAACTGGGTTGAGGTTGTGTTAAGGGTTTCGATTAATGTACCAGCTACTCAGGATATCGCGTTTTGGTTCGAAGAACATATGTGTATAGGGTGGCGCAGCCCCCGAGTAGATAAATTGAAAAGGTAAAGGAGGACACCGAGTTTTGGGGCACTTAGCTTTTATTTATTCGAAGAACAGTGCGAGGTACAATGTGTGGCTAAGTAGCCTTGGCTGAGCAGCCTTATTTGCAATGTAAATGTAAAAAACGACTAGGGGTAGAAGCGTCGCAGCAGTGCGACGTTCCAGGGGTTGGAGTATGCAACTCTTGTCTCTAAATCTTGAAGGCGATAGGCGCCACCAGGGATTACTTCTGTAATCACGTACGGTCCTTCCCAGGGGGACTCGAGCTTGAGATGCCCCTGCTGCTTCAGTCGCAGGACCAGGTCGCCTTCGACGAAGGATCTGGGGCGAAGCCTCCTACTGTGGTAGTTGCGCAGGTTCTGCTGGTATATCGTTGATCTTTCTGCGGTGATTTCCCTTGCTTCATCAAGGAGGTCGACGGAGTCTTCGAGTGCGAGGGAGGACTCTTGTTCGCTGTAAGCGACCACGCGCGGCGCCTTGTACCGTACCTCGGCGGGTAGCACTGCCTCTGCTCCGTGCACCATAAAGAATGGCGTGTAGCCCGCGGCGCTGTTTGGAGTTGTACGTAGGCTCTAGAGTACGGATTGCAGTTCGTCCGGCCAGCAACCCGCGGCTTGTTCGAGTGGCCGGAGGAGTCGCTTCTTGATGCCACTGCAGACGAGCCCGTTTGCCTTTTCGACCTAACCATTGGTCTGTGGATGCGCTACTGAGGCGTAGCTAATGTTGATCCCTAGGTTCTCGCAGAATTCTTGGAACTCCTTGGATGTGAAGTTCGTCCCATTGTCGGTGATGATACCGTGTGGCACACCGAAGCGGTAGACGATGGACTCGAAGAATTTAACTGCGCTGTGTCCTGATTGGTTGGTTACTGGCATGGCCTCAATCCACTTGGTGAATTTGTCGACTGCGACCAAGAGGTAGACGTAGCCTCCTCGCGAGGTCCTTGGAAGTTTGCCGACCATGTCGAGCCCCCATTGCGCGAAGGGCCAGGCCAATAGGATTGGCCGTAGCTCAGCGCCCGGTGCATGCGGCTTGTCCGCGAATCGCTGGCAAGCATTGCATTTTTGGACGATGTCCTTGGCGTCGCGCATGGCCGTAGGCCAGTAGAATCCAGCTAGTAGAGCTTTGGCAACGAGGGCGCGACTAGCTACGTGGTGCCCGCAGGTCCCTTCATGGATGTCTAGGAGAACTGCTTTTCCATCGGCCATGGAGACGCATCGTTGGAGTACTCCTGTGATGTTGCGTTTATACAGTTCGCCGTTGATAACATCGAATGCCTTGGATCGCCGCGCGATGTGCCGTGCATCTGTTGGACCATCCGGTAGCCTCTTGCTGAGGAGGTACGTGATGTACGGCTGCGTCCAGGATTGTTCAATCATCATGACGCTCATTGGTCCTTCGAGTCCGGTGTCTAGCTCCAAGTCATCGAGTGCCATTGGCTCATTGGGTGGCGTAGCTCCCGAGCCCGTTGCTGCGCCTGTTTTCTTCTCTACGGCCTTTGGCTTGATGGAGCGTTCACAGATGCGCTCGAGAAATACCCCAGGTGGTATGGGGGCGCAGGTAGAGCCTATGTTGGCGAGTCCGTACGCCTCTTCGTTGCTATCACGCCCTACGTTCCGCAGCTCGCAACCGTCGAAGTCTCCTTCGAGTGTGTCGTAGAGGTTGCAGTACGCGATCATGTTGTCATTTAGTGCGTCGCAGTATTGCATCGTTTGGTTGACGACCAACTTGGAGTCACCGTATATGATGAGCCTCTTAGCGCCGCAGGCTTTTGCCATCCTCATCCCGTGCAACAGGGCCTCGTATTCAGCCTCGTTGTTGGAGGCTGTGAACTGCATTCGCAGGATATACTTTAGCTTGTCCCCTTGAGGTGATGTCAGTATGACACCTGTGCCTGCTCCATCTTTCCGCTTGGACCCATCGAAGTGCATTGTCCAGAGGTAGGACATATCTGGCTTTTCCGGGAGCTGGTTCTCCATCCAGTGCACGAGGAAGTCAGGGAGAACTTGTGACTTGATTGCGTCGCGCTTTTCGTATGTGATGTCTCGTGGAGACAGTTCTATTCCCCAAAGCGCGACTCGTCCCGTGGCATCGGGGTTATTGAGGATATGCCCCAACGGGCATCGTTGACCACCACGAGTGGGTGTTCCCGGAAGTAATGGCGAAGTCGCCGGGCGGTCATGAAGACGCTGTACGCCAGCTTCTGGTAGTGTGGGTACCGTTGTTTCGTTGGCGTGAGGACCTCGCTGAGGTAGTATACTCGGCGTTGTACGCCGTGGACCTTGTTTTCCTCAGCTCGCTCGACGACAAGCACTGTGCTGACCACCTGACT
Source organism: Avena eriantha (assembly GCA_910589775.1). Classification (NCBI taxonomy): domain Eukaryota; kingdom Viridiplantae; phylum Streptophyta; class Magnoliopsida; order Poales; family Poaceae; genus Avena; species Avena eriantha. The sequence continues at coordinate 185,946,996 of OU342740.1, read as the reverse complement.
GGTGGCGGAGATGTACAACAACAGTGGTTCCCTTTCTCATGGGGTCACGAGCACTGGCGAAGTGGATAGCAGGCGCTTGAGGTCTTCGAATGCTTCTTGCGCTTCAGTGGTCCACTCGAATTTTTCAGTTTTGCGGAGGAGCTGGTAGAAGGGCAGCGCCTTTTCACCCATTCGACTGATGAATCGACTAAGGGCCGTGATTTGTCCAGCCAGCTGCTGGACGCCCCTTATGTTTTTCGGCTTCTCCATGGCCAGTATGGCTTTTATCTTCTTCGGGTTAGCCTCGATTCCCCTCGCGGAGATGAGATGCCCGAGTAGCTGCCCAGATGGTACGCCGAAGGGGCATTTGTTCGGATTGAGCTTGATCCGGTAGCGGTCGAGGTTGGCGAAGGTTTCGCGCAAATCGTCGATTAGAGAGGCTTCCTCCTTGGTCTTGATGACTATGTCGTCGACATAGACTTGAATGTTGCGACCCAGTTGTTCCTTGAGGCAAGCCTGCATGCAACGCTGGTAGGTGGCTCCCGCATTCTTTAGCCCGAAGGGCATTGTGTGGTAGTAGAACACACTAAAGGGCGTTGTAAACGCTGTTTTCTCTTGATCTTCCTCCTTCATTCGAATTTGATTATAGCCTGAGTAGGCGTCGAGGAAGCAGAGGCGCTCGCATCCCGCGGTGGTGTCGATGATCTAGTCGATCCGTGGCAACGGGAAGTGTTCCTTTGGGCAGTGCTTGTTCAGAGAGGTGAAGTCCACGCACATCCACAGGATATCCGTGTCCTTTTTTGGTACCAGCACCGTGTTGGCGAGCCAAGTACTTTCCTTGATCTCGCGTATGAACTTGGCTTCAAGGAGTCTGTGGATCTCCATTCCAACTGCCTGCGCTCGTGGCTCAGACAATCGCCGAATTTTTTGCTTGACTGGCGTTGCGTCGGGGTTGACGTTGAGTGCGTGCTCGGCAAATTCCCTGGGAACTCCTAGCATGTCCCCAGGACACCAGACGAAAATTTCCCAGTGCTCACGGAGGAATTCGACGAGCGCAAGTTCCTATGCGGGACTCAAGTTGTTGGCGATGAGGGCCGTCTTGGCGGGATCCGATGGGCGGACCTGTACTTTCTTTGTGTGCACAGATGAGTCGAAGGAGAGATCAGGTGAGCTTGGCCTGCTCAGGGGAGGCAGACTGTTGTCTGTCGTCTCCTTCAGTCTCGCGAGTTCCTCATGCATGCCGAAGGACTGGGAGATTCTGTTGAATACCCTGTCGCAACTGTCAGATCGCTCAAAGCTCCCGTTGATCGTGATGATGCCATTGGGACCTGGCATTTTCATCTGCACGTAGGCGTAGTGGGGTACTGCCATGAACCTAGCGAACACGACGCGCCCGAGGATGCAGTGGTACTGTGAGGGCCAGTCGAGAACCTCAAAGTCGATGCGCTCGCGCCGGAAGTTCTTCGGCATTCCGAAGATGACGTCGAGGTCGATTTTGCCCAGGGGGTATACGCCTTTTCCCGGGACGATGCCATGGAACATTGTGTCCGAGGCCTCCAGGTAGGTTAGAGGTATTCTCATTGCTCACAAGGTACTCGAGAATATGAGGTTGATGCCGCTCCCACCGTCCATGAAGATGCGGCTCATGTCAAAGCCTCCGATTTGCACCTCGAGTACGAGGGCGCAATGGCCTGGACGGAGTATCTGAGGCGGGTGGTCTCGTTTGTCAAAGGTGATGTAGGACTCGCTTCCACTGAGGTACTCAGTGGTAGATGGTCGCGAGTGCATGGCCAAGTTGACTTGGCGAGTGATGGCCTTCTGCACCCTATTGGAGGGGCGTCCCTTTTGGATCATCATGGTGCCCATGGCCCGTGGGTACGTTTCGCCTCCGAGGTGTTGGTCCGGTGCAGCCGCATTCGGTGGTGGCCCAGGTGGTGGTGGCGGTGCGCCATGTGCTACGGCGCCTGGAGCGGCTCCGTAGCCTCTTTCGACTGCATTGCGGTTCATCCGCACCAATCCCTCGTGTAGCTTGAGGAACTCGCGGCAGTCCTTGAGGAGGTGGCTAGACTTCCTCTTGCCATCATGCTTGTCGATGTAGAAGTGCACCTTGCAAGGCCCGGACAGTTTGTCCTCAATGGAGTTCGCGGGTGCCTCATCGCGAGTGCGGCGTTGCCACACCTGCGTGGTTTTCTCGGAGTCGTGATATCCGCCGCCACGGTATCCGCTATTGCGGTTATCGTCGCGTGTGTCGGCGTAGCCAGCCGCGACCATGGTGACGTCGTCACGGTCATCATAGATGCGCATGCGGCGCTTGCCTCGGCGGTCGCGTCTGCATTCGAGTTCCGCCTCTTCGTTGGAGTGAACGCGATTTTTCACTGTATCTTCTCCATCGGCCCACCGATTCGCGATCTCCATCAGGTGGTCGATGGTCTGGGGCTTTGAGCGGCCCAGCTCCTCCCTGAGTTCTAGGCGGCGGATGCCACCGTTGAATGCGTCAATCGCGCAATCTTGCGAGATGTTCTCTGCGGAGTTCTCGATGATGGACCACCTTTGGATGTAGGAGCGCAGCGATTCGCCAGATCTTTGCGGGCAACATCTCAGCTCTTCGATTGATGCAGGCCACTTATACGTGCCCTTATAGTTGCACACGAAGCTGTAAACTAGCTCATCCCAAGTGCGAATGGATCCACGTGAGAGGTTATTGAGCCATGCTCGAGCGGCGCCCTGCAGCTGTAGCTGCAAGCATTGCATGGCAGTGCTCCGACCGCCTCTGTGGAGTCTGACAGAGGAGATGTCGTCCTCCAGCGAGATCTTTGGGTCTTGTAGGCCATCAAACTTCGGGTTCTCTGACGGGAGTTTAAACCCTTTAGGCATTCGCTTCTGCCTAATGAATCTGCTGAAGCATCTGGCGCCGCAGAGCTCCCCATCTTCTTCTTCCGTGTTAGTCGACCGAGCATGTCGTGCCCTTGATTTGTCGATTTTGCGCTGTGTGAGTTCGTCGTGCGCATCGTAGTCACGGTCGTGTCGTCGTGAGCGGCGGCGTCGAGACAGGTCGTGACTGTCATCGCTGGATGAGGGCGAAGAATAGCGCTTTGCCCTTCTTTGGGTCTGGTGTTGGCTCCTTGTCGAGGGCGCCTTCGATTAATCCCAAGCCCACATCATAGAACGGTGCATGGCGGTTCGGGGATCTCCAGCTGGCGGTTGGTTGTTGAGGAGGTACATGGCGGCTGCTGTCACCGCAGCCTGCGGCGTCCTAGGGACCACGTTGCCTCGCGTGTCGACTGTCATAGAGCTGAAGTCGAGGACTTTTGCGGCTTCTATGCGTTCTTGCTCGGTGAGATGGGCCATCCGCGATTGCCTCTTCTTGGCGAGGTACTCGTTGCCCCTTTAGGAGGATCCTCCGTAGGAGGAGAGCCCAGCGCAGCGAAGGCTCGATTCGCCCGCTGCCTTTTTATGCGCTTCGAGTTGTGCGATTGTTTGCAGTTGGCGCTTGAATTATTCCTTCAGGAGCCAGTGATAGCCCATCAGCCGTTCTTGCGGGGATCCGAAGGGTAGAGGAGCGCCTCGTAGGGCCTCGCGGCAGCGAGCCCATTCTTGCTTGTTGAGCCTGATTACGACGCATTCGCCAGTTTGCTCATTTATTATGGATGGAGGTTCGACTGCTCCTCCATTATCGATGGGGGTGCGATTGCCACCGTTAGCGTCGTTGCCGCCGTTGCCACCATTGACGCTGTTGCCGGTGTTAGGCGGATCGGTCCCGTTACCGGGATTACCACCGTTGTCGCGATTGGCAGAGGTATCACCTGCGTTGATGACGGCGCACATGAAGCGATTGGGGAAGCTGTTGCTTCCACAACTCTCAGATCCGGAACCGTAGGTTCCATCTTCAGTGGCCATATCGCTCAGATCAGAGTCGCGACTGTTGTCGGTGACCGTGTTCTCGACTGCTACCGGGGCGTTGAGCTCGCTGAGGGTGCCGATCGATGGAGGGAACCACGATGCTGGGGCAACCGTCGGCGCTGTCGTCTGATCAGGCATGCGAAGCGTGCCCATCTGGCCAACTTGGAAGCGGAAGCTCCCGATCGCTAGGCTGATTCCATCGCCCACGGACTCAAAGGCCGGGCGAGTGGCCGGCGTGTGGACGGTGAAGTCGAACACGCAGAAGAGCTGGCGAATCTCCGCTGTTGCAGAGTTGTAGATCGCAGTTGATGGGGCCGAAGAAGCCACAACATCAGCACTCCCTTTTCCCACAGATGGCGCCAATTGACGAGGGTTTAACTCATCAATGCCCATTGTTATGGACTTGGGTTTTGGAGAAGGAGAGAGTGCTGGAGACATCTATCGGCTAGCAAACAAATACACAAGGGACAAAGATTTACCCAGGTTCAGGCCTCGTAGAGGTCCCTACTCCTGCTTGTCTGCTCGTGGAATTATCGAAGGAATCGAAGATTACAATGGTGCGCAGATGCAATCTGGCGAGGGTGGTGGCGACTAGAGTTGTGTGTGTCCTCCTTGCCGCCCCCTCCTAGCCTTTATATAGATAGGCTAGGTCCCGGGTAGCAGGTCGAGTCGGTTACAAATTAGGGTTTTCCCCTTCAAACTTTCTATCTTTAACTTCTTATTCTTCAAGCAATCGAGAGTCCGTAGGTTACTTGAGTCCCTCGTCTGGGCCTTGGTGACACCGTGGGCTTGTACGTATTTAGACCGTATATACCAAAATCAAGTACCTATAGGGTATACCCATGTCACACGGAGTGTCATTGCATGTGTTCTTTTCCAAACCACCTTGATCCACATGACCACACACACTCAAGTGGGTGTGGTGGTGCAACATATGTCATACTAGTGCTCCATAACATGGGGCAGTTGCATTATTATATTTTTTTGCGTTGCTGACCATGGTTTAACACATGGAGTGTCATTGCATGTGTTATTTTCCAAACAACCTTGTTCCACATAACCCACACACACTCAAGTGGGTGTGGTGGTGCAACTCATGTCACACTGGTGCTCTATTACATGGGGTAGTTGCATTCCTTTGAATTTTTGGGCTTTCTGACCATGGTTCACACATGAAGTGTCATTACATGTTTTTTTTCAAAACCACCTAGATCCACATGTCCACACACACTCAAGTGGGTGTTGTGGTGACACTTATGTCACACTAGTGCTTTATTACATGTGGCAGTTGCATTCCTCTATGTTTTTGGCTTTTTGGATCGATAGTTTGACACATGGAATGTCATTGCATGTGTTCTTTTCCAAACCACCTTGATCCACAAGTCGACACACACTCAAGTGGGTGTGGTGGTACAACTTATGTCACACTAGTGCTCCATTACCTGTGGTAGTTGCATTCATGTGTGTTTTTGGGATTTCTGATGATGGTTTGACACATGGAGTGTCCTTGCATTTGTTATTTTCCAAACCACCTTGATCAACTTGACCACACACACTCAATTGGGTTTGGTGGTGCAACTTATGTCACACTAGTGCTCCATTACATGTGTCAGTTAGATTCCTCTGTGTTTTTTCCTTTTTGACCATGGTTTGACAAATGGAGTGTCATTACATGTGTCTTTTCCCAACCACCTTGATCTACATACGCACACACACTCAAGTGGTTATGGGGGTGCAACTTATGTCACACTAGTGCTCCATAACATGTGGCAGTTGCATTCCTCTGTGTTTTTGGCTTTTTGGATCGATAGTTTGACACATGGAGTGTCATAGCATGTGTTCTTTTACAAACCACCTTGATCCACATGTCCACACACACTCAAGTGGGTGTGGTGGTACAACTTATGTCACACTAGTTCTCCATTACATGTGGAAGTTGTATTCCTATGTGTTTTTGGGCTTTCTGACCATGGTTTGACATATGGGGTGTCATTGGTTTGACACAAGGAGTTTCATTGCATGTGTTCTTTTCCAAACCACCTTGATCCACATGATCACACACACTCAAGTGGGTTTGGTGGTGCAACTTATGTCACACTGGTGCTCCATTACATGTGGCAGTCGCATTCCTCCATCTTTTGTGCTTTTTGACCATTGTTAGACACATCGAGTGTCATTATGTGTCGTTTCAAAACTAGATTGATATACATGAGCACACACACTCAAGTGGTTGTGCGGGTGCAACTTATGTCACACTGGTGCTCCCTAAATGTGCAGTTGCATTCCTTTGTGTTTTTGGGCTTTTTTACCATGCTTTGACACATGGAGTGTCATTGCATGTGTTCTTTTCCAAACCACCTTGATCCACATGACCACACACACTCTAGTGGGTGTGGAGGTGCAACATATGTCACAAGAGTGCTCCATAACGTGTGGAAGTTGCATTCCTATGTGTTTTGGGTCTTTCTGACCATGGTTTGACACATGGAGTGTCATTGCATGTGTTCTTTGCAAAACCACCTTGATCCACATGAACACACACACAAGTGGGTGTGGTGGTGCAACTTATGTCACACTAGTGCTCTATAAAATGTGGCAGTTGCATTCCTCTGTGTTTTGGGGATTTCTAGCCATGGGTTGACACGTGGAGTGTCATTGCATGTGGGATTTACCAAACCATCTTGATCCACATGACCACACAAACTCAAGTGGATGTGCTGGTGCAACTTATGTCACACTAGTGTTCCATAACATGTGGCAGTTTCATTCCTATGTGTTTTTGGGCTGACCATGGTTTGACACATGGAGTGTCATTGCATGTGTTCTTTTCCAAACCACCTTGATCCACATGACCACACACACACAAGTGGGTGTGGTGGTGCAACTTATGTCACACACTGGTGCTCCATTACATGTGGCAGCTGCATTCCTCTGTGTTTTTGGGCTTTCTAACCATGGTTTCATACATGGAGTGGCATTGCATGTGTTCTTTTGAAAACCACCTTGATCCACATTACCACACACACTCAAGTGGGTGTGGTGGTGCAAATTATGTCGCACTGGTGCTCTATTACATGTGGAAGTTGTATTGCTTTGTATTTTTGGCTTTCGGATCAATAGTTTGACAGATGGAGTGTCATTACATTTTTCTTTTCCAACCATATTGATCCACATGACCACACACACTCAAGTGGGTGTGGTGGTGCAACTTATGTCACACTAGTGCTCCATTACATGTGACAATTGCATTGCTCTGTTTTTTGGGCTTCCTTACCATGGTTTGACACATGGAGTGTCATTGCATGTGTTATTTTTACAACCACCTTGATCCACATGACCACAGACAGTCAAGTGGGTGTGGTGGCGTAACTTATGTCACACTGGTGCTCCATAACATGTGGTAGTTGCTTCCATTTTTTTGCTTTCTGACCATGGTTTGACACATGGAGTGTCATTGCATTTGTTATTTTCAAAACCATATTGATCCACATGACCGCACACACTCAAGTGGGTGTTGGTGTTACTTATGTCAAACTGGTGCTCCATCACATGTGACAGTTGCATTCTAGGGGATTTTTGGGCTTTTTGGCCATGGGTTGACACATGGAGGGTCATTACATGTGTTAGTTTGAAAACCACCTTGATCCACATGAACACACACACTCAAGTGGGTGTGGTGGTGCAACTTATGTCAAACTGGTGCTCCATAATATGTGGAAGTTGAATTCCTCTATGTTTTTGGGATTTCTGACCATGGGTTGACACATGGAGTGTCATTGCATGTGTTATTTTCCAAACCATCTTGATCCACATGACCACACACACTGAAGTGGGTCTGGTGGTCCAACTTATGTCAAACTGGTGCTCCATAATATGAGGAAGTTGCATTCCTCTATCTTTTTGGCATTTCTGACCATCGGTTGACACATGGAGTGTCATTGCATATGTTATTTTCTAAACCATCTTGATCCACATGACCACGCACACTCAAGTGGGTCTGGTGGTGCAACTTATGTCACATTGGTGCATGATAACATGTGGTAGTTGCATTCCTCTATGTTTTGGGGCTTTCTTACCATGGTTTGACATATGGAGTGTCATTGCATGTGTTCTTTTCCAAACCACCTTGATCCGCATGACCACACACACTCAAGTGGGTGTGGTGGTGCAACTTATGCCAAACTAGTGCTCTATTACATGTGGCAGTTGCATTCCTCTGAGTTTTTGGGCTTCCTGGCCATGGTTAGACACATGGAGTGTCATTGCATGTGTTCTTTTCAAAACCTGCTTGATCCACATGTCCACACACAATCTAGTGGGTGTGGTGGTGCAACTTATGTCACACTAGTTCTCTATTACATATGGTAGTTGCATTCCTCTATGTTTTTTGGTTTTCGGATCAATAGTTTGACACATGGAGTGTCATAGCATGTGTTCTTTTGCAAACCACCTTGATCCACATGTGCACACACACTCAAGTGGGTGTGGTGGTACAACTTATGTCACACTAGTGCTCCATTACCTGTGGTAGTTGCATTGATGTGTGTTTTTGGGCTTTCTGACGATGGTTTGACACATGGAGTGTCATTGGTTTGACACATGGAGTGTCATTGCATTTGTTCTTTTCCAAACCACCTTGATCAACTTGACCACACACACTCAATTCGGTTTTGTGGTGCAACTTATGTGACACTAGTGCTCCATTACATGTGTAGTTACATTCCTCTATATTTTTGGGCTTTTTGACTATGGTTTGACAAATGGAGTGTCATTACATGTGTATTTTTCCAACCACCTTGATCTACATAAGAACACACACTCAAGTGGTTATGCGGGTGCTACTTATGTTACACTAGTGCTCCATAACATGTGGCAGTTGCATTCCTCTGTGTTTTTGGGTTTTCGGATCAATAGTTTGACACACGGAGTGTCATTGCATGTGTTCTTTTCCAAACCACCTTGATCCACATGACCACACACACTCAAGTGGGTGTGGTGGTGCAACATATGTCACACTTGTGCTCCATAACATGGGCAGTTGCATTATTATGTTTTTTGGGTTTCTGATCATGGTTTAACACTACTAGGAAAGCCCTTATCAGTGGCGCACCTTTTTTCACTATCTGTGGCGCATATGTTAGTCGCCACTGATACGTCGCCACTGATAACTATCTTCAGTGGCGCATTTCAAAATGCGCCATAGAAGTCTCAAACTTTAGTGGCGCATATGGCCAATATGCGCCACAGAAGATTTTTTCCAAAATTCAGAAAAAAAGGCGGGCCAGATCTCAAACTTCTATGGCGCATATGGCCAATATGCACCACATAAGTTTTTTTCAAATTTCAAAAAAAAGTGGGCCAGATCTAGATCTGGCCGGAGTTGGTGGTGGTGGTGGTGGCGGCAGCTGGAGGAGGGCTAGGAGGAGGAGGTTACCGGAGTTGGTGGTGGAGGAGGAGGAGGAGGTCACCGAAGTTGGTGGTGGAAGAGGAGGAGAAGGAGGAGGAGGAGGCCGCCGGAGTTGGTGGTGGTGGTGGTGGCGGCAGCTGGAGGAGGGCTAGGAGGAGGAGGTTACCAGAGTTGGTGGTGGAGGAGGAGGAGGAGGTTACCGGAGTTGGTGGTGGAGGAGGAGGAGGAGGAGGTCACCGAAGTTGGTGGTGGAAGAGGAGGAGAAGGAGGAGGAGGAGGCCGCCGGAGTTGGTGGTGGAGGAGGAGGAGCAGGCCGCCGGAGTTAGTGGTGGAGGAGGAGGAGGAGGAGGTCGCCGGAGTTGGTAGTGGAGGAGGAGGAGTTGGTGGTGGAGGAGGAGGACGAGGTCACCGGAATTGGTGGTGGAGGAGGAGGTGGTGGTGGTCGCCGGAGTTGGTGGTGGAGGAGGAGGAGGAGGAGGAGGTCGCCGGAGAGTGGAGAAGGAGGAGGGAGGAGAAGGGGAGAAGTGTGGAGGGGAGGAGAAGTGCGGAGGGTAGAAGAAGTGGGGAGGGGGATAAAAAGGAAAAAGGGAGGGAGAAGGGCGCTGGCGGGATTCAAATTTCTAATCCCGCCCAAGACTTCTGTGGCGCATATGGGACAAATGCGCCACAGAAGTTTCTCCCCCTTTTTTATTTTTTTGCAGTAAAAAATCTTCTACCCTAAATAACTTTTTACTCTTTTTGAATTTGGGGATTCTGCCCATTGTTTGACACATGGAGGGTCATTACATGTGTTCTTTTGAAAACCACCTTAATCCACATAAACACACACACTCAAGTGGGTGTGGTGGTGCAACTTATGTCAAACTGGTGCTCCATAATATGTGGAAGTTGCATTCCTCAATGTTTTTGAGATTTCTGACCATGGGTTGACACATGGAGAGTCATTGCATGTGTTATTTTCCAAACCATCTTGATCCACATGACCACGCACACTCAAGTGGGTCTGATGGTGCAACTTATGTCACACTGGTGCATGATAACATGTGGTAGTTGCATTACTCTGTGTTTTTGGGCTTTCTGACCATGGTTTGACATATGGAGTGTCATTGCGTGTGTTCTTTTCAAAACCACCTTGATCCACATGACCACACACACTCAAGTGGGTCTGGTGGTGCAACTTATGCCACACTAGTGCTCTATTACATGTGGAAGTTGCATTCCTATGTTTTTTGGGCTTTCTGACAATGGTTTAACACATGGAGTGTCATTGCATGTGTTCTTTTCCAAACCACCATGATCTGCATGACCACATACACTCAAGTGTGTGTGGTGGTGCAAATTATGTCACAGTGGTGCTCCATAAGATGCTGTAGTTGCATTACTTTGTTTTTTGGGATTTTTGACAATGGTTTGACACATGGAGTGTCATTGCATGTGTTCTTTTCCAAATCACCTTCATCCAGATGACCGTACACACTCAAGTGGGTGTGCTGGTGCAACTTATATCACACTAGTGCTCCATTACATGTGGCAGTTGCATTCCTCTGTGTTTTTGGGCTTTCTGTTCGTGGTTTGACACATGGAGTTTTATTGCATGCGTTCTTTTCAAAACCACCTTGATCCGCAAGTGTGTGTGGTGGTGCAACTTATGTCACACTAGTGTTCCATAACATGTCACAGTTGCATTCCTCTATGTTTTTGGGTTTTCATATCAATAGTTTGATACATGTACTGTCATTGCATTTGTTATTTTCCAAACCACCTTGATCCACATGACCACACACACTCAAGTGGGTGTGGTGGTGTAACTTATGTCACACTGGTGCTCCATAACATGTGGCATTTGCATTCCTATGTTTTTTGGGCTTTCTGACCATGGTTTGACACATGGAGTGTCATTGCATGTGTTCTTTTCAAAACCACCTTGGTCCACATGACCACACACACTCAAGTGGGTTTGGTGTCACAACTTATGTCACATTGGTGCTCCATAACATGTGGCAGTTGCATTCCTTTGTGTGTTTGGGATGTCTGACCATGGTTTAACAAATGGTGTGTCATTGCATGTGCTCTTTCTTAAACGACCTTGATCCGCATGACCACACACACTCAAGTGGGTGTGGTGGTGAAACCGCTGTCCCACTATTGCTCCATTACATGTGGCAGTTCCATTCCTCTATGTTTTTGGGCTTTTTGACCATGGTTTGACACATGGAATATCATTGCATGTGTATTTTCCAAACCACGTTGACCTAGATGATCACACACACTCAAGTGGGTGTGATGGTGCAACTTATGTCACACTAGTGCTCCATAACATGTGGCAGTTGCATTCCTCTGTGTTTTTGAACTTTCTGACCATTGTTTGACACATGGACTGGCATTGCATGTTTTCTTTTCCAAACCACCTTGATCCACATGATCACACACACTCAAGTGGGTGTATTGGTGCAACATATGTCACACTGGTGCTCCATAACATGTGGCAGTTGCATTCCTATATTTTTTATGCTTTCTGTCCATGGTTTGATACATGGAGTGTCATTGCATGTGTTTTTTCCATATCTCCCTGATCCACATGACCACACACAATCAAGTGGGTGTGGTGGTGAAAATTATGACACCCTAGTGCTCCATTACATGTGGCAGTTGCATTCCTTTGTGTTTTTGGGATTTTTGAGCATGCTTTGAGACATGGAGTGTCATTGCAAGTGTCTTTTCCAAACCACCTTGATCTACATGAGCACACACACTTAAGTGGTTGTGGGGGTGCAACTTATGTCAAACTGGTGCACCATACCATGTGGCAGTTGCATTCCTCTGTGTTTTTGGGCTTTCTGACCATGGTTTTGAAGGGAATATGCCCGAGAGGCAATAATAAAGTGGTTATTATCTTATTCCTTGTTTATGATAAATGTTTATTTTGCATGCTATAATTTTATTAATTTGGAAACGTTAATACATGTGTGTTTAATAAACAAAAGGAAAGTTCCCAGTTATGCCTCTCTTATAAACTAGCTCGTTGATTAACAATATGATCAAGGTTTCCTGATCATGGACATTCAATGTTATTAATAACGAGGTCACAACATTAGTTGAATGATGTGATGAACATTCATCCGAAGTATAGCATTATGATCAAATTCATTGTGTTTATATTGCTATAACATCTAACAAAGTAATCCTAGTCCTTAGACCATGAGATCATGTTAATCACTAACACTGGAAGAGTATCTTGATAACATCAAATGTACCATCGTGAAAGGGTTTTATAAAGGTGGGTTTAGTGCTACAAAAGTGTTATGTAGAGGCTGATGGATCAAGAGTGAGATTTTTCCATCCCGATGAAAGATAGATATTCTCCGGGCCCTCTCCGTGATATCACATTGCTTATCCTGCAAGGAAGTGATGAGATCACTAGAATGTCATATCACGGGAACAAGAAAAGAGTACATGTCGGTAACGAGATCAAACTAGGTATGGATATACCAATGATCGAATCTCGGACATGTAATATATTGCGAGACAAAGGGATTTAGTTACGACATTAAAGGTTCACATGATCATAAGATTCATCGTTGAATATGTGGGAATCAGTACGGATCTCTAGGTCCCGCTGCTGATTATAGATCGGAGAGGGGTCTCGATCATGTCTGCATTATTCGCAAACCGTAGGGTGACACACTTAAGGGATACCGACATCATTTGGAGCAAATATGTTTCAGATAAATATTTAAGAAAGCGTTGGAATTATTTCAATAGACACCGAAACTATTTCAGGTGAAATTGCGGAAATTGGTTCTTTATGTAATATTGAAATGTTGCAGGGGTTTTATGTGAATGTTTGTTAATTAAAGTAATTAATAAAATTCTGAATAAAATTAATAAAATATTTTTATTAAATGACAGAGCATTAAATTTGAAGAAATTTACTTTATTTAAAGTGGAGAGTTCAAAAGAGAATGTGAAGGGGCAAATTTATATGGAGGGAGTTACCACCACATGAATTGGGGAGGTGAAGGGATACCTTCCATGGGCGCCGGCCATGGGAGGGGTACCCTCCCCTCCTCCTATAAAAGGCCCCCCTCTCACACCTTCACACTCACACCTCCTCATGAAGGATCTCTCTCCCCCACTAGTATTTTCCCCATGGTCTCGGATTAGCAAGATACATGTTCCCGGTGGCTTTATCTAGTAAGGAGTTGCTGATTCCACTGCTTTGTTAGAGCAAGGGATGGAGGTTGTTGGGGTACCGAACGTGTGTGCGATCACAAATGCACCGCTGCTTTGTGGTGCTGGACTTGGTGGTGCTAGACTTGCTAGAGCCGGATCTGATGGACGTGCTAGAGCTGGACCTGCTGGACCTACTGGAATTCATCACGGTCTTGAGATCGGCAAGTGTACGACTACATCATCCACGAGTTCCATCTCGTTAACAAAGCTTTATGTCTTAGAGGGTATGTTCTCTATGGATGTATATCCACCCATTGCTTGTATCTAATAGATAGATCTTCGTGTATAATAGTTCAGATCATAGGAATTTTTTGTTTTCTATGCAACGAACCCAACAGTGGTATCAGAGCCTGATCTATGCATAGGTTCTTTGCACGGGTAGAACACATAAGATTATGTGGGCGGTGATGATCATGTTATTGCGTCTTTCATGTATTTTGGATATTGGTGGCATAGTGGGCTGAAGCGGCCCAGACCAACTTTACATGTCATCGCACATGAGACCGGTTCCACGACTGACATGCAACTAGTTTTGCATAAGTGGCTGGCGGGTGTCTATCTCTCCTACTATAGTCAATATATGATTTACAATGAGTTGCTAATAACTTAGTTATCATTGTTGTGGTTCCATGTTCGTAGGTAAGACCGGTTCTATCTTCGAAAGCCCTAAGCCACGTAAAAACTTGCAATTGATAAATTAGAGGCATCTAGTTTAGATCGTTGCTGGGCTAGTGTCATGATATAGAAATGTTGTAAGTTGATGTATAGTTAATACCCTTACAACACACCTAACGTGTAAGTTCCATAGACCTTGGCCTTACACACAAAGGAATGATAGAGATCATGCCACGATGCACATGATAGTGATCAAATGTATGGACCATATCATTCCACTTTACACATATGGTGTTTGCATCTTATATTGCTAATTTTGCGTTTTAGTAGCATTATAAGATGATCCCTCATTTAAATATCAAGATAAAATGTGTTCTTCCTTAAGTATGCACCGTTCTATGGATCGTGTTTCGAGACATCACGTGATGATCGGGTGTACTCGACTCTACGCTTTCATACAGCGGGTGTAAGACAGTTTTACACACGCGAGTACTAAGGTTCTTACTTGGCGAGGCTAGCATGTATAGATATGGCCTCGGAACACGGACCGAAAGGTTAAGCATGAGTGATATAGTTGATGTGATGCCCATATTGATGCTCGCCTTTGAAGCTACACCAACTCACGTGATGATCGGACTTGGTGTAGTGGATTTGGTTCATGTAATCACCAAAAAAGCACGAGGGGTGTTGTTTTTGAGTGGGAGTTCATTTCTAATTTGGATTAGTCGAACCAAATTTGTCATAAACCAAATCAAAGTGAATTTGCATAATTTTTTGTAGTCATTGGCATTCGTTTACTACCTCATGCTTAGTTGTAATTGAGATAATGGAACTATAGAATTCTATATTACTTCACGAACTGGTATCGTATTGTTTTTATTGTCAATTTAAAGTTTAGAAGTCCTATTGCAAACTTTCATCAAACTCTATTTACTCCGTGAAGTTTAATAAATAGTATTAAATCAAGAGTAAGAATTCCAATGTTAGTATCTAAAGTATCATGTTTGCATCCGTGATTCTTGATATTCAAAAGTTGTTTTAATATCGAGGTTATCTTAGAGCTGAAATAATTGTTTCAGAAACCATCATGTGTGAAAGATATTGTGATATCTGAAACAATGTTTATGGTTGCAATATGATAGGGTATAATTTAACAAAATACACGTTCTCATATTGTATGAGATTTTGTGAAGGATGGAGATGCTAGGCATCCAAATCTCCCAAAAAGTTTTTGGGAACTAACACTATACTCGCGATTCTTCCTTATAGGCTATAGTAGCTTGATCATGAAAGTTGTCATGATAAGGATGAATAAAAGATGTAAGTAAAATGTTTACTACACTAATACATTACTAAAGAATGGATTTTTGAAAGAACACCAAACATTTGATGATGGTGATCCACTTCAAAGTGCAAGTCCAAAGGTATTACTATTTGACTATCTACACTTTGTAATATGTGTCATGAGAATGACACCACTATTGATGTCGATAGATTCTTTTAAAAGCAAAGGAATTGCTGAAAGAGAATCTATAAAATATTTGGCAGAAAAGAAAAGGTTGGAGATGTCCTACTTAGGTATATAGAATATATAGATGTTATGGATGTATTCCTTGCTTGTTAAACAATATGGTTCTTAGGTATTGGATACCGAATTGGTTGGTGTGAAGTGTCATACAGAACAACACAATTCATGAACTACAACGGCCTAAGTAACTAGCAAGAGAATAAGTAATGATGTTCATTGAAAACAAATAAAGTGTCATTTTGTTTTCGTTGTCGTCAAACCTAGCCTTCAAGATTTGTTTTAATAATTATTATTTTGTTCCGGTATTATGAGAACAATGGTTGTTCAAATAATTACCGTATTCCATAAAGGATGGATGAACTTTTACAGGTCTAGTTGGAGAAATCACATCCATAAACATTATTGCTAATATGTCGTAAGACAAACGATTGGAAGATCACTTATGAAGTGACATCGCCATTTGAATTATATTGGAAAGTAAACATGAAGAAACTCCATGTTGATGGATTTTTGGAGTCTTTTGATTTTGAGCAATTGACGCTTGTGAAACTTTCCTCGACATAATTGAAACTCCATTCATAGGCCAAATAGGAACAGATGACTAGCTTATTGGAAATTGTGCATGCTGATGTGCATAGTCCATTATGTGTAGCCATATGCGATGGATCTTTTTGCTTCATATGCATTCTCTAGAAATTTGAGTGAATATATCTATATATTTACTTAATAAGGAAGAAGTATGAAACATTTGAAAATTGTTCAAATACTTTCAAGATGAAGTGAAAAATCATTGTAACAAGAAAATAAAAGAGTTTATGATTTGATCATAAAGGAAGATATTTGAGTTACAGGTTTAGCAAAACACCTAAGATTTTAGGAATTGTTCCATGAATTTGCACTTCCCGATAAACCATAGGAGTATGGTATGTTCGAGAGATCAAATCAAACCTTGTTTGAAATGGTAAGATCAAAGGTGTCATTTATAAAACTGCCATTGTGTTTTAAGGATTAAAGCTTTAGAGACTATAACTTTTACACTGAAAAGACCACCATCGTGATCCGTTGAAATGAGACCATATGAGTTATGGTTTGGGATAAAACCCGAATTGTCTTTTCTTAAATTATGATATGCTATGCGTAAGTAAAATGTTTACAACCAAAGTCGGATAAGCATGTCTTTGTAGGTTATCCCAAAGAATTTTTTGGGAATTTCTCCATAATGCCGAGGACAAAAGAGTTTGTGGCTTGGAACATCAAGTTTCTTGAGAAGGAAATTTTTGCGTAAAGTTAAGTGGGAGGGCAATAGAACTTTGATTAGGTGAATGAACCTAAGCAACATGTGCTAAGTAGCGTAGCGCCGGAAAGTGTCCTGGAGGCGGCTAAAATGCTCATGGCTCCCGTGATTACAAAGGTTCTGATCTCGAAGATTAGAGTTCCTATTGAACCGTGTGGGTCAGTAAGAATCAAAAAGTAAGATTTGAAACAGAAGTCATTATTGTTTTGACAATGATGAACTGACTGCATGCAAAGAAGTGATGATGGACCCTGACTCCATAAAATGACTAGAATTCATAGAATCCGTGATAGTATCCATACACGAGAAATCAAGTTTCTGAACTTGGAAGACCCTCCGGAAAGGCGTGAAGCCTATCGGTCGTGTTTGGATCTATAAATAAATAGACATGGATGTTTAACATCTATGAAATAATCGACATGTCAGAAATGATTTTACGATAATGTTCAAGGAGTTGACTATGACAAGATTTGATCTTTCATAGCGATATTTAGTATTCAGGGATTAATCTAGCAACCACTACATATAATTTGGTATATGGTAGTTGAACAAACAAAACAATGTTCTTATAATAGAATGGTTACCTAGTACGTGTACATGATACGGTCCAAAGGGTTTTTATAAATCAAACGATGCTAAAAGGGCATGCAAACTTCAATAGTTGAACTGAGCATAGTGGAGTTGGAATCTTCGCCATGATGAAAATGTTAAAGGAGTTTAATTTCATCCGAGACTATGAAGATGCTTGCATTTGCAAGAAATTAAGTGGGAGCACTAAGAGAAATTTCCAATACATTATGCAGAGTACATATTGTTGATTGGAAATGATGTATCTTTTATTGACACAAGTTAAGAGTTTCATGAAAATAGGATTTCGATGAAAGACTTGGGCAAAACTAGAATATTTGGCATCAATATCTATATGGATAGATTGAGGAGCTAATAAGGTTGTGCCAGACGTACATATATGAGATATTTAAAGGGTTCAATATGGAAACAACAAGAAAGGTTCTTGATGCATGGAAAGGATTGTATCCAGATTCAAGTGTTTTAACACTTGGTCAGTAAAATCACATGAATATTTTGATCGATTATACCATGATATGTATATATACAGATATGTACTATGCTCTAAATGTTATGAGCTCATACCAGAATGATTCATAAGATGATAATTAGATGATAGTAAAAATATTCTTATGAGCTTTGGAAGAACTAAGAATATATCATGTATAAGTGACAAATAGTTAAATGTAGTTCATTATAAAGTGTTACATTGATACTAGTTTTGTCACAAGATACAAATTAAATTTATCTCAATTTAGACTATGGGTGACACAATGTAATGGAAAAGATGTTCCATGATGGATTTGGATGAGTTCCAAAGTTTAGACATTGTGACGGATACTACAAAAAAAGGCTAAGTATATGACTGCTATAGTAGCAGCAAAGGAGGGCATTTGTGTTAAGTAGTTTGTTATCAAACTAGGTGTGGTTCAAAGTGGGTTAATACTATGAAGATATATTGTATGACAATAATATCAACATATTTTAACCCGAACGAACTAAAGGTCTCACCGAAGGACCAAATTTATACAATGCCATCTCATTTGAGAATGAGTGATGCATAGAGACGCAAAGACATGCAAATACACACGAACCTGAAACTGTCAGATCCGGAGATTATGTTAACCACAAGCAATCGCGTATATGCAACACCAGAAAGCCATAGGTGTTCAATACGCAAAGTTTTTCAAACTAGATTATTGACTCAAGTGCAAGTGGGAGACTGAAGGGAATATGCCCGAGACGCAATAATAAAGTGGTTATTATCTTATTCCTTGTTTATGATAAATGTTTATTTTGCATGCTATAATTCTATTAATTTGGAAACATTAATACATGTGTGTTTAATAAACAAAAGGAAAGTTCCTAGTTATTCCTCACTTATAAACTAGCTCGTTGATTAACAAGATGATCAAGGTTTCCTGATCATGGACATTGGATGTTGTTAATAATGAGGTCACAACATTAGTGGAATGATGTGATGAACATTCATCCGAAGTATAGCATTACGATCAAATTCATCGTGTTTATATTTCTATAACATCTAACAAAGTAATCCTAGTCCTTAGACCATGAAATCATGTTAATCACTAACACTGGAAGACTATCTTGATAACATCAAACGTCACACCATGAAAGGGTGATTATAAAGGTGGGTTCAGTGCTACAAAATTGTTATGTAGAGGCTCATGGATCAAGAGTGGGATTTTTCCATCCCGATGATGGATAGATATTCTCTAGGCCCTCATGGTGATATCACATTGGTTAGCTTGCAAGCAAGTGATGAGATCACTAGAATGTTATATCATGGGAACGAGAAAAAAGTACATGTCAGTAACGAGATCAAAATAGGTATGGAGATACCGATGATCAAATCTCGGACATGTAATATATCGCGAGACAAAGGGATTTAGTTACGACGTTAAAGGTTCACACGATCACAAGAGTCATCATTTAATATGTGAGAGTTAGTACGGATCTCCAGGTCCCACTGCTGATTACTGATCGGAGAGGGCTCCCGATCATGTCTGCATTATTCGCGAACCGTAGGGTGACACACTTAAGGGATACCGAGAACATTTGGAGCAAATATGTTTCAGATAAAGATTTAAGAAAGTGCTGGAATTATTTCAATAGACACCAAGAACATTTGGAGCAAACTGTTTCGGGATACTTAAGGGATACCGAGAACATTTGGAGCAAACTGTTTCGGGTGAAATTGCTGAAATAGGTTCTGCCTGTAATATTGAAGTGTTGCAGGGTGTTTTATGTGAATGTTTGTTAATTAAAGTAATTAAAAAATTCTGAATAAAATTAATAAAAGAGTTTTATTAAATGAGAGAGCATTAAATTTGGAGAAATCTAATGCATTTAAAGGGGAGACTTTAAAAGAGAATGTGAAGGGGCAAATTTATGTGGATGGAGTTACCACCACATGAATGGGGGAGGTGAAGGGACACCCTCCATGGGTGCCGGCCACGGGAGGGTTACCCTCCCCTCATCCTATAAAAGGCCCCCTCACACCTTCACACTCACACCTTCACACTCACACCTCCTCGTGAAGGATCTCTCTCCCCCTATAGTATATTCCCCATGGTCTCGGATTAGCGAGATACATGTTCCCGGTGGCTTTATCTGGAAGGAGTTTCTGCTTCTGCTGCTTTGCTGGAGAAAGGAACGGAGGTTGTCGGGGTACCAGATCTGTGTGCGATCACGGATGCACTGCTTCTTTGCGGTGCTGGACTTGGTGGTGCTGGACTTGCTAGAGCTGGATCTGATGGATGTGCGGGAGCTGGACCTGCTGGACCTACAAGTGTACGACTACATCATCCACGAGTTCCATCTTGTTAACAAAGCTTTGTTGTTTTCAAGGGTATGTTCTCTATGGATGTATATCCATCTGTTGCTTGTATCTAATAGATAGATCTTGGTGTATAATAGTTCCCATCGTAGGATTTTTTTTGTTTTCTATGTTGCAAACCCAACAGGTTTGACACATGGAGTGTCATTTCATGTGTTCTTTTCCAAACCACCTTGATCTACATGACCACACAAACTCAAGTGGGCGTGGTGGTGCAACATATGTCACACTGGTGCTCCATAACATGTCGCACTTGCATTTCTATGTTTTTGGGCTTTCTAACCATTGTTTGGCACATGGAGTGTCATTGCATGTGTTATTTTCGAAACCACCTCGATCCACATGACCACACACACTCAAGTGGGTGTGGCGGTGCAACTTATGTCACACACTATTGCTCCATTACATGTGGCAGTTGCATTCCTCTGTGTTTTGGGGCTTTCTAACCATGGTTTGATACATGGAGTGTCATTGCATGTGTTCTTTTCAAAACCACCTTGATCCACATGACCACACACACTCAAGTGGGTGTGGTGGTGCAAATTATGTCACACTGGTGCTCTATTACATGTGTTAGTTGTATTCCTCTGTATTTTTTGGCTTTCGGATCAATAGTTCTACACATGGAGTGTCATTGCATTTTTTCTTTTCCAAACATATTGATCCAGATGACCACACACACTCAAGTGGGTGTAGTGGTGCAACTTATGTCACACTAGTGCTCCATTACATGTGACAATTGCATTGCTTTGTGTTTTGGGGCTTCCTAACCATGGTTTGTCACATGGAGTGTCATTGCATGTATTCTTTTCAAAAAAACCTTGATCCACATGACCAAAGACACTCAAGTTGGTGTGATGGCATAACTTATGTCACACTAGTGCTCCATAAAATGTGGCAGTTGCTTCGATTTTTGGGGTTTTTTTACTATGGTTTCACACCTAGAGTTTCATTGCATTTGTTCTTTTCAAAACCATCTTGATACACATGACCACACACACTCAAGTGGGTGTTGGTGTTACTTATGTCACACTATTACTCCAGAACATGTGGCCATTGCATTCCAGGGGATTTTTGGGCTTTTTGGCCATCGTTTTACACATGGAGTGTCATTGAATGTGTTCGTTTCGAAACCACCTTGATCCACATGAATACACACGCTCAAGTGGGTGTGGTGGTGCAACTTATGTCAAACTGGTGCTCCATAAAATGTGGTAGTTGCATTCCTCTGTGTTTTTTGGATTTCTGACCGTGGGTTAACACACAAAGTGTCATTGTATGTGCTATTTTCCAAACCATCTTGATCCACATGACCACGCACACTCAAGTGGGTGTGGTGGTGCAACTTATGTCACACTGGTGCACTATAACATTTGCAATTGCATTCATCTGTGTTTTTGGGCTTTCTGACAATGATTTGACACATGGAGTGTCATTGCATGTGTTGTTTTCCAAACCACCTTGATCCACATGACCACACACACTCAAGTGGGTGTGGTGGTGCAAATTATGTCACACTGGTGCTCTATTACATGTGGAAGTTGTATTCCTCTGTATTTTTTGGCTTTCGAATCAATAGTTGGACACATGGAGTGTCATTGAATTTTTTGTTTTCCAACCACCTTGATCCACATGACCACAGACACTCAAGTGGTTGTGCTGCCGTAACTTATGTCACATTGGTGCTCCATAACATTTGGTAGTGGATTCCATTTTTTGGGTTTAATGACTATGGTTTGACACATGGAGTGTCATTGCATTGGTTCTTTTCAAAACCATCTTGATCCACATGACCAAAGACACTCAAGTGGGTGTGGTGGTGCAACTTATGTCACATTGGTGCTCCATAACATGTGTCAGTTGCATTCCCATGTTCTTGGGCTTTCTAACCATGGTTTGTCACATGGAGTGTCATTGCATGTGTTATTTTCAAAACCACCTTGATCCACATGACCACACACACTCAAGTAGGTGTGGTGGTGCAACTTATGTCACACTGGTGCTCCATTACACGTGGACGTTGCATTCCTTTCTGTTTTCGGGATTTCTGACCATGGTTTGAGACATGGAGTGTCATTGCAATTGTAGTTTCCAAACCACCTTGATCTACATGTGCACACACACTCAAGTGGGTATGGGGGTGAAACTTTGGTCAGACTGGTGCTCCATAACATGTGGCAGTTGCATTTCTCTATATTTTTGGGCTTTCTGGCCAAGGTTTAACACATCGAGTGTCATTGCATGTGTTATTTTCCAAATCACCTTGATCCACATGACCAGACACACTCAAATGGGTGTGGTGGTGCAACATATGTCACACTAGTGCTCCATAACATGTGGCAGTTGCATTCCTATGGTTTTTGGGCTTTCTAACCATATTTTAACACATGGAGTGTTAATGCACGTGTTCTTTTCCAAACCAGCTTAACCCACATTACCACACACACTCAAGTGGTTGTAGTGGTGCAACTTATGTCACATTGGTGATCCATAACATGTCACAATTGCATTCCTATGTTTTTTGGGCTTTCTGGCCGTGGTTTGACACGTGGAGTGTCAATGCATGTGTTGTTTTCAAAACCATCTTGATCCACATGACCACACACACTCAAGTGGGTGTGTTGGTTCATCTTATGTCACACTGGTGCTCCATTACATGTGGCAGTTATGTGTTTTTAGACTTTCTGACCATGGTTTGACACATGGATTGCCATTGGATGTGTTCTTTTCAAAACCACCTTGATCCACATGACCACACACACTCAAGTTGGTCTGGTGGTGCAACTTATGTTACACTAGTGCTCTATTACATGTGGATGTTGCATTCCTTTGTGTTTTTGGGCATTCAGACCAATAGTTTGACACATGGAATGCCATTGCATGTGTTTTTACCAAACCACCTTGATCCACATGACCACACACACTAAAGTGGGCGTGGTGGTGCAAGTTATGTCACACTAGTGCTCCATAACATGTGGCCTTTCTAAACATGGTTTGACACATGGAGTGTCATTGCATGTGTTCTTTCCAAACTACATTGATCCACATGACCACACACACTCAAGTGGGTGTGGTGGTGCAACTTATTTCACACTGGTGCTCCATAACATGTGGTAGTTGCATTCCTATGTTTTTATGCATTTTGTGACCATGGTTTAACACATGGAGTGTCATTGAACGTGTTATTTTCCAAACCACCTTGATCCATGTCGTGGTGGTGTCACGGCAGATGCCATAGATAAGCTAAAGATGGGGCCAATATGTACTAGAGGAATCCAGGGAGGGATAGTGTGGTGATTCCACACACAGATGCTTTGTATTCTCCAAGTTCATTAAGTTTACAGATGCTCCTTGAGCCGTGTTGGGGAGAGGACGAAGAAGAAGCTCTCTTACTCCCACCACTACTTCCACCCTACGAACAAACTACCCACCGGCCAACCCCTTCTACGGAGGCCCTAGCGCTCCTTATAAAGGGGAGGCTAGGTTGCCAGTTAGGGCATACATGGAGGCATATTCCTGGGAATATGCCTCTCCCAAAATAGCAAACTGACCAGGTCTCCTTTTCCTTTCGTAAGCCATGCAGAGGCTACGTAACCCTCTATGGCACCAGCGTCAGCCGACATAGGCTACGTCACCTTTGTCGGCCACGCCTCACTAGTCCCTCCCACCGTTTGCTTCCCTCACGCTCCAGCGCATAGATACCACCTTTTGACCAGTGGGATACCTTCCTTCTCTTGCAAGCCTAGTATAACCCGGCTCAGGCCTTGTTAATCCGACCACGTGGGTACCTGCAAACAAGATACACACAACCTGCCGACTTACGATATACGTCGGCCGGGACGCGGTTAGGCGGACGTCCTCCAGGCCGGGTTACTCCATAAGTCGGCCTGCCTTGAGGTGACTTGGCCAGCTCTCGCTTTGACCTTGCCGTACCTCGGCTAACTCAGCCTCTATACCCCGGTGTGACCCTACCCGGGGGTATCCCCCCAACATTAGTCCCCGAAGCTAGTGCGGTCTTAGCAACTTCAGCTTCTAAGGCCATGGCAGGATCAATCTACTAAGATTTTTGCTCCCCTTTCCGAGTTACCCTATACTTCAGATCTCTTGGCTTAACTTTCCCTTGGCACATTCCGAGTTATCACTCGCTGGCTGGGTTACTCATCAGTTTTCCATGTTATCCTTCCTTCTCTCATACACTTCCCCACATCCTACGTGGAGAGTAATCATCATCTTGCCTCATTTTAAGGGCATGCGCCAATTGCTGTACTTATTCTTAGGGGATACTGTTGCAAACGTCGCGTCGCGGCTGCCTCCTCGTTAACTGCATCACCACGTCACATCGTGGGATCCCCTTTTCCCTATGCCCCTTCCTGTGGCTTGCTTCTGATTGGCTGACCCGGCAGATACACGGCCACACCGTGTGGCTTCGAGGCACTGCCCGATCCCACTATCCACCGCAAGGGCGCGGTTAAATAGGGGAGAAGGAGCATCCCTTGGACACTTCTCCCTTCTTACCCTCTTCTGCTCATCTGCTCCTTCTTCTTCCTCACAATAGCACCGCCGCCACCGCTTCTGCTTAGCGCTGCCACCGCCGCGCCTCCTTTCTTTGCATTTTCCTTGCTCCCGCTCCCACGCCGTTTCACCGCCACGGGGCCGCGCCAATCCAGACCTCTGTCCCCCACCTCTGATCGGGCCAGTGAGGACAGTGACCTAGAGTGGAAAGAGGAAGAGCTCACCATCGTCGAGGAAGAGGAGATGTAGGGGGAAGGTGAGGTGCAAGAGCGTGGTGCCTGGGCCGGCTCATGGGTGTGCCAAGATGACCTCGACTGGCTTTACCCCACCCGCCGCATCCCCGCAGGTGTAATCTCTCGCCTCCCCTCCAAAGAAATTGCTCCCCCGCCCAACCGGGTGAGTTCGTCGTTTTCTTCTCCCACTTCCAGCGTGGCTTCGGCCTGCCAGTAAGCGATTTTTTCCATGATCTCATCAATGCCTACGAGATCCAACCTCACCATCTCCCAGCGAACACCAGTACTTCTGTTTCCTCCTTCGCATCTGCCATAGAGGGATACATCAGCTTGTGGCCCACCAAGGAGCTTTGGATCTGATTCTTAGGTCTGAAGAAGAATGTTATCCCGGATAAGACCAGTGCCCCTGCCGACAAATTGCTCACCCAGTGCAGCGCCGCCTCTATCTCTCCTCGCAAGAATTCTATCTTTCCCCGGTTACCGGCCTCGAGTCTTGCAAGGGCTGGGACCGGACCTTCTTTTATGTGAGGAATAGCTCGGATGAAGATCTGATCCGGCTGCGCCCCTTTGCAATGGGCCCTCCTAATCCGGGTTTGTGGAACCGGATCCCCAAGAAGCCAACTGTCTTGGCGAATCAAGTAAACAAGCGATTTAAGGAGCTGAAGGAGCAGAAGCTACGCAACGAGGATGTGATGATCAAATTCATACGCAGCCGAGTTTCTCCCCTGCAGAAGTGCACACACAAGCTCTGCCATATGAGCTGGCATCTTGACCCCAACCGGACCTCCTCCTTCGAGCTGAGCAACACCGAGATATATCGCCGGGTTAAGGCCATTTTTACAACCGACAAAGATTTCAACAAGGATTGGGATTGAGGATTGGAGCACTACTGCCGGGATAATCCTCCTCCCACGGTAAATTTTCTTACCCAATCCTTCTCCGAGTTACTCCCTATGTCGGAACATGTTGTTTATTTGATCCCCTTGTATTTTGCTTTTAGTTGTTTCTCCAGCAGACCGTCAAAGACGGCACCGAGCCTTCCCTTAAATGGGGGAAGGATCGGCTTGTCTCAGATGAGGAGGAACCGGATCAAGAAATGTTCTTGCCTGCCCCGGACGGATCCTAGCGAACCTCTGGTAACTTCTCTTCCTTAAGGGATTGGCCTGACGATGAGGATGATTCCGATATTGAGATGTTGGAGGTATATGACCTGGCTCCCATTTCTTTTGCATTTCCGGTTTCAGCTAATCCGGCTGAGCAGATCTACGAGGACCCCCCTCTTACAACGGGTGAGCCGGTTCCTGCCGCGTCCAAGAAACGGGTTGCCACTTCAGCTGCTTCTTCCGAGCCTGCCCAAACAACCAAAAGACGGAAGAAGTACGCTGACAAGGCTGCTAGCAAACCTCCAACTAAGGCCATAGTTCGGAGAGCTCGAAAACCCAGGGAGCCTCGGACTTCGGACGAGTGAGTCTCCTTTTCCTTGTCCAATTTTCTGCTTCATGTTTCTTTGTCTCCATGCCTCTCTTTCTGTTATAACTTGTTCCTTATTGTTATACTCGGCAGGGCTGCCATGGAGGTTCCCCAGAGCGGCTCCAGCATTGCTTCATCTCTCCGGTGCACTCCATCTCCCCCTCGTGACGATGACACGCGCCCACTGAGCCTAGTTCAGTAAGGCTCGGTGACTGCTCCAGATCTTGGCCCATCTCGTCCAGAGGAGGGCGACATCGGTGCAGGGGGAAGTGGTGCGGCCGAGGACACGCTAAGGCCGGATGCTCCCAGCTCTTCATCGGCTCAGCTGCAACCCGTAGCCTCCGAGGTACCAGCAGCAGCTGCATCAACAACAACACCTGTAGCAACACAAGCACCAGCACCAGCAGCAGCACAAGCATCAGCGTCAGTACTAACAGCAGCACCAATAGCACCATCATCAGCAGCAGCACCAACACTAACTCCTGCAGCTTCGTCCGAGTCTTCTAAGACTCGGTGAGAACACCCAACTAGCACCAAGGCTGCGCCCAAGTCTAAATCCGCAGCTCAAGCCTCAACCTCCCAAAAGCAGCCCAAGGCCCGTAGTCAGGCCAAGAAAGGTTCTGGTGCCACTAAGGCATCGTCCATCGAGGCTGGACAACGCACCCTTGCGTCCATGCTACCGAAGAAAGATGCCTCCTCCAGGTCAGCTGGCAGCAAGCAACTTTCACTGCATACTAGCCCCATTGCCGCCCTAGTTGAGAGGAGAGAGGCCCACGCCAAAGGCTTGGTTGTAGCACACATGCCTAGTGGAGAGAACTATCCTCCGGCTTTGATTGAATATGTCAATAACTGGAACAAAGCGGAGTTCGTCAATCCCAATGACGATCTCCCGAAGAAGTTTGGGCCCGCTGAGTTCAGCGCACAGATGAACACGGCGGCTAAGGCTATCAATATTGCTGGCCGGATGCTGGAGGTACGCTACTTTGTCTTTTCCTTAATATTCACAAGTGCTTAGACATATATCCATTAGTCCCCGAGCCTCCGGGGGAGTAACTTGTTACTCGGCCGGATGCTCCTTAGAGAACTAGCGTAGCTCCTTAGTGGTTTAGAATATGCACACACCCAAAGCCGGGTTAAGTTCCACTTGGCACGGATTCTGTACACTTCAAATATGCACAGACCTAGAGCCGGGTTAAGTTCCACTTGGCTTGGGTTTTGCACACTTCAAATATGCACACACCTAGAGCCGGGTTAAGTTCCAGTTGGCCCGGGTTCTATACACTTCTAATATGCACACACCTAGAGCCGGGTTAAGTTGCACTTGGCCTGGGTTCTGCACACTTTGAATATGCACACACCCAGAGCCAGGTTAAGTTCCACTTGGCCCGGGTTCTACACACTTCGAATATGCACACACCTAGAGCCGGGTTAAGTTCCACTTGGCCCGGGTTCTATACACTTCGAATATGCACACACCTAGAGCCGGGTTAAGTTCCACTTGGCCTGGGTTCTGCACACTTCGAATATGCACACACCCAGAGCCGGGTTAAGTTCCACTTGGCCCGGGTTCTGCACACTTCGAATATGCACATAACTGAACCAACATTGCTCTTTTCAGATCACTACCAATCGTCGCACTGCTGAGTTTCAGCGCCTCTTGGACTCACACAAGGTGCTACGTTCGAAACATGCTGCACTTCTTGCTGAGTGCGAGAAAAAAGGTAAGTTTTCTCTTTGTCTTTTCCCCCCATCTTCCTTTGCCTTTTCCCGCCGAACTAACCTGTCATTCGGATTGCACAGCCAAAGTGGAGGCCGAAAACACCATCATGAGGAAGAACTTGGACGAGATAAAAGGTAATTCGCTTTGGTTAAGCCTTTTCCATGCTCTTTCTCCTTTCTCCTTAACTCGGAACATATTTATACCTCGGCTCTGCCGGGTCAACAAACCGTTGCAGCATCCCTTGAAGATAGTGTGTCCGTGCCTGATATGATGCTGCATTTTCTCAAACAAGCAGGGCAACATCAGGCCGAACTCAAGAAGAACGACGACGAGCTTGCCAAACTCCGAGCCAAGGATGATGAACTTGCCAAGCTCAAGGTTGAGATGAAAAATCTTAAAGAGCTCCACAAGACTGAGATGGACAAGGCTGGCCAAAACTTCACCGAAGAGCGAGAAGTCTTAGCCTCCAACTTGCAAAGGATCAGGAGTTGCTGAAGGAGGCTGATGTCAAGCTCGAGTCAGCTATTGGCAAACTTGAGAGGCTCCAGAAGAGGCGTGCTAATTGCACCAAAGAGCTGACCCGGATCCATAGTCATATCTCCCGTAAGCTCTTTTCCTTCCGCCGACGTGTATTTCTCCGGGTTAAACTCCTTTACTAACTTCACTTGTTTTGTTTTCAAGAAAATTCCCACAGGGCGATGCCATTATGGCTACTGCCGTTGCCAAGTTCTGCCGGCAGAGGGGTACTCCAACTGATCCTGGCTCTGAACCCATTCCTTATGACATGGAGGACCTGCTGGTCAGCCTATCCTCCCGCATAGAAATTATAAAGAATTATGGCTCGAGTATGCTGGATTCATTCATCCGGATCTTCCGTGCACTTTGGCCTGGTGAGGATCCTCTGGAGGGATCCACTGCTTTGATTAACAGGCTGATGGATTGCGAGACCCAGCTCGACCTCCGGAGAGAATCCGCCGCGCGTGCCGGAGCTGAGACTGTCCTCCATTTCGTGCTCACTTGGTACGAAAAACTTGATTTGAAGGTTCTCGAGCGCTTGCGCACCGGGTCCAGGTGGTCGACTGATCCGGATTAGGTTGCTCGGTGCAAGGCTTGTGCCCACAACCTTATCCAGTATGCCCCTGTTCATCAATGGAACGAAGGACCAAGCTTCCTCGGCATTGTTGACGACGAATATGTTGAAGATGGTTCATATGGCGAGGAAGGGAACGAAGCCTCATATCTCGAAGAGAATGAAGATGACGACGAGGATGAAGCCGCAGCACCACCTGCTGGCACCGAGTTACCCCCTCCTGTTGCTGCTCCTTGAGCACTAAAAACACTTTGAAATTTATCAGATCCCCGGTATGCCGGGTGCAGATGTACCAATCATACTGATTATATTTTGCTACTAAGTTATTCACACCAGATTAACTCGGGCGTAGTCCCCGAGTTTCATTTTCTTGTTTCTCCAATTTCATGACTCAGCTCGCGTCTACCTTGATTCGGTTTGGTGACTTACGAGTCCGAGTTTCAAAAATTGACTTAACAATACTTGGAAACTTTAGGATTAGCTCAAGATGATCTAGCATAGTAAAAATAAAGTAAACCTAGGGTTAGTCCAAATAATGAATGTCGGCTCGATTACGTTTTCTTCCTTAGTCATTTTTCGTGTGCTACGTAATTCCAAACTTGTTCTCTTGCTTCCCATGAAGCCAATTCTTGTTGGACAGCAGCAAGTCGAAGAGTTGAGTTTTTCGTGCTCACACACTACTAATCCGACTTAGGCAGAAGCAACTTAAGCCAGCCGACATATAAATAAATAAGTAACACATAGAACAACAAATATTACTAAGGCAGTCCCCAAGTTACTGCTCGAGGTGCCAGGATTTCATTGATAAACTCATTGCCGGCATACATACCGACGAATGAGAAACTCGGATACACACACTTCTTTATTAAGTGTAGAACGGACAAAGTAGTGCTACATTCCATGGACGCTTAGATTCCTCGCTAGACCTGTCCGCCTTGTTCTTCTCTTGTGGTTGTGCATCAATGAGATAATAAGAGTCATTGTGCAATGCTTTGCTGACAATGAATGGTCCTTCCCATGGGGGGATAACTTATGCATGCCAGCAGTACGTTATACCAGCTGGAGTACCGATCACCTTCCCGGAAGACTCGGGGGTTTACTTTCCGGCTATGATAGCATTGGAGATTTTGCTGATATATGGCGGATCTGGACAATGCCAATTCTCTCGCTTCTTCCAGCAGATCAACATCATTTTGCCAGGCTTCTCGCACTTCGGCTTCTGTGTATTGGGTGACCCTAGGAGGATCATGCTCTATGTCGGCTGGTAATACAGTTTCTGCCCCATATACCAGAAAATATGGCGTATAGCCTGTTAATCGATTCGGAGTTGTTCTTAAACTCCACAGCACCGCTGGTAGTTCTTCTATCCAGCACCCCACTGACCTTTGCAGCGGCTCCATGAGCCGGGGTTTTATCCCGGATAATACTAATCCGTTGGATCTTTCCACTTTTTCGTTCAATGCGGGGTGGGCTCCTAAGGCAACATCTAGCCGGATCTTCTTATCCCGGCAGAATCGCGCAAATGCTCCTTCAGCAAAATTGGTGCCATTATCCGTTATGATGCTATGAGGATAACCATATCTCCGAATGATATCTTTGAGGAATGACACGGCTGTAGATCCATCACACTTTCTTATTGGCTTTACTTCAATCCACTTCGTAAACTTGTCAACCATAACCAAGATATGGGTCATGTTTCCTCTTGCTGGCTTGAATGGGCCAACCATATCCAAACACCATACGACAAATGGCCAAGTAATTGGTATGGTCTTGAGCTCCGACATTGGCATGTGTGTCTTGGCAGCACACCTCTGACAACCATTGCATTTTATTACTAGATCTTCTGCTTGCTCCAAGGCACTTGGCCAGTAAAATCCATACCGGAAAGCTTTTGACACTAAGTCTTTGGATGAGGCGTGGTGCCCACATTCCCCTTGATGTATATCTCGGAGGATGTCAAGCCCTTCTTCCGGGTCAACACACCATTGCAGGACATTCGTGACACTCCTCTTGTATAGTTCAGCATTGATAATCGTGTATGCCTTCCCCCTCCTCTGACTTTGCCTTGAAAGAACTTCTTCATTTGGCAACATTCCATCCTTCAGGAACTGGAATATGGGTAGTGCCTAGGCTGGTATAGCTCGCACCGGAAACACATCCTCGCCAATTTCCATTTGATCCGCCGACATATCCTTTGCCGGGTCACGTTGTGCAGTCCCTAGGTTCTGCGAAGCGGTCCCCTGGTTTGCTGAACCACTTCCTATATCAACGTCCATGGGCACAGCTTCAGACAACAGATTGGCCGGGATATAGATCGACTCGGATTCTACGGATGGCCTGATAGATGGCTTTCTGAGGTGCTCTAGGGCTACACCCGGGGGAATCGCTTGTCGGATTGATCTGAGTTTCGACAACACGTCGGCAGCCTCATTTTCCAGCCAAGGTACATGATGAAATTCACACGCCTCAAAGTATCCTGATATCTTCCGCACATGAAATCAGTACAATGCCAGGTTTGCATCCAAAGCATCCCATTGCCTATAGACTTGCTGAACCACGAAATCCGAGTCACCAAAGCACTATATCCGATGTATTGCAATTTCCTTTGCTACTTTGAGTCCATGCACAAGTGCTTCATATTCTGCAACATTGTTTGATGCTGTGAAATGGATCTGCAGCACATACTTCAGCTGGTCTTTCTTGGGAGAGGTAAGCACAACTCCGGCGCCTAACCCGGTTTTCGTTTTTGATCCGTCAAAATGTATTCTCCAATAGTTCGGATCTGGCAACGGTGGCTCATATTGCATCTTAGCCCAATCTACGAAAAAGTCGGCCACTGCCTGAGACTTGATCGCATCTCTTCTGTCGAATTGTGGAGCATAAGGGGATAGCTCAATTTCCAATTTTGCAATCTGGCTGCTTGCATCCTTGTTGCTCGTATCTCATATATGGGGGCTTCACATATCACTTTGATGGGGTATTCTTCAAAATAGTGCTTCAGCTTCTTAGCTGCCATGTACACACCATATGCCATCTTCTAATAGTGAGGATAGTTTTGCTTTGACGCTGATAATACCTCGCTCAGGTAATAGACTGGCCTTTGCACCGACTTACCCTCTTCGTCGCGCTCTACCACTATTACTACACTTGGAACTCGGTTGGTTGCGGCTATGTAGAGCAACATTGGCTCTTTTGAGAGTCGAGAGGCTAACACCGATGCAGTGGCTAACATTTTCTTTAATTCAATGATGGCTTGATTGGCCTGCGGCGTCCATATGAACTTGTTGAAGGGAATATGCCCGAGAGGCCATAATAAAGTGGTTATTATCTTATTCCATGTTTATGATAAATGTTTATTTTCCATGCTATAATTGTATTGATCGGAAACGTCAATACATGTGTGTTTAATAAACAAAAAGGGTTCCTAGTTATGCCTCTCTTATAGACTAGCTTGTTGATTAACAAGATGATCAAGGTTTCCGGATCATAGACATTGGATGTTGTTAATAACAAGGTCACAGCATTAGTTGAATGATGTGATGAACATTCATCTGAAGTATAGCATTACGATCAAAGACATTATGTTTATATTGCTATAACATCATACGAAGTAATCTTTATCCTTAGACCATGAGATCATGTTAATTGCTAACACCGGAAGAGTATCTTGATAACATCAAACGTCACACCGTAACAGGGTGGCTATAAAGATGGGTTCAGTGCTACAAAGGTGTTATGTTGAGGCTCATGGATCAAGAGTGGCATTTGTCAATCCCGTTGACGGATAGATATACTCTGGGCCCTCTCGGTGATATCACATTGAAATAGCTTGCAAGGAAGTGATGTGATCACTAGAATGTTATATCACGGGAACGAGAAAAGAGTGCATGTCGGTAACGAGATCAAACTAGGTATGGAGATACCGATGATCGAATCTCGGACATGTAATATATCGTGAGACAAAGGGATTAGTTACTAGCGCTAAAGGTTCTCACGGTCACAGAAGTCATCGTTGAATGTGTAGGAGTCAGTACGGATCTCCAGGTCCCGTTGCTGATTATTGATCGGAGAGGGGTCTCGATCATGGCTGCATTATTCGCGAACCGTAGGCTGACACACTTAAGAGTTACCGGACACCATTTTGGAGCACATATGTTTCAGACGAAAGAATTGCAAAGCGCAGGAATTGTTTCGATAGAAACCGGAAATTGTTCCGGGTGAAATTGCAGAAAGTGCTTCTGCATGTGATATTGAAATATTGCAAGGGGTTTTATGTGAATGTTTGTTAACTAAAGTAATTAACAAAATTCTGAATAAAATTAATAAAAGAGTTTTATTAAATGAGAGAGTATTAAATTTGGAGAAATTTAATGCATTTAAAGTGGAGGCTTTAAAACGGAATGCGAAGAGGCATTTTAATGTGGAGGGGTTAGCACCACATGAATGGAGGAGGTGAAGAGACACCTCCTCCATGCACCGGCCATGAAGGAGGGGCACCCCCCTCCTCCTATAAAAGGCCCCCTCTTCCTCGTTCATCAATACACTCCTTGTGAAGGATCTCTCTCCCCCTCTAGAATTATTTCCCATGGTCTCGGGTTAGCGAGATACATGTTCCCGGTGGCATTTCGTCTGGAAGGAGTTGCTGCTTCCGCTGGATCGCTGGAGCGAGGAGGTGTAGGTTGTCCGGTGGCTTGAACGTGTGTGCGAGTATGGATGCGCTGCTAAGTTGCGGCGCTCGGACTTCCTCACGATCTTGAGATCGGCAAGTGTACGACTACATCAACCACGAGTTCCTACTCATTAACAAAACTCGTTGTCTTCGAGGGTAAGTTCTTGTTGGATGTATGTGCACCCGTTGCTCTGTACCTAGTAGATAGATCTTGGCGTGTAGTTCTCATCGTAGGAAATTTTTTGTTTTCTATGCTGCGAACCCCAACAGTGGTATCAGAGCCTGATCTATGCGTAGGTGCTTTGCACGGGTTGTACACATATGTTTATATGTGGGCGATGATGATCCTGTTATTGCTTCTTCTATGTATTTTGGATATTGGTGGCATAGTGGGATGAAGCGGCCCCTACCAACCTTACATGTCATCGTACATGAGACCGGTTCCACGACTGACATGCAACTTGTTTTGCATAAGTGGCTAGCAGGTGTCTGTCTCTCCTACTATAGTCAATATCTGATTTGCAATGAGTTGCTAATAACTTAGTTATCCTTGATGTGGTTCATGTTCGTAGGTGAGAACGGTTCTATTTCCGAAAGCCCTAAGCCACGTAAAACTTGCAATTGATAAATTAGA
This sequence comes from Avena eriantha, assembly GCA_910589775.1. Taxonomy (NCBI): domain Eukaryota; kingdom Viridiplantae; phylum Streptophyta; class Magnoliopsida; order Poales; family Poaceae; genus Avena; species Avena eriantha. Next base: position 185,912,285 of record OU342740.1, on the reverse strand, counting down.
GTCGTCTAGTTTAGATCGTTGCTGGGCTAGTGTATTGATATGGTATTGTTGTAAGTAGATGTATGATAGATACTCTTACAACACACTTAACATGTAAGTCCCACAGACCTTGGCCTTACACACAAAGGAATGATAGAGATCATACCACGATGCAAATGATGGAGATCAAATGCATGGACCATATCATCTCACTTTACACATTAGATGTTAGCATCTTATACTGCTAGTTTGGCGCTTTTGGTAGCATTATAAGATGATCCCTCATTTAAATATCAAGATAAAATGTGTTCTTCCTTAAGTATGCACCGTTTTATGGATCGTGTTTTGAGACATCACGTGATGATCGGGTGTACTCGACTCTACGCTTTCATACAAACGGGTGTAAGACAGTTTTACACATGCGAGTACTAAGGTTCTTACTTGGCGAGCCTAGCATGTACAGACATGGCCTCGGAACATGGACCGAAAGGTTAAGCATGAGTCATATAGTTGATATGATGCCCATATAGATGCTCGCCTTTTAAGCTACATCAACTCACGTGATGATCGTACTTGGTGTAGTGGATTTGGTTCATGTAATCACCAAAAAGGCACGAGGGATGTCGTTTTTGAGTGGGAGTTCATTTCTAATTTGGATTAGTCAAACCAAATTTGTCATAAATTAAATCAAAGTGAATTTGCATAGTTTATTGTAGTCATTGGCATTTGTTTTCTACCTTATGCTTAGTTTTTATTTGAGATAATAGAACTATAGAATTCTGGATATTTACTTTACGAACTGGTATCGTATTGTTTTGAATGTCAATTTAAAGATTAGAAGTCCTATTGCAAACTTTCAGCAAACTCTATTTACTCCATGAAATTTAATAAGTAGTATTAAATCAAGAGTAACAATTCCAATGTTAGTATCTAAAGTATCATGTTTGCCTCCATGATTATTGATATTCAAAAGTTGTTTTAATATCAAGATTATATTGGAGCTGAAATTTTTTTTAGAAACCATCATGTGTGAAAGATATTGTGATATCTGAAACAATGTTTTTGGTTGCATTATGATAGAGTATAATTTAGCAAAATACATGTTCTCATATTGTATGAGAATTTGTGAGGGTTGGAGATGCTAGGCATCCGAATCTACCAAAAAGGTTTTGGGAACTGATATTATACTCGCGATTCTTCCTTATAGGCTATAGTAGCTTGATCATGAAAGTTGTCATGATAAGGATGAATAGAAGATATAAGTAAAATGTTTACTACACTAATAGCTTACTAAAGAATGGATTTTTGAAAGAATGCCAAATATTTGATGATGGTGATCCACTTCAAAGTGCAAGTCCAAAGGTATTAGTATTTGACTATATACAAGCTTTGTAACATGTGTCATGTTGATGACACCACTATTGATGTTGATAGATTCTTTTAAAAGAAAAGGAATTGCTGAAAGAGAATCTATAAAATATTTGGCAGAAAATAAAAGTTGGAGATGTCCAACTTGGGTATATAGAAGATATTCATGTTATGGTTGTATTCCTTCCTTATTAAACAATGTGGTTCTTAGGTATTGGATATCGAATTGGTTGGTATGAAGTGTCATACAGGACAACGCAATTAATGAACTGCAATGGCCTAAGTAACTAGCAAGAGAATAAGTGATGATGATCATCGAAAACAAATAAAGTGTTATTGTGCTTTTTCATTGTCGTCAAACCTAGCCTTCAAGATTTGTTTTAATAATTGTTATTTTGTTCCGGTGTTACGAGAACATTGGTTGTTCAAATAATTACCGTATTCCATAAAGGATGGATGAACTTTTACAAGTCTAGTGGGAAAAATCACATCCATAAACACTATTGCTAAAATGTCGCAAGACAAATGATTGAAATATCACTTATGAAGTGACATCGTTGTTTAAATTATATTGGAAAGAAAACATGAAGAAACTCCATGTTGATGGATTTTTGGAGTCTTTGATTTTGATCAATTGACGCATGTGAGACTTTCCTCGAGATAATTGAAACTCCGTCCATAGGCCAGAGAGGAACGGATGACTAGCTTATTGGAAATTGTGCATGTTGATGTCCATAGTCCATTATATGTAGCCATATGCGATGGATCTTTTTGCTTCATATGCTTTCTTCGAAAATTTGAGTGAATATATCTGTATATTTACTTAATAAGGAAGAAGTATGAAACATTTGAAAGTTGTTCAAAGACTTTCAAGATGAAGTGGAAAATCATTGTAACAAGAAAAGAAAGAGTTTATGATTCGATCATAAAGGAAGATATTTGAGTTACATGTTTAGCAAAACACCTAAGATTTGAGGAATTGTTCCATGAATTTGGATTTCCCGATAAGCCACAGGAGTATGGTATGTTCGAGAGATGAAATCAAACCATGTTTGACATGGTAAGATCAAAGGTGTCATTTATAAATCTGCCATTATGTTTTAAAGATTGAAGCTTTAGAGACTACCGCTTTTACACTAAAAAGAGCACCATCGTGATTCGTTGAAATGAAACCATATAAGTTATGGTTTGGGATAAAACCCGAATTGTCTTTTCTTAAATTTTGGTATGCTATGCATAAGTAAAATGTTTACAACCAAAGACGGATAAGCACGTCTTTGTAGGTTATCCCAAAGAATTTTTTGGGAATTTATCCATAACACCAAGGACAAAAGAGTTTGTTACTTGGAACGTCAAGTTTCTTGAGAAGGAATTTTCGTGAAAAGTTAAGTGGGAGGACAATAGAACTTTGATAAGGTTGTTGAACCTTAGCTATATGTGCTAAGTAGCGCAGCGCCGGAAAGTGTCCCGGTGGCGGCCACAATGCTCATGGCTCTCGTGATTACAAAGGGTGTGATCTCGGGGATTAGAGTTCCTATAGAACCGTGTGGGTCGGTGAGAATCAAATAGTGTGATTTGATAAGAAAGTCGTTATTGTTTTGACAATGATGAACCTACTACATGCAAAGAAGCGATGATGGGCCCTGACTCCATAAAATGACTAGAAGTCATAGAATCTCTGATAGTATCCATACACGAGAAATCAAGTTTCTGAACTTGGAAGACTCTCCGGAAAGGCGTGAAGCCTATCGGTCGTGTTTGGATCTATAAAGAAATAAGACATGGATGTTTAACATCTATGAAATAGTCGACATGTCGGAAAGAAGTTTACGACAATGTTCCAGGAGTTGACTATGACAAGATTTGATCTTTCATAGCGATATATAGTCTTGACGGGTTAATGTAGCAACCACTACATATAATTTGGTATATGGTAGTTGAATAAACAAAACAATGTTCTTCTAATAGAACAGTTACCTAAGACGTCTACATGACATGGTCCGAAGGGTTTTGTTAATTCAAAGGGTGCTAAAAGGGCATGCAAACTTCAATAGTTGAAGTAAGCATAGCGGAGTTGGAATCTTCACCATGATGAAACTGTTAAAAAAGTTTAAATTCATTGGAGATGATGAAGATGCTTGCATTTGCAAGAAATTAAGTGGGAGCACTGAGACATATTTCTAATACATTATGTAGAGGACATATTGTTGATTGGAAATGATGTATCTTGTATTTACACAAGTTAAGAATTTCATTAAAATAAGATTTCAATGAAAGACTTGGGCAAAACCGGAATATTAGGCATCAATATCTATTTGGATAGATTAAGGCGCTAATATGATTGTGCCAGACATACACATTTGAGATATTGAAAGGGTTCAATATGGAAATAAAAAGAAAGGTTCTTGCTGCATGGAAATGATTGTATCAAAATTCAAGTGTTTCAACACTTGGTGAGTAAAATCACATGAAGATTTTGATCGATTATACCATGATATGTATATATCCAGAATTTCCTATGCTCTAAATGTTATGAGCACATACCAGAATGATTCATGAGATGATCATTGGACGATAGTAAAGATATTCTTATGAGATTTGGAAGAACTAAGAATACATAATGTATAAGTGACAAATAGTTAAAGGTAGTTCATTGTAAAGTGTTACATTGATACTAGTTTTGTCACAAGATACAAATTAAATTTATCTCAATTTATACTATGGGTGGCACAATGTAATGGAAAGGATGTTCCATGATGGATTTGGATGAGTTCCAAAGTTGAGACATTGTGACGGATACTACAATAAAAGGCTAAGTATATGACTGCTAGAGTAGCAGCATAGGAGGGCATTTGTGTTAAGTAGTTTGTTATCAAACTAGGTGTGGTTCAAAGTGGGCTAATACTATGAAGATATATTGTGTGACAATAATATCAACATATAACCGGAATGAACTAAAGGTCTCACCAAAGGACCAAATTTATACAATGCCATCTCATTTGAGAATGAGTGATGCGTAGAGACGCAGAGACATGCAAATACACACGGACCTGAAACTGCCAGATCCGGAGATTATGTTAACCACTAGCAATCGCGTATATGCAACACCAGAAAGCCATAGGTGTTCAATACACAAATATTTTCAAACTAGAATATTGACTCTAGTGCAAGTGGGAGATTGAAGGGAATATGCCCGAGAGGCAATAATAAAGTGGTTATTATCTTATTCCATGTTTATGATAAATGTTTATTTTGCATGCTATAATTGTATTGATCGGAAACGTCAATACATGTGTGTTTAATAAACAAAAAGGGTTCCTAGTTATGCCTCTCTTATAGACTAGCTTGTTGATTAACAAGATGATCAAGGTTTCCTGATCATAGACATTGGATGCTGTTAATAACAAGGTCACAACATTAGTTGAATGATGTGATGAACATTCATCCGAAGTATAGCATTACGATCAAAGTCATTATGTTTATATTGCTATAACATCATACGAAGTAATCTTTATCCTTAGACCATGAGATCATGTTAATTGCTAACACCGGAAGAGTATCTTGATAACATCAAATGTCACACCGTAACAGGCTGACTATAAAGATGGGTTCAGTGCTACAAAGGTGTTATGTTCAGGCTCATGGATCAAGAGTGTAATTTGTCAATCCCGATGACGGATAGATATACTCTGGGCCCTCTTGGTGATATCACATTGAAATAGCTTGGAAGCAAGTGATGTGATCACTAGAATGTTATATCAAGGGAGCGAGAAAAGAGTGCATGTCGGTAACAAGATCAAACTAGGTATGGAGATACCGATGATCGAATCTCGGACATGTAATATATCGCGAGACAAAGGGATTTAGTTACTAGCGTTAAAAGTTCTCACGATCACAGAAGTCATCGTTGAATGTGTAGGAGTCGGGATGGATCTCCAGGTCCCGCTGCTGATTATTGATCGGAGAGGGGTCTCGATCATGTCTGCATTATTCGCGAACCGTAGGGTGACACACTTAAGAGTTACCGGACACCATTTTGGAGCACATATGTTTCAGACGAAAGAATTGCAAAGCGCAGGAATTGTTTCGATAGAAACCAAAAATTGTTTCGGGTGAAATTGCAGAAAGTGGTTCTGCATGTGATATTGAAATATTGCAAGGGGTTTTATGTGAATGTTTGTTAATTAAAGTAATTAACAAAATTATGAATAAAATTAATAAAAGAGTTTTATTAAATGAGAGAGTATTAAATTTGGAGAAATTTAATGCATTTAAAGTGGAGGCTTTAAAAGGGAATGTGACGAGGCATTTTTATGTGGAGAGGTTACCACCACATGAATGGAGGAGGTGAAGAGACACCTCCTCCATGCGCCGGACATGAAGGAGGGGCACCCCCCTCCTCCTATAAAAGGCCCCCTCTTCCTCCTTCATCCATACACCTCGTTGTGAAGGTTCTCTCTCCCCCTCTAGAATTATTTCCCCATGGTTTCGGATTAGCGAGATACATGTTCCCGGTGGCATTTCGTCTTGAAGGAGTTGCTACTTCTGCTGGATCGCTGGAGCGAGGAGGTCGAGGTAGTCCGGTGGCTTGAACGTGTGTGTGAGTACGGATGCGCTTCTGAGTTGCGGCGCTCGGACTTCCTCACGATCTTGAGATCGGCAAGTGTATAACTACATCAACCACGAGTTCCTACTCGTTAACAAAACTCGTTGTCTTCGAGGGTAAGTTCTTGTTGGTAGTATGTCCACCTGTTGCTCTGTACCTAGTAGATAGATATTGGCGTGTAGTCTCATCGTAGGAATTTTTTTGTTTTCTATGCTGCGAACCCTAACAGTTGTCCGATTTTTTCATTAGCTGGTAGAGAGGCAATGCCTTTTCGCCCAACCGACATACAAACCGACTTAAGGATGCCAGGCAACTAGTGAACTTCTGGACATCGTGACGGCACTTCGGCAACTCCATTCATTCTATGGATCGGATTTTAGTTGGGCTAGCTTCGATACCTCGGCTAGAGACAAGGAATCCGAGTAATTTTCCAGCCGGGACACCGAATGTACATTTCTCCGGGATAAGCTTCATTCGGAATCTCCTTAGGTTTGCGAATGTTTGCCGGATATCATCAAGGAGCGTTTTGCTTTCCTTGGTTTTTATAACCACATCATCAACATACACATGCACATTTTGACCAATTTGATCGTGTAAGCGTTTTTGCATACATCTTTGATATGTTGCCCCTGCATTATGTAAACCAAAAGGCATAGTGCGATAGCAATTGTGATGACCTCGGATCGATAGAGATCCTAAGTCCTTGTGATTAACATGCTAGTCCCTAGATCATTACCTAGCACTCACAGTCGATGAACTATCATGTAAAACACAAGTCTTTATTATATGAATCGAATAATCCAGAGGTTACATTATTACTACAGAAGCAAAACATATATAACTTGGAGTCCCATCAATGCGACAGGCAGGTTGAGTGAAGACCCGCGATCCTAGCGCACCTTTCAATGATCTCCAAATTCTGCACATGAAACATGCAGCCAAACGAGTTGGTCAATAATTTGAATGTATTGGCAAATTACACCAAGAAAGAATAAGACTAACTCTACATGCAAGGCTAGAGTAGGCTTTGGGGTTCATTTGCATAAAGCCAACTTTCTCTAAGTAAGAAGAAAATAGGAAGAGTTTTATCCTACTTTGTAAACATTTGTTTAAGTAAAATAGGGTCGAATGGAACACGAGGATATTACTCACCAAGTGCCCAAACATCCTAACACTTAGATATTACTCACCAAGATCCCAAGATCTCACCCATTGGCGATATTACGCATGCCCTGGGGTTTAAGAAAAACTTAAGTTTGGAAAGAGAGAGGAAGATCTTTCAGAGGCTCCACCCTTCAGATGCTCAAAGTATTATTTTCTGTGAACTCGGCTGATCGATCTGATTGCAATACTCTCGAGAGGTTGTGCACTTTCCCTACAATCCACGATCAAGTCCTTTTACAGACAAGACCATGGCGAAGCCTTCCCTTAGTAGCCCCTCTACCAACTGGATCCAACCGTGCCAAGAACCTCCAATGTTGGTATCCGGTGAGGTTTCCCACTAAGTACTAAGCCAAGACAGAGCCCATATGTATTTTTGATACATTGGAAGCTTCTGAATTCTGAAATATGGCAGACTTCTTTGATTCCTGGGCCGTCGTCCTCCACCAAAATTCCACTCGTTGTCTCGAAAACCATTCCGCCCACAAGAAAACTTAGTTTTTATTTTGAAGGGGGTTTTGAGAAGAAAAGTTCACTCGAGAGAGCTCTCATACTGAGAAAATTTTGAGTCTTTCGAACCCCCCAACTGTACTTGTATATATATAGCATAGCAAGCAATACTTAGCAAAACAGGGGAAACCTATTAGGATGAAAAATTCCTAAGTATGAAGCTACTCATGGCATACTACAAAACCGTACTTGTAAGAAAAATAGTACTAAGAAAATCTACTAAAAACCTACACATGCATACTACGAGATTTGTAGAGTAAAACATGCATAGTCAAAAACTAGGACATTAAACATGAACAAGTGGTGTAACTTTCCTTTTGTTGAAGATGAGTTAATTCTTCTTCGCTCTCGCACGCCGAATAAATCTAACATGTATAAAACATTATACTAATAAGAAACCATTGCAAACAAAGAGCCAAAATAAAAGTGTGGTAAATATACAAATACCAAAATTTGCAACATGTGGACAAAAACAATAACACACAAAATTATTTATTTAATATACTATATAGAGGAATGCAACTACCACATGTAACATAGAGGAATGCAACTACCACATGTAACAGAGCACTAGTGTGACATAAGTTTCACCTCCACACCCACTTAAGTGTGTGTGGTCATGTGGATCAGGGTGGATTTGAAAAAACACATGTAATGACACTCCATGTTTTAAACCATGGTCAGAAAGCCCAAAAACTCAAAGGAATGCAACTGCCCAATGTAATAGAGCACCAATGTGACATAAGTTGCACCACCACACCCACTTGAGTGTGTTTGGTCATGTGGAACAAGGTGTTTTGGAAAAGAACACATGCAATGACACTCCATGTGTTAATCCATGGTCAGAAAGCCCAAAAAACATACGAATGCAACTTCCACATGTTATGGATCACTAGTGTGACATATCTTGCACCACCACACCCACTTGAGTGTGTGTGGTCATGTGAATCAAGGTGGTTTTGAAAAGAACACATGTAATGACACTCCATTTGTCGAACCATGGACAAAAAGCCCAAAAACACATAGTAATGCAATCGATACATGTAATGGAGTACTAGTGTGACATAAGTTACACCACCAAACCCACTTGAGTGTGTGTGGTCATGTGTATCAAGGTGGTTTGGAAAAGAACAAATGCATTGACACTCCATGTGTCAAACCATGGTCAGAAAGCCCAAACACTCAGAGGAATGCAACTGCCACATGTAATAGAGCACTAGTGAGGCATAAGTTGCACCACCACACCCACTTGAGTGTGTGTGGTCATGCGGATCAAGGTGATTTTGAAAAGAACACATGCAATGACACTTTATGTGTCAAACCATGGTCAAAAAGCCCCAAAACAAAGAGGAATGCAACTGCCACGTGTTATGGAGGACTAGTGTGACATAAGTTGCACCACCACACCCACTTGACTGTGTGTGATCATGTGGATCAAGGTGGTTTCAAAAACACACATGCAATAACACTCCCTGTGTCAAACCATGGTCAGAAAGCCCAAAAACATAGAGGAATGCAACTACCAGATGTTATGGAGCACTAGTGTGACATAAGTTGCACCACTAGACCCACTTGAGTTTGTGTGGTCATGTGGATAGAGGTGGTTTTGGAAAGAACACATGCAATAACACTCCATGTGTCAAACCATGGTCAGAAAGCCCAGAAACTCAGAGGAATGCAACTACCACATGTAATAGAGCACTAGTGTGACATAAGTTGCACCACCACACCCACTTGAGTGTGTGAGATCATGTGGATCAAGGTGGTTTAAAAAACACACATGGAATGACACTCCATGTGTCAAACCATGGTCAGAAAGCCCAAAAATATAGAGGAATGCAACTACCACATGTTACGGAGCACTAGTGTGACATAAGTTACACCACCACAGAGAGTTTGTGTGGTCATGTGGATAGAGGTGGTTTTGAAAAGAAGACATGCAATGACACTCCATGTATCAAACCATGGTCACAAAGCCCAAAAATACAAAGGAATGCAACTGTCACATGTACTGGAGAACTAGTGCGACATAAGTTGGACCACCACACCCACTTGAGTGTGTCTGTACTTGTGGATCAAGGTGGTTTGGAAAAGAACACATTCAATGACACTCGATGTGTCAAACTATGGATCCTAAACCGAAAGAACACAGATGAATGCAACTGGCACATGTAATAGAGCACAAGTGTGACATAAGTTGCACCACCACACCCACTTCAGTCGGTGGTAATGTGTATCAAGGTGGTTTGGAAAATAATACATGCAATGAAACTCCATGTTTCAAACCATGGTCAGAAAGCCCAGAGGAATGCAACTACCATATGTAATAGAGCACTAGTGTGACATAAGTTGCACCACCACACCCACTTGAGTGTGTGTGGATATGTGGATCAAGGTGGTTTTAAAAAGAACACATGCAATGACACTCCATGTGTCAAACCATGGTTAGAAAGCCCAAAAACTTAGAGGAATGCAATTGCCACATGTAATAGAGCACTAGTGTGACATAAGTTGCACCATGACACGCACTTGAGTGTGTGTGGTCATGTGGATCAAGGTGGTTTTGAAAAGAACACATGAAATGACACGCCATGTGTTAAACCATGGTCAGAAAGCCCAAAAAAAGAGAGGAATGCAACTTCCACATGTAATGGAGCACTTGTGTGACATAAGTTGCACCACCACACCCACTTGTGGGTGTGTGGACATGAGAATCAAGGTGTTTTGGAAAACAACACAAGCAATGACACTCCATGTGTCAAACTATTGATCCAAAACCGAAAAAACACAGAGGAATGCAACTGCCACATACAATAAAGCACCAGTGTGACATAATTTGCACCACCACACCCACTTGACTGTGTGTGGTCATGTGGATAAAGGTGGTTTTGGAAAGAACACATGCAATTACACGCTAATACATTGCGAACGTATCTATAATTTTTGATGTTCCATGCTTGGTTTTATCCACTTTTCTTGTGTTTTGTTCCAACTTTGGAGTACTTTTCATATGATTTCTTGGACTAACCTATTAACAAGAGCCACAGTGCCAGCTGCCTGTTTTCTGCTGTTTTTGGTTCCAGGAAATTCAGAAAATGAATATTCTCGAAATTGGACGGGACAAAAGCCAAAGTGGCTATTTTGTCGGAAGTGATCAAGTGCCAGAATATGAGAGGGAGAAGGGCCATGGAGCCACCATACCACCTGGCCGCGCGGCTAGGCCTGGCCCGTGCCAGGGGGTGGTGTGGCCGCTCCCGGAACCCCCTTAGCCTCTCCTTCCGCCTATATAGTGCCCTTGGGACGAAAACCCTAAGAACCCGATCAAAAATCCACGAACGAGTCTGTAGCCGCCGTCATCTCCATCCCTAGATCGAGAGGGATCTGAAGCTCTTCCCAGCACCCTGCCAGAGAGGGGAATTCACCCTAGAGGCCTTCTTCATCACCATGCAAGCCTCCGGTGTGATACGTGAGTAGTTCATCCTTGGACTACGGATCCATGTAGTAGCTAGATGGCTGGTTCTCCTCCCTTGTGCTTTCATGTTTAGATCTTGTGAGCTCTGTTCATGATCAAGATCATCTATTTGTAATTCATAAATGTTGTGTTTGCAGGGATCCGATGGATATTGAGATGCTATTTTAGATTGATTATTTATTCTATCATGTCTTTGTTATTTGAGATCTTGCATGCTTTCCGTTGTTAGTAGCTATCTTGGCCAAGTAGATGCTAGCAACTCCAAGAGTTAGTATTATGCTCGATAGTGGGTTCATGCCTCTGGTAATCTGGGGAAGTGACAGAAATCTCTAAGGTACTAGATGTGCTATTGCTACTAGGGAGAAAACAACAATCCTTTGTTCATAGAACAATCATATTGTTTACTTTACACGCAGTTCGTAAAGCAATAATCTGTTGCTTGCAACTTAATACTGGAGGAGGTTCGGATGATAACCTGAAGGTGGATTATTAGTCATAGATGTAGTTGGATGGCGGTCTATGTATTATGTTGTAATGCCCAATCAAGTCTCAGAGGAGTCAAGATGATTAGTATATGCATGTATTGCTTTCTCGGTGTTTGTCAATTGCCCCGCTGTAATTTGTTCACCCATCATGTTATCTATCTAAGGAGAGCCACCTCTAGTGAACTATAGATCCCGGTCCTTTTTCTTTACATACAATCTATAAACTGTTTTTGCTTTGTGTTTACTTTCTGCAAACTTTTACTTCTTTCCATTCGATAAGTTTAATCCTATGTTTTCCGCAAAACACAGTGAGATTGACAACCTCATCGCAAGTTGGGGACAAAGTTCTGTGGTTGTGTTGTGCAGGTCTCCACGTTTCTACTAGCACCGGTAGTGCGCCCTACCAAAGCTCACCAAGTAACACCTTTGGGGTGTTTCCTTGCTCCTACTAGTTCAATTAAACCTTGGTTTCATAACTGAGGGAAAACTTACTGCTGTGCTCATCATACCTTCCTCTTGGGGTCCCAACGAGCTCTACATCGAAAGTCGAGCGCATCACACCCCATGTGTCAAACCATGGTCAGAAAGCCCAAAAACATAGAGGAATGCAACTGCCACATGTTATTTAGCACAAGTGTGATATAAGTTGCACTACCTCACCCACTTGAGTGTGCGTGCTCGTGTGGATCAAGGTGGTTTGGAAAAGACACAGGTAATAAACCCCATTTGTCAAACCATGGTCAAAAAGCCCAAAAACACACCTCAATGCAACTGACACATGTAATGGAGCACTAGTGTGACATAAGTTGCACCACCACACCCACTTGAGTTTGTGTGGTCATGTGGATCAAGGTGGTTTTGAAAAGAACACATGCAATGACACTCCATGTGTCACACCATGGTCAGAAACCCCAAAAACTCAGAGGAATGCAACTACCACATGTAATAGAGCACTAGTGTGACATAAGTTTCACCACCACACCCACTTGAGTGTGTGTGGTCATGTGGATCAAGGTGGTTTTGAAAACAACATATGCAATGACACGCCATGTGTTAAACCATGGTTAGAAATCCCAAAAACATAGAGGAATGCAACTGCCACATGTTATGGAGCACTAGAGTGACATAAGTTGTACCACCACACCCACTTGAGTGTGTTCTAAAATGGATCAAGGTGGGTTCAAAAACACACATGCAATGACACTCCATGTATCAAACCATGGTCAAAAAGCTCAAAAAACATAGGAATGCAACTGCCACATGTTATGGAGCACTAGTGTGACATATGTTGCATCACCACAACCACTTGAGTGTGTGTGGTCATGTGGATCAAGGTGGTTTTGAAAAGAACACATGAAATGACACTCCATGTGTCAAACCATGGTCAGAAAGCCCAAAAACACAGAGGACTGCAACTCCCACATGTTATGGAGCACCAGTGTGACATAAGTTACACCCCCACAACCACTTGAGTGTAGGTGCTCATGTATATCAAGGTGGTTTGGAAAACACACATGTAGTGACACTACATTTGTCAAACCGTGGTCGAAAAGCCCAAAAACACAGAGGAATGCAACTGACACATGTAATGGAGCACTAGTGTGACATAAGTTGCACCACCAAACCCACTTGAGTATGTGTGGTCATGTGGATCAAGGTGGTTTCGAAAAGAACAAATGCAATGACACTCCATGTGTCAAACAATCATCAGATAGCCCAAAAATACACATGAATACAACTACCATAGTTAATGGAGCACTAGTGTGACATAAGTTGTACCATGATGGCACAAAATATATCGAGCTCGTTGGGGAACCCTAAGAGGAAGGTATGATGAGCACAGCAGCAAGTTTTCCCTCAGTTATGAAACCAAGGTTATCGAACCAGTAGGAGCAAGGAAACACCTGCAAGGTGTTGTTTCCAACTTGGAATCCTGCACAACACAATCACAAAACTTTGTCCCCAACTTGCAGTGAGGTTGTCAATCTCACCGGTTTTGCTGAAAACAAAGGATTAAACGTATTGTCTGGAAGAAAGTAATAGCTTGTAGAAAGTAAACATAAAATAGTAAACAAGTGTATATTGATTTTAAAAGAAAGGACTGGGGTCCATAGTTCACTAGTGGTGGTTCTTCTTAAGATAGATAAAATGTTGGGTGAAAAAATTATAGCGGGGCAATTGACAAACATCGAGAAAGCATACATGCATATACTAATCATCTTGACTCCTTTGAGATTTGATTGGGCATTACAACATTATACATAGACCATAATCCAACTACATCTATGACTAATAATCCACCTTCAGGTTATCATTCGAACCCCCTCCAGTATTAAGTTCCAAGCAACAGATAATTGTATACACATGGCGTGCAACGTAAACAATACGATTGTTCTATGAACAAATGATTGTTGTTTTCTCCCTAGTAGCACCAGCACATCTAGTACCTTAGACATTTCTATCACTTCCCCAAATTACTAGAGGCATGAACCCACTATCGAGCATAAATACTCAATCTTGGAGTTGCTAGCATCTACTTGGCCAAGATCTCTACTAACAATGGAAAGCATGCAAGATCACAAATAACAAAGACATGATAGAATCAATAATCAATCTGAAATAGCATCTCAATATCCATCGGATCCCCGCAAACAATACATGTATGATGACAAATAGATGATCTTGATCATGAACGGAGCTCACAAGATCTAAAAATGATAGCACAAAGGAGAAGAACCAACCATCTAGCTACTACATGGACCTATAGTCCAAGGATGAACTACTCACGCATCACACCGGAGGCTTGCATGGTGATGAAGAAGGCCTCCAGGGTAAATTCTCCCCTCCGGCAGGGTGCCAGGAAGAGCTTCAGATCCCTCCTGATCTCGGGATGGAGATGACGGCGGCTACAGACTCTTTCGTGGAATTTTGATCGGGTACTTAGGGTTTCTATATGTCAACACCCGGATTTTTAATCCTAGATGCCTGTTATGTCATACATCGCAATCCTAGGATTACCATTTTTGCGAGACATAACAGATTGGATATCACAGTACATCATCCATTACAAACCATAATAAGGTCATACGCGAATAAAGGATCTCCTGATCCAGTCTTAATACAACAAGCAACGGAATAAATAATAAGCGTAGCAGTGGGGTCCATCTTAAGTGGCACAGGCAATGCTAATGATGGAAGATAGTCCTAGTTATCATAGCCGTCCTGTTGTCCGTCATCTTGGTAGTATCCTTCATAGTCTGGCCATAGGAATAGCCAGGGACAAAATCCATGAGTACTCTTTAAGTACTCGCAAACTACCACTAACAAGTAAGGTAGTGCTAGTGGAAGAGCTAACTCTATGTTTAATTGTAAAGTTAAGTTTGAAACCTAAGCTGAGTTCAGACACAAAGAAACATAAAATAAAGTTCTAGAATCACTTAAGTTGGGAAGCTAGTGTCATATTCACAACCCTGTTGTGGTCAAGTCAAGATTCATCATTCATTTCATAAGTCATTTTGAAAACATCTAACAACGAAACAGGATGGCCACTCCAACTGTCCATAACCGCGGACGCGGCTATTTGAATAGTTTGACACTCTACGGAGATGGTACACTTTCACCACAAGATTCAATACATCTATCAGGGATAACCCTGAATCATCATACTTAGTATGCAGATAATCAAACATAACCTTTCCTTTACATACCCTAGTATAAGCACCTCTCCTATGAGTATGGCCTCCCAACCATGACCATCTGTCATCTTGGTCACTGCATAGGTGGACAACATTGAGAGGTAGCCTCATCTCAAACCTCTCCCACGAGGGAACTAATAGTAATGCATATAAATTTCTGGCTAAGCCTTACCCAATTTAGGTATTGTGGTTGTACGGTAAAATTGGAATGGTATCGCATCCGAATCCAACCATTAGTTTTTTGTAAAGGGCTAAGGCTCATCCTCAACATTTTCACCATCATAAACCATTTGTGTTTCTCAACACATGTCAAAACATCTTAATAGAATGACTCATCATTCCAAGGTTTTCAGAATTCATTTTCACCATGTGTTCCCATCTAGAGTGACTCAAGTTTTGATTTAGCTCTAAGCTACTAAGTTAAGAGTGTTCACTAAGGTGGGATGCTAATCTCACTCTCATGCCATAGAATGACATCTAAGGTTATCTAGATAGGTCAAGTTTTATACTTCTTATGCTACCTTCAAACAAGTAAGGGACTTTGGTAAAGTAAAGAAAGTAAAAGCTTGAAAGTAAAACTTTTAATAGGTACTAGTCAAATTGGTATAACCAAAGCATGCCTAATGCATCTTGCTTAGGTTATCTAGCTTAAATCTAGCTTGCTAACAATAGCTTGCTTAGTTTACTTGAATTGCTAAGCTTGCAAGTAAAACTTGCAAGGGTTAACTTGTATAGTGCTATATTGCCTTGGTTGGTGCAGTGGTTGAAGTTTTCTTCCTCCTCCTCTTGGTAGACTACTCCTCCTCGAAAGCTTGATTGGTACTATCGTCTATAAATGCATACGGGATACAAAATCACCAAACAATACTTAACTAGTCTACTTAGCACACTGAGGCACACATTTGATGATCTATTATCATCACAAGCATCACAAGGTTTTATTAACTAGCTTCATTCTTTTTATTTTAGAAAAGTAATTTCTACTCATTGAAAATAACTAAGATTTAATATTCTCCATTTAAAATATGGGATCATGTGGACACATGTCATCAGCACATATTATAACATATGGGAATGTGATTTAAAGGTTGGATCACATTTCAATAAGTTTAAGTATAATAATTAATGATTTAAAGTGACTAAAAATGCCTATGTAGCATTATTTTGGTACTAGTCCAAAGTCACTACATGCAAACCTTAATATTATTACATATTCAGATAGGTATGGTTAAATGTAATTTTTGAGAGTTGGAAACAACTCAAAAGCTATTAGGGTTGATTTTATAAAAATGTTTGAATGTGCAAATGCTTCTGTCTTGTTATTTTTACTAGGAGAGATATTTAACTCTAAATGAATTAAATCCAACGGGCTTGGATAGATCTTTTCCGAAGCTTTCAAACGAAATTGGAATCACTCAATTTGGTTTAGTAAATCTACCTGAATTGATTTTTGAACTAAGGGATAGAACTGAGTTTAAACTAAAATAGAAAAACACTTATTTGAATTTGTGTGCTAGCATGAGAAAGGAAATGGGTCGGCCCAGTGGCGCTCAGCAGCGTAGAGGGCGGCTGACAGGTTGGTCCCGCTTGTCAGCGAGACTTAAAACCCGAAGCGGTATCTAGCAATCTGGGCCACACAATTATAACGCGGATCAACGGCTCATAGTCATCGTCGACGACGGACTCGTCGCCGGCGAGACCGAACCCTAAACGGCTAGTAGGGGTGCAGTAGGGATGTACCAGGGCTCCAGCTAGTGCGGCGAGGCAAGCGATCGAACTGGACGGCGATGGCGGACTCAGGCGAAGTCACAGCAGGGGCTGCGGTGGACGGAATCGACAGCAGCGTCTCCTCCTCTACAGCGGGCTCCTCCGGTGCAATTCCGGCGAACTACGGCTCGAGCGGCTCCGGTGAGAGAGGGGAATGCTCAGGGGAGAGAGGGGAGTGGAATGGTGTGAGGAGTTTGTGCTGGGGAGGCCTGCTTATATAGGCGCGACGGTGAGACCGAGAGGTGTGGGCGGAGCTTGTCGGTGACGACGACACAGGGGGCTATCGGCATGGGTAAGGTAGGCGGACGGTGGGCGGTTCCCTGGTGGTGCTCTACGGTGCAATGGCGCGACTAGGGGTGGTGGCATTTGGTCAGGAGCGTTGCGTGCTCTGGGAGACAGAGGCGGTGCTCGATGCGGCGCTCGGCGACTGTGGGTCGCGCGGCGATGCACGGCCGTGTCTGGCGGGGTGCTGGGGTCGAGCCGGAGCGGCGTGCGCGGTATGGTGTCAAGGCGCAGTCTGCTGCATGCTGGCGGCTATCACGCTCTAGCGCGCTCTGGTTGCGCGCAGAGAGAAAGGGCGACGAGGTTGGGGAGTGGTCCAGGGATTAGCAGTGGCCGTGTGGTGGACCGTGGGCGGCGGTGAGGTCACGCTGTGTTTCCTGGAGCGGCGGAGAGGGGCTGGCAGTCTGCTATGGCATTGGCAAGGGTGGCCGGCGCGCATGGCGTCGGGGCGGCATGGCACTAGCGCCAGGGGCTAGAGATAGGGTTGTTTTCAGTCTGGTTGGACCTGCGGGAGACAAGGATGATCAATGCAACCCAAATGGCTCGACAAGATTTGATCAAAAACAGTAATAGTTAGGCTAATTTGATTCTACCCGCAAGGTGTTTGACAAAATGGCCAAAAGAAACTTTTGTTTGAATTTTGGGCTGATTTTTGGTGGAGTTGTTGATCGCATGCTTGAGCACCTAGGTTTTCTTGGGATTTAAAAATGGAGTTCATTTGAGTGGTTTTTGAATTGATGTGATCTTGATACATACACTAGATTCAATTTTCAAAGGTCATTTACATTTAGTGTTTGAAAGTTTTTGGGATGAAACAAAGTGGGCCTTGGTACATCACTACTTGTAATAGCAAGGGGTGCAAAGATCCACAATTGTTTCTGTTAAGATTTGAGTTCTAGGAATAGCCAAAGTAGGCATGGTGATTAAAATGGCACAAATGACCATTTGCTTAATTTATTCTTTTTGATTTGTTTTTCTTTGGGATTTGCTTGGGCATGATCTAGATGAAGTTTAATTCACCTTAGAATCATTTTACAACTAATAGATCACTCAAACATGGCCATTCAAAACAACTCCTATTTTAAATGCACACATATGAATGCTTAATGATTTTTAAATGGAAAAGTTTTTGTTAACTCTAAATTTGATGATTTGGATCTTAATAACCTTGGACTAGAGTTTTGGGGTGTTACACTATATCGGAGGCATCTTATAGTCGGAAGGGGAGGCCGAGGGGGTTCCCTAGGCGGCCACACCACCGCTTGGCGCGGCCAGGCCTGGCCTGTGTAGCCAGGTGGTGTGGCGGCCCTCTAGCCCATTTCCGTCTCGTATTCTTGCTCCGTGTCCCCCTTGGTAAAATATTGACTTGGATTTTGTCCCGTCTAATTCCTAGAATATTCATTTTTTTACTTTCCTAGAACCAAAAACAGCAGAAAACAGGCAGTTGGCAATGTGGCATCTAGTTAATAGGTTAGTCCAAGAAAGTGTATAAAGTACTCCAAAGTTGCAACAAAACATATGAAAGTAGATAAAAACCAAGCATGGAACATAAAAAATTATAGATACGTTAGCAACGTATCAACATCCCCAAGGTCAACTCCTGCTCGTCCTCAAGTAGGTAACTGGTAAAAAGAAAGAATAATTTTTGAGGTTACATGCACCATCATAAACTTGATCAAAGTATTTGTAGAACATTGATAGCTGGGATCATAGTACTTCAACATAGCATGAAAGATAAAGGTCTAAAAATAAGACAAAGTAACTATGTTGTAACAAGAAAAGGCATAAACAAAAGATTCATGAATAACAATGCTTTGCAAGACACTTGTTTGTTTCACATAAAGAAAACATAGCATAGTCGCATTCAGCTTGTCCCTCATAGAGTAGAAAAACAAAAATGCATAGGACACCTTCAAAGTTCATAAGGGTGACTACATACAAATAGTTTAAGAACAAGCAATATCAAAGTTATGCATCAATCAACAAGTCTTGGGACAATGCACATAGAACTAAGAATGGACACTATGCTCTCTCAATAGGTGCATAAAGATAGAAGATGGAGACTCAATCATAAAAGTAAAGAAAGGCCTTCGTGGAAGGAAGCAGGGATTCAAGTCTCATGAAGAGCTTCCAAAAATTATGGTACTTGTTAGCTTTCAGCTCTCATTGCCCCTATCATAAGCATATTTAGGTGATTAAAGTTAAAGTGACACAACTAAGAGGATATGGTTGACAATTTATAAGCCCAAATCTCATGCCCCTTACTTAGGAAGACCGAACCTCACGCTACTCAACTTTAGTCACAAGTAAGCTCTTTTCATTGTAAGTACATATGTATCATAGAGAACCGCCAGTAGGGTACCCCTTGCACATGATACATGAGCTATCCCATAATCAAATGACAAGGAAAGGACACAATGAGCATCTCAACGATCTTTTTATTTGCTATTTGCATAGGTTTTTATTGAGGATGCTTCATAGAGTGCTCATTATGGTTATGCAACAAGTTTCTACCATGATCAGGCAAGGCTAGCGGCCCAGGCATTGCTCTAACACACATACAAACTCCATGATCTTACAACTTTCACTTTTATTTCACACCGCCGGGATCCATAAGAAAAAGAATCATGATATCAACGGGTACAATGTACAAGTGCAATGTTCAAAGCGTTCCCCATGATACATGGTTCTGCTAACTTCAACTTATAAAGCACAAGCATATACGCAACAAAGATGGACACAATGGTTCAAGTTTATTAAGTGCAAGAAAAGTAAAGTGTGCCATCAAGTTTGTGAGAGCTTTAATCACTAGTTTTCACATAACAAATTTAATTCAGAAGGTAGATAAAAGCATGAATATACTTGGAATAGCATATGCTAATAGGTAGGTATGGTTAACTCTTTGGAATAACTTGGTTTTATTTGGAGTTGGATGCATGAGTGGAACTCATACTTGGTTATGGAGGCTAGCAAAACACTGGGAACGACCAACTAAGAGAGCAATAATGGCCATAATCATGCAAAGAGACAAAAAATCATTAATTAAAGAAGAAAGTGATATTACAAGTAAAAAACTAAAGGATTATAAAGGCTATGGTGACTTGGGATAGTCATAACATGGTGTGAGCATGCGCCAAGTCAACCCAAAAAAGCATGAAAGGAGAATACCACAATACTATGCTTTAATATGCTAAAACAACCCATGATTCTTCCAAGACACATTAAGCAATCTCAATTGTTTATAACCATTCATGCTACAGAAAAAAATCACTAAGCATAAAGCCAAAACAATATCAAGCATGACAGGACAAAGCATAGGCCACAGTCAAAAACAAACTCCTTTTACCACTTAAGCATGAACTTTTCCTACTCTTTTCTAATCCAAACCAAACTTATTTGAAAACTAATGTATGAAAGAGGGGGTCCAACCAATTTACTCAAGCAAACTAAGAAAACCAAGAAAACAAAAACCTAAAACGAAAATGAAGACGCTCCAAGAACAACACAACTGTGTATGAAACAATAAATATGAAGTGTTTGAAGAAACCTGAGATTTTTATTGATGAAGAAGGGGATGCCTTAGGCATCCCCAAGCTTTGACACTTGTACTTCTTGGATATTTCCTGGGTGACACCGGGTGGCATCCCCAAGCTTCAGCTTTAGTCCATTCTTCATCTCATTACATCATTCTCTCCATACACCTGAAATTATTCCTTCATACAAAACTTCACACAATCTTTATTAGCAACATTAGTACACTCAAGGTAATAAGTTTTTAGGTTCAGTTTCAACACCAATAAAACTTCCACTAAAAGACAAGCTATTGTAGCACTTTCCTGAAAAAGCTCAATTCCCCAAAAGAGAACTCAAAAAGGAACCAACAACAAGCAAATGCAAATAATGGCAGAAATCTGTCAAAATAGACCAGCAGGTAAAAACCAATTTTTTCAAAGACCTTCCGTTGCTAAAATCGAAAATTGTTGAACTAACAAAAGTTAGATAACAACCTGGGGCAGAAGCACAAAACTTCACGCCTCAAACCGACGTACATAGATTTTACACGAATTTTTACAGTGAAGCACAAAAATCTGTTTCGGGACAACAACTTTCCCAAGCATTACTTCTCTCTCAGTAAAGGTTACTCTTGGCACAAAAAACAAATAAAAAGGGTAAGGAGCGGTTATTACAGAGGTAATAACTTCCAAGACTCATCTAAAACTTTTGGGTTATCTCCCAATAAGTACTTTTCTTTAACACCTTTAAGTTGGGCATAAGAAGCAAGAAAAAGAGTCAAGTGTTCTCAAATGAAGAAGCATTACGAGCAAATTTTGTTTTCATAGGAGATGCAAAAGGAATCTTCTCTATCTTCTTAGGGAAATGTTCTATACCTTTCTTGAGTGGGAGTTGAAATTTAATGGTGCCTTCTTTCATGTCAATAATGGCACCAACAGTTCTAAGAAAAAGTCTTCCCAAAGTAATAGGGCAAGAAGCATTGCATTGAACATCCAAAACATAGAAATCAACGGGGACATAGGCATTGTTAACCATAATAAGAACATCATTAACATTCCCCATGAGTTTCTTTTTAGCATTATCATCACGTGGGACATTTAAATAACAATCTTCAAGTGATGGCAAATCAAGCATATCATAAATCCTTCTAGGCATAATAGAAACATTACTATCAAGATCACATAAAGCTTTGAAATCAAAATCATTCACTTTCATATTAATGATGGGTTCCCAACCATCTTCTAGATTCATAGGAATAGAAGCTTTATGTTTCATCTTTTCTTCTTTAATTTTTATGAGAGCATCAGTAATGTGTTTTGTTAAGGCCATATTCATATCACTAGCATTAGGACTTTTAGCAAGCTTTTGTAGGAACTTAATTACTTCAGAGATGTTGCAACCATCAAGATCAAAATCAAATTTATCATCTAAAGTAGTAGAGTTATTGTTTCCCATGTTTTGAAGAATTTCAACATTTTGATTACAAAAGGTCCCATTGGGCTTACTAGCTTCAACATTTGTGGTAGTGATGGTAGAAACACTAATATTTGTAGAAATTTCGTCTTCTCTTTCCCACTTAGCATGCAATTCAGTTAATAGTCCAACATTTTCATCAATTCTAACTTGTATGGCATTAGTAGCAGCATAGGGATTTTCTATAGTTTTAGGTTTAGCAGCCATTTTATTCAAAGAAGATTGTGCTTCAGCCAATGAGGCTATGTTTCTTTCAGCATTAGAGAGTTTTTCCTCAATTGTTTTATTGAAAGTAGTTTGTTTACTAATAAAAATTTTAAGCATAACTTCAAGTTCAGAGGGTGCACTCCTATTATTGTTGTAGGAATTTCCATAAGCATTCCCATTATTGGGAGGATGTGGCCTATAATTATTATTACCAAAATTGTTCCTATAGGCATTGTTGCTAAAATTATTATTTCTAATAAAGTTCACATCAACATGCTCTTCTTGAGCAACCAAAGAGACTAGGGGAACATGATTTGGATCAATATGAGCTTTCCCATTAACAAGCATAGACATAATAACATCATTTTTATCACTCAAGGAGGATATTTCTTCAACATAATTTACCTTCTTACCTTCTAGAGCTCTCTCGGTGTGCCATTAAGAATAGTTAACCATCATATTATCCAGAAGTTTTGTTTTAGCACCCAATGTAATTGTCATAAAGGTACCTCCAGCAGCAGAATCCAGTAGATTTCTTGAAGAATAGTTCAATCCTGCATAAAAGGTTTGGATAATCATCCAAGCAGCCAGTCCATGAGTGGGACAATTCTTTACTAAAGATTTCATTCTTTCCCAAGCTTGAGCAACATGTTCATTATCAGATTGTTTAAATTTCATTATTTCACTTCTCATAGATATAATCTTAGCAGGAGGATAGTATTTTCCAATGAAAGCATCCTTGCATTTAGTCCAAGAATCAATACTATTTTTAGTTAGGGATTGCAACCATTCTTTAGATTTTCCTCTCAAAGAGAAAGGAAACAATTTAAGCTTAATGATATCCCCATCTATATCCCTCTGCTTTTGCATCTCACAAAGTTCAACAAAGTTATTTAGATGGGCATCAACATCTTCATTAACAATACTAGAAAATTGTTCTCTCATAACAAGATTGAGTAAAGCGGGTTTTATCTCAAAGAATGTAGCTTCAGGCACAGGTGGAGCAATAGGTGTGCTCACAAAATCATCGTTGTTGGTGCTAGTGAAGTCACACAACTTAGTGTTTTCAAGAGTAGTCATTTTTTTTGTTTTCAGTAAAGAAAGCAAACTTGTAAAACTATTTTTTTGTGTGTTTTTGATAAAGAAAAAAGCAAACAAAGAAAAAGTAAACTAAGAAAAACGAAAATAACAAAGTAAAGAGATAGGTTATGAGGGACTCCCGTTGTTAAGATGTCCTTGACTCCCCGGCAACAGCGCCAGAAAAATAGCTTGATGGCCCAAAATATATCAAGCTCGTCGGGGAACCCCAAGAGGAAGGTATGATGAGCAGAGCAGCAAGTTTTCCCTCAGTTATGAAACCAAGGTTATCGAACTAGTAGGAGAAAGGAAACACCTCCAAGGTGTTATTTCCAACTTGGAATCCTGCACAACACAATCATAGAACTTCGTCCCCAACTTACAGTGAGGTTGTGAATCTCACCAGTTTTGCTAAAAATAAAGGATTAAACGTATTGTGTGGAAGAAAGTAATAGCTTGCAGAAAGTAAATAGAAAACAGTAAACAGTTGTAGATTGATTGTAAAAGAAAGGACCAGGGTCCATAGTTCACTAGTGGTGGTTCTCCTTAAGATAGATAACATGTTCGGTGAACAAATTACATCGGGGCAATTGACAAACATCGAGAAATCATACATGCATATACTAATCATCTTGACTCCTTTGAGATTCGATTGGGCATTACAACATTATACATAGACCGTAATCCAGTTGCATCTATGACTAATAATCCACCTTCAGGTTATCATCTGAACCCCACCAGTATTAAGTTGCAAGCAACAGATAATTGCATTACGCATTGCGTGTAAAGTAAACAATACGATTGTTTTATGAACAAAGGATTGTTGTTTTCTCCATAGTAGCAACATCACATCTAGTACCTTAGAGATTTCTGTCACTTCCCTAGATTACTCATGGCTCAGTGTTGATGTAGAGCTCGTTGGGGAACCCCGAGAGGAAGGTATGATGAGCACAGCAGCAAGTTTCCCTCAGTTATGAAACCAAGGTTTAATCGAACCAGTAGGAGCAAGGAAACACCCCAAAGGTGTTGCTAGCTGAGCCTCGGCAGGTCGCACTACCGGTGCTAGTAGCAACATGGAGACATGCACAACACAACCATAGAACTTTGTCCCCAACTTGCGATGAGGTTGTCAATCTCACCGGTTTTGCTGAAACAAAGGATTAAACGTATCGAATGGAAGGAAGTAATAGTTTGTAGAAAGTAAACACAAAGAAGTAAACAATTTGCAGATTGAAAGTAAAAGAAAGGACCGAGGTCCATAGTTCACTAGAGGTGGCTCTCCTTAAGATAGATAACATGCTGGGTGAACAAATTACAGCGGGGCAATTGATAAACACCGAGAAAGAAATACATGCATATACTAATCATCTTGACTCCTTTGGAACTTGATTGGGCATTACAACATTATAAATAGACCGCCATCCAACTGCATCTATGACTAATAATCCACCTTCAGGTTATCATCTGAACCCCCTCTAGTATTAAGTTGCAAGCAACAGATTATTGCTTTATGAATTGCGTGTAATGTAAACAATATGATTCTTCTATGAACAAAGGATTCTTTTTTTCTCCCTAGTAGCAACAGCACATCTAGTACCTTAGAGATTTCTGTCACTTCCCCAGATTACCAGAGGCATGAACCCACTATCAAGCATAAATACTAACTCTTGGAGTTGCTAGCATATACTTGGCCAAGATAGCTACTAACAACGGAAAGCATGGAAGATCACAAATAACAAAGACATGATAGAATCAATAATCAATATGAAATAGCATCTCAATATCCATCGGATCCCAGCAAACACAACATGCAGAATTACAAATAGATGATCTTGATCATGAATGGAGCTCACAAGATCTAGACATGAAAGCACAAAGGAGGAGAACCAGCCATCTAGCTACTACATGGACCCGTAGTCCAGAGATGAACTACTCACGCATCACACCGGAGGCTTGCATGATGATGAAGAAGGCCTCCAGGGTGAACTCCCCTCTCCGGCAGGGTGCCGGGAAGAGCTTCAGATCCCTCCCGATCTAGGGATAGAGATGACGACGGCTACAGACTCTTTCGTGGATTTTTGATTGGGTCCTTAGGGTTTTCGTCCCGAGGGCAATATATAGGCGAAAGGAGAGGTCGAGGGGGTGGTGGGGTCGGCCAGACCACCCCCTAGTGCGGGCCAGGCCTGGCCGCACGACCAGGTAGTGTGGCCGGCCCCCAGACCTTCTCTGTCTCGTATTCTGGCATCAGATGTCTTCCGAAAAAATAGGCACTTTGGCTTTTGTCCCGTCCAATTCCGAGAATATTCATTTTCTGACTTTCCTGGAACCAAAAACAGTAGAAAACAGGCAGCTAGCACTGTGGCTCTTGTTAATAGGTTAGTCCAAGAAATCATATGAAAAGTACTCCAAAGTGTGGACAAAATACAAGAAAGTAGATAAAACCAAGCATGGAACATCAAAAATTATAGATACATTTGCAATGTATCAATTACTAGAGGCATGAACCCACTATCGAGCATAAATACTCACTCTTGGAGTTGCTAGCATCTACTTCGCCAAGATATCTACTAACAACGGAAAGCATGCAAGATCACACATAACAAAGACATTATAGAATCAATAATCAATCTGAAATAGCATCTCAATATCCATCGGATCCCCAGAAACACAACATGTATGATTACAAATAGATGATCTTGATCATGAATGGAGCTCACAAGATCTAAACATGATAACAAAAAGGAGAAGAACCAACCATCTAGCTTCTACGTGGACCCGTAGTCCAAGGATGAACTACTCACGCATCACACCGGAGGCTTGCATGGTGATGAAGAAGGCCTCAAGGGTGAATTCTCCCCTCCAGCAGGGTGCACAGAAGAGCTTCTGATCCCTCCCAATCTAGGGATGGAGATGACGGCGGCTACAGACTCTTTCATGGAATTTTGATCGGGTACAAAGGGTTTCTATATCGGAGGCATCTTATAGTCGGAAGGGGAGGCCGAGGGGGTGCCCTAGGCAGCCACACCAACCCCTGGCGTCGCCAGGTGGTGTGGCGACCCTCTGGCCCCTCTCCATCTCGTATTCTGGATCCGTGTCCCCCTCGGTAAAATATTGACTTTGGCTTTTGTCCCATCCAATTCCGAGAATATTCATTTTCTGACTCTCCTGGAACCAAAAACAGCTGAAAACAGGCGGCTGGCACTTTGGCATCTTGTTAATAGGTTAGTCCAAGAAAGTGTATAAAAATACTCCAAAGTTGAAACAAAACATAAGAAAGTAGATCAAAACCAAGAATGGAACATCAAAAATTATAGACACGTTAGCAACGCATCATACCACCACAACCACTTGAGTGTGTGTGGACATGTGGATCAAGGTGGTTTGGAAAAGAACGCATGCACTGATACTCCATGTGTCAAACAATTGATCGGAAAACCAAAAAACATAGAGGAATGCAACTACCATATGTAATAGAGCACTAATGTGACATAAGTTGCACCACCACACCCACTCGAGTGCGTGTGGACATGTCGATCAAGGTGGTTTGGAATACAACACATTCAATGACACTCCATGTGTCAAACCATGGTCAGAAAGCCCAAAAACTTAGAGGAATGCAGCTGCCACATGTAATAGAGCACTAGTGTGGCATAAGTTGGACCACCAGACCCACTTGATTGTGTGTGGTCATGTGGATTAAGATGGTTTTGAAAACAACACATGCAATGACACTCTATGTATCAAACCATGGTTAGAAAGCCCAAAAACATAGAGGAATGCAACTGCCACATTTTATGGAGCACTGGTGTGACATAAGTTGCACCACCACACCCATTTGAGTGTGTGTGCTCATGTGGATGAAGGTGCTTTCTAAAACACATATGCAATGACACTCCATGTGTCAAACCATGGTTAGAAAGGCCAAAAACATAGATGAATGCCATTGCCACATGTTAAGGAGCACTGGTGAGGCATAAGTTGCGCCACCACACCCACTTGAGTTTGTGTGGTCATGTGGATCAAGGTGGTTTTGAAAAGAACACATGCAATGATACTCCATGTGTCAAACCATGGTCAGAAAGGCCAAAAACTCAGAGGAATGCAACTGCCACATGTAATAGAGCACTAGTGTGACCTAAGTTGCCCCACCACAACCACTTGAGTGTGTGTAGTCATGTGGATCAAGGTGGTTTGGAAAATAACATGCAATGACACTCCACGTGTTAAACCATGGTCAGAAAGCGCAAAAAAATAAGAATGCAACTACCACATGTTATGGAGATCCAGTGTGTCATATGTTGCACCACCACACCCACTTGTGTGTCTGTGGTCATGTGGATCAAGGTGGTTTGGAAAAGAACACATGCAATGCCACTCCATGTGTCAAACCATGGTTAGAAAACCCAAAAACATAGAGGAATGCAAATGCCACATGTTATGGAGCACCAGTGTGACATAAGTTGCACCCCCACAACCACTTGAGTGTGTGTGATCATGTAGATCAAGGTGGTTTGGAAAAGACACATGTAATGACACTCCATTTGTCAAACCATGGTCACAAAGCCCAAAACACACAACAATGCAACTGACACATGTAAACACCACCAAACCCACTTGAGTGTGTGTGGTCATGTGGATCAAGTTGGTTTGGAAAATAACAAATGCAATGACACTCCATGTGTCAAACTATGGTCAGAAAGCCCAAAACTCAGAGGAATGCAACTGCCACATGTAATAGAGCACTAGTGAGGCATAAGTTGCACCACCATACCCACTTGGGTGTATGTGGTCATGTGGATCAAGGTGGTTTTTAAAATAACACATGCAATGAGACTCTATGTGTCAAACCATGGTCAGAAAGCCCAAAACCAAAGAGGAATGCAACTGCCAGATGTTATGTAGCACTAGTGTGACATAAGTTGCACCACCACACCCACTTGAGTGTGTGTGATCATGTGGATCAAGGTGTTTTCAAAAACACACATGCAATGACGCTCCATGTGTCAAACCATTGTCATAAATCCTAAAACATAGAGGAATGCAACTACCACATGTTATGGAGCACCAGTGTGACATAAGTTGCACCACCACACCCACTTGAGTTTGTGTGGTCACGTGGATAGAGGTGGTTTTGAAAAGAACACATGCAATGACACTCCATGTGTCAAACCATGGTCAGAAAGCCCAAAAACTCAGAGGAACGCAACTACCACATGTAATACAGCACTAGTGTGACATAAGTTGCACCCCCACACCCACTTGAGTGTGTGAGATCATGTGGATCAAGGTGGTTTGAAAAACACACATGCAATGACACTCCATGTGTCAAACCATGGTCAGAAATCCCAAAAACATAGAGGAATGCAACAACCACAAGTTATGGAGCACTAGTGTGACATAAGTTACACCACCAGACCCACTTGAGTTTGTGTGGTCATGTGGATCAAGGTGGTTTTGAAAAGAACACATGCAATGACACTCCATGTATCAAACCATGCTCACAAAGCCCAAAAACACAGAGGAATGCAACTGGCACATGTAATGGAGCACTAGTGAAACATAAGTTCCACCACCACACCCACTTGAGTGTGTCTGTACATGTGGATCAAGGTGGTTTGGAAAAGAACACATTCAATGACACTCCATGTGTCAAACTATTGATCTGAAACCAAAAAACACAGATGAATGCAACTGGCACAGATGTAATAGAGCACCAGTGTGACATAAGTTGCACCACCACACCCACTTCATGTGTGTGGTCATGTGTATCAAGGTGGTTTGGAAAAGAACACATGCAATGAAACTCCATGTTTCAAACCATGGTCACAAAGCCTAGAAACACAGAGTAATGCAACTGCCATAGGTAATGGAGCACTAGTGTGACATAAGTTGTAATACCAGACCCACTTGAGTGTGTGTGGTAATGTGGATCAAGGTGGTTTTTAAAAGAACACATGCAATGACACGCCATGTGTTAAACCATGGTTAGAAATCCCAAAAACATAGAGGAATGCAACTGCCACATGTTATGGAGCACTAGAGTGACATAAGGTAAACCACCACAGCCACTTGAGTGTGTGTTCTCATGTGGATCAAGGTGGGTTCGAAAACACACATGTAATGACACTCCATGTATCAAACCATAGTTAGAAAGCCCCAAAACATAGAGGAATGCAACTGCCACATATTATGGAGCACTAGTGTGACATAAGTTGCGCCACCACACCCACTTGAGGTTGTGTGGTCATGTGGATCAAGGTGGTTTTGAAAAGAACACATGCAATGACACTCCATGTGTCAAACCATGGTGAGAAATCCCCAAAACACAGAGGAATGCAACTTCCACATGTAATGGATCACTTGTGTGACATAAGTGGCACCACCACACCCACTTGAGTGTGTGGGGACATGTGGATCAAGGTGGTTTGGAAAAGAACACAGGCAATGACACTTCATGTGTCAAACTATTGATCCAAAACCAAAAAAACACAGAGGAGTGCAACTACCACATGTAATAGAGCACCAGGGTGACATAAGTTGCACCACCACACCCACTTGACTATGTGTTCATGTAGATCAAGGTGGTTTTGAAAAGAACACATGCAATGAAACGCCATGTGTCAAACCATGGTCAGAAAGCCCGAAAACATAAAGGAATGCAACTGTCACATGTTATGGAGCACTTGTGTGACATAACTTGCGCTACCACACCCACTTGAGTGTGTGTGCTCATGTGGATCAAGGTAGTTTAAAAAACACACATGCAATGACACTCCATGTGTCAAACCGTGGTCAGAAAGCCCAAAAACATAGAGGAATGCTACTGCCACAATTTATGGAGCACTAGTGTGACATAAGTTACACCACCACACCCACTTGAGTTTGGGTGGTCATGTGGATAGAGGTGGTTTTGAAAAGAACACATGCAATGCCACTCCATGTATCAAACCATGCTCACAAAGCCCAAAAACACAGAGGAATGCAACAACCACATGTAATGGAGCACTAGTGTGACATACGTTACACCACCACACCCAGTTGAGTGTGTGTAGACATGTGGATTAAGGTCGTTTGGAAAATAACACATGCAATGACACTCCATGTGTCAAACTACTGATCCGAAAACGAAAAACACAGAGGAATGCAACTGCCACATGTAATAGAGCACCAGTGTGACATAAGTTGCACCACCACACCCACTTGAGTGTGTGTGCTCATGTGGATCAAGATGTTTGGAAAAGAAAAAATAAAATGACACTCCATGTGTCAAACCATTGATTTGAAATCCAAAAAATACAAAGGCATACAACTTCCACATGTAATAGAGAACCAGTGTGACATAATTTCCACCACCACACCCACATGAGTGTGTGTGGTCATGTGGATCAAGGTTGTTTTGAAAATAACACATGCAATGACACTCCATGTATCAAACTATGGTCAGAAAGCCCAAAAACACAGAGGAATGCAACTGCCACATGTAATGGAGCACTAGTGTGACATAAGTTGCACCACCACACCCACTTGAGTGTGTGTGGTCATGTGGATCAAGGTGGTTTGGAAAATAACAAATGGAATGACACTCCATGTGTCAAACCAATGACACTCCATGTGTCAAACCATTGTGAGAAAGCCCAAAAACTCAGAGGAATGCAACTGCCAGATGTAATAGAGCACTAGTAAGGCATAATACACCACCACACCCACTTGAGTGTGTGTGGTCATGTGCATCAAGGTGGTTTTGAAAAGAACACATGCAATGACACTCCATGTGTCAAACCATGGTCAGAAAGCCCAAAAACAAAGAGGAATGCAACTGCCAGATGTTATGTAGCACTAGTGTGACATAAGTTGCACCACCACACCCACTCGAGGTTGTGTGGTCATGGGGATCAAGGTGGTTTTAAAAATATCACATGCAATGACACTTTATGTATCAAACCATGGTCAGAAAGCCCAAAAACAAAGAGGAATGCAACTTCTAGATGTTATGTAGCACTAGTGTCACATAAGTTGCACCACCACACCCACTTGAGTGTGTGTGATCATGTGGATCAATAGTTTGACAAAGCCCAAAAACACAGAGGAATGCAACTGTCACATGTAATGGAGCACTAGTGCAACATAAGTTGCACCACCACACCCACTTGAGTGTGTATGTACATGTGGATTATGTGGATCAAAGTGGTTTCAAAAACAGAGATGCAATGACACTCCATGTGTCAAACCATAGTCAGAAATCCCAAAAATATAGAGGACGCAACTACCACTTGTTATGGAGCACTCGTGTGACATAAGTTACACCACTACACCCACTTGAGTTTGTGTGGTCATCTAAATAGAGGTGGTTTTGAAAAGAACACATGCAATGACACTCCATGTATCAAACCATGCTAACAAAGCCCAAAAACACGGAGGAATGCAACTGTCACATGTAATGGAGCACTAGTGCAACATAAGTTGAACCACCACACCCACTTGAGTGTGTATGTACCTGTGGATCAAGGTGGTTTGGAAAAGAACACTCAATGACACTCCATGTGTCAAACTATTGATCCGAAACCAAAAACATAGATGAATGCAACTAGCACACATGTAATAGAGCACCGGTGTGACATAAGTTGCACCACCACACCCACTTCATGTGTTTGGTCATGTGTATCAAGGTGGTTTGGAAAAGAACACATGCAATGAAACCCCATGTTTCAAACCATGGTCACAAAGCCGAGAAACACAGAGTAATGCAACAACCATAGGTAATGGAGCACTAGTGTGACATAAGTTGTAATACCACACCCACTTGAGTGCGTGTGGTCATGTGGATCAAGGTGGTTTTGAAAAGAACACATGCAATGACACGCCATGTGTTAAACCATGGTTAGAAATCCCAAAAACATAGAGGAATGCAACTGACACATGTTATGGAGCACTAGAGTGACATAAGGTACACCACCACACCCACTTGATTGTGTGTTCTCATGTGGATCAAGGTGGGTTCGAAAACACACATGTAATGACACTCCATGTATCAAACCTTGGTTAGAAAGCCCAAAAACATAGAGGAATGCAACTGCCACATGTTATGGAGCACTAGTGTGACATAAGTTGTGCCACCACACCCACTTGAGGTTGTGTGGTCATGTGGATGAAGGTGGTTTTGAAAATAACACATGCAATGACACTCCATGTATCAAACCATGCTCACAAAGCCCAAAAACATAGAGGAATGCAACTGTCACATGTAATGGAGCACTAGTGAAACATAAGTTCCACCACCACACCCACTTAAGTGTGTCTGTACATGTGGATCAAGGTGGTTTGGAAAAGAACACATTCAATGACACTCCATGTGTCAAACTATTGATCTGAAACCAAAAAACACAGATGAATGCAACTGGCACACATGTAATAGAGCACCAGTGTGACATAAGTTGCACCACCACACCCACTTCATGTGTCTGGTCATGTGTATCAAGGTGGTTTGGAAAAGAACACATGCAATGAAACTCCATGTTTCAAACCATGGTCACAAAGCCTAGAAACACACAGCAATGCAACTGCCATAGGTAATGGAGCACTAGTGTGACGTAAGTTGTAATACCAGACCCACTTGAGTTTGTGTGGTCATGTGGATCAAGGTGGTTTTGAAAAGAACACATGAAATGATACTCCATGTGTCAAACCATGGTCAGAAAGCCCAAAAACTCAGAGGAATGCAACTGCCACATGTAATAGAGCACTAGTGTGACCTAAGTTGCCCCACCACAACCACTTGAGTGTGTGTAGTCATGTGGATCAAGGTGGTTTGGAAAATAACATGCAATGACAATCCATGTGTTAAACCATGGACAGAAAGCGCAAAAAAATAAGAATGCAACCGCCACATGTTATGAGGATCCAGTGTGACATATGTTGCACCACCACACCCACTTGTGTGTCTGTGGTCATGTGGATCAAGGTGGTTTGGAAAAGAACACATGCAATGCCACTCCATGTGTCAAACCATGGTCAGAAAACCCAAAAACATAGAGGAATGCAAATGCCACATGTTATGGAGCACCAGTGTGACATAAGTTGCACCCCCACAACCACTTGATTGTGTGTGATCATGTAGATCAAGGTGGTTTGGAAAAGACACATGTAATGACACTCCATTTGTCAAACCATGGTCACAAAGCCCAAAACACACAACAATGTAACTAACACATGTAAACACAACCAAACCCACTTGAGTGTGTGTGGTCATGTGGATCAAGTTGGTTTGGAAAATAACAAATGCAATGACACTCCATGTGTCAAACCATGGTCAGAAAGCCCAAAACTCAGAGGAATGCAACTGCCACATGTAATAGAGCACTAGTGAGGCATAAGTTGCACCACCACACCCACTTGGGTGTATGTGGTCATGTGGATCAAGGTGGTTTTTAAAATAACACATGCAATGAGACTCTATGTGTCAAACCATGGTCAGAAAGCCCAAAACCAAAGAGGAATGCAACTGCCAGATGTTATGTAGCACTAGTGTGACATAAGTTGCACCACCACACCCACTTGAGTGTGTGTGATCATGTGGATCAAGGTGGTTTCAAAAACACACATGCAATGACGCTCCATGTGTCAAACCATTGTCATAAATCCTAAAACATAGAGGAATGCAACTACCACATGTTATGGAGCACCAGTGTGACATAAGTTGCACCACCACACCCACTTGAGTTTGTGTGGTCACGTGGATAGAGGTGGTTTTGAAAAGAACACATGCAATGACACTCCATGTGTCAAACCATGGTCAGAAAGCCCAAAAACTCAGAGGAACGCAACTACCACATGTAATACAGCACTAGTGTGACATAAGTTGCACCCCCACACCCACTTGAGTGTGTGAGATCATGTGGATCAAGGTGGTTTGAAAAACACACATGCAATGACACTCCATGTGTCAAACCATGGTCAGAAATCCCAAAAACATAGAGGAATGCAACAACCACAAGTTATGGAGCACTAGTGTGACATAAGTTACACCACCAGACCCACTTGAGTTTGTGTGGTCATGTGGATCAAGGTGGTTTTGAAAAGAACACATGCAATGACACTCCATGTATCAAACCATGCTCACAAAGCCCAAAAACACAGAGGAATGAAACTGGCCCATGTAATGGTGCACTAGTGAAACATAAGTTCCACCACCACACCCACTTGAGTGTGTCTGTACATGTGGATCAAGGTGGTTTGGAAAAGAACACATTCAATGACACTCCATGTGTCAAACTATTGATCTGAAACCAAAAAACACAGATGAATGCAACTGGCACAGATGTAATAGAGCACCAGTCTGACATAAGTTGCACCACCACACCCACTTCATGTGTGTGGTCATGTGTATCAAGGTGGTTTGGAAAAGAACACATGCAATGAAACTCCATGTTTCAAACCATGGTCACAAAGCCTAGAAACACAGAGTAATGCAACTGCCATAGGTAATGGAGCACTAGTGTGACATAAGTTGTAATACCAGACCCACTTGAGTGTGTGTGGTAATGTGGATCAAGGTGGTTTTTAAAAGAACACATGCAATGACACGCCATGTGTTAAACCATGGTTAGAAATCCCAAAAACATAGAGGAATGCAACTGCCACATGTTATGGAGCACTAGAGTGAAATAAGGTAAACCACCACAGCCACTTGAGTGTGTGTTCTCATGTGGATCAAGGTGGGTTCGAAAACACACATGTAATGACACTCCATGTATCAAACCATAGTTAGAAAGCCCCAAAACATAGAGGAATGCAACTGCCACATATTATGGAGCACTAGTGTGACATAAGTTGCGCCACCACACCCACTTGAGGTTGTGTGGTCATGTGGATCAAGGTGGTTTTGAAAAGAACACATGCAATGACACTCCATGTGTCAAACCATGGTGAGAAATCCCCAAAACACAGAGGAATGCAACTTCCACATGTAATGGATCACTTGTGTGACATAAGTGGCACCACCACACCCACTTGAGTGTGTGGGGACATGTGGATCGAGGTGGTTTGGAAAAGAACACAGGCAATGACACTTCATGTGTCAAACTATTGATCCAAAACCAAAAAAACAAAGAGGAGTGCAACTACCACATGTAATAGAGCACCAGGGTGACATAAGTTGCACCACCACACCCACTTGACTGTGTGTTCATGTACATCAAGGTGGTTTTGAAAAGAACACATGCAATGAAACGCCATGTGTCAAACCATGGTCAGAAAGCCCGAAAACATAAAGGAATGCAACTGTCACATGTTATGGAGCACTTGTGTGACATAACTTGCGCTACCACACCCACTTGAGTGTGTGTGCTCATGTGGATCAAGGTAGTTTAAAAAACACACATGCAATGACACTCCATGTGTCAAACCGTGGTCAGAAAGCCCAAAAACATAGAGGAATGCTACTGCCACAATTTATGGAGCACTAGTGTGACATAAGTTACACCACCACACCCACTTGAGTTTGGGTGGTCATGTGGATAGAGGTGGTTTTGAAAAGAACACATGCAATGCCACTCCATGTATCAAACCATGCTCACAAAGCCCAAAAACACAGAGGAATGCAACAACCACATTTAATGGAGCACTAGTGTGACATACGTTACACCACCACACCCAGTTGAGTGTGTGTGGACATGTGGATTAAGGTGGTTTGGAAAATAACACATGCAATGACACTCCATGTGTCAAACTACTGATCGGAAAACGAAAAACACAGAGGAATGCAACTGCCACATGTAATAGAGCACCAGTGTGACATAAGTTGCACCACCACACCGACTTGAGTGTGTGTGGTCATGTGGATCAAGATGTTTGGAAAAGAAAAAATAAAATGACACTCCATGTGTCGAACCATTGATTCGAAATCCAAAAAATACAGAGGCATACAACTTCCACATGTAATAGAGAACCAGTGTGACATAATTTCCACCACCACACCCACATGAGTGTGTGTGGTCATGTGGATCAAGGTGGTTTTGAAAATAACACATGCAATGACACTCCATTTATCAAACTATGGTCAGAAAGCCCAAAAACACAGAGGAATGCAACTGCCACATGTAATGGAGCACTAGTGTGACATAAGTTGCACCACCACACCCACTTGAGTGTGTGTGGTCATGTGGATCAAGGTGGTTTGGAAAATAACAAATGGAATGACACTCCATGTGTCAAACCAATGACACTCCATGTGTCAAACCATTGTGAGAAAGCCCAAAAACTCAGAGGAATGCAACTGCCAGATGTAATAGAGCACTAGTAAGGCATAATACACCACCACACCCACTTGAGTGTGTGTGGTCATGTGCATCAAGGTGGTTTTGAAAAGAACACATGCAATGACACTCCATGTGTCAAACCATGGTCAGAAAGCCCAAAAACAAAGAGGAATGCAACTGCCAGATGTTATGTAGCACTAGTGTGACATAAGTTGCACCACCACACCCACTCGAGGTTGTGTGGTCATGGGGATCAAGGTGGTTTTAAAAATATCACATGCAATGACACTTTATGTATCAAACCATGGTCAGAAAGCCCAAAAACAAAGAGGAATGCAACTTCTAGATGTTATGTAGCACTAGTGTCACATAAGTTGCACCACCACACCCACTTGAGTGTGTGTGATCATGTGGATCAATAGTTTGACAAAGCCCAAAAACACAGA
The DNA here is from genome assembly GCA_910589775.1 of Avena eriantha. Taxonomy (NCBI): domain Eukaryota; kingdom Viridiplantae; phylum Streptophyta; class Magnoliopsida; order Poales; family Poaceae; genus Avena; species Avena eriantha. The sequence continues at coordinate 185,874,991 of OU342740.1, read as the reverse complement.
GGAATGCAACTGTCACATGTAATGGAGCACTAGTGCAACATAAGTTGCACCACCACACCCACTTGAGTGTGTATGTACACGTGGATTATGTGGATCAAAGTGGTTTCAAAAACAGAGATGCAATGACACTCCATGTGTCAAACCATAGTCAGAAATCCCAAAAATATAGAGGACGCAACTACCACATGTTATGGAGCACTCGTGTGACATAAGTTACACCACTACACCCACTTGAGTTTGTGTGGTCATCTAAATAGAGGTGGTTTTGAAAAGAACACATGCAATGACACTCCATGTATCAAACCATGCTAACAAAGCCCAAAAACACGGAGGAATGCAACTGTCACATGTAATGGAGCACTAGTGCAACACAAGTTGAACCACCACACCCACTTGAGTGTGTATGTACATGTGGATCAAGGTGGTTTGGAAAAGAACACTCAATGACACTCCATGTGTCAGACTATTGATCCGAAACCACAAACACAGATGAATGCAACTGGCACACATGTAATAGAGCACCAGTGTGACATAAGTTGCACCACCACACCCACTTCATGTGTTTGGTCATGTGTATCAAGGTGGTTTGGAAAAGAACACATGCAATGAAACCCCATGTTTCAAACCATGGTCACAAAGCCCAGAAACACAGAGTAATGCAACAGCCATAGGTAATGGAGCACTAGTGTGACATAAGTTGTAATACCACACCTACTTGAGTGTGTTTGGTCATGTGTATCAAGGTGGTTTGGAAAAGAACACATGCAATGAAACCCCATGTTTCAAACCATGGTCACAAAGCACAGAAACACAGAGTAATGCAACAGCCATAGGTAATGGAGCACTAGTGTGACATAAGTTGTAATACCACACCCACTTGAGTGCGTGTGGTCATGTGGATCAAGGTGGTTTTGAAAAGAACACATGCAATGACACGCCATGTGTTAAACCATGGTTAGAAATCCCAAAAACATAGAGGAATGCAACTGACACATGTTATGGAGCACTAGAGTGACATAAGGTACACCACCACACCCACTTGATTGTGTGTTCTCATGTGGATCAAGGTGGGTTCGAAAACACACATGTAATGACACTCCATGTATCAAACCTTGGTTAGAAAGCCCAAAAACATAGAGGAATGCAACTGCCACATGTTATGGAGCACTAGTGTGACATAAGTTGTGCCACCACACCCACTTGAGGTTGTGTGGTCATGTGGATGAAGGTGGTTTTGAAAATAACACATGCAATGACACTCCATGTATCAAACCATGCTCACAAAGCCCAAAAACATAGAGGAATGCAACTGTCACATGTAATGGAGCACTAGTGAAACATAAGTTCCACCACCACACCCACTTAAGTGTGTCTGTACATGTGGATCAAGGTGGTTTGGAAAAGAACACATTCAATGACACTCCATGTGTCAAACTATTGATCTGAAACCAAAAAACACAGATGAAGGCAACTGGCACACATGTAATAGAGCACCAGTGTGACATAAGTTGCACCACCACACCCACTTCATGTGTGTGGTCATGTGTATCAAGGTGGTTTGGAAAAGAACACATGCAATGAAACTCCATGTTTCAAACCATGGTCACAAAGCCTAGAAACACAGAGCAATGCAACTGCCATAGGTAATGGAGCACTAGTGTGACGTAAGTTGTAATACCAGACCCACTTGAGTGTGTGTGGTCATGTGGATCAAGGTGGTTTTTAAAAGAACACATGCAATGACACGCCATGTGTTAAACCATGGTTAGAAATCCCAAAAACATAGAGGAATGCAACTGCCACATGTAATAGAGCACTAGTGTGACCTAAGTTGCCCCACCACAACCACTTGAGTGTGTGTAGTCATGTGGATCAAGGTGGTTTGTAAAATAACATGCAATGACACTCCATGTGTTAAACCATGGTCAGAAAGCGCAAAAAAATAAGAATGCAACTGCCACATGTTATGGAGATCCAGTGTGACATATGTTGCACCACCACACCCACTTGTGTGTCTGTGGTCATGTGGATCAAGGTGGTTTGGAAAAGAACACATGCAATGCCACTCCATGTGTCAAACCATGGTCAGAAAGCCCAAAAACATAGAGGAAGGCAAATGCCACATGTTATGGAGCACCAGTGTGACATAAGTTGCACCCCCACAACCACTTGAGTGTGTGTGATCATGTAGATCAAGGTGGTTTGGAAAAGACACATGTAATGACACTCCATTTGTCAAACCATGGTCACAAAGCTCAAAACACACAACAATGTAACTAACACATGTAAACACCACCAAACCCACTTGAGTGTGTGTGGTCATGTGGGTCAAGGTGGTTTGGAAAATAACAAATGCAATGACACTCCATGTGTCAAACCAATGACACTCCATGTGTCAAACCATGGTCAGAAAGCCCAAAACTCAGAGGAATGCAACTTCCACATGTAATAGAGCACTAGTGAGGCATAAGTTGCACCACCACACCCACTTGGGTGTATGTGGTCATGTGGATCAAGGTAGTTTTTAAAATATCACATGCAATGACACTCTATGTGTCAAACGATGCTAACAAAGCCCAAAAACACGGAGGAATGCAACTGTCACATGTAATGGAGCACTAGTGCAACATAATTTGAACCACCACACCCACTTGAGTGTGTATGTACATGTGGATCAAGGTGGTTTGGAAAAGAACACTCAATGACACTCCACGTGTCAAACTATGGATCCGAAACCAAAAAACATAGATGAATGCAACTAGCACACATGTAATAGAGCACCGGTGTGACATAAGTTGCACCACCACACCCACTTCATGTGTTTGGTCATGTGTATCAAGGTGTTTTGGAAAAGAACACATGCAATGAAACCCCATGTTTCAAACCATGGTCACAAAGCCGAGAAACAAAGAGTAATGCAACAACCATAGGTAATGGAGCACTAGTGTGACATAAGTTGTAATACCACACCCACTTGAGTGCGTGTGGTCATGTGGATCAAGGTGGTTTTGAAAAGAACACATGCAATGACACGCCATGTGTTAAACCATGGTTAGAAATCCCAAAAACATAGAGGAATGCAACTGACACATGTTATGGAGCACTAGAGTGACATAAGGTACACCACCACACCCACTTGATTGTGTGTTCTCATGTGGATCAGGGTGGGTTTGAAAACACACATGTAATGACACTCCATGTATCAAACCATGGTTAGAAAGCCCAAAAACATAGAGGAATGCAACTGCCACATGGTATGGAGCACTAGTGTGACATAAGTTGTGCCACCACACCCACTTGAGGTTGTGTGGTCATGTGGATCAAGGTGGTTTTGAAAATAACACATGCAATGACACTCCATGTATCAAACCATGCTCACAAAGCCCAAAAACACAGAGGAATGCAACTGTCACATGTAATGGAGCACTAGTGAAACATAAGTTCCACCACCACACCCACTTGAGTGTGTCTGTACATGTGGATCAAGGTGGTTTGGAAAAGAACACATTCAATGACACTCCATGTGTCAAACTATTGATCTGAAACCAAAAAACACAGATGATTGCAACTGGCACACATGTAATAGAGCACCAGTGTGACATAAGTTGCACCACCACACCCACTTCATGTGTTTGGTCATGTGTATCAAGGTGGTTTGGAAAAGAACACATGCAATGAAACCCCATGTTTCAAACCATGGTCACAAAGCCCAGAAACACAGAGTAATGCAACAGCCATAGGTAATGGAGCACTAGTGTGACATAAGTTGTAATACCACACCCACTTGAGTGTGTGTGGTCATCTGGATCAAGGTGGTTTTTAAAAGAACACATGCAATGACACGCCATGTGTTAAACCATGGTTAGAAATCCCAAAAACATAGAGGAATGCAACTGCCACATGTTATGGAGCACTAGAGTGACATAAGGTAAACCACCACACCCACTTGAGTGTGTGTTCTCATGTGGATCAAGGTGGGTTCGAAAACACACATGTAATGACACTCCATGTATCAAACCATAGTTAGAAAGCCCAAAAACATAGAGGAATGCAACTGCCACATGTTATGGAGCACTAGTGTGACATAAGTTGCGCCACCACACCCACTTGAGGTTGTGTGGTCATGTGGATCAAGGTGGTTTTGAAAAGAACTCATGCAATGACACTCCATGTGTCAAACCATGGTCAGAAAGCCCAAAAACACAGAGGAATGCAACAACCACATGTAATGGAGCACTAGTGTGACATACGTTACACTACCACACCCAGTTGATTGTGTGTGGACATGTGGATTAAGGTGGTTTGGAAAATAACACATGCAATGACAGTCCATGTGTCAAACTACTGATCCGAAAACGAAAAACACAGAGGAATGCAACTGCCACATGTAATAGAGCACCAGTGTGACATAAGTTGCACCACCACACCCACTTGAGTGTGTGTGCTCATGTGGATCAAGATGTTTGGAAAAGAAAAAATACAATGACACTCCATGTGTCGAACCATTGATTCGAAATCCAAAAAATATAGAGGCATACAACTTCCACATGTAATAGAGCACCAGTGTGACATAATTTCCACCACCACACCCACTTGAGTGTGTGTGGTCATGTTGATCAAGGTGGTTTTGAAAATAACAGATGCAATGACACTCCATGTATCAAACTATGGTCAGAAAGCCCAAAAACACAGAGGAATGCAACTGCCACATGTAATGGAGAACCAGTGAACATAAGTTGCACCACCACACCCACTTGAGTGTGTGTGGTCATGTGGATCAAGGTGGTTTGGAAAATAACAAATGCAATGACACTCCATCTGTCAAACCAATGACACTCCATGTGTCAAACCATTGTGAGAAAGCCCAAAAACTCAGAGGAATGCAACTGCCAGATGTAATAGAGCACTAGTAAGGCATAATACACCACCACACCCACTTGAGTGTGTGTGGTCATGTGCATCAAGGTGGTTTTGAAAAGAACACATGCAATGACACTCCATGTGTCAAACCATGGTCAGAAAGCCCAAAAACAAAGAGGAATGCAACTGCCAGATGTTATGTAGCACTAGTGTGACATAAGTTGCACCACCACACCCACTTGAGTGTGTGTGATCATCTGGATCAATAGTTTGACAAAGCCCAAAAACACAGAGGAATGCAACTGTCACATGTAATGGAGCACTAGTGCAACATAAGTTGCACCACCACACCCACTTGAGTGTGTATGTACATGTGGATCATGTGGATCAAAGTGGTTTAAAAAACAGAGATGCAATGACACTCCATGTGTCAAACCATGGTCAGAAATCCCAAAAATATAGAGGACGCAACTACCACATGTTATGGAGCACTCGTGTGACATAAGTTACACCACTACACCCACTTGAGTTTGTGTGGTCATCTAAATAGAGGTGGTTTTGAAAAGAACACATGCAATGACACTCCATGTATCAAACCATGCTAACAAAGGCCAAAAACACGGAGGAATGCAACTGTCACATGTCATGGAGCACTTGTGTGATATAAGTTGCACCACCACACCCACTTGAGTGTGTATGTACATGTGGATCAAGGTGGTTTGGAAAAGAACACATTCTATGACACTCCATGTGTCAAACTATTGATCCGAAACCGAAAAACACAGATGAATGCAACTGGCACACATGTAATAGAGCACCAATGTGACATAAGTTGCAACGCCACACCCACTTCATGTGTGTGGTCTTATGTATCAAGGTGGTTTGGAAAAGAACACATGCAATGAAACTCCATGTTTCAAACCATGGTTACAAAGCCCAAAAACACAAAGTAATGCAACTACCATAGGTAATGGATCACTATTGTGACATAAGTTGTACCACCACACCCACTTGAGTGTTTGTGGTCATATGGATCAAGGTGGTTTTGAAAATAACACATGCAATGACACGCCATGTGTTAAACCATGGTTAGAAATCCCAAAAACATAGAGGAATGCAACTGCCACATGTTACGGAGCACTAGAGTGACATAAGGTACACCACCACACCCACTTGAGTGTGTGTTCTCATGTGGATCAAGGTGGGTTCGAAAACACACAGCAATGACACTCCATGTATCAAAACATGGTTAGAAAGCTCAAAAACATAGAGGAATGAAACTGCCACATGTTCTGGAGCACTAGTGTGGCATAAGTTGTGCCACCACACCCACTTGAGGTTGTGTGGTCATGTGGATCAAGGTGGTTTTAAAAATAACACATGCAATGACACGCCATGTGTTAAACCATGGTTAGAAATCCCAAAAACATAGAGGAATGCAACCGCCACATGTTATGGAGCACTAGAGTGACATAAGGTACACCACCACTCCCACTTGAGTGTGTGTTCTCATGTGGATAAAGGTGGGTTCGAAAACACACAGGCAATGACACTCCATGTATCAAAACTTGGTTAGAAAGCTCAAAAACATAGAGGAATGCCACTGCCACATGTTATGGAGCACTAGTGTGACATAAATTGCGCCACCACACCCACTTGAGGTTGTGTGGTCATGTGGATCAAGGTGGTTTTGAAAATAACACATGCAATGACACTTCACGAATCAAACCATGGTAAGAAAGCCCAAAAACAAAGAGAATGCAACTGCCAGATATTATGTAGCACTAGTGTCACATAAGTTGCACCACCACACCCACTTGAGTGTGTGTGATCATGTGGATCAATAGTTTGAGAAAGCCCAAAAACACAGAGGAATGCAACTGTCACATGTAATGGAGCACTAGTGCAACATAAGTTGCACCACCACACCCACTTGAGTGTGTATGTACATGCGGATCACGTGGATCAAAGTGGTTTCAAAAACAGAGATGCAATGACACTCCATGTGTTAAACCATGGTCAGAAATCCCAAAAATATAGAGGAACGCAACTACCACATATTATGGAGCACTAGTGTGACATAAGTTACACCACTACACCCACTTGAGTTTGCGTGGTCATGTGGATAGAGGTGGTTTTGAAAAGAACACATGCAATGGCACTCCATGCATGAAACCATGCTAACAAAGCCCAAAAACACAGAGGAATCCAACGGTCACATGTAATGGAGCACTAGTTCAACATAACTTGCACCACCACACCCACTTGAGTGTGTATGTACATGTGGATCAAGGTGGTTTGGAAAAGAACACATTCAATGACACTCCATGTGTCAAACTATTGATCTGAAACCGCAAAACACAGATGAATGCAACTGGCTCACATGTAATAGAGCACCAGTGTGACATAAGTTGCACCACCACACCCACTTCATGTGTGTGGTCATATGTATCAAGGTGTTTGGAAAAGAACACATGCAATGAAACTGCATGTTTCAAACCAGGGTCACGAAGCCCAAAAACACACAGTAATGCAACTGCCATAGGTAATGGAGCACTAGTGTGACATAAGTTGTACCACCACACCCACTTGAGTGTGTGTGGTGATGTGGATCAAGGTGGTTTTGGAAAGAACACATGCAATGACACGCCATGTGTTAAACCATGGTTAGAAATCCCAAAAACATAGAGGAATGCAACTGCCACATGTTATGGAGCACCAGAGTGACATAAGGTATACCACCACACCCACTTGAGTGTGTGTTCTCATGTGGATCAAGGTGGGTTCGAAAACACACATGCAATGACACTCCATGTATCAAAACATGGTTAGAAAGCTCAAAAACATAGAGGAATGCAATTGCCACATCTTATGGAGCACTAGTGTGACATAAGTTGCGCCACCACACCCACTTGAGGTTGTGTGGTCATGTGGATCAAGGTGGTTTTGAAAAGAACACATGCAATGACACTCCATGTGTCAATCCATGGTAGGAAAGCCCAAAAACACAGAGGAATGCAACTTCCACATGTAATGGATCACTTGTGTGACATAAGTTGCACCACCACACCCACTTGAGTGTGTGTGGACATGTGGATCAAGGTGGTTTGGAAAACAACATAGGCAATGACACTTCATGTATCAAACTATTGATCCAGAACCGAAAAAACACAAAGGAATGCAACTACCACATGTAATAGAGCACTAGTGTGACATAAGTTGCACCACCACACCCACTTGACTGTGTGTGTTCATGTAGATGAAGGTGGTTTTGAAAATAACACATGCAATGACACGCGATGTCACAAACCATGGTCAGAAAGCCCGAAAACATACAGGAATGCAACTGTCACATGTTATGGAGCACTTGTGTGACATAAGTTGCACAACCACACCCAGTTGATTGTGTGTGCTCATGTGTATCAAGGTAGTTTAAAAACACAGATGCAATGACACTCAATGTGTCAAACCATGGTCAGAAAGCCTAAAAACATAGAGGATTGCAACTGCCACATGTTATGGAGAACTAGTGTGACATATGTTGTACCACCATACCCACTTGAGTTTGGGTGGTCATGTGGATCAAGGTGGTTTTCAAAAGAACACATGCAATGATAATCCATGTGTCAAACCATGGTCAGAAAGCCCAAAAACACAGAGGAATGCAACAACCACATGTAATGGAGCACTAGTGTTACATAAGTTACACCACCACACCCACTTGAGTGTGTGTGGACATGTGGATTAAGGTGGTTTGGAAAATAACACATGCAATGACACTCCATGTGTCAAACTATTGCTCCGAAAACGAAAAACACAAAGGAATGCAACTGCCACATGAAATAGAGCACTAGTGTGACATAAGTAGCACCACCACACCCACTTGAGTGTGTGAGATCATGTGGATCAAGGTGGTTTCAAAAACACACATGCAATGACACTCCATGTGTCAAACCATGGTCAGAAATCCCAAAAACATAGAGGAACGCAACTACCACATGTTATGGAGCACTAGTGTGACATAAGTTACACCACCACACCCACTTGAGTTTGTGTGGTCATGTGGATAGAGGTGGTTTTGAAAAGAACACATGGAATGACACTCCATGTATCAAACCATGCTAACAAAGCCCAAAAACACGGAGGAATGCAATTGTCACATGTAATGGAGCACTAGTGCAACATAAGTTGAACCACCACACCCACTTGAGTGTGTATGTACATGTGGATGAAGGTGGTTTGGAAAAGAACACTCAATGACACTCCATGTGTCAGACTATTGATCCGAAACCAAAAAACACAGATGAATGCAACTGGCACACATGTAATAGAGCACCAGTGTGACATAAGTTGCACCACCACACCCACTTCATGTGTTTGGTCATGTGTATCAAGGTGGTTTGGAAAAGAACACATGCAATGAAACCCCATGTTTCAAACCATGGACACAAAGCCCAGAAACACAGAGTAATGCAACAGCCATAGGTAATGGAGCACTAGTGTGACATAAGTTGTAATACCACACCTACTTGAGTGTGTGTGGTCATGTGGATCAAGGTGGTTGTGAAAAGAACACATGCAATGACAACCCATGTGTTAAACCATGGTTAGAAATCCCAAAAACATAGAGGAATGCAACTGACACATGTTATGGAGCATTAGAGTGACATAAGGTACACCACCACACCCACTTGATTGTGTTTTCTCGTGTGGATCAAGGTGGGTTCGAAAACACACATGTAATGACACTCCATGTATCAAACCATGGTTAGAAAGCCCAAAAACATAGAGGAATGCAAGTGCCACATGTTATGGAGCACTAGTGTGACATAAGTTGCGCCACCACACCCACTTGAGGTTGTGTGGTCATGTGGATCAAGGTGGTTTTGAAAATAACACATGCAATGACACTCCATGTGTCGAACCAAGGTGAGAAATCCCAAAAACACAAAGGAATGCAACTTCCACATGTAATGGATCACTTGTGTGACATAAGTTGCACCACCACAACCACTTGAGTGTGTGTGGACATGTGGATCAAGGTGATTTGGAAAACAACACAGGCAATGACACTTCATGTGTCAAACTATTGATCCAAAACCGAAGAAACATCGAGGAATGCAACTACCACTTGTAATAGAGCACCAGTGTGACATATGTTGCACCACCACACCCACTTGACTATGTGTTTATGTAGATAAGGTGGTTTTGAAAAGAACACATACAATGACACGCCATGTGTCAAACCATGGTCAGAAAGCCCAAAAACGTAGAGGAATGCAACTGTCACATGTCATGGAGCACTTGTGTGATATAAGTTGCACCACCACACCCACTTGAGTGTGTATGTACATGTGGATCAAGGTGGTTTGGAAAAGAACACATTCTATGACACTCCATGTGTCAAACTATTGATCCGAAACCGAAAAACACAGATGAATGCAACTGGCACACATGTAATAGAGCACCAATTTGACATAAGTTGCAACACCACACCCACTTCATGTGTGTGGTCTTGTGTATCAAGGGGGTTTGGTAAAGAACACATGCAATGAAACTCCATGTTTCAAACCATGGTCACAAAGCCCAAAAACAGAAAGTAATACAACTACCATAGGTAATGGATCACTATTGTGACATAAGTTGTACCACCACACCCACTTGAGTGTTTGTGGTCATGTGGATCAAGGTGGTTTGGAAAATAACAAATGCAATGACACTCCATGTGTCAAACCAATGACACTCCATGTGTCAAACCATTGTGAGAAAGCCCAAAAACTCATAGGAATGCAACTGCCAGATGTAATAGAGCACTAGTAAGGCATAATACACCACCACACCCACTTGAGTGTGTGTGGTCATGTGCATCAAGGTGGTTTTGAAAAGAACACATGCAATGACACTCCATGTGTCAAACCATGGTCAGAAAGCCCAAAAGCAAAGAGGAATGCAACTGCCAGATGTTATGTAGCACTAGTGTGACATAAGTTGCACCACCACACCCACTTGAGTGTGTGTGATCATCTGGATCAATAGTTTGACAAAGCCCAAAAACACAGAGGAATGCAACTGTCACATGTAATGGAGCACTAGTGCAACATAAGTTGCACCACCACACCCACTTGAGTGTGTATGTACATGTGGATCATGTGGATCAAAGTGGTTTAAAAAAGAGAGATGCAATGACACTCCATGTATCAAACCATGGTCAGAAATCCCAAAAATATAGAGGACGCAACTACCACATGTTATGGAGCACTCGTGTGACATAAGTTACACCACTACACCCACTTGAGTTTGTGTGGTCATCTAAATAGAGGTGGTTTTGAAAAGAACACATGCAATGACACTCCATGTATCAAACCATGCTAACAAAGGCCAAAAACATGGAGGAATGCAACTGTCACATGTCATGGAGCACTTGTGTGATATAAGTTGCACCACCACACCCACTTGAGTGTGTATGTACATGTGGATCAAGGTGGTTTGGAAAAGAACACATTCTATGACACTCCATGTGTCAAACTATTGATCTGAAACCAAAAAACACAGATGAATGCAACTGGCACAGATGTAATAGAGCACCAGTCTGACATAAGTTGCACCACCACACCCACTTCATGTGTGTGGTCATGTGTATCAAGGTGGTTTGGAAAAGAACACATGCAATGAAACTCCATGTTTCAAACCATGGTCACAAAGCCTAGAAACACAGAGTAATGCAACTGCCATAGGTAATGGAGCACTAGTGTGACATAAGTTGTAATACCAGACCCACTTGAGTGTGTGTGGTAATGTGGATCAAGGTGGTTTTTAAAAGAACACATGCAATGACACGCCATGTGTTAAACCATGGTTAGAAATCCCAAAAACATAGAGGAATGCAACTGCCACATGTTACGGAGCACTAGAGTGACATAAGGTACAACACCACACCCACTTGAGTGTGTGTTCTCAATGTGGATCAAGGTGGGTTCGAAAACACACAGCAATGACACTCCATGTATCAAAACATGGTTAGAAAGCTCAAAAACATAGAGGAATGAAACTGCCACATGTTCTGGAGCACTAGTGTGACATAAGTTGTGCCACCACACCCACTTGAGGTTGTGTGGTCATGTGGATCAAGGTGGTTTTAAAAATAACACATGCAATGACACGCCATGTGTTAAACCATGGTTAGAAATCCCAAAATCATAGAGGAATGCAACTGCCACATGTTATGGAGCACTAGAGTGACAAAAGTTACACCACCACACCCACTTGAGTGTGTGTTCTCATGTGGATAAAGGTGGGTTCGAAAACACACAGGCAATGACACTCCATGTATCAAAACTTGGTTAGAAAGCTCAAAAACATAGAGGAATGCAACTTCCACATGTTATGGAGCACTAGTGTGACATAAATTGCGCCACCACACCCACTTGAGGTTGTGTGGTCATGTGGATCAAGGTGGTTTTGAAAATAACACATGCAATGACACTTCACGAATCAAACCATGGTCAGAAAGCCCAAAAACAAAGAGGAATGCAACTGCCAGATGTTATGTAGCACTAGTGTCACATTAGTTGCACCACCACACCCACTTGAGTGTGTGTGATCATGTGGATCAATAGTTTGACAAAGCCCAAAAACACAGAGGAATGCAACTGTCACATGTAATGGAGCACTAGTGCAACATAAGTTGCACCACCACACCCACTTGAGTGTGTATGTACATGTGGATCATGTGGATCAAAGTGGTTTCAAAAACAGAGATGCAATGACACTCCATGTGTCAAACCATGGTCAGAAATCCCAAAAATATAGAGGAACGCAACTACCACATATTATGGAGCACTAGTGTGACATAAGTTACACCACTACACCCACTTGAGTTTGTGTGGTCATGTGGATAGAGGTGGTTTTGAAAAGAACACATGCAATGGCACTCCATGCATGAAACCATGCTAACAAAGCCCAAAAACACAGAGGAATGCAACGGTCACATGTAATGGAGCACTAGTTCAACATAACTTGCACCACCACACCCACTTGAGTGTGTATGTACATGTGGATCAAGGTGGTTTGGAAAAGAACACATTCAATGACACTCCATGTGTCAAACTATTGATCTGAAACCGCAAAACACAGATGAATGCAACTGGCTCACATGTAATAGAGCACCAGTGTGACATAAGTTGCACCACCACACCCACTTCATGTGTGTGGTCATGTGTATCAAGGTGTTTGGAAAAGAACACATGCAATGAAACTGCATGTTTCAAACCATGGTCACGAAGCCCAAAAACACACAGTAATGCAACTGCCATAGGTAATGGAGCACTAGTGTGACATAAGTTGTACCACCACACCCACTTGAGTGTGTGTGGTCATGTGGATCAAGGTGGTTTTGAAAAGAACACATGCAATGACACGCCATGTGTTAAACCATGGTTAGAAATCCCAAAAACATAGAGGAATGCAACTGCCACATGTTATGGAGCACCAGAGTGACATAAGGTATACCACCACACCCACTTGAGTGTGTGTTCTCATGTGGATCAAGGTGGGTTCGAAAACACACATGCAATGACACTCCATGTATCAAAACATGGTTAGAAAGCTCAAAAACATAGAGGAATGCAATTGCCACATCTTATGGAGCACTAGTGTGACATAAGTTGCACCACCACACCCACTTGAGGTTGTGTGGTCATGTGGATCAAGGTGGTTTTGAAAAGAACACATGCAATGACACTCCATGTGTCAATCCATGGTAGGAAAGCCCAAAAACACAGAGGAATGCAACTTCCACATGTAATGGATCACTTGTGTGACATAAGTTGCACCACCACACCCACTTGAGTGTGTGTGGACATGTGGATCAAGTTGGTTTGGAAAACAACATAGGCAATGACACTTCATGTATCAAACTATTGATCCAAAACCGAAAAAACACAAAGGAATGCAACTACCACATGTAATAGAGCACTAGTGTGACATAAGTTGCACCACCACACCCAATTGACTGTGTGTGTTCATGTAGATGAAGGTGGTTTTGAAAATAACACATGCAATGACACGCGATGTCACAAACCATGGTCAGAAAGCCCGAAAACATACAGGAATGCAACTGTCACATGTTATGGAGCACTTGTGTGACATAAGTTGCACAACCACACCCAGTTGAGTGTGTGTGCTCATGTGTATCAAGGTAGTTTAAAAACACAGATGCAATGACACTCAATGTGTCAAACCATGGTCAGAAAGCCTAAAAACATAGAGGATTGCTACTGCCACATGTTATGGAGAACTAGTGTGACATATGTTGTACCACCATACCCACTTGAGTTTGGGTGGTCATGTGGATCAAGGTGGTTTTCAAAAGAACACATGCAATGATAATCCATGTGTCAAACCATGGTCAGAAAGCCCAAAAACACAGAGGAATGCAACAACCACATGTAATGGAGCACTAGTGTTACATAAGTTACACCACCACACCCACTTGAGTGTGTGTGGACATGGGGATTAAGGTGGTTTGGAAAATAACACATGCAATGACACTCCATGTGTCAAACTATTGCTCCGAAAACGAAAAACACAGAGGAATGCAACTTCCACATGAAATAGAGCACTAGTGTGACATAAGTAGCACCACCACACCCACTTGAGTGTGTGAGATCATGTGGATCAAGGTGGTTTCAAAAACACACATGCAATGACACTCCATGTGTCAAACCATGGTCAGAAATCCCAGAAACATAGAGGAACGCAACTACCACATGTTATGGAGCACTAGTGTGACATAAGTTACACCACCACACCCACTTGAGTTTGTGTGGTCATGTGGATAGAGGTGGTTTTGAAAAGAACACATGCAATGACACTCCATGTATCAAACCATGCTAACAAAGCCCAAAAACACGGAGGAATGCAACTGTCACATGTAATGGAGCACTAGTGCAACATAAGTTGAACCACCACACCCACTTGAGTGTGTATGTACATGTGGATCAAGGTGGTTTGGAAAAGAACACTCAATGACACTCCATGTGTCAGACTATTGATCCGAAACCACAAACACAGATGAATGCAACTGGCACACATGTAATAGAGCACCAGTGTGACATAAGTTGCACCACCACACCCACTTCATGTGTTTGGTCATGTGTATCAAGGTGGTTTGGAAAAGAACACATGCAATGAAACCCCATGTTTCAAACCATGGTCACAAAGCCCAGAAACACAGAGTAATGCAACAGCCATAGGTAATGGAGCACTAGTGTGACATAAGTTGTAATACCACACCTACTTGAGTGTGTGTGGTCATGTGGATCAAGGTGGTTGTGAAAAGAACACATGCAGTGACAACTCATGTGTTAAACCATGGTTAGAAATCCCAAAAACATAGAGGAATGCAACTGACACATGTTATGGAGCATTAGAGTGACATAAGGTACACCACCACACCAACTTGATTGTGTGTTCTCGTGTGGATCAAGGTGGGTTCGAAAACACACATGTAATGACACTCCATGTATCAAACCATGGTTAGAAAGCCCAAAAACATAGAGGAATGCAACTGCCACATGTTATGGAGCACTAGTGTGACATAAGTTGCGCCACCACACCCACTTGAGGTTGTGTGGTCATGTGGATCAAGGTGGTTTTGAAAATAACTTATGCAATGACACTCCATGTGTCAAACCAAGGTGAGAAATCCCAAAATTACAAAGGAATGCAACTTCCACATGTAATGGATCACTTGTGTGACATAAGTTGCACCACCACAACCACTTGAGTGTGTGTGGACATGTGGATCAAGGTGGTTTGGAAAACAACACAGGCAATGACACTTCATGTGTCAAACTATTGATCCAAAACCGAAGAAACATCGAGGAATGCAACTACCACTTGTAATAGAGCACCAGTGTGACATATGTTGCACCACCACACCCACTTGACTGTGTGTTTATGTAGATAAGGTGGTTTTGAAAAGAACACATACAATGACACGCCATGTGTCAAACCATCGTCAGAAAGCCCAAAGACGTAGAGGAATGCAACTATCACATGTCATGGAGCACTTGTGTGATATAAGTTGCACCACCACACCCACTTGAGTGTGTATGTACATGTGGATCAAGGTTGTTTGGAAAAGAACACATTCTATGACACTCCATGTGTCAAACTATTGATCCGAAACCGAAAAACACAGATGAATGCAACTGGCACACATGTAATAGAGCACCAATTTGACATAAGTTGCAACACCACACCCACTTCATGTGTGTGGTCTTGTGTATCAAGGTGGTTTGGAAAAGAACACATGCAATGAAACTCCATGTTTCAAACCATGGTCACAAAGCCCAAAAACAGAAAGTAATACAACTACCATAGGTAATGGATCACTATTGTGACATAAGTTGTACCACCACACCCACTTGAGTGTTTGTGGTCATGTGGATCAAGGTGGTTTTGAAAATAACACATGCAATGACACGCCATGTGTTAAACCATGGTTAGAAATCCCAAAAACATAGAGGAATGCAACTGCCACATGTTACGGAGCACTAGAGTGACATAAGGTACACCACGACATCCACTTGAGTGTGTGTTCTCATGTGGATCAAGGTGGGTTCGAAAACACACATGCAATTACACTCCATGTATCAAAACATGGTTAGAAAGCTCAAAAACATAGAGGAATGAAACTGCCACATGTTATGGAGCACTAGTGTGACATAAGTTGTGCCACCACACCCACTTGAGGTTGTGTGGTCATGTGGATCAAGGTGGTTTGGAAAATAACACATGCAATGACACTTCACTTGTCAAACCATGGTTAGAAAGCCCAAAAACAAAGAGGAATGCAACTGCCAGATGTTATGTAGCACTAATGTGACATAAGTTGCACCACCACACCCACTTGAGTGTGTGTGATCATGTGGATCAATAGTTTGACAAAGCCCAAAAACACAGAGGAATGCAACTGTCACATGTAATGAAGCACTAGTGCAACATAAGTTGCACCACCACACCCACTTGAGTGTGTAAGTACATGTGGATCATGTGGATCAAAGTGATTTCAAAAACAGAGATGCAATGACACTCCATGTGTCAAACCATGGCCAGAAATCCCAAATATATAGAGGAACGCAACTACCAAATGTTATGGAGCACTAGTGTGACATAACTTACACCACTACACCCACTTGAGTTTGTGTGGTCATGTGGATAGAGGTGGTTTTGAAAAGAACACATGCAATGACACTCCATGCATGAAACCATGCTAACAAAGCCCAAAAACACCAAGAAATGCAACTGTCACATGTAATGGAGCACTAGTTCAACATAAGTTGCACCACCACACCCACTTGAGTGTGTATGTACATGTGGATCAAGGTGGTTTGGAAAAGAACACATTCAATGACACTCCATGTGTTAAACTCTTGATCTGAAACCGAAAAACACAAATGAATGCAACTGGCACACATGTAATAGAGCACCAGTGTGACATAAGTTGCACCACCACACCCACTTCATGTATGTGGTCATGTGTATCAACGTGGTTTGGAAAAGAACACATGCAACGAAACTGCATGTTTCAAACCATGGTCGCAAAGCCCAAAAACACACAATAATGCAACAGCCATAGGTAATGGAGCACTAGTGTGACATAAGTTGTACCACCACACCCACTTGAGTGTGTGTGGTCATGTGGATCAAGGTGGTTTTGAAAAGAACACATGCAATGACATGCCATGTGTTAAACCATGGTTAGAAATCCCTAAAACATAGAGGAATGCAACTGCCACATGTTATGGAGCACTAGAGTGAGATAAGGTATACCACCACACCCACTTGAGTGTGTGTTCTCATGTGGATCAAGGTGGGTTCGAAAACACACATGCAATGACACTCCATGTATCAAAACATGGTTAGAAAGCTCAAAAACATAGAGGAATGCAATTGCCACATCTTATGGAGCACTAGTGTGACATAAGTTGCGCCACCACACTCACTTGAGGTTGTGTGGTCATGTGGATCAAGGTGGTTTTGAAAATAACACATGCAATGACACTCCATGTGTCAAACCATGGTAGGAAAGCCCAAAAACACAGAGGAATGCAACTTCCACATGTAATGGATCACTTGTGTGATATAAGTTGCACCACCACACCCACTTGAGTGTGTGTGGACATGTGGATCAAGGTGGTTTGGAAAACAACACAGGCAATGACACTTCATGTATCAAACTATTGATCTAAAACCCAAAAAACACAAAGGAATGCAACTACCACATGTAATAGAGCACCAGTGTGACATAAGTTGCACCACCTCACCCACTTCATGTGTGTGGTCATGTGTATCAAGGTGGTTTGGAAAAGAACACATGCAATGAAACTCCATGTTTCAAACCATGGTCACAAAGCCTAGAAACACAGAGTAATGCAACTGCCATAGGTAATGGAGCACTAGTGTGACATAAGTTGTAATACCACACCCACTTGAGTGTGTGTGGTCATGTGGATCAAGGTGGTTTTGAAAAGAACACATGCAATGACACGCCATGTGTTAAACTATGGTTAGGAAACCCAAAAACATAGAGGAATGCAACTGCCACATGTTATGGAGCACTAGAGTGACATAAGGTACACCACCACACCCACTTGAGTGTGTGTTCTCATGTGGATCAAGGTGGGTTCGAAAACACACATGTAATGACACTCCATGTATCAAACCATAGTTAGAAAGCCCAAAAACATAGAGGAATGCAACTGCCACATGTTATGGAGCACTAGTGTGACATAAGTTGCGCCACCACACCCACTTGAGGTTGTGTGGTCATGTGTATCAAGATGGTTTTGAAAAGAACACATGCAATGACACTCCATGTGTCAAACCATGGTGAGAAAGCCCAAAAACACAAAGGAATGCAACTTCCACATGTAATGGATCACTTGTGTGAAATAAGTTGCACCACCACACCCACTTGAGTGTGTAGGGACGTGTGGATCAAGGTGGTTTGGAAAACAACATAGGCAATGACACTTCATGTGTCAAACTATTGATCCAAAACCAAAAAAACACAGAGGAATGCAACTACCACATGTAATAGAGCACCAGTGTGATATAAGTTGCACCACCACACCCACTTGACTATTTGTTCATGTAGATCAAGGTGGTTTTGAAAAGAACACATGCAATGAAACTCCATGTGTCAAACCATGGACAGAAAGCCCGAAAACATAAAGGAATGCAACTGTCACATGTTATGGAGCACTTGTGTGACATAAGTTGACCACCTCACCCACTTGAGTGTGTGTGCTCATGTGGATCAAGGTAGTTTAAAAAACACACATGCAATGACACTCCATGTGTCAAACCGTGGTCAGAAAGCCCAAAACCATAGAGGAATGCTACTTCCACATGTTATGGAGCACTAGTGTGACATATGTTGTACCACCACACCCACTTGAGTTTGGGTGGTCATGTGTATCAAGGTGGTTTTGAAAAGAACACATGCAATGATACTCCATGCATCAAACCATGGTCAGAAAGCCCCAAAACATAGAGGAATGCAACAACCACATGTAATGGAGCACTACTGTGACATACGATACACCACCACACCCAGTTGAGTGTGTGTGGACATGTGGATTAAGGTGGTTTGGAAAATAACACATGCAATGACACTCCATGTGTCAAAATACTGATCCGAAAACGAAAAACACAGAGGAATGCAACTGCCACGTGTAATAGAGCACCAGTGTGTCGTAAGTTGCACCACCATACCCACTTGAGTGTGTGTGGTCATGTGGATCAAGATGTTTGGAAAAGAAAAAATACAATGACACTCCATGTGTCGAACCATTAATTCGAAATCCAAAAAATACAGAGGCATACAACTTCCACATGTAATAGAGCACCAGTGTGACATAATTTCCACCACCACACCCACTTGAGTGTGTCTAGTCATGTGGATCAAGGTGGTTTTGAAAATAACACATGCAATGACACTCCATGTATCAAACTATGGTCAGAAAGCCCAAAAACACAGAGGAATGCAACTGCCAGATGTTATGTAGCACTAATGTGACATAAGTTGCACCACCACACCCCCTTGACTGTGTGTGGTCATGTCGATCAAGGTGGTTTGGAAAATAACAAATGCAATGACACTCCATGTGTCAAACAAATGACATTCCATGTGTCAAACCATTGTGAGAAAGCCCAAAAACTCAGAGGAATGCAACTCCCAGATGTAATAGAGTACTAGTAAGGCATAATACACCACCACACCCACTTGAGTGTGTGTGGTCATGTGTATCAAGGTGGTTTTGAAAATAACACATGCAATGGCACTCCATGTGTCAAACCATGGTCAGAAAGGCAAAAAACAAAGAGGAATGCAACTGCCAGATGTTATGTAGCACTAGTGTGACATAAGTTGCACCACCACACCCACTTGAGTGTGTGTGATCATGTGGATCAAGGTGGTTTTAAAAACACACATGCAATGACGATCCATGTGCAAAACCATTGTCAGAAAGCCTAAAAACATAGAGGAATGCAACTACCACATGTTATGGAGCACCAATATGACATAAGTTGCACCACCACACCCAGTTGAGTGTGTGAGATCATGTGCATCAAGGTGGTTTCAAAAACACAGATGCAATGACACTCCATGTGTCAAAACATGGTCAGAAATCCCAAAAACATAGAGGAACGCAACTACCACATGTTATGGAGTACTAGTGTGACATAAGTTACACCGCCACACCCACTTGAGTTTGTGTGGTCATGTGAATAGAGGTGGTTTTGAAAAGAACACATGCAATGACACTCCATGTATCAAACCATGCTAACAAATCCCAAAAACACGGAGGAATGCAACTGTCACATGTAAGGGAGCACTAGTACAACATAAGTTGAACCACCACACCCACTAGAGTGTGTATGTACATGTGGATCAAGGTGGTCTGGAAAAGAACACACAATGACACTCGATGTGTCAAACTATTGATCCGAAACCAAAAAACACAGATCAATGCAACTAGCACACATGTAATAGAGCACCGGTGTGACATAAGTTGCACCACCACACCCACTTCATGTGTTTGGTCATGTGTATCAAGGTGGTTTGGAAAAGAACACATGCAATGAAACCCCATGCATGAAACCATGGTCACAAAGCCGAGAAACACAGAGTAATGCAACAACCATAGGTAATGGAGCACTAGTGTGACATAAGTTGTAATACCACACCCACTTGAGTGCGTGTGGTCATGTGCATCAAGGTGGTTTTGAAAACAACACATGCAATGACACGCCATGTGTTAAACCATGGTTAGAAATCCCAAAAACATAGAGGAATGCAACTGACACATGTTATGGAGCACTAGAGTGACATAAGGTACACCACCACACCCACTTTATTGTGTGTTCTCATGTGGATCAAGGTGGGTTCGAAAACACACATGTAATGACACTCCATGTATCAAACCATGGTTAGAAAGCCTAAAAACATAGAGGAATGCAACTGCCACATGTTATGGAGCACTAGTGTGACATAAGTTGTGCCACCACACCCACTTGAGATTGTGTGGTCATGTGGATCAAGGTGGTTTTGAAAATAACACATGCAATGATACGCCTTGTGTTAAACCATGGTTAGAAATCCCAAAAACATAGGGGAATGCAACTGCCACATGTTATGGAGCACTAGAGTGACGTAAGGTACACCACCACACCCACTTGAGTGTGTGTTCTCATGTGGATCAAGGTGGGTTCGAAAACACACAGGCAATGACACTGCATGTATCAAAACATGGTTAGAAAGCTCAAAAACATAGAGGAATGCAATTGCCACATGTTATGGAGCACTAGTGTGACATAAGTTGCGCCACCGCACCCACTTGAGGTTGTGTGGTCATGTGGATCAAGGTGGTTTTGAAAATAACACATGCAATGACACTTCACGTGTCAAACCATGGTCAGAAAGCCCAAAAACAAAGAGAAATGCAACTGCCAGATGTTATGTAGCACTAGTGTCACATAAGTTGCACCACCACACCCACTTGAGTGTGTGTGATCATGTGGATCAATAGTTTGACAAAGCCCAAAAACACAGAGGAATGCAACTGTCACATGTAATGGAGCACTAGTGCAACATAAGTTGCACCACCACACCCACTTGAGTGTGTATGTACATGTGGATCATGTGGATAAAAGTGGTTTCAAAAACAGAGATGCAATGACACTCCATGTGTCAAACCATGGTCAGAAATCCCCAAAATATAGAGGAACGCAACTACCACATGTTATGGAGCACTAGTGTGACATAAGTTACAACACTACACCCACTTGAGTTTGTGTGGTCATGTGGATAGAGGTGTTTTGGAAAAGAACACATGCAATGAAACCCCATGTTTCAAACCATGGTCACAAAGCCGAGAACCACAGAGTAATGCAACAACCATAGGTAATGGAGCACTAGTGTGGCATAAGTTGTAATACCACACCCACTTGAGTGCGTGTGGTCATGTGGATCAAGGTGGTTTTGAAAATAACACATGCAATGACACGCCATGTGTTAAACCATGGTTAGAAATCCCAAAAACATAGAGGAATGCAACTGACACATGTTATGGAGCACTAGAGTGACATAAGGTACACCACCACACCCACTTTATTGTGTGTTCTCATGTGGATCAAGGTGGGTTCGAAAACACACATGTAATGACACTCCATGTATCAAACCATGGTTAGAAAGCCCAAAAACATAGAGGAATGCAACTGCCACATGTTATGGAGCACTAGTGTGACATAAGTTGTGCCACCACACCCACTTGAGGTTGTGTGGTCATGTGGATCAAGGTGGTTTTGAAAATAACACATGCAATGACACTTCACGTGTCAAACCATGGTCAGAAAGCCCAAAAACAAAGAGAAATGCAACTGCCAGATGTTATGTAGCACTAGTGTCACATAAGTTGCACCACCACACCCACTTGAGTGTGTGTGATCATGTGGATCAATAGTTTGACAAAGCCCAAAAACACAGAGGAATGCAACTATGACATGTAATGGAGCACTAGTGCAACATAAGTTACACCACCAAACCCACTTGAGTGTGTATGTACTTGTGGATCATGTGGATCAAAGTGGTTTCAAAAACAGAGATGCAATGACACTCCATGTGTCAAACCATGGTCATAAATCCCCAAAATATAGAGGAACACAACTACCACATGTTATGGAGCACTAGTGTGACATAAGTTACACCACCACACCCACTTGAGTGTGTGTGGACATGTGGATTAAGGTGGATTGGAAAATAACACATGCAATGACACTCCATGTGTCAAACCATGGTCAGAAAGCCCAAAAACTCAGAGGAATGCAACTACCACATGTAATACAACACTAGTGTGACATAAGTTGCACCCCCGCACCCACTTGAGTGTGTGAGATCATGTGCATCAAGGTGGTTTCAAAAACACACATGCAATGACACTCCATGTGTCAAACCATGTCAGAAATCCCAAAAACGTAGAGGAACGCAACTACCACATGTTATGGAGCACTAGTGTGACATAAGTTACACCACCACACCCACTTGAGTTTGTGTGGTCATGTGAATAGAGGTGGTTTTGAAAAGAACACATGCCATGACACTCCATGTATCAAACCATGCTAACAAAGCCCAAAAACACGGAGGAATGCAACTGTCACATGTAATGGAGCACTAGTACAACATAAGTTGAACCACCACACCCACTTGAGTGTGTATGTACATGTGGATCAAGGTAGTTTGGAAAAGAACACTCAATGACACTCCATGTGTCATACTATTGATCCGAAACCAAAAAACACAGATGAATGCAACTGGCACACATGTAATAGAGCACCAGTGTGACATAAGTTGCACCACCACACCCACTTCATGTGTTTGGTCATGTGTATCAAGGTGGTTTGGAAAAGAACACATGCAATGAAACCCCATGTTTCAAACCATGGTCACAAAGCTGAGAAACACAGAGTAATGCAACAGCCATAGGTAATGGAGCACTAGTGTGACATAAGTTGTAATACCACACCCACTTGAGTGTGTGTGGTCATGTGGATCAAGGTGGTTTTGAAAAGAACACATGCAATGACAAGCCATGTGTTAAACCATGGTTAGAAATCCCAAAAACATAGAGGAATGCACCAAACACATGTTATGGAGCACTAGAGTGACATAAGGTACACCACCACACCCACTTGATTGTGTGTTCTCATGTGGATCAAGGTGGGTTCGAAAACACACATGTAATGACACTCCTTGTATCAAACCATGGTTAGAAAGCCCAAAAACATAGAGGAATGCAACTGCCACATGTTATGGAGCACTAGTGTGACATAAGTTGTGCCACCATACCCACTTGAGGTTGTGTGGTCATGTGGATCAAGGTGGTTTTAAAAAGAACACATGCAATGACACTCCATGTGTGAAACCAAGGTGAGAAATCCCAAAAACACAAAGGAATGCAACTTCCACATGTAATGGATCACTTGTGTGACATAAGTTGCACCACCACACCCACTTGAGTGTGTGTGGACATGTGGATCAAGGTGGTTTGGAAAACAACACAGGCAATGACACTTCATGTGTCAAACTATTGATCAAAAACCGAAGAAACATAGAGGAATGCAACTACGACTTGTAATAGAGAACCAGTGTGACATATGTTGCACCACCACACCCACTTGACTGTGTGTTCATGTAGATCAAGGTGGTTTTGAAAAGAACACATACAATGACACGCCATGTGTCAAACCATAGTCAGAAAGCCCAAAAACGTAGAGGAATGCAACTGTCACATGTCATGGAGCACTTGTGTGATATAAGTTGCACCACCACACCCACTGGACTGTGTACGTACATGTGGATCAAGGTGGTTTGGAAAAGAACACATTCTATGACACTCCATGTGTCAAACTATTGATCCGAAACCGAAAAACATAGATGAATGCAACTAGCACACATGTAATAGAGCACCAGTGTGACATAAGTTGCACCACCACACCCACTTCATGTGTGTGGTCATGTGTATCAAGGTGGTTTGGAAAAGAACAGATGCAATGAAACTCCATGTTTCAAACCATGGTCACAAAGCCCAAAAACACAAAGTAATGCAACTACCATAGGTAATGGATCACTAGTGTGACATAAGTTGTACCACCACACCCACTTGAGTGTTTGTGGTCATGTGGATCAAGGTGGTTTTGAAAATAACACATGCAATGACACTCCATGTGTCAAACCAAGGTGAGAAATCCCAAAAACACAAAGGAATGCAACTTCCACATGTAATTGATCACTTGTGTGACATAAGTTGCACCACCACACCCACTTGAGTGTGTGTGGACATGTGGATCACGGTGGTTTGGAAAACAACACAGGCAATGACACTTCATGTGTCAAACTATTGATCCAAAACCGAAAAAACATAGAGGAATGAAACTACCACTTGTAATAGAGCACCAGTGGGACATATGTTGCACCACCACACCCACTTGACTATGCGTTCATGTAGATCAAGGTGGTTTTGAAAAGAACACATACAATGACACGCCATGTGTCAAACCATGGTCAGAAAGCCCAAAAACGTAGAGGAATGCAACTGTCACATGTCATGGAGGACTTGTGTGATATAGGTTGCACCACCACACCCACTTGAGTGTGTATGTACATGTGGATCAAGGTGGTTTGGAAAAGAACACATTCTATGACACTCCATGTGTCAAACTATTGATCCGAAACCGAAAAACACAGATGAATGCAACTAGCACACATGTAATAGAGCACCAGTGTGACATAAGTTGCACCACCACACCCACTTCATGTGTGTGGTCATGTGTATCAAGGTGGTTTGGAAAAGAACAGATGCAATGAAACTCCATGTTTCAAACCATGGTCACAAAGCCCGAAACACAAAATAATGCAACTACCATAGGTAATGGATCACTAGTGTGACATAAGTTGTACCACCACACCCACTTGAGTGTTTGTGGTCATGTGGATCAAGGTGGGTTCGAAAACACACATGTAATGACACTCCATGTATCAAACCATAGTTAGAAAGCCCAAAAACATAGAGGAATGCAACTGCCACATGTTATGGAGCACTAGTGTGACATAAGTTGCGCCACCACACCCACTTGAGGTTGTGTGGTCATGTGTATCAAGATGGTTTTGAAAAGAACACATGCAATGACACTCCATGTGTCAAACCATGGTGAGAAAGCCCAAAAACACAAAGGAATGCAACTTCCACATTTAATGGATCACTTGTGTGAAATAAGTTGCACCACCACACCCACTTGAGTGTGTGGGGACGTGTGGATCAAGGTGGTTTGGAAAACAACATAGGCAATGACACTTCATGTGTCAAACTATTGATCCAAAACCAAAAAAACATAGAGGAATGCAACTACCTCATGTAATAGAGCACCAGTGTGACATAAGTTGCACCACCACACCCACTTGACTATGTGTTCATGTAGATCAAGGTGGTTTTGAAAAGAACACATGCAATGAAACTCCATGTGTCAAACCATGGACAGAAAGCCCGAAAACATAAAGGAATGCAACTGTCACATGTTATGGAGCACTTGTGTGACATAAGTTGACCACCTCACCCACTTGAGTGTGTGTGCTCATGTGGATCAAGGTAGTTTAAAAAACACACATGCAATGACACTCCATGTGTCAAACCGTGGTCAGAAAGCCCAAAACCATAGAGGAATGCTACTTCCACATGTTATGGAGCACTAGTGTGACATATGTTGTACCACCACACCCACTTGAGTTTGGGTGGTCATGTGTATCAAGGTGGTTTTGAAAAGAACACATGCAATGATACTCCATGCATCAAACCATGGTCAGAAAGCCGCAAAACACAGAGGAATGCAACAACCACATGTAATGGAGCACTACTGTGACATACGTTACACCACCACACCCAGTTGAGTGTGTGTGGACATGTGGATTAAGGTGGTTTGGAAAATAACACATGCAATGACACTCCATGTGTCAAAATACTGATCCGAAAACGAAAAACACAGAGGAATGCAACTGCCACGTGTAATAGAGCACCAGTGTGTCGTAAGTTGCACCACCATACCCACTTGAGTGTGTGTGGTCATGTGGATCAAGATGTTTGGAAAAGAAAAAATACAATGACACTCCATGTGTCGAACCATTAATTCGAAATCCAAAAAATACAGAGGCATACAACTTCCACATGTAATAGAGCACCAGTGTGACATAATTTCCACCACCACACCCACTTGAGTGTGTTTGGTCATGTGGATCAAGGTGGTTTTGAAAATAACACATGCAATGACACTCCATGTATCAAACTATGGTCAGAAAGCCCAAAAACACAGAGGAATGCAACTGCCAGATGTTATGTAGCACTAATGTGACATAAGTTGCACCACCACACCCCCTTGACTGTGTGTGGTCATGTCGATCAAGGTGGTTTGGAAAATAACAAATGCAATGACACTCCATGTGTCAAACAAATGACATTCCATGTGTCAAACCATTGTGAGAAAGCCCAAAAACTCAGAGGAATGCAACTCCCAGATGTAATAGAGTACTAGTAAGGCATAATACACCACCACACCCACTTGAGTGTGTGTGGTCATGTGTATCAAGGTGGTTTTGAAAATAACACATGCAATGACACTCCATGTGTCAAACCATGGTCAGAAAGGCAAAAAGCAAAGAGGAATGCAACTGCCAGATGTTATGTAGCACTAGTGTGACATAAGTTGCACCACCACACCCACTTGAGTGTGTGTGATCATGTGGATCAAGGTGGTTTCAAAAACACACATGCAATGACGATCCATGTGCAAAACCATTGTCAGAAAGCCTAAAAACATAGAGGAATGCAACTACCACATGTTATGGAGCACCAATATGACATAAGTTGCACCACCACACCTAGTTGAGTTTGTGTGGTCATGTGGATAGAGGTGGTTTTGAAAAGGACACATGCAATGACACTCCATGTGTCAAACCATGGTCAGAAAGCCCAAAAACTCAGAGGAATGCAACTACCACATGTACTACAACACTAGTGTGACATAAGTTGCACCCCCACACCCACTTGAGTGTGTGAGATCATGTGCATCAAGGTGGTTTCAAAAACACACATGCAATGACACTCCTTGTGTCAAAACATGGTCAGAAATCCCAAAAACATAGAGGAACGCAACTACCACATGTTATGGAGTACTAGTGTGACATAAGTTACACCGCCACACCCACTTGAGTTTGTGTGGTCATGTGAATAGAGGTGGTTTTGAAAAGAACACATGCAATGACACTCCATGTATCAAACCATGCTAACAAATCCCAAAAACACGGAGGAATGCAACTGTCACATGTAAGGGAGCACTAGTACAACATAAGTTGAACCACCACACCCACTAGAGTGTGTATGTACATGTGGATCAAGGTGGTCTGGAAAAGAACACTCAATGACACTCGATGTGTCAAACTATTGATCCGAAACAAAAAAACACAGATCAATGCAACTAGCACACATGTAATAGAGCACCGGTGTGACATAAGTTGCACCACCACACCCACTTCATGTGTTTGGTCATGTGTATCAAGGTGGTTTGGAAAAGAACACATGCAATGAAACCCCATGCATGAAACCATGGTCACAAAGCCGAGAAACACAGAGTAATGCAACAACCATAGGTAATGGAGCACTAGTGTGACATAAGTTGTAATACCACACCCACTTGAGTGCGTGTGGTCATGTGCATCAAGGTGGTTTTGAAAACAACACATGCAATGACACGCCATGTGTTAAACCATGGTTAGAAATCCCAAAAACATAGAGGAATGCAACTGACACATGTTATGGAGCACTAGAGTGACATAAGGTACACCACCACACCCACTTTATTGTGTGTTCTCATGTGGATCAAGGTGGGTTCGAAAACACACATGTAATGACACTCCATGTATCAAACCATGGTTAGAAAGCCTAAAAACATAGAGGAATGCAACTGCCACATGTTATGGAGCACTAGTGTGACATAAGTTGTGCCACCACACCCACTTGAGGTTGTGTGGTCATGTGGATCAAGGTGGTTTTGAAAATAACACATGCAATGACACGCCTTGTGTTAAACCATGGTTAGAAATCCCAAAAACATAGGGGAATGCAACTGCCACATGTTATGGAGCACTAGAGTGACGTAAGGTACACCACCACACCCACTTGAGTGTGTGTTCTCATGTGGATCAAGGTGGGTTCGAAAACACACAGGCAATGACACTGCATGTATCAAAACATGGTTAGAAAGCTCAAAAACATAGAGGAATGCAATTGCCACATGTTATGGAGCACTAGTGTGACATAAGTTGCGCCACCGCACCCACTTGAGGTTGTGTGGTCATGTGGATCAAGGTGGTTTTGAAAATAACACATGCAATGACACTTCACGTGTCAAACCATGGTCAGAAAGCCCAAAAACAAAGAGAAATGCAACTGCCAGATGTTATGTAGCACTAGTGTCACATAAGTTGCACCACCACACCCACTTGAGTGTGTGTGATCATGTGGATCAATAGTTTGACAAAGCCCAAAAACACAGAGGAATGCAACTGTCACATGTAATGGAGCACTAGTGCAACATAAGTTGCACCACCACACCCACTTGAGTGTGTATGTACATGTGGATCATGTGGATAAAAGTGGTTTCAAAAACAGAGATGCAATGACACTCCATGTGTCAAACCATGGTCAGAAATCCCCAAAATATAGAGGAACGCAACTACCACATGTTATGGAGCACTAGTGTGACATAAGTTACAACACTACACCCACTTGAGTTTGTGTGGTCATGTGGATAGAGGTGTTTTGGAAAAGAACACATGCAATGAAACCCCATGTTTCAAACCATGGTCACAAAGCCGAGAACCACAGAGTAATGCAACAACCATAGGTAATGGAGCACTAGTGTGACATAAGTTGTAATACCACACCCACTTGAGTGCGTGTGGTCATGTGGATCAAGGTGGTTTTGAAAAGAACACATGCAATGACACGCCATGTGTTAAACCATGGTTAGAAATCCCAAATACATAGAGGAATGCAACTGACACATGTTATGGAGCACTAGAGTGACATAAGGTACACCACCACACCCACTTTATTGTGTGTTCTCATGTGGATCAAGGTGGGTTCGAAAGCACACATGTAATGACACTCCATGTATCAAACCATGGTTAGAAAGCCCAAAAACATAGAGGAATGCAACTGCCACATGTTATGGAGCACTAGTGTGACATAAGTTGTGCCACCACACCCACTTGAGGTTGTGTGGTCATGTGGATCAAGGTGGTTTTGAAAATAACACATGCAATGACACGCCATGTGTTAAACCATGGTTAGAAATCCCAAAAACATAGAGGAATGCAACTGCCACATGTTATGGAGCACTAGAGTGACGTAAGGTACACCACCACACCCACTAGAGTGTGTGTTCTCATGTGGACCAAGGTGAGTTCGAAAACACACAGACAATGACACTCCATGTATCAAAACATGGTTAGAAAGCTCAAAGACATAGAGGAATGCAACTGCCACATGTTATGGAGCACTAGTGTGACATAAGTTGCGCCACCACACCCACTTGAGGTTGTGTGGTCATGTGGATCAAGGTGGTTTTGAAAATAACACATGCAATGACACTTCACGTGTCAAACCATGGTCAGAAAGCCCAAAAACAAAGAGAAATGCAACTGCCAGATGTTATGTAGCACTAGTGTCACATAAGTTGCACCACCACACCCACTTGAGTGTGTGTGATCATGTGGATCAATAGTTTGACAAAGCCCAAAAACACAGAGGAATGCAACTATCACATGTAATGGAGCACTAGTGCAACATAAGTTACACCGCCAAACCCACTTGAGTGTCTATGTACTTGTGGATCATGTGGATCAAAGTGGTTTCAAAAACAGAGATGCAATGACACTCCATGTGTCAAACCATGGTCAGAAATCCCCAAAATATAGAAGAACGCAACTACCACATGTTATGGAGCACTAGTGTGACATAAGTTACACCACCACACCCACTTGAGTGTGTGTGGACATGTGGATTAAGGTGGATTGGAAAATAACACATGCAATGACACTCCATGTGTCAAACCATGGTCAGAAAGCCCAAAAACTCAGAGGAATGCAACTACCACATGTAATACAACACTAGTGTGACATAAGTTGCACCCCCGCACCCACTTGAGTGTGTGAGATCATGTGCATCAAGGTGGTTTCAAAAACACACATGCAATGACACTCCATGTGTCAAACCATGTCAGAAATCCCAAAAACGTAGAGGAACGCAACTACCACATGTTATGGAGCACTAGTGTGACATAAGTTACACCACCACACCCACTTGAGTTTGTGTGGTCATGTGAATAGAGGTGGTTTTGAAAAGAACACATGCAATGACACTCCATGTATCAAACCATGCTAATAAAGCCCAAAAACACGGAGGAATGCAACTGTCACATGTAATGGAGCACTAGTACAACATAAGTTGAACCACCACACCCACTTGAGTGTGTATGTACATGTGGATCAAGGTAGTTTGGAAAAGAACACTCAATGACACTCCATGTGTCATACTATTGATCCGAAACCAAAAAACACAGATGAATGCAACTGGCACACATGTAATAGAGCACCAGTGTGACATAAGTTGCACCACCACACCCACTTCATGTGTTTGGTCATGTGTATCAAGGTGGTTTGGAAAAGAACACATGCAATGAAACCCCATGTTTCAAACCATGGTCACAAAGCTGAGAAACACAGAGTAATGCAACAGCCATAGGTAATGGAGCACTAGTGTGACATAAGTTGTAATACCACACCCACTTGAGTGTGTGTGGTCATGTGGATCAAGGTGGTTTTGAAAAGAACACATGCAATGACAAGCCATGTGTTAAACCATGGTTAGAAATCCCAAAAACATAGAGGAATGCAACAAACACATGTTATGGAGCACTAGAGTGACATAAGGTACACCACCACACCCACTTGATTGTGTGTTCTCATGTGGATCAAGGTGGGTTCGAAAACACACATGTAATGACACTCCTTGTATCAAACCATGGTTAGAAAGCCCAAAAACATAGAGGAATGCAACTGCCACATGTTATGGAGCACTAGTGTGACATAAGTTGTGCCACCATACCCACTTGAGGTTGTGTGGTCATGTGGATCAAGGTGGTTTTGAAAAGAACACATGCAATGACACTCCATGTGTGAAACCAAGGTGAGAAATCCGAAAAACACAAAGGAATGCAACTTCCACATGTAATGGATCACTTGTGTGACATAAGTTGCACCACCACACCCACTTGAGTGTGTGTGGACATGTGGATCAAGGTGGTTTGGAAAACAACACAGGCAATGACACTTCATGTGTCAAACTATTGATCAAAAACTGAAGAAACATAGAGGAATGCAACTACGACTTGTAATAGAGAACCAGTGTGACATATGTTGCACCACCACACCCACTTGACTGTGTTCATGTAGATCAAGGTGGTTTTGAAAAGAACACATACAATGACACGCCATGTGTCAAACCATAGTCAGAAAGCCCAAAAACGTAGAGGAATGCAACTGTCACATGTCATGGAGCACTTGTGTGATATAAGTTGCACCACCACACCCACTGGACTGTGTACGTACATGTGGATCAAGGTGGTTTGGAAAAGAACACATTCTATGACACTCCATGTGTCAAACTATTGATCCGAAACCGAAAAACATAGATGAATGCAACTAGCACACATGTAATAGAGCACCAGTGTGACATAAGTTGCACCACCACACCCACTTCATGTGTGTGGTCATGTGTATCAAGGTGGTTTGGAAAAGAACAGATGCAATGAAACTCCATGTTTCAAACCATGGTCACAAAGCCCAAAAACACAAAGTAATGCAACTACCATAGGTAATGGATCACTAGTGTGACATAAGTTGTACCACCACACCCACTTGAGTGTTTGTGGTCATGTGGATCAAGGTGGTTTTGAAAATAACACATGCAATGACACTCCATGTGTCAAACCAAGGTGAGAAATCCCAAAAACACAAAGGAATGCAACTTCCACATGTAATGGATCACTTGTGTGACATAAGTTGCACCACCACACCCACTTGAGTGTGTGTGGACATGTGGATCAAGGTGGTTTGGAAAACAACACAGGCAATGACACTTCATGTGTCAAACTATTGATCCAAAACCGAAAAAACATAGAGGAATGAAACTATCACTTGTAATAGAGCACCAGTGGGACATATGTTGCACCACCACACCCACTTGACTATGCGTTCATGTAGATCAAGGTGGTTTTGAAAAGAACACATACAATGACACGCCATGTGTGAAACCATGGTCAGAAAGCCCAAAAACGTAGAGGAATGCAACTGTCACATGTCATGGAGCACTTGTGTGATATAGGTTGCACCACCACACCCACTTGAGTGTGTATGTACATGTGGATCAAGGTGGTTTGGAAAAGAACACATTCTATGACACTCCATGTGTCAAACTATTGATCCGAAACCGAAAAACACAGATGAATGCAACTAGCACACATGTAATAGAGCACCAGTGTGACATAAGTTGCACCACCACACCCACTTCATGTGTGTGGTCATGTGTATCAAGGTGGTTTGGAAAAGAACAGATGCAATGAAACTCCATGTTTCAAACCATGGTCACAAAGCCCAAAAACACAAAGTAATGCAACTACCATAGGTAATGGATCACTAGTGTGACATAAGTTGTACCACCACAACCACTTGAGTGTTTGTGGTCATGTGGATCAAGGTGGTTTTGAAAATAACACATGCGATGACACGCCATGTGTCAAACCAAGGTGAGAAATCCCAAAAACACAAAGGAATGCAACTTCCACATGTAATGGATCACTTGTGTGACATAAGTTGCACCACCACACCCACTTGAGTGTGTGTGGACATGTGGATCAAGGTGGTTTGGAAAACAACACAGGCAATGACACTTCATGTGTCAAACTATTGATCCAAAACCGAAAAAACATAGAGGAATGAAACTATCACTTGTAATAGAGCACCAGTGGGACATATGTTGCACCACCACACCCACTTGACTATGCGTTCATGTAGATCAAGGTGGTTTTGAAAAGAACACATACAATGACACGCCATGTGTCAAACCATGGTCAGAAAGCCCAAAAACGTAGAGGAATGCAACTGTCACATGTCATGGAGCACTTGTGTGATATAGGTTGCACCACCACACCCACTTGAGTGTGTATGTACATGTGGATCAAGGTGGTTTGGAAAAGAACACATTCTATGACACTCCATGTGTCAAACTATTGATCCGAAACCGAAAAACACAGATGAATGCAACTAGCACACATGTAATAGAACACCAGTGTGACATAAGTTGCACCACCACACCCACTTCATGTGTGTGGTCATGTGTATCAAGGTGGTTTGGAAAAGAACAGATGCAATGAAACTCCATGTTTCAAACCATGGTCACAAAGCCCGAAACACAAAGTAATGCAACTACCATAGGTAATGGATCACTAGTGTGACATAAGTTGTACCACCACAACCACTTGAGTGTTTGTGGTCATGTGGATCAAGGTGGTTTTGAAAATAACACATGCGATGACACGCCATGTGTTAAACCATGGTTAGAAATCAAAAAAACATAGAGGAATGCAACTTCCACATGTTACGAAGAACTAGAGTGACATAAGGTACACCACCACACCCACTTGAGTGTGTGTTCTCATGTGGATCAAGGTGGGTTCGAAAACACACATGCAATGACACTCCATGTATCAAAACATGGTTAGAAAGCTCAAAAACATAGAGGAATGCAACTGCCACATGTTATGGAGCACTAGTGTGACATAAGTTGCGCCACCACACCCACTTGAGGTTGTGTGGTCATGTCGATCTAGCTGGTTTTGAAAATAACACATGCAATGACACTTCACGTGTCAAACCATGGTTAGAAAGCCCCAAAACAAAGAGGAATGCAACTGCCAGATGTTATGTAGCACTAGTGGGACATAAGTTGCACCACCACACCCACTTGAGTGTGTATGTACATGTGGATCAAGGTGGTTTGGAAAAGAACACATTCTATGACACTCCATGTGTCAAACTATTGATCTGAAACCAAAAAACACAGATGAATGCAACTGGCACAGATGTAATAGAGCACCAGTCTGACATAAGTTGCACCACCACACCCACTTCATGTGTGTGGTCATGTGTATCAAGGTGGTTTGGAAAAGAACACATGCAATGAAACTCCATGTTTCAAACCATGGTCACAAAGCCTAGAAACACAGAGTAATGCAACTGCCATAGGTAATGGAGCACTAGTGTGACATAAGTTGTAATACCAGACCCACTTGAGTGTGTGTGGTAATGTGGATCAAGGTGGTTTTTAAAAGAACACATGCAATGACACGCCATGTGTTAAACCATGGTTAGAAATCCCAAAAACATAGAGGAATGCAACTGCCACATGTTACGGAGCACTAGAGTGACATAAGGTACAACACCACACCCACTTGAGTGTGTGTTCTCAATGTGGATCAAGGTGGGTTCGAAAACACACAGCAATGACACTCCATGTATCAAAACATGGTTAGAAAGCTCAAAAACATAGAGGAATGCAACTGCCACATGTTATGGAGCACTAGTGTGACATAAGTTGCGCCACCACACCCACTTGAGGTTGTGTGGTCATGTCGATCTAGCTGGTTTTGAAAATAACACATGCAATGACACTTCACGTGTCAAACCATGGTTAGAAAGCCCAAAAACTCAGAGGAATGCAACTACCACATGTAATACAACACTAGTGTGACATAAGTTGCACCCCCGCACGCACTTGAGTGTGTGAGATCATGTGCATCAAGGTGGTTTCAAAAACACACATGCAATGACACTCCATGTGTCAAACCATGTCAGAAATCCCAAAAACGTAGAGGAACGCAACTACCACATGTTATGGAGCACTAGTGTGACATAAGTTACACCACCACACCCACTTGAGTTTGTGTGGTCATGTGAATAGAGGTGGTTTTGAAAAGAACACATGCAATGACACTCCATGTATCAAACCATGCTAATAAAGCCCAAAAACACGGAGGAATGCAACTGTCACATGTAATGGAGCACTAGTACAACATAAGTTGAACCACCACACCCACTTGAGTGTGTATGTACATGTGGATCAAGGTAGTTTGGAAAAGAACACTCAATGACACTCCATGTGTCATACTATTGATCCGAAACCAAAAAACACAGATGAATGCAACTGGCACACATGTAATAGAGCACCAGTGTGACATAAGTTGCACCACCACACCCACTTCATGTGTTTGGTCATGTGTATCAAGGTGGTTTGGAAAAGAACACATGCAATGAAACCCCATGTTTCAAACCATGGTCACAAAGCTGAGAAACACAGAGTAATGCAACAGCCATAGGTAATGGAGCACTAGTGTGACATAAGTTGTAATACCACACCCACTTGAGTGTGTGTGGTCATGTGGATCAAGGTGGTTTTGAAAAGAACACATGCAATGACAAGCCATGTGTTAAACCATGGTTAGAAATCCCAAAAACATAGAGGAATGCAACAAACACATGTTATGGAGCACTAGAGTGACATAAGGTACACCACCACACCCACTTGATTGTGTGTTCTCATGTGGATCAAGGTGGGTTCGAAAACACACATGTAATGACACTCCTTGTATCAAACCATGGTTAGAAAGCCCAAAAACATAGAGGAATGCAACTGCCACATGTTATGGAGCACTAGTGTGACATAAGTTGTGCCACCATACCCACTTGAGGTTGTGTGGTCATGTGGATCAAGGTGGTTTTGAAAAGAACACATGCAATGACACTCCATGTGTGAAACCAAGGTGAGAAATCCCAAAAACACAAAGGAATGCAACTTCCACATGTAATGGATCACTTGTGTGACATAAGTTGCACCACCACACCCACTTGAGTGTGTGTGGACATGTGGATCAAGGTGGTTTGGAAAACAACACAGGCAATGACACTTCATGTGTCAAACTATTGATCAAAAACCGAAGAAACATAGAGGAATGCAACTACGACTTGTAATAGAGAACCAGTGTGACATATGTTGCACCACCACACCCACTTGACTGTGTGTTCATGTAGATCAAGGTGGTTTTGAAAAGAACACATACAATGACACGCCATGTGTCAAACCATAGTCAGAAAGCCCAAAAACGTAGAGGAATGCAACTGTCACATGTCATGGAGCACTTGTGTGATATAATTTGCACCACCACACCCACTGGACTGTGTACGTACATGTGGATCAAGGTGGTTTGGAAAAGAACACATTCTATGACACTCCATGTGTCAAACTATTGATCCGAAACCGAAAAACATAGATGAATGCAACTAGCACACATGTAATAGAGCACCAGTGTGACATAAGTTGCACCACCACACCCCTTCATGTGTGTGGTCATGTGTATCAAGGTGGTTTGGAAAAGAACAGATGCAATGAAACTCCATGTTTCAAACCATGGTCACAAAGCCCAAAAACACAAAGTAATGCAACTACCATAGGTAATGGATCACTAGTGTGACATAAGTTGTACCACCACACCCACTTGAGTGTTTGTGGTCATGTGGATCAAGGTGGTTTTGAAAATAACACATGCAATGACACTCCATGTGTCAAACCAAGGTGAGGAATCCCAAAAACACAAAGGAATGCAACTTCCACATGTAATGGATCACTTGTGTAACATAAGTTGCACCACCACACCCACTTGAGTGTGTGTGGACATGTGGATCAAGGTGGTTTGGAAAACAACACAGGCAATGACACTTCATGTGTCAAACTATTGATCCAAAACCGAAAAAACATAGAGGAATGAAACTATCACTTGTAATAGAGCACCAGTGGGACATATGTTGCACCACCACACCCACTTGACTATGCGTTCATGTAGATCAAGGTGGTTTTGAAAAGAACACATACAATGACACGCCATGTGTCAAACCATGGTCAGAAAGCCCAAAAACGTAGAGGAATGCAACTGTCACATGTCATGGAGCACTTGTGTGATATAGGTTGCACCACCACACCCACTTGAGTGTGTATGTACATGTGGATCAAGGTGGTTTGGAAAAGAACACATTCTATGACACTCCATGTGTCAAACTATTGATCCGAAACCGAAAAACACAGATGAATGCAACTAGCACACATGTAATAGAGCACCAGTGTGACATAAGTTGCACCACCACACCCACTTCATGTGTGTGGTCATGTGTATCAAGGTGGTTTGGAAAAGAACAGATGCAATGAAACTCCATGTTTCAAACCATGGTCACAAAGCCCGAAACACAAAGTAATGCAACTACCATAGGTAATGGATCACTAGTGTGACATAAGTTGTACCACCACAACCACTTGAGTGTTTGTGGTCATGTGGATCAAGGTGGTTTTGAAAATAACACATGCGATGACACGCCATGTGTTAAACCATGGTTAGAAATCAAAAAAACATAGAGGAATGCAACTTCCACATGTTACGAAGAACTAGAGTGACATAAGGTACACCACCACACCCACTTGAGTGTGTGTTCTCATGTGGATCAAGGTGGGTTCGAAAACACACATGCAATGACACTCCATGTATCAAAACATGGTTAGAAAGCTCAAAAACATAGAGGAATGCAACTGCCACATGTTATGGAGCACTAGTGTGACATAAGTTGCGCCACCACACCCACTTGAGGTTGTGTGGTCATGTCGATCTAGCTAGTTTTGAAAATAACACATGCAATGACACTTCACGTGTCAAACCATGGTTAGAAAGCCCCAAAACAAAGAGGAATGCAACTGCCAGATGTTATGTAGCACTAGTGGGACATAAGTTGCACCACCACTCCCACTTGAGTGTGTATGTACATGTGGATCAAGGTGGTTTGGAAAAGAACACATTCTATGACACTCCATGTGTCAAACTATTGATCTGAAACCAAAAAACACAGATGAATGCAACTGGCACAGATGTAATAGAGCACCAGTCTGACATAAGTTGCACCACCACACCCACTTCATGTGTGTGGTCATGTGTATCAAGGTGGTTTGGAAAAGAACACATGCAATGAAACTCCATGTTTCAAACCATGGTCACAAAGCCTAGAAACACAGAGTAATGCAACTGCCATAGGTAATGGAGCACTAGTGTGACATAAGTTGTAATACCAGACCCACTTGAGTGTGTGTGGTAATGTGGATCAAGGTGGTTTTTAAAAGAACACATGCAATGACACGCCATGTGTTAAACCATGGTTAGAAATCCCAAAAACATAGAGGAATGCAACTGCCACATGTTACGGAGCACTAGAGTGACATAAGGTACAACACCACACCCACTTGAGTGTGTGTTCTCAATGTGGATCAAGGTGGGTTCGAAAACACACAGCAATGACACTCCATGTATCAAAACATGGTTAGAAAGCTCAAAAACATAGAGGAATGCAACTGCCACATGTTATGGAGCACTAGTGTGACATAAGTTGCGCCACCACACCCACTTGAGGTTGTGTGGTCATGTCGATCTAGCTGGTTTTGAAAATAACACATGCAA
Source organism: Avena eriantha (assembly GCA_910589775.1). NCBI lineage: Eukaryota > Viridiplantae > Streptophyta > Magnoliopsida > Poales > Poaceae > Avena > Avena eriantha. The sequence goes on along the minus strand of OU342740.1, from coordinate 185,835,349 downwards.
TGACACTTCACGTGTCAAACCATGGTTAGAAAGCCCAAAAACTCAGAGGAATGCAACTACCACATGTAATACAACACTAGTGTGACATAAGTTGCACCCCCGCACGCACTTGAGTGTGTGAGATCATGTGCATCAAGGTGGTTTCAAAAACACACATGCAATGACACTCCATGTGTCAAACCATGTCAGAAATCCCAAAAACGTAGAGGAACGCAACTACCACATGTTATGGAGCACTAGTGTGACATAAGTTACACCACCACACCCACTTGAGTTTGTGTGGTCATGTGAATAGAGGTGGTTTTGAAAAGAACACATGCAATGACACTCCATGTATCAAACCATGCTAATAAAGCCCAAAAACACGGAGGAATGCAACTGTCACATGTAATGGAGCACTAGTACAACATAGGTTGAACCACCACACCCACTTGAGTGTGTATGTACATGTGGATCAAGGTAGTTTGGAAAAGAACACTCAATGACACTCCATGTGTCATACTATTGATCCGAAACCAAAAAACACAGATGAATGCAACTGGCACACATGTAATAGAGCACCAGTGTGACATAAGTTGCACCACCACACCCACTTCATCTGTTTGGTCATGTGTATCAAGGTGGTTTGGAAAAGAACACATGCAATGAAACCCCATGTTTCAAACCATGGTCACAAAGCTGAGAAACACAGAGTAATGCAACAGCCATAGGTAATGGAGCACTAGTGTGACATAAGTTGTAATACCACACCCACTTGAGTGTGTGTGGTCATGTGGATCAAGGTGGTTTTGAAAAGAACACATGCAATGACAAGCCATGTGTTAAACCATGGTTAGAAATCCCAAAAACATAGAGGAATGCAACAAACACATGTTATGGAGCACTAGAGTGACATAAGGTACACCACCACACCCACTTGATTGTGTGTTCTCATGTGGATCAAGGTGGGTTCGAAAACACACATGTAATGACACTCCTTGTATCAAACCATGGTTAGAAAGCCCAAAAACATAGAGGAATGCAACTGCCACATGTTATGGAGCACTAGTGTGACATAAGTTGTGCCACCATACCCACTTGAGGTTGTGTGGTCATGTGGATCAAGGTGGTTTTGAAAAGAACACATGCAATGACACTCCATGTGTGAAACCAAGGTGAGAAATCCCAAAAACACAAAGGAATGCAACTTCCACATGTAATGGATCACTTGTGTGACATAAGTTGCACCACCACACCCACTTGAGTGTGTGTGGACATGTGGATCAAGGTGGTTTGGAAAACAACACAGGCAATGACACTTCATGTGTCAAACTATTGATCAAAAACCGAAGAAACATAGAGGAATGCAACTACGACTTGTAATAGAGAACCAGTGTGACATATGTTGCACCACCACACCCACTTGACTGTGTGTTCATGTAGATCAAGGTGGTTTTGAAAAGAACACATACAATGACACGCCATGTGTCAAACCATAGTCAGAAAGCCCAAAAACGTAGAGGAATGCAACTGTCACATGTCATGGAGCACTTGTGTGATATAAGTTGCACCACCACACCCACTGGACTGTGTACGTACATGTGGATCAAGGTGGTTTGGAAAAGAACACATTCTATGACACTCCATGTGTCAAACTATTGATCCGAAACCGAAAAACATAGATGAATGCAACTAGCACACATGTAATAGAGCACCAGTGTGACATAAGTTGCACCACCACACCCACTTCATGTGTGTGGTCATGTGTATCAAGGTGGTTTGGAAAAGAACAGATGCAATGAAACTCCATGTTTCAAACCATGGTCACAAAGCCCAAAAACACAAAGTAATGCAACTACCATAGGTAATGGATCACTAGTGTGACATAAGTTGTACCACCACACCCACTTGAGTGTTTGTGGTCATGTGGATCAAGGTGGTTTTGAAAATAACACATGCAATGACACTCCATGTGTCAAACCAAGGTGAGAAATCCCAAAAACACAAAGGAATGCAACTTCCACATGTAATGGATCACTTGTGTGACATAAGTTGCACCACCACACCCACTTGAGTGTGTGTGGACATGTGGATCAAGGTGGTTTGGAAAACAACACAGGCAATGACACTTCATGTGTCAAACTATTGATCCAAAACCGAAAAAACATAGAGGAATGAAACTATCACTTGTAATAGAGCACCAATGGGACATATGTTGCACCACCACACCCACTTGACTATGCGTTCATGTAGATCAAGGTGGTTTTGAAAAGAACACATACAATGACACGCCATGTGTCAAACCATGGTCAGAAAGCCCAAAAACGTAGAGGAATGCAACTGTCACATGTAATGGAGCACTTGTGTGATATAGGTTGCACCACCACACCCACTTGAGTGTGTATGTACATGTGGATCAAGGTGGTTTGGAAAAGAACACATTCTATGACACTCCATGTGTCAAACTATTGATCCGAAACCGAAAAACACAGATGAATGCAACTAGCACACATGTAATAGAGCACCAGTGTGACATAAGTTGCACCACCACACCCACTTCATGTGTGTGGTCATGTGTATCAAGGTGGTTTGGAAAAGAACAGATGCAATGAAACTCCATGTTTCAAACCATGGTCACAAAGCCCGAAACACAAAGTAATGCAACTACCATAGGTAATGGATCACTAGTGTGACATAAGTTGTACCACCACAACCACTTGAGTGTTTGTGGTCATGTGGATCAAGGTGGTTTTGAAAATAACACATGCGATGACACGCCATGTGTTAAACCATGGTTAGAAATCAAAAAAACATAGAGGAATGCAACTTCCACATGTTACGAAGAGCTAGAGTGACATAAGGTACACCACCACACCCACTTGAGTGTGTGTTCTCATGTGGATCAAGGTGGGTTCGAAAACACACATGCAATGACACTCCATGTATCAAAACATGGTTAGAAAGCTCAAAAACATAGAGGAATGCAACTGCCACATGTTATGGAGCACTAGTGTGACATAAGTTGCGCCACCACACCCACTTGAGGTTGTGTGGTCATGTCGATCTAGCTAGTTTTGAAAATAACACATGCAATGACACTTCACGTGTCAAACCATGGTTAGAAAGCCCCAAAACAAAGAGGAATGCAACTGCCAGATGTTATGTAGCACTAGTGGGACATAAGTTGCACCACCACTCCCACTTGAGTGTGTATGTACATGTGGATCAAGGTGGTTTGGAAAAGAACACATTCTATGACACTCCATGTGTCAAACTATTGATCTGAAACCAAAAAACACAGATGAATGCAACTGGCACAGATGTAATAGAGCACCAGTCTGACATAAGTTGCACCACCACACCCACTTCATGTGTGTGGTCATGTGTATCAAGGTGGTTTGGAAAAGAACACATGCAATGAAACTCCATGTTTCAAACCATGGTCACAAAGCCTAGAAACACAGAGTAATGCAACTGCCATAGGTAATGGAGCACTAGTGTGACATAAGTTGTAATACCAGACCCACTTGAGTGTGTGTGGTAATGTGGATCAAGGTGGTTTTTAAAAGAACACATGCAATGACACGCCATGTGTTAAACCATGGTTAGAAATCCCAAAAACATAGAGGAATGCAACTGCCACATGTTACGGAGCACTAGAGTGACATAAGGTACAACACCACACCCACTTGAGTGTGTGTTCTCAATGTGGATCAAGGTGGGTTCGAAAACACACAGCAATGACACTCCATGTATCAAAACATGGTTAGAAAGCTCAAAAACATAGAGGAATGCAACTGCCACATGTTATGGAGCACTAGTGTGACATAAGTTGCGCCACCACACCCACTTGAGGTTGTGTGGTCATGTCGATCTAGCTGGTTTTGAAAATAACACATGCAATGACACTTCACGTGTCAAACCATGGTTAGAAAGCCCAAAAACTCAGAGGAATGCAACTACCACATGTAATACAACACTAGTGTGACATAAGTTGCACCCCCGCACGCACTTGAGTGTGTGAGATCATGTGCATCAAGGTGGTTTCAAAAACACACATGCAATGACACTCCATGTGTCAAACCATGTCAGAAATCCCAAAAACGTAGAGGAACGCAACTACCACATGTTATGGAGCACTAGTGTGACATAAGTTACACCACCACACCCACTTGAGTTTGTGTGGTCATGTGAATAGAGGTGGTTTTGAAAAGAACACATGCAATGACACTCCATGTATCAAACCATGCTAATAAAGCCCAAAAACACGGAGGAATGCAACTGTCACATGTAATGGAGCACTAGTACAACATAAGTTGAACCACCACACCCACTTGAGTGTGTATGTACATGTGGATCAAGGTAGTTTGGAAAAGAACACTCAATGACACTCCATGTGTCATACTATTGATCCGAAACCAAAAAACACAGATGAATGCAACTGGCACACATGTAATAGAGCACCAGTGTGACATAAGTTGCACCACCACACCCACTTCATGTGTTTGGTCATGTGTATCAAGGTGGTTTGGAAAAGAACACATGCAATGAAACCCCATGTTTCAAACCATGGTCACAAAGCTGAGAAACACAGAGTAATGCAACAGCCATAGGTAATGGAGCACTAGTGTGACATAAGTTGTAATACCACACCCACTTGAGTGTGTGTGGTCATGTGGATCAAGGTGGTTTTGAAAAGAACACATGCAATGACAAGCCATGTGTTAAACCATGGTTAGAAATCCCAAAAACATAGAGGAATGCAACAAACACATGTTATGGAGCACTAGAGTGACATAAGGTACACCACCACACCCACTTGATTGTGTGTTCTCATGTGGATCAAGGTGGGTTCGAAAACACACATGTAATGACACTCCTTGTATCAAACCATGGTTAGAAAGCCCAAAAACATAGAGGAATGCAACTGCCACATGTTATGGAGCACTAGTGTGACATAAGTTGTGCCACCATACCCACTTGAGGTTGTGTGGTCATGTGGATCAAGGTGGTTTTGAAAAGAACACATGCAATGACACTCCATGTGTGAAACCAAGGTGAGAAATCCCAAAAACACAAAGGAATGCAACTTCCACATGTAATGGATCACTTGTGTGACATAAGTTGCACCACCACACCCACTTGAGTGTGTGTGGACATGTGGATCAAGGTGGTTTGGAAAACAACACAGGCAATGACACTTCATGTGTCAAACTATTGATCAAAAACCGAAGAAACATAGAGGAATGCAACTACGACTTGTAATAGAGAACCAGTGTGACATATGTTGCACCACCACACCCACTTGACTGTGTGTTCATGTAGATCAAGGTGGTTTTGAAAAGAACACATACAATGACACGCCATGTGTCAAACCATAGTCAGAAAGCCCAAAAACGTAGAGGAATGCAACTGTCACATGTCATGGAGCACTTGTGTGATATAAGTTGCACCACCACACCCACCTGAGTGTGTGTTCTCAATGTGGATCAAGGTGGGTTCGAAAACACACAGCAATGACACTCCATGTATCAAAACATGGTTAGAAAGCTCAAAAACATAGAGGAATGCAACTGCCACATGTTATGGAGCACTAGTGTGACATAAGTTGCGCCACCACACCCACTTGAGGTTGTGTGGTCATGTCGATCTAGCTGGTTTTGAAAATAACACATGCAATGACACTTCACGTGTCAAACCATGGTTAGAAAGCCCCAAAACAAAGAGGAATGCAACTGCCAGATGTTATGTAGCACTAGTGGGACATAAGTTGCACCACCACACCCACTTGAGTGTGTGCGATCATGTGGATCAATAGTTTGACAAAGCCCAAAAACACAGAGGAATGCAACTGTCACATGTAATGGAGCACTAGTGCAATATAAGTTGCACCACCACACCCACTTGAGAGTGTATGTACATGTGGATCATGTGGGTCAAAGTGGTTTCAAAAACAGAGATGCAATGACACTCCATGTGTCAAACCATGGTCAGAAATCCCAAAAATATAGAGGAACGCAACTACCACATGTTATGGAGCACTAGTGTGACATAAGTTACACCACTACACCCACTTGAGTTTGCGTGGTCATGTGGATAGAGGTGGTTTTGAAAAGAACACATGCAATGACACTCCATGCGTGAAAGCATGCTAACAAAGCCCAAAAACACCGAGGAATGCAACTGTCACATGTAATGGAGCACTAGTTCAACATAAGTTGCACCACCACACCCACTTGAGTGTGTATGTACATGTGGATCAATGTGGTTTTGAAAAGAACACATTCAATGACACTCCATGTGTCAAACTATTGATATGAAACCCAAAAACATAGATGAATGCAACTGGCACACATGTAATAGAGCACCATTGTGACATAAGTTGCACCACCACACCCACTTCATGTGTGTGGTCATGTGTATCAAGGTGGTTTGGAAAAGAACACATGCAATGAAACTGCATGTTTCAAAACATGGTCACAAAGCCCAAAAACAAACAGTAATGCAACAGCCATAGGTAATGGAGCACTAGTGTGACATCAGTTGTACCCCCACACCCACTTGAGTGTGTGTGGTCATGTGAATCAAGGTGGTTTTGAAAAGAACACATGCAATGACATGCCATGTGTTAAACCATGGTTAGAAATCCTAAAAACATAGAGGAATGCAACTGCCACATGTTATGGAGCACTAGAGTGACATAAGGTATACCACCACACCCACCTGAGTGTGTGTTCTCATGTGGATCAAGGTGGGTTCGAAAACACAGATGCAATGACACTCCATGTATCAAAAATGGTTAGAAAGCTCAAAAACATAGAGGAATGCAATTGCCACATCTTATTGAGCACTAGTGTGACATAAGTTGCGCCACCACACCCACTTGACGTTGTGTGGTCCTGTGGATCAAGGTGGTTTTGAAAAGAACACATGCGATGACACTCCATGTGTCAAACCATGGTAGGAAAGCCCAAAAACACAGAGGAATGCAACTTCCCCATGTAATGGATCACTTGTGCGACATAAGTTGCACCACCACACCCACTTGAGTGTGTGTGGACATGTGGATCAAGGTGGTTTGGAAAACAACACAGGCAATGACACTTCATGTATCAAACTATTGATCCAAGACCGAAAAACACAAAGGAATGCAACTACCACATGTAATAGAGCACTAGTGTGACATAAGTTGCACCACCACACCCACTTGACTGTGTGTTCATGTAGATCAAGGTGGTTTTGAAAAGAACACATGCAATGACACGCCATGCTCAAACCATGGTCAGAAAGCCCGAAAACATACAGGAATGCAACTGTCACATGTTATGGAGCACTTGTGTGACATAAGTTGCACTACCACACCCTGTTGAGTGTGTGTGCTCATGTGTATCAAGGTAGTTTAAAAACACACATGCAATGACACTCAGTGTGTCAAACCATGGTCAGAAAGGCCAAAAACATAAAGGATTGCAACTGCCACATGTTATGGAGCACTAGTGTAACATATGTTGTACCACCACACCCACTTGAGTTTGGGTGGTCATGTGGATCAAGGTGGTTTTGAAAAGAACACAAGCAATGATACTCCATGTGTCAAACCATGGTAAGAAAGCCCAAAAACACAGAGGAATGCAACAACCACATGTAATGGAGCACTAGTGTTACATAAGTTACACCACCACACCCACTTGAGTGTGTGTGGACATGTGGATTAAGGTGGTTTAGAAAATAACACATGCAATGACACTCCATGTGTCAAACTATTGCTCCAAAAACGAAAAACACAGAGGAATGCAACTGCCACATAAAATAGAGCACTAGTGTAACATAAGTTGCACCACCACACCCACTTGAGTGTCTGTGGTCATGTGGATCAATATGTTTGGAAAAGAAAAAATGCAATGACACTCCATGTGTCGAACCATTGATTCGAAATCCAAAAAATACAGAGGAATAAAGTTCCACATGTAATAGAGCACCAGTGTGACATAATTTGCACCACCATACCTACTTGAGTGTGTGTGGTCATGTGGATCAAGGTGGTTTTGAAAAGAACACTTGCAATGACACTCCATGTATCAAACTATGGTCAGAAAGCCCCAAAACACAGAGGAATGCAACTGCCACATGTAATGGAGCACCAGTGTGAGATAAGTTGCACCACCACACCCAGTTGAGTGTGCGTGGTCATGTGGATCAAGATGGTTTGGAAAATAACACATACAATGACACTCCATGTGTCATCCCATGGTTGGAAATCCTAAAAACACAGAGGAATGCAACTAACATTTTATGGAGCACCAGTTTGACATAAGTTGCACCAGCACACCCACTTGAGTGTGTGTGTTCATGTGGATCAAGGTGGTTTCGAAAAGAACACATGCAATTATACTCCATGTGTAAAACCATGGCCAGAAAGTCCAAAAATCCCCTGGAATGCAACTGCCACATGTTATGGAGCACCAGTGTGACATAAGTAACACCAACACCAACTTGAGTGTGTGTTGTCATGTGTATGAAGATGGTTTTGAAAAGAACAAATGAAATGACACTCCATGTGTCAAACCATAGTCAAAAAGCCCAAAAAATCGAAGCAACTGCCATATGTTATGGAGCACTAGTGTGACATAAGTTACTCTAGCACACTGACTTGAGGTCTATGGTCATGTGGATCAAGGTGGTTTTGAAAAGAATACATGCAATGACACTCCATGTGACAAACCATGGTCAGGAAGCCCAAAAACACAGAGCAATGCAATTGTCACATGTAATGGAGCACTAGTGTGACATAAGTTGCACCACTACACCCACTTGAGTTTGTGTGGTCATGTGGATTAATATGTTTGGAAAAGAAAAAATGCAATGACAATCCATGTGTAGAACTATTGATCCAAAAGCCAAAAAATATAGAGGAATGCATCTAACACATGTAATAGAGCACCAGTGTGACATAATTTGGACCACGACACCCACTTGAGTGAGTGTGGTCATTTGGATCAAGGTAGTTTTGAAAAGAACACATGCAATTACACTCCATGTATCAAACCATGGTTAGAAAGCCCAAAAACACAGAGGAATGCAACTGCCACATGTAATGGAGCAACAATGTGTGATATAAGTTGCACCACCACACCCACTAGAGTGTGTGTGGTCATGTGGATCAAGGTGGTTTCGAAAAGAACACATGCAATGACACTCCATGTGCCATACCATGGTTAGAAAGCCCAAAAACATAGAAATGCATCTACGACATGTTATGGAGCACCAGTGTGACATATGTTGCACCACCACACTCACTTGAGTTTGTGTGGTCACGTGGATCAAGGTGGTTTGGAAAAGGACACATGAAATGACACTCCATGTGTCAAACCTGTTGGGTTCGCAGCATAGAAAACAAAAAAATTCCTACGATGGGTACTATTATATGCCAAGATCTATCTATTAGATACAAGCAACGGGTTGATATACATCCATAGAGAAAATACCCTCGAAAACAACAAAGCTTTGTTAATGATATGGAACTCATGGATGATGTAGTCGTACACTTGCAGGTCCAGCAGGTCCAGGTCCAGCACGTCCATCAGATCCAACTCCAGCAAGTCCAGCACCACCAAATCCAGCACCGCAAAGCAGCAGTGCATCTGTGATCACACACACATCTGGTACCCCTATAACATCCGTCCCTTGCTCCAGCAAAGCAGCGGAAGCAACAACTCCTTTCCTGATAAATCCACCGGGAACATGTATCTCGCTAATCCGAGACCATGGGGAAAATACTAGAGAGGGAGAGAGATCCTTCACGAGGAGGTGTGAGTGTGAAGGTGTGAGAGGGGGCCTTTTATAGGATGAGGGGAGGGGACCCCTCCCATGGCCGGAGCCCATGGAGGGTGTCCCTTCACCTCCCCCATTCATGTTGTGGTAACTCCCTCCACATAAATTTGCCCCTTCACATTCTCTTTTAAAGTCTCCCCTTTAAATGCATTAAATTCTCTCATTTAATAAAACTCTTTTATTAATTTTATTCAGAATTTTGTTAATTACTTTAATTAACAAACATTCACATAAAACACCCTACAACATTTCAATATTACAGGCAGAACCAACTTCAACAATTTCACCCAAAACAGTTTCGGTGTCTATTGACATAATTCCAGCGCTTTCTTAAATCTTTATCTGAAACATATTTGCTCCAGATATTCCCGGTATCCCTTAAGTGTGTCACCCTATGGTTCACGAATAATACAGACATGATCGGGAGCCCTCTCCGATTAGTAATCAGCAGCGGGACCTGGAGATCCGTACTAACTCCCACATATTCAACGAAGACTCTTGTGATCGTGTGAACCTTTAACATCATAACTAAATCCCTTTGTCTCGTGATATATTACATGTCCGAGATTTGATCATCGGTATCTCCATACCTAGTTTGATCTCGTTACTGACATGTACTTTTTTCTCGTTCCCGTGATATAACATTCTAGTGATCTCATCACTTGCTTGCAAGCTAACCAATGTGATATCATCGTGAGGGCCTAGAGAATATATATCCGTCATCGGGATGGAAAAATCCCACTCTTGATCCATGAGCCTCTACATAACACTTTTGTAGCACTAAACCCACCTTTATAATCACCCTTTCACGGTGTGACGTTTGATGTTATCAAGATACTCTTCCAGTGTTAGTGATTAACATGATCTCATGGTCTAAGGACTAGGATTACTTTGTTAGATGTTATAGCAATATAAACACAATGACTTCGATCGTAATGCTATACTTCGGATGAATGTTCATCACATCATTCCACTAATGTTGTGACCTCATTATTAACAACATCCAATGTCCATGATCAGGAAACCTTGATCATCTTGTTAATCAACGAGCTAGTTTATAAGAGAGGCATAACTAGGAACTTTCCTTTAATGTTAATCCTCAGAACACACATGTATTAATGTTTCCAAATTAATAGAATTATAGCATGCAAAATAAATATTTATCATAAACAAGGAATAAGATAATAACCACTTTATTATTGCCTCTCGGGCATATTCCCTTCAGTCTCCCACTTGCACTAGAGTCAATAATCTAGTTTGAAGAACTTTGCATATTGAACACCTATGGCTTTCTAGTGTTGCATATACGCGATTGCTAGTGGTTAACATAATCTCCGGATCTGACAGTTTTAGGTTCGTGTGTATTTGCATGTCTTTGCGTCTCTACGCATCACTCATTCTCAAATGAGATGGCATTGTATAAGTTTGGTCCTTCGCTGAGACCTTTAGTTCGTTCGGGTTAAAATATGTTGATATTATTGTCATACAATATATCTTCATAGTATTAACCCACTTTGAACCACACCTAGTTTGATAACAAACTACTTAACACAAATGCCCTCCTTTCCTGCTACTATATCAGTCATATACTTAGCCTTTTGTTATAGTATCCGTCACAATGTCTCAACTTTGGAACTCATCCAAATCCATCATGGAACATCTTTTCCATTACATTGTGTCACCCATAGTCTAAATTGAGATAAATTTAATTTGTATCTTGTGACAAAACTAGTATCAATGTAACACTTTACAATGAACTACATTTAACTATTTGTCACTTATAGATGAGATATTCTTAGTTCTTCCAAAGCTCATAAGAATATTTTTACTATCATCTAATGATCATCTTATGAATCATTCTGGTATGAGCTCATAACATTTAGAGCATAGGACATATCTGGATATATACATATCATGGTATAATCGATCAAAATATTCATGTGATTTTACTCACCAAGTGTTAAAACACTTGAATCTTGATACAATCCTTTCCATGCAGCAAGAACCTTTCTTGTTTTTTCCATATTGAACCCTTTCAATATCTCATATATGTACGTCTGGCACAACCTGATTAGCTCCTCAATCTATCCATATAGATATTGATGCCAAATATTCTGGTTTTGCCCAAGTCTTTCATCAAAATCCTATTTTAATGAAACTCTTAACTTGTGTTAATAAAATATACATCATTTCCAATCAACAATATGTACTCTGCATAATGTATTGGAAATTTGTCTTAGCGCTCCCACTAAATTTCTTGCAAATGCAAGCATCTTCATCGTCTCCGATGAAATTAAACTCCTTTAACATTTTCATCATGGCAAAGATTCCAACTCCGCTATGCTCACTTCAACTATTGAAGTTTGCATGCCCTTTTAGCATCCTTTGATTTAACAAAACCCTTTGGACCATGTCATGTACACTTCCTAGGTAACAATTCTATTGTAGGAACATTGTTTTGTTTGTTAAACTACCATATAACAAATTATATGTAGTGGTTGCTAGATTAATCCGTCACGACTAAATATCGCTATGAAAGATCAAATCTTGTCATAGTCAACTCCTTGAACATTATCGTAAAATCCTTTCCGAAATGTCGATTATTTCATAGATGTTAAACATCCACGTCTATTTATTTATAGATCCAAACACGACTGATAGGCTTCACGCCTTTCGGTGGGTCTTCCAAGTTCAGAAACTTGATTTCTCGTGTATGGATACTATCACGGATTCTATGAATTCTAGTCATTTTATGGAGCCAGGGCCCATCATCACTTCTTTGCATGCAGTCAGTTCATCATTGTCAAAACAATAATGACTTCTGTTTCAAATCTTACTATTTGATTCTTACCGACCCACACGGTTCAATAGGAACTCTAATCTCCGAGCTCACATCCTTTGTAATCACGGGAGCCATGAGCATTTTATCCGCCTCCGGGACACTTTCTGGCGTTGCGCTACTTAGCACATGTTTCTTAGGTTCATTCACCTAATCAAAGTTCTATTGCCCTCCCACTTAACTTTTTGCGAAAATTCCTTCTCAAGAAACTTGATGTTCCAAGCGACAAACCCTTTTGTACTCGGTGTTATGGAGAAATTCCCAAAAAATTCCTTGGGATAACCTACAAAGACGTGCTTATCCGACTTTGGTTGTAAATATTTTACTTATGCATAGCATCCCAAAATTTAAGAGAAGACAATTCGGGTTTTATCCCAAACCATAACTCATATGGTGTCATTTCAACGGATCACGATAGTGCTCTTTTCAGTGTAAAAGTTGTAGTCTCTAAAGCTTTAATCCTTAAAACTCAATGGCAGTTTTATAAATGACACTTTTGATCTTACCATGTCAAACAAGGTTTGATTTGATCTCTCGAACATACCATACTCCTATGGTTTATCGAGAAGTGCAAATTCATGGAACAATTCCTAAAATCTTAGGTGTTTTACTAAATCTATAACTCAAATATCTTCCTTTATGATCAAATCATAAAATCTTTTATTTTCTTATTAGAGTGATTTTTCACTTCATCTTGAAAGTCTTTGAACAATTTTCAAATGTTTCATACTTCTTCCTTATTAAGTAAATATATAGATATATTCACTCAAATTTCTGGAGAAAGCATATGAAGCAAAAAGATCCATCGCATATGGCTACACATAATGTACTATGCACATCAACATGCACAATTTCCAATAAGCTAGTCATCCGTTCCTCTTTGGCCTATGAATGGAGTTTCAATTATCTCGAGGAAAGTTTCACAAGCGTAAATTGCTCAAAATCAAAAGACTCCAAAAATCCTAAACATGGAGTTTCTTCATGTTTACTTTCCAATATAATTCAAACAACGATGTCACTTCATAAGTGATCTTCCAATCAATTGTCTTACGACATTTTAGCAATAATGTTTATGGATGTGATTTCTCCAACTATACTTGTAAAAGTTCATCCATCCTTTATGGAATACGGTAATTATTTGAACAACCATTGTTCTCATAATACCGGAACAAAATAACAATTATTAAAACAAATCTTGAAGGCTAGGTTTGAAGACAATGAAAACACAATGACACTTTATTTGTTTTCAATGAACATCATCACTTATTCTCTTGCTAGTTACTTAGGCTGTTGTAGTTCATGAATTGTGTTGTTCTGTATGACACTTCACACCAACCAATTCGGTATCCAATACCTAAGAACCACATTGTTTAACAAGCAAGGAATACAACCAGAACATCTATATCTTTTATATACCTAAGTTGGACATCTCCAACCTTTTCTTTTCTGCCAAATATTTTATAGATTCTCTTTCAGCAATTCCTTTTCTTTTAAAAGAATCTATCAACATAAATAGTGGTGTCATTCTCATGACATATAGTACAAAGTGTAGATAGTCAAATATAATACCTTTGGACTTGCACTTTGAAGTGGATCACCATCATCAAATGTTTGCTGTTCTTTCAAAAATCCATTCTTTAGTAATCTATTAGTGTAGTAAACATTTTACTTACATCTTCTATTCATCCTTATCATGACAACTTTCATGATCAAGCTAATATAGCCTATAAGGAAGAATCGCGAGTATAGTGTTAGTTCCCAAAACCTTTTTGGAAGATCTGGATGCTTAGCATCTCCATCCTTCACAAAATCTCATACAATATGAGAACGTGTATTTTGTTAAATTATACCCTATCATATTGCAACCATAAACATTGTTTCAGATATCACAATATCTTTCACACATGATGGTTTTGGAAACAATTATTTCAGCTCCTAGATAACCTCGATATTAAAACAGCTTTTGAATATCAAGAATCATGGAGGCAAACATGATACTTTAGATACTAACATTGGAATTCTTACTCTTGATTTAATAGTACTTATTAAACTTCACGGAGTAAATAGTGTTTGCTGAAAGTTTGCAATAGGACTTCTTAACTTTAAATTGACAATAAAAACAATACGATACCAATTCGTAAAATAATCCAGAATTTTATAGTTCCATTATCTCAATTACAACTAAGCATGAGGTAGTAAGCGAATGCCAATGACTAAAACAAATTATGAAAATTCACTTTGATTTAGTTTATGACAAATTTGGTTCGACTAATCCAAATTAGGAATGAACTCCCACTCAAAAACAACATCCCTCGTTCGTTTTTGGTGATTACATGAACCAAATCGACTACACCAAGTCCGATCATCACGTGAGTCGGTGTAGCTTCAAAGGCGAGCATCAATATGGGCATCACATCAACTATATGACTCATGCATAACCTTTTGGTCCGTGTTCCGAGGCCATGTATGTACATGCTAGCCTCACCAAGTAAGAACCTTAGTACTCGCCTTTGTAAAACTGTATTACACCCGATGTATGAAAGCGCATAGTCGAGTACACCCGATCATCACGTGATGTCTCGAAACACGATCCATAGAACAGTGCATTCTTAAGGAATAACACATTTTATCTTGATATTTAAATGAGGGATCATCTTATAATGCTACTAAAATGCCAAACTAGCAATATAAGATGAAAACACCATATGTGTAAAGTGGAATGATATGGTCCATGCATTTGATCACTATCATGTGCATTGTGGTATGATCTCTATCATTCCTTTGTGTGTAAGGCCAAGGTCTGTGGAACTTACACATTAGGTATGTTGTAAGGGTATTAACTATACATCAACTTATAACATTTCTATAACATGACACTAGCCGAGCAACGATCTAAACTAGATGCCTCTAATTTATCAATTGCAAGTTTTTACGTGGCTTAGGGCTTTCAAAGATAGAACCGGTCTTACCTACGAACATGGAACCATAACCATGATAACTAAGTTATTAGCAACTCGTTGTAAATCAGATATTAACTATAGTAGGAGAGATAGACACCCGCCAGCCACTTATGCAAAACTAGTTGCATGTCAGTCGTGGAACCGGTCTCATGTGCGATGACATGTAAAGTTGGTCTGGGCCGCTTCATCCCACTATGCCACCAATATCCAAAATACTTGAAAGAAGCAATAACATGATCATCACAGCCCACATACTCTTATGTGTTCTACCCGTGCAAAGCACCTATGCATAGATCAGGCTCTGATACCACTGTTGGGTTCGGGGCATAGAAAACAAAAAAATTCCTATGATGGGAACTATTATACGGCAAGATCTTTCTATTAGATACAAGCAACGGGTGGATATACATCCATAGAGAACATACCCTCTAAGACAACAAAGCTTTGTTAACGAGATGGAACTCATGGATGATGTAGTCATACACTTGCCGATCTTAAGATCGTGATGAATTCCAGCAGGTCCGACAGGTCCAGCTCTAGCACGTCCATCAGATCCAGCTCTAGCAAGTCTAGCACCGCAAAGCAGCGGTGCATCCGTGATCGCACACACGTCCGGTACCCCAACAACCTCCGTCCCTTGCTCTAGCAAAGCAGCAGAAGTAGCAACTCCTTACCAGATAAAGCCACCGGGAACATGTATTTTGCTAATCCGAGACCATGGGGAAAATTACTAGAGGGGGAGAGAGATCCTTCACGAGGAGGTGTGAGTATGAAGGTGTGAGAGGGGGGCCTTTTATAGGAGGAGGGGAGGGTACCCCTCCCATGGTCGGTGCCCATGGAAGGTGTCCCTTCACCTCCCCCATTCATGTGGTGGTAACTCCCTCCACATAAATTTGCCCCTTCACATTCTCTTTTGAAGTCTTCACTTTAAATGCATTAAATTTCTCCAAATTTAATGCTCTCTCATTTAATAAAAATATTTTATTAATTTTATTCAGAATTTTATTAATTACTTTAATTAACAAACATTCACATAAAACCCCTGCAACATTTCAATATTACATGCAGAACCAATTTCAGCAATTTCACCTGAAATAGTTTCGGTGTCTATTGAAATAAATCCAACGCTTTCTTAAATCTTTATTTGAAACTTATTTGCTCCAAATGGTGTCGGTATCCCTTAAGTGTGTCACCCTATGGTTCGCGAATAATGTAGACGTGATCGAGACCCCTATCCGATCTATAATCAGCAGCGGGACTTGGAGATCCGTATTGACTCCCACATATTCAACGATGACTCTTGTGATCGTGTGAACCTTTAACGTCGTAACTAAATCCCTTTGTCTCGCGATATATTACATTTCCGCGGTTCGATCATCGGTATCTCCATACCTAGTTTGATCTCGTTACCGACATGTACTCTTTTCTCGTTCCCATGATATAACATTCTAGTGATCTCATCACCTGCTTGCAAGCTAAGCAATGTGATATCACCGAGAGGGCCTAGAGACTATCTATCTGTCATCGGGATGGAAAAATCCCATTCTTGATCCATGAGCCTCTATATAACACTTTTGTAGCACTGAACCCACCTTTATAATCACCCTTTCATGGTGGGATGTTCGATGTTATCAAGATACTCTTCAAGTGTTTGTGATTAACATGATCTCATGGTCTAAGGACTAGGATTACTTTGTTATATGTTATAGCAACATAAACACAATGACTTTGATCATAATGCTATACTTCAGATGAATGTTGATCACATCATTCCACCAATGTTGTGACCACATTATTAACAACATCCAATGTCCATGATCATGAAACCTTGATCATATCATTAATCAACGAGCTAGTTTATAAGAGAGGCATAAGTAGGAACTTTCCTTTTGTTTATTAAACACACATGTATTAACGTTTCCAAATTAATACAATTATAGCATGCAAAATAAACATTTATCATAAACAAGGAATAAGATAATAACCACTTTATTATTGCCTCTCGGGCATATTCCCTTCAAAACTATGGTCAGAAAGCCCAAAAACATAGAGGAATGCAACTGCCACATGGTATGGTGCACCAGTGTGAGATAAGTTGCACCCCCATAGCCACTTGAGTGTGTGTGCTCATGTAGATCAAGGTGGTTTGGAAAAGACACTTGCAATGACACTCCATGTCCCAAACCATGCTCAGAAATCCCAAAAACACAAAGGAATGCAACTGCCACGTGTAATGGAGCACCAGGGTGTCATAATTTTCACCACCACACCCAATTGATTGTGTGTGGTCATGTGGATCGGGGTGATTTGGAAAAAAACACATGCAATGACACTCCATGTATCAAACCATGGAAAGAAAGCCCAAAAAACATAGGAATGCAACTGCCACATGTTATGGAGCACCAGTTTGACATATGTTGCACCAGCACACCCACTTGAGTGTGTGTGGTCATGTGGATCAAGGTGGGTTGGAAAAGAACACATGCAATGACAGTCCATTTGTCAAACAATGGTCAGATAGCTCAAAAACACATAGGAATGCAATAGCCACATGTTATTGAGCACTAGTGTGACACAAGTTGCACCCTCACACCCACTTGAGTGTGTGTGATCATCTAGATCAACGTGGTTTGGAAAATACACATGCAATGATATTACATGTGTCAAACCATGGTCAGAAATCCCAAAAACATAGAGGAATGGAACTGCCACATGTAATGGAGCAACAGTGTGACATAAGTTTCACCACCAGACCCACTTGAGTGTGTGTGGTCATGCGGATCAAGGTCGTTTAGAAAAGAGCACATGCAATGACACACCATGTGTTAAACCATGGTTAGAAAGCCCAAAAACTTAGAGGAATGCAATTAACACAGGTAATAGAGCACTAGTGTGACATAAGTTGAGTGTGTGTGGTCATGTGGATCAAGGTGGTTTTGAAAAGAATGCATGCAATAACACTCCATGTGTCAAGCCACGATCAGAAAGCCCAAAAACACAGAGGAATGTAACTGCCACATGTAATGGAGCACTAGTGTGATATAATTTGCACCACCACACCCACTTGAGTGTGTGCGGTCATGTGGATGAAGGTGATTTGGAAAAGAACACATGCAATGACACTCCATGTGTCAAACCATTATCGAAAATCCCAAAAAAACAAAGGAATGCAACTACAACATGTTATGGAGCACCAGTGTGACATAAGTTGCACCACCACACACACTTGAGTGTATGTGCTCATGTGGATCAAGGTGGTTTGGAAAAGAACACATGCAATGACACTCCACGTGTTAAACCATGGTCGGAAATCCCAAAAAACATAGGAATGCAACTGCCACATGTAATAGAGCACTAGTTTGGCATAAGTTGCACCACCACACCCACTTGAGTGTGTGTGGTCATGTGGATCAAGGTGGTTTGGAAAACAACACACGCAATGACACTCCAAATGTCAAACCATGGTCAGAAAGCCCAAAAACACAGAGGAATG
The DNA here is from genome assembly GCA_910589775.1 of Avena eriantha. Taxonomy (NCBI): domain Eukaryota; kingdom Viridiplantae; phylum Streptophyta; class Magnoliopsida; order Poales; family Poaceae; genus Avena; species Avena eriantha. Next base: position 185,816,247 of record OU342740.1, on the reverse strand, counting down.
AAACTACCACATGTTATCAAGACCCACTTGAGTGTGTGTGGTAATGTGGATCAAGATTGTTTGGAAAATAACACCTGCAATGACACTCCATGTGTCAATCCATCGTCAGAAATCCCAAAAACATAGAGGAATGCAACTTCCACATATTAGGGAGCACCAGTTTGACATAAGTTGCACCACCACACCCACTTGAGTGTGTGTGTGTTCATGTGGATCAAGGTGGTTTTCGAAAGAACACATGCAATGACCCTCCATGTGTCAAACCATGGCCAGAAAGCCCAAAAATCCCCTGGAATGCAACTGTCACATGTGATGGAGCACCAATGTAACATCAGTAACACCAATACCCACTTGAGTGTGTGCGGTCATGTGGATCAATATGGTTTTGAATAGAACAAATGCAATGAACCCCCATGTGTCAAATCATGGTCAGAAAGCCAAAAACTAGAAGCAACTACCACATCTTATGGAGCACCAGTGTGACATAAGTTACGCCACCACACCGACTTGAATGTTTGTGGTCATGTGGATCAAGGTGGTTCTAAAAAGAACACATGCAATGACATCCATGTGTCAAACCATGGTCAGGAAGCCAAAAAAACTGAGCAATGCAATTTTCACATTTAATGGATCACTAGTGTGACATAAGTTGCACCACCACACCCACTTGAGTGTGTGTGGTCATGTGGATCAATATGTATGGAAAAGAAAAATGCAATGACACTCCATGTGTCAAACTATTGATCCTAAAGCCAAAAAATACAGAGCAATACAACTTCCACATGTAATAGAGCACCAGTGCGACATAATTTGCTCCACCACACCCACTTGAGTGTGTGTGGTCATGTGGATCAAGGTTGTTTTGAAAAGAACACATGCAATGACACTCCATGTATCAAACCATGGTTAAAAAGCCCAAAAAGACAGAGGAATGCAGCTGCCACATGTAATGCAGCACCAATGTGTGACATAAGTTGCACCGCCACACCCACTTGAGTGTGTGTGGTCATGTGGATCAAGGTGGTTTTGAAAAGAACACATGCAATGACACTCCAGGTGCAAACCCATGGTTAGAAAGCCCAAAAAAACATAGAATGCAATTGTGACATGTTATGGAGCACCAATGTGACAAAATTGCACCACCACACACACTTGGGTGTGTGTGGTCATGTGGATCAAGGTGGTTTGGAAAAGAACACATGCAATGACACTCCATGTGTTAAACCATGGTCAGAAAGCCCAAAAAACATAGGAATGCAGCTTCCACATGTTATGGAGCACCAGTATGACATATGTTGCACCACCACACCGACTTGAGTGTGTGTGGTCAAGTGGATCAAGGTGGTTTGGAAAAGAACACATGCAATGACACTCCATGTGACCATGGTCAGCCCAAAAAACACATAGGAATCAAACTTCCACATGTTATGGAACACTAGTGTGACATAAGTTGCACCAGCACATCCACTTGAGTTCGTGTGGTGATGTGGATCAAGATGGTTTGGAAAATACCACATGCAATGACACTCCATGTGTCAACCCAAAATCACATAGGAATGCAGCTTCCACAAGTTATGTTGCACCACCACACCCACTAGAGTGTGTGTGGTCATATGGATCAAGGTGGTTTGGAAAAGAACACATGCAATGACACTCCATGGGTCAAAGCATGGTCAAAAATCCCAAAAACACAAAGGAATGAAACTGCACATTTTAGGGAGCACCAGTGTGACATAAGTTGCACCCCCACAACCACTTGACTGTGTGTGCTCATGTATATGAATGTGGTTTGGAAACGACACATGTAATGACACTCGATGTGTCTAACCATAGTCAGAAAGCCCATAACATAGTGGAATGAAACATCCACATGTAATGGAGCAACAGTGTGACATAACTTGCACGACCAAACCCACTTGAGTGTGTGTGGTCATGTGGATCAAGGTGGTTTGAAAAGAACACATGCAATGAAACTCCATTTGTCAAACCAATCACGCTCCATATGTCAAACCATGGTCAGAAAGCCCAAAAACACACAGGAATGCAACTTCCACATGTAATGGAGCAATAGTGTGACATGAGTTGCACCACCATAACCACTTGAGTGTGTGTGCTCATCTAGATCAAGGTGGTTTGTAAAGGACACATGTAATGACACTCCATTTGTCAAACCATGGTCAAAAAGCCCAAAAACACAAAGGAATGTAACTGACACATGTAATGGAGCACTAGTGTGACATAGGTTGCACCACCAAACCCACTTGATTGTGTGTGGTCAAGTGGATCAAGGTGGTTTGGAAAAGAACAAATGCAATGACACTCCATGTGTCAAACCAATGACACTCCATGTGTCAAACCATCGCCAGAAAGCCCAAAAACACACATGAATGCAACTGCCAAAGGTAATGGAGCACTAGTGTGACATAAGTTGTACCAACACACCCACTTGAGTGTGTGCGGACATGTGGATCAAGGTGGTTTCTAAAAGAACACATGCAATGACACTCCATGTGTCAAACTATTGATCCGAAAACCCAAAATCATAGAGGAATGCAACTACCATATGTTATAGAGCACTAGTTTGACATAAGTTGCACCACCACACCCACTAGACTGTGTGTTGACATGTGGATCATGCAGGTTTTGAAAAGAACACATGCAATGACACTCCATGTGTCTAACCATGGTTAGAAAGCCCAAAAACTTAGAGGAATGCAACTTCCACTTGTAATAGAGCACTAGTTTGGCATAAGTTGCACCACCACACCAACTTGAGTGTGTGTGGTCATGTGGATCAAGTTGGTATGGAAAAGAACACACGCAATGACACTCCATATGTCAAACCATGGTTAGAAAGCCCAACACAGAGGAATGCAACTACCACATGTTATCTTGCACCAGTGTGACATAACTTGCACCACTAGACCCACTTGAGTGTGCGTGGTCATGTGGATCACGATGGTTTGGAAAATAACACATGCAATGACACTCCATGTGTCAACCCATGGTCCTAAATGCCAAAAACATAGAGGAATGCAACTTCCACATATTATGGAGCACCAGTTTGACATAAGTTGCACCACCACACCCACTTGAGTGTGTTTGTTCATGTGGATCAAGGTGATTTTCAAAGAACACATGCAATGACCCTCCATGTGTCAAACCATGGCCAGAAAGCTCAAAAATCCCCTGGAATGCAACTGTCACGTGTGATGGAGCACCAGTGTGACATAAGTAACACCAACACCCACTTGAGTGTGTGTGGTCACGTGGATCAATATGGTTTTAAAAATAACAAATGCAATGACACTCCATGTGTCAAACCATTGTCAGAAAGCCAAAAAATGGAAGCAACTACCACATGTTATGGAGCACCATTGTGACATAAGGTACGCCACCACAGCCACTTGAATGTCTGTGGTCAGGTGGATCAAGGTGGTTCTAAAAACAACACATGCAATAACACTCCATGTGTCAAACCATGGCCAGGAAGCCCAAAAAGTAAAGCAATGAAATTGTCACATGTAATGGAGCACTAGTGTCACATAAGTTGCACCACCACACCCACTTGATTGTGTGTGGTCATGTGGATCAATATGTTTGGAAAATGAAAATGCAATGACACTCCATGTGTCAAATTTTTGATCTCAAAGCCAAAATATACAAAGCAATACAACTTCCACATGTAATAGAGCACTAGTGCGACATAATTTGCACCACCAAACCCACTTGAGTGTGTGTGGTCATGTGGATCAAGGTGGTTTTGAAAAAGAACACATGCAATGACACTCCATGTGCAAAACCATGGTTAGAAAGCCCAAAAAAACATACAAATGCAACTGCGACATGTTATGGAGCACCAATGTGACAAAATTGCACCACCACACACACTTGGGTGTGTGTGGTCATGTGGAACAAGGTTTTTTTGGAAAAGAACACATGCAATGACACTCCATGTGTTAAACCATGGTTAGAAAGCCCAAAAAACATAGGAATGCAGCTTCCACATGTTATGGAGCATCAGTACGACATATGTTGCACCACCACACCCACTTTAGTGTGCGTGGTCATGTAGATCAAGGTGGTTTGGAAAAGAACACACTCAATGACACTCCATGTCTCAAACCATGGTCAGCCCAAAAACACATAGGAATGAAACTGCCACATGTTATGGAAAACCAGTGTGACATAAGTTGCACCAGCACATCCACTTGAGTTTGTGTGGTCATGTCGATCAAGATGGTTTGGAAAATAACACATGCAATGATACTCCATGTGTTAACCCATGGCTAGAAATCCCCAAAACACAGAGGAACGCAACTGCCACATTTTATGGAGCACCAGTGTGACATAAGTTGCACCACCACACGCACCTGAGTTGGTGTGGCCATGTTGATCAAGGTGTTTTGAAAATAACACATGCAGTGACACTCTTTGTGTAAAACACGGTAAGAAAGCCCAAAAACATAGAGGAATGCAAGTGCCACATGTTATCGAGCACTAGTGTGACATAAATTGCACCACCGCACCCACTTGAGTGTGTGTGCTCATGTGGATCAAGGTGGTTTCGAAAAGACACATGCAATGACACTCCATGTGTCAAACCATGGTTAGAAAGTCCAAAAACATAGAGGAATGTAGGTGCCACATGTTATGGGGAACTTGTGTGACATACGTTGCACCACCACACCCACTTGAGTTTGTGTGGTCATATGGATCAAGGTGGTTTTGAAAACACACATGCAGTGACACTCCATGTGTCAAACCATGGTTAGAAAGCCCAAAAACTCAGAGGAATGCAACTGCCAAATGTAATAAAGCACTAGTGTTACATGAGGTTCACCACCACACCCACTTGAGTCTGTGTGGTCATGTGGATCAAGGTGGTCTTGAAAAGAAGACATGTAATGACACCACATGTGTGTGGTCGTTTGGATCAGAGGAATCCAACTGCCACATGTAATTGACCACTAGTGTGGCATAAGTTGCACCACCATACCCACTTGAGTGTGTGTGGTCGTTTGGATCAAGGTGGTTTTGAAAAGAACACATGCAATGACACTCTATGTGTTAAACCATGGTCAAAAATCCCAAAAACATGGAGGAATGCAACTTCCACATGTTATGGAGCACTGGTGTGACATAAGTTGAACCACCACACGCACTTGTGTTTGTGTGGTCATGAGGATCTAGGTGGTTTTGAAAAGAACACATGCAATAACACTCCATGTGTCAAACCATGGTCATAAAGTCCAAAAACTCAAAGGAATGCAACTTCCACATGTAATAGAGCACTAGTGTGACATAAGTTGCACCGCCACACCTACGTGGTTGTGTGTTGTCATGTGGATGAAGGTGGTTTTGAAAAAACACATGTAATGACACTCCCACATAGAGGAATGCAACTACCATATGTAATAGAGCACTAGTGTGACATAAGTTGCACCACCACTCCCACTTGAGTGTGTGTGTGGACATCTGGATCAAGGTGGTTTTGAAAAGAACACATGCAATGCCACTCCATGTGTCAAACCATGGTCAGAAAGCCCAAAAACTTAGAGGAATGCAACTACCACATGTAATAGAGCACTAGTGTGGCATAAGTTGCACCACCACACCCACTTAAGTGTGTGTGGTCATGTGGATCAAGGTGATTTTCAAAAGAACACATGCAATGACACTCTATGTGTCAAACCATGGTCAAAAAGCCCAAAAACATAGAGGAATGCAACTGCCAGATGTTATGGAGCACTGGTATGACATAAGTTGCACCACCACACCCACTTGAGTGTGTCTGCTCATCTGGATCAAGGTGGTTTCGAAAACACACATGCAATGACACTCCATGTGTCAAACAATGGTCAGAAAGCCCCAAAACATAGAGGAATGCAACTGCCACATGTAATGCAGCACTAGTGGGACATGAGGTTCACCACCACACCCACTTGAGTGTGTGTGGTCATGTGGATCAAGGTGGTTTTGAAAAGAAGACATGTAATGACACTCCATGTGTCAAACCAGGGTTAGAAAGCCCAAAAACTCTAACGAATGCAACTACCCCATGTAATAGAGCACCAGTGTGACATAAGTTGCACCACCACACCTACTTGAGTGTGTGTGGTCATGTGGAACAAGGTGGTTTGGAAAATACACATGTAATGACACTCCATTCGTCAAACCATGGTCAAAAATCCCAAAAACATAGAGGAATGCAACTGCCACATGTAATAGAGCACTAGTGTGACATAAGTTGCCCCACCAAACCCACTTGAGTGTGTGTGGTCATGTGGATCAGGGTGCTTTTGAAAAAACACATGTAATGACACTCCATGTTTGAAACCATGGTCAGAAAGCCCAAAAACTCATAGGAATGCAACTGCCCCATGTAATAGAGCACCAATGTGACATAAGTTGCACCACCACACCCACTTGAGTGTGTGTGGTCATGTGGAACAACGTGTTTTGTAAAAGAACACATGCAATGACACTCCATATGTTAAGCCATGGTCAGAAAGCCCAAAAAACATACGAATGCAACTGCCACATGTTATGGAGCACTAGTGTGACATATGTTGCACCACCAGACCCACTTGAGTGTGTGTGGTCATGTGGATCAAGGTGGTTTGGAAAATAACACATGCAATGACACTCCATGTGTCAAACCATGGCCAGAAAGCCCAAAAACACATAGGAATGCAACTCCCACATGTTATGGAGCACCAGTGTGACATAAATTGCACCCCCACAACCACTTGAGTGTGTGTGCTCATGTAGATCGAGATGGTTTGGAAAGTACACATGTAGTGACACTCCGTTTGTCAAACCATGGTCAAAAAGCCCAAAAACACAGAGGAATGCAACTGACACATGTAATGGAGCACTGGTGTGACATAAGTTGCACCACCAAACCCACTTGAGTGTGTGCGGTCATGTGGATGAAGGTGGTTTCGAAAAGAACAAATGCAATTACACTCCATGTGTCAAACCAATGATACATTCGTGTGTCAAACCATCGTCAGAAAGCCCAAAAACACACATGAATGCAACTGCCACAGGTAATGGAGCACTAGTGTGACATAAGTTGTACCACCACACCCGGATGAGTGTGTGTGGACATGTGGATCAAGGTGGTTTGGAAAAGAATGCATGCAATGACACTCAATGTGTCAAACTATTGATCCAGAAACCAAAAAACACGAAGGAATGCAACTACCATATGCAATAGAGCACTAGTGTGACATAAGTTGCATCACCACACCCACTTGAGTTCGTGTGGACATGTGTATCAAGGTGGTTTTTAAAAGAACACATGCAATGACACTCCATGTGTCAAACCATTGTCAGAAAACCCAAAAACTCAAAGGAATGCAACTTCCACATATTATAGAGCACTAGTGTGGCATAAGTTGCACCACCACAGCCACTTGAGTGTGTGTGGTCATGTGGATCAAGATGGTTTTGAAAACAACAAATGCAATGACACTCTATGTATCAAACCATGGTTAGAAGACCCAAAAACATAGAGGAATGTAACTACCACATGTTATGGAGCACTGGTGTGACATAAGTTGCACCACTACACCCACTTGAGTGTGTCTTCTCATGTGAATCAAGGTGGTTTCGTAAACACACATGCAATGACACTCCATGTGTCAAACCATGATTAGAAAGCCCAAAATAATAGACGAATGCAATTGCCACATGTTATGGAGCACTAGTGTGACATAACTTGCACCACCACACCCACTTGAGTTTGTGTGGTCATGTGAATCAAGGTGGTTTTGAAAACAACAAATGCAACGACACTCCATGTGTCAAACCATGGTCAGAAAGCCCAAAAACTCAGAGGAATGCAACTTCCACAAGTAATAGAGCACTAGTGTGACATAAGTTGCACCACCACAACCACTTGAGTGTATGTAGTCATGTGGATCAAGTTGGTTTGGAAAACAACACATGCAATGACACTCCACGTGTTAAACCATGGTCAGAAAACCCAAAAAAACATATGAATGCAACTGCCACATGTTATGGAGATCTAGTGTGACATATGTTGCACCACCACACCCACTTGTGTGTGTGTGGTCATGTTGATCAAGGTGGTTTGGAAAAGAACACATGCAATGACACTCCATGTGTCAAACCATGGTCAGCAAGCCCCAAAACATAGAGGAATGCAACTGCCACATGTTATGGACCACCAGTCTGACATAAGTTACACCCCCACAGCCACTTGAGTGTGTGTGCTCATGTAGATGAATGTGGTTTGGAAAAGACACATGTAATGACACTCCATTTGTCAAACCATGGACAAAAAGGCCAAAAACACACAACAATGCAACTAACACATGTAATGGAGCACTAGTGTGACATAAGTTACAGCACCAAACCCACTTGAGTGTGTGTGGTCATGTGGATCAAGGTGGCTTGGAAAGAAAAAATGCATTGACACTCCATGTGTCAAAACAATGAAACTCCATGTGTCAAACCATGGTCAGAAAGCCCAAAAACTCAGAGGAATCCAACTGCCACATGTTATGGAGCACTAGTGTCACATAAGTTGCACCCCGACAACCCACTTGAGTGTGTGTGGTCATGTGGATCAAGGTGGTTTTGAAAAGAAGACATGTAATGACACTCCATGTGTCAAACCAGGGTTAGAAAGCCCAAAAACTCTAACAAATGCAACTGCCCCATGTAATAGAGCACCAGTGTGACATAAGTTGCACCACCACACCTAGTTGAGTGTGTGTGGTCATGTGGAACAAGGTGGTTTGGAAAATACACATGTAATGACACTCCATTCGTCAAACCATGGTCAAAAATCCCAAAAACATAGAGGAATGCAACTGCCACATGTAATAGAGCACTAGTGTGACATAAGTTGCCCCACCAAACCCACTTGAGTGTGTGTGGTCATGTGGATCAGGGTGCTTTTGAAAAAACACATGTAATGACACTCCATGTTTGAAACCATGGTCAGAAAGCCCAAAAACTCATAGGAATGCAACTGCCCCATGTAATAGAGCACCAATGTGACATAAGTTGCACCACCACACCCACTTGAGTGTGTGTGGTCATGTGGAACAACGTGTTTTGTAAAAGAACACATGCAATGACACTCCATATGTTAAGCCATGGTCAGAAAGCCCAAAAAACATACGAATGCAACTGCCACATGTTATGGAGCACTAGTGTGACATATGTTGCACCACCAGACCCACTTGAGTGTGTGTGGTCATGTGGATCAAGGTGGTTTGGAAAATAACACATGCAATGACACTCCATGTGTCAAACCATGGCCAGAAAGCCCAAAAACACATAGGAATGCAACTCCCACATGTTATGGAGCACCAGTGTGACATAAATTGCACCCCCACAACCACTTGAGTGTGTGTGCTCATGTAGATCGAGATGGTTTGGAAAGTACACATGTAGTGACACTCCGTTTGTCAAACCATGGTCAAAAAGCCCAAAAACACAGAGGAATTCAACTGACACATGTAATGGAGCACTGGTGTGACATAAGTTGCACCACCAAACCCACTTGAGTGTGTGCGGTCATGTGGATGAAGGTGGTTTCGAAAAGAACAAATGCAATTACACTCCATGTGTCAAACCAATGATACATTCGTGTGTCAAACCATCGTCAGAAAGCCCAAAAACACACATGAATGCAACTGCCACAGGTAATGGAGCACTAGTGTGACATAAGTGGTACCACACACCCGGATGAGTGTGTGTGGACATGTGGATCAAGGTGGTTTGGAAAAGAATGCATGCAATGACACTCAATGTGTCAAACTATTGATCCAGAAACCAAAAAACACGAAGGAATGCAACTACCATATGCAATAGAGCACTAGTGTGACATAAGTTGCATCACCACACCCACTTGAGTTCGTGTGGACATGTGTATCAAGGTGGTTTTTAAAAGAACACATGCAATGACACTCCATGTGTCAAACCATTGTCAGAAAACCCAAAAACTCAGAGGAATGCAACTTCCACATATTATAGAGCACTAGTGTGGCATAAGTTGCACCACCACAGCCACTTGAGTGTGTGTGGTCATGTGGATCAAGATGGTTTTGAAAACAACAAATGCAATGACACTCTATGTATCAAACCATGGTTAGAAGACCCAAAAACATAGAGGAATGTAACTACCACATGTTATGGAGCACTGGTGTGACATAAGTTGCACCACTACACCCACTTGAGTGTGTCTTCTCATGTGAATCAAGGTGGTTTCGTAAACACACATGCAATGACACTCCATGTGTCAAACCATGATTAGAAAGCCCAAAATAATAGACGAATGCAATTGCCACATGTTATGGAGCACTAGTGTGACATAACTTGCACCACCACACCCACTTGAGTTTGTGTGGTCATGTGAATCAAGGTGGTTTTGAAAACAACAAATGCAACGACACTCCATGTGTCAAACCATGGTCAGAAAGCCCAAAAACTCAGAGGAATGCAACTTCCACAAGTAATAGAGCACTAGTGTGACATAAGTTGCACCACCACAACCACTTGAGTGTATGTAGTCATGTGGATCAAGTTGGTTTGGAAAACAACACATGCAATGACACTCCACGTGTTAAACCATGGTCAGAAAACCCAAAAAAACATATGAATGCAACTGCCACATGTTATGGAGATCTAGTGTGACATATGTTGCACCACCACACCCACTTGTGTGTGTGTGGTCATGTTGATCAAGGTGGTTTGGAAAAGAACACATGCAATGACACTCCATGTGTCAAACCATGGTCAGCAAGCCCCAAAACATAGAGGAATGCAACTGCCACATGTTATGGACCACCAGTCTGACATAAGTTACACCCCCACAGCCACTTGAGTGTGTGTGCTCATGTAGATGAATGTGGTTTGGAAAAGACACATGTAATGACACTCCATTTGTCAAACCATGGACAAAAAGGCCAAAAACACACAACAATGCAACTAACACATGTAATGGAGCACTAGTGTGACATAAGTTACAGCACCAAACCCACTTGAGTGTGTGTGGTCATGTGGATCAAGGTGGCTTGGAAAGAAAAAATGCATTGACACTCCATGTGTCAAAACAATGAAACTCCATGTGTCAAACCATGGTCAGAAAGCCCAAAAACTCAGAGGAATCCAACTGCCACATGTTATGGAGCACTAGTGTCACATAAGTTGCACCCCGACAACCCACTTCAGTGTGTGTGGTCATGTGGATCAAGGTGGTTTTGAAAAGATCAAATGCAATGACACTCCATGTGTCAAACCAATAACACTCCATGTGCCAAACTATCGCCAAAAAGCCCAAAAGCACACATGAATTCAACTGCCACAGGTAATGGAGCACTAGTGTGACATAAGTTGTACCACCACACGCACTTGAGTGTGTGTGGACATGTGGATCAAGGTGGTTTGTAAAACAACACATGCAATGACACTCCATGTGTCAAACTATTGACCCGAAAACAAAAAACATAGAGGAATGCAACTACCATATGTAATAGAGCACTAGTGTGACATAAGTTGCACCACCACTCCCACTCGAGTGTGTGTGTGGACATGTGGATCAAGGTGGTTTTGAAAAGAACACATGCAATGCCACTCCATGTGTCAAACCATGGTCAGAAAGCCCAAAAACTTAGAGGAATGCAACTACCACATGTAATAGAGCACTAGTGTGGCATAAGTTGCACCACCACACCCACTTGAGTGTGTGTGGTCATGTGGATAAAGGTGATTTTCAAAAGAACACATGCAATGACACTCTATGTGTCAAACCATGGTCAAAAAGCCCAAAAACATAGAGGAATGCAACTGCCAGATGTTATGGAGCACTGGTATGACATAAGTTGCACCACCACACCCACTTGAGTGTGTCTGCTCATCTGGATCAAGGTGGTTTCGAAAACACACATGCAATGACACTCCATGTGTCAAACCATGGTCAGAAAGCCCCAAAACATAGAGGAATGCAACTGCCACATGTAATGCAGCACTAGTGGGACATGAGGTTCACCACCACACCCACTTGAGTGTGTGTGGTCATGTGGATCAAGGTGGTTTTGAAAAGAAGACATGTAATGACACTCCATGTGTCAAACCAGGGTTAGAAAGCCCAAAAACTCTAACGAATGCAACTGCCCCATGTAATAGAGCACCAGTGTGACATAAGTTGCACCACCACACCTACTTGAGTGTGTGTGGTCATGTGGAACAAGGTGGTTTGGAAAATACACATGTAATGACACTCCATTCGTCAAACCATGGTCAAAAATCCCAAAAACATAGAGGAATGCAACTGCCACATGTAATAGAGCACTAGTGTGACATAAGTTGCCCCACCAAACCCACTTGAGTGTGTGTGGTCATGTGGATCAGGGTGCTTTTGAAAAAACACATGTAATGACACTCCATGTTTGAAACCATGGTCAGAAAGCCCAAAAACTCATAGGAATGCAACTACCCCATGTAATAGAGCACCAATGTGACATAAGTTGCACCACCACACCCACTTGAGTGTGTGTGGTCATGTGGAACAACGTGTTTTGTAAAAGAACACATGCAATGACACTCCATATGTCAAGCCATGGTCAGAAAGCCCAAAAAACATACGAATGCAACTGCCACATGTTATGGAGCACTAGTGTGACATATGTTGCACCACCACACCCACTTGAGTGTGTGTGGTCATGTGGATCAAGGTGGTTTGGAAAATAACACATGCAATGACACTCCATGTGTCAAACCATGGCCAGAAAGCCCAAAAACACATAGGAATGCAACTCCCACATGTTATGGAGCACCAGTGTGACATAAATTGCACCCCCACAACCACTTGAGTGTGTGTGCTCATGTAGATCAAGATGGTTTGGAAAATACACATGTAGTGACACTCCGTTTGTCAAACCATGGTCAAAAAGCCCAAAAACACAGAGGAATGCAACTGACACATGTAATGGAGCACTGGTGTGACATAAGTTGCACCACCAAACCCACTTGAGTGTGTGTGGTCATGTGGATCAAGGTGGTTTCGAAAAGAACAAATGCAATTACACTCCATGTGTCAAACCAATGATACATTCGTGTGTCAAACCATCGTCAGAAAGCCCAAAAACACACATGAATGCAATTGCCACAGGTAATGGAGCACTAGTGTGACATAAGTTGTACCACCACACCCGGATGAGTGTGTGTGGATATGTGGATCAAGGTGGTTTGGAAAAGAATGCATGCAATGACACTCAATGTGTCAAACTATTGATCCAGAAACCAAAAAACACGAAGGAATGCAACTACCATATGCAATAGAGCACTAGTGTGACATAAGTTGCATCACCACACCCACTTGAGTTCGTGTGGACATGTGTATCAAGGTGGTTTTTAAAAGAACACATGCAATGACACTCCATGTGTCAAACCATTGTCAGAAAACCCAAAAACTCAGAGGAATGCAACTTCCACATATTATAGAGAACTAGTGTGGCATAAGTTGCACCACCACAGCCACTTGAGTGTGTGTGGTCATGTGGATCAAGATGGTTTTGAAAACAACAAATGCAATGACACTCAATGTATCAAACCATGGTTAGAAGACCCAAAAACATAGAGGAATGTAACTACCACATGTTATGGAGCACTGGTGTGACATAAGTTGCACCACTACACCCACTTGAGTGTGTCTTCTCATGTGAATCAAGGTGGTTTCGTAAACACACATGCAATGACACTCCATGTGTCAAACCATGATTAGAAAGCCCAAAATAATAGACGAATGCAATTGCCACATGTTATGGAGCACTAGTGTGACATAACTTGCACCACCACACCCACTTGAGTTTGTGTGGTCATGTGAATCAAGGTGGTTTTGAAAACAACAAATGCAACGACACTCCATGTGTCAAACCTTGGTCAGAAAGCCCAAAAACTCAGAGGAATGCAACTTCCGCAAGTAATAGAGCACTAGTGTGACATAAGTTGCACCACCACAACCACTTGAGTGTATGTAGTCATGTGGATCAAGTTGGTTTGGAAAACAACATATGCAATGACACTCCACGTGTTAAACCATGGTCAGAAAACCCAAAAAAACATATGAATGCAACTGCCACATGTTATGGAGATCTAGTGTGACATATGTTGCACCACCACACCCACTTGTGTGTGTGGTCATGTTGATCAAGGTGGTTTGGAAAAGAACACATGCAATGACACTCCATGTGTCAAACCATGGTCAGCAAGCCCCAAAACATAGAGGAATGCAACTGCCACATGTTATGGACCACCAGTCTGACATAAGTTACACCCCCACAGCCACTTGAGTGTGTGTGCTCATGTAGATGAATGTGGTTTGGAAAAGACACATGTAATGACACTCCATTTGTCAAACCATGGACAAAAAGGCCAAAAACACACAACAATGCAACTAACACATGTAATGGAGCACTAGTGTGACATAAGTTACAGCACCAAACCCACTTGAGTGTGTGTGGTCATGTGGATCAAGGTGGCTTGGAAAGAAAAAATGCATTGACACTCCATGTGTCAAAACAATGAAACTCCATGTGTCAAACCATGGTCAGAAAGCCCAAAAACTCAGAGGAATCCAACTGCCACATGTTATGGAGCACTAGTGTCACATAAGTTGCACCCCGACAACCCACTTGAGTGTGTGTGGTCATGTGGATCAAGGTGGTTTTGAAAAGAAGACATGTAATGACACTCCATGTGTCAAACCAGGGTTAGAAAGCCCAAAAACTCTAACGAATGCAACTGCCCCATGTAATAGAGCACCAGTGTGACATAAGTTGCACCACCACACCTACTTGAGTGTGTGTGGTCATGTGGAACAAGGTGGTTTGGAAAATACACATGTAATGACATTCCATTCGTCAAACCATGGTCAAAAATCCCAAAAACATAGAGGAATGCAACTGCCACATGTAATAGAGCACTAGTGTGACATAAGTTGCCCCACCAAACCCACTTGAGTGTGTGTGGTCATGTGGATCAGGGTGCTTTTGAAAAAACACATGTAATGACACTCCATGTTTGAAACCATGGTCAGAAAGCCCAAAAACTCATAGGAATGCAACTGCCCCATGTAATAGAGCACCAATGTGACATAAGTTGCACCACCACACCCACTTGAGTGTGTGTGGTCATGTGGAACAACGTGTTTTGTAAAAGAACACATGCAATGACACTCCATATGTTAAGCCATGGTCAGAAAGCCCAAAAAACATACGAATGCAACTGCCACATGTTATCGAGCACTAGTGTGACATATGTTGCACCACCAGACCCACTTGAGTGTGTGTGGTCATGTGGATCAAGGTGGTTTGGAAAATAACACATGCAATGACACTCCATGTGTCAAACCATGGCCAGAAAGCCCAAAAACACATAGGAATGCAACTCCCACATGTTATGGAGCACCAGTGTGACATAAATTGCACCCCCACAACCACTTGAGTGTGTGTGCTCATGTAGATCGAGATGGTTTGGAAAATACACATGTAGTGACACTCCGTTTGTCAAACCATGGTCAAAAAGCCCAAAAACACAGAGGAATGCAACTGACACATGTAATGGAGCACTGGTGTGACATAAGTTGCACCACCAAACCCACTTGAGTGTGTGTGGTCATGTGGATCAAGGTGGTTTCGAAAAGAACAAATGCAATTACACTCCATGTGTCAAACCAATGATACATTCGTGTGTCAAACCATCGTCAGAAAGCCCAAAAACACACATGAATGCAACTGCCACAGGTAATGGAGCACTAGTGTGACATAAGTTGTACCACCACACCCGGATGAGTGTGTGTGGACATGTGGATCAAGGTGGTTTGGAAAAGAATGCATGCAATGACACTCAATGTGTCAAACTATTGATCCAGAAACCAAAAAACACGAAGGAATGCAACTACCATATGCAATAGAGCACTAGTGTGACATAAGTTGCATCACCACACCCACTTGAGTTCGTGTGGACATGTGTATCAAGGTGGTTTTTAAAAGAACACATGCAATGACACTCCATGTGTCAAACCATTGTCAGAAAACCCAAAAACTCAGAGGAATGCAACTTCCACATATCATAGAGCACTAGTGTGGCATAAGTTGCACCACCACAGCCACTTGAGTGTGTGTGTTCATGTGGATCAAGATGGTTTTGAAAACAACAAATGCAATGACACTCAATGTATCAAACCATGGTTAGAAGACCCAAAAACATAGAGGAATGTAACTACCACATGTTATGGAGCACTGGTGTGACATAAGTTGCACCACTACACCCACTTGAGTGTGTCTTCTCATGTGAATCAAGGTGGTTTCGTAAACACACATGCAATGACACTCCATGTGTCAAACCATGATTAGAAAGCCCAAAATAATAGACGAATGCAATTGCCACATGTTATGGAGCACTAGTGTGACATAACTTGCACCACCACACCCACTTGAGTTTGTGTGGTCATGTGAATCAAGGTGGTTTTGAAAACAACAAATGCAACGACACTCCATGTGTCAAACCATGGTCAGAAAGCCCAAAAACTCAGAGGAATGCAACTTCCGCAAGTAATAGAGCACTAGTGTGACATAAGTTGCACCACCACAACCACTTGAGAGTATGTAGTCATGTGGATCAAGTTGGTTTGGAAAACAACATATGCAATGACACTCCACGTGTTAAACCATGGTCAGAAAACCCAAAAAAACATATGCATGCAACTGCCACATGTTATGGAGATCTAGTGTGACATATGTTGCACCACCACACCCACTTGTGTGTGTGGTCATGTTGATCAAGGTGGTTTGGAAAAGAACACATGCAATGACACTCCATGTGTCAAACCATGGTCAGCAAGCCCCAAAACATAGAGGAATGCAACTGCCACATGTTATGGACCACCAGTCTGACATAAGTTACACCCCCACAGCCACTTGAGTGTGTGTGCTCATGTAGATGAATGTGGTTTGGAAAAGACACATGTAATGACACTCCATTTGTCAAACCATGGACAAAAAGGCCAAAAACACACAACAATGCAACTAACACATGTACTGGAGCACTAGTGTGACATAAGTTACAGCACCAAACCCACTTGAGTGTGTGTGGTCATGTGGATCAAGGTGGCTTGGAAAGAAAAAATGCATTGACACTCCATGTGTCAAAACAATGAAACTCCATGTGTCAAACCATGGTCAGAAAGCCCAAAAACTCAGAGGAATCCAACTGCCACATGTTATGGAGCACTAGTGTCACATAAGTTGCACCCCGACAACCCACTTGAGTGTGTGTGGTCATGTGGATCAAGGTGGTTTTGAAAAGAAGACATGTAATGACACTCCATGTGTCAAACCAGGGTTAGAAAGCCCAAAAACTCTAACGAATGCAACTGCCCCATGTAATAGAGCACCAGTGTGACATAAGTTGCACCACCACACCTACTTGAGTGTGTGTGGTCATGTGGAACAAGGTGGTTTGGAAAATACACATGTAATGACATTCCATTCGTCAAACCATGGTCAAAAATCCCAAAAACATAGAGGAATGCAACTGCCACATGTAATAGAGCACTAGTGTGACATAAGTTGCCCCACCAAACCCACTTGAGTGTGTGTGGTCATGTGGATCAGGGTGCTTTTGAAAAAACACATGTAATGACACTCCATGTTTGAAACCATGGTCAGAAAGCCCAAAAACTCATAGGAATGCAACTGCCCCATGTAATAGAGCACCAATGTGACATAAGTTGCACCACCACACCCACTTGAGTGTGTGTGGTCATGTGGAACAACGTGTTTTGTAAAAGAACACATGCAATGACACTCCATATGTTAAGCCATGGTCAGAAAGCCCAAAAAACATACGAATGCAACTGCCACATGTTATCGAGCACTAGTGTGACATATGTTGCACCACCAGACCCACTTGAGTGTGTGTGGTCATGTGGATCAAGGTGGTTTGGAAAATAACACATGCAATGACACTACATGTGTCAAACCATGGCCAGAAAGCCCAAAAACACATAGGAATGCAACTCCCACATGTTATGGAGCACCAGTGTGACATAAATTGCACCCCCACAACCACTTGAGTGTGTGTGCTCATGTAGATCGAGATGGTTTGGAAAATACACATGTAGTGACACTCCGTTTGTCAAACCATGGTCAAAAAGCCCAAAAACACAGAGGAATGCAACTGACACATGTAATGGAGCACTGGTGTGACATAAGTTGCACCACCAAACCCACTTGAGTGTGTGTGGTCATGTGGATCAAGGTGGTTTCGAAAAGAACAAATGCAATTACACTCCATGTGTCAAACCAATGATACATTCGTGTGTCAAACCATCGTCAGAAAGCCCAAAAACACACATGAATGCAACTGCCACAGGTAATGGAGCACTAGTGTGACATAAGTTGTACCACCACACCCGGATGAGTGTGTGTGGACATGTGGATCAAGGTGGTTTGGAAAAGAATGCATGCAATGACACTCAATGTGTCAAACTATTGATCCAGAAACCAAAAAACACGAAGGAATGCAACTACCATATGCAATAGAGCACTAGTGTGACATAAGTTGCATAACCACACCCACTTGAGTTCGTGTGGACATGTGTATCAAGGTGGTTTTTAAAAGAACACATGCAATGACACTCCATGTGTCAAACCATTGTCAGAAAACCCAAAAACTCAGAGGAATGCAACTTCCACATATTATAGAGCACTACTGTGGGATAAGTTGCACCACCACAGCCACTTGAGTGTGTGTGGTCATGTGGATCAAGATGGTTTTGAAAACAACAAATGCAATGACACTCTATGTATCAAACCATGGTTAGAAGACCCAAAAACATAGAGGAATGTAACTACCACATGTTATGGAGCACTGGTGTGACATAAGTTGCACCACTACACCCACTTGAGTGTGTCTTCTCATGTGAATCAAGGTGGTTCCGTAAACACACATGCAATGACACTCCATGTGTCAAACCATGATTAGAAAGCCCAAAAAAATAGACGAATCAATTGCCACATGTTATGGAGCACTAGTGTGACATAACTTGCACCACCACACCCACTTGAGTTTGTGTGGTCATGTGAATCAAGGTGGTTTTGAAAACAACAAATGCAACGACACTCCATGTGTCAAACCATGGTCAGAAAGCCGAAAAACTCAGAGGAATGCAACTTCCACAAGTAATAGAGCACTAGTGTGACATAAGTTGCAGCACCACAACCACTTGAGTGTATGTAGTCATGTGGATCAAGTTGGTTTGGAAAACAACACATGCAATGACACTCCACGTGTTAAACCATGGTCAGAAAACCCAAAAAAACATATGAATGCAACTGCCACATGTTATGGAGATCTAGTGTGACATATGTTGCACCACCACACCCAATTGTGTGTGTGTGGTCATGTTGATCAAGGTGGTTTGGAAAAGAACACATGCAATGACACTCCATGTGTCAAACCATGGTCAGCAAGCCCCAAAACATAGAGGAATTCAACTGCACATGTTATGGACCACCAGTCTGACATAAGTTACACCCCCACAGCCACTCGAGTGTGTGTGCTCATGTAGATGAATGTGGCTTGGAAAAGACACATGTAATGACACTCCATTTGTCAAACCATGGACAAAAAGGCCAAAAACACACAACAATGCAACTAACACATGTAATGGAGCACTAGTGTGACATAAGTTACAGCACCAAACCCACTTGAGTGTGTGTGGTCATGTGGAACAAGGTGGCTTGGAAAGAAAAAGTGCATTGACACTCCATGTGTCAAAACAATGAAACTCCATGTGTCAAACCATGGTCAGAAAGCCCAAAAACTCAGAGGAATGCAACTGCCACATGTTATGGAGCACTAGTGTGACATAAGTTGCACCACTAGACCCACTTTAGTTTGTGTGGTCATGTGGATAGAGGTGCATTTGAAAAGAACAAATGCAATGACACTCCATGTGTCAAACAATGGTTAGAAAGCCCAGAAACTCAGAGGAATGCAACTGCCACATGCAATAGAGCACTAGTGTGACATAAGTTGCACCACCACACCCACTTGAGTGTGTGAAATCATGTGGATCAAGGTGGTTTCAAAAACACACATGAAATGACACTCCATGTGTCAAACCATGGTCAGAAAGCCCAAAAATATAGAGGAATGCAACTACCACATGTTATGGAGCACTAGTGTGACATAAGTTACACCACCACATAGAGTTTGTGTGGTCATGTGGATAGAGGTGGTTTTGAAAAGAACACATGCAATGACACTCCATGTATCAAAACATGGTCACAAAGCCCAAAAACACAAAGGAATGCAACTGTCACATGTACTGGAGCACTAGTGCAACATAAGTTGCACCACCACACCCACTTGAGTGTGTCTGTACTTGTGGATCAAGGTGGTTTGGAAAAGAACACATTCAATGACACTCCATGTGTCAAACTAATGATCCGAAACCGAAAAAACACAGATGAATGCAACTGGCACATGTAATAGAGCACCAGTGTGACATAAGTTGCACCACCACACCCACTTCAGTGTGTGTGGTTATGTGTATCAAGGTGGTTTGGAAAAGAATACATACAATGAAACTCCATGTTTGAAACCATGTTCAGAAAGCCCAAAAACACAGAGGAATGCAACTGCCATAGGTAATGGAGCACTATTGTGACCTAAGTTGTACCACCACACCCACTTGTGTGTGTGTACATGTGGATCAAGGTGGTTTGGAAAATAACACATGCAATGACACTCCATGTGTCAAACTATTGATCTGAAAACCAAAAAATATAGAGGAATGCAACTACCATATGTAATAGAGCACTAGTGTGACATAAGTTGCACCACCACACGACTTGAGTGTGTGTGGTCATGTTGATCAAGGTGGTGTGGAAAAGAACACATGCAATGACACTCCATGTGTCAAACCATGGTCAGAAAGCCCAAAAACACAGAGGAATGCAACTGCCACAAGTTATGGAGCACCAGCCTGACATAAGTTGCACCCCCACAACCACTTGAGTGTGTGTGCTCATGTAGATCAAGGTGGTTTGGAAAAGACATATGCAATGACACTCCATTTGTCAAACTATTGATATGAAAACCAAAAAATACAGAGGAATGCAACTACCATATGTAATAGAGCACTAATGTGACATAAGTTGCACCACCACACCCACTTGACTGTGCGTGGACATGTGGATCAAGGTTGTTTTAAAAGGAACACATGCAATGACACTCCATGTGTCAAACCATGGTTAAAAGGACACTTGGATGTGTGTGTGTGTGTGTGTCATTGTGGTTTAGAAAACAATACATGTAATGTCACTCTAGCATGTGTCCAACTATGTCCAGCAACCCTAGCAGCATGCTGGGATTCAACTGCCACATGTAGTGGAGCACCAGTTTGAAAGATGTTGCATCACCACACCCACTTGGGTGTGTGCATCATTTAGGTTTGGAAAAGAACATATGCAATTTCACTCCAGCATGTGTCCAACCAGGACCTGGAACCCTAGCTACATGCCAGGATTCAACTTCCACATGTTGTGGAGCACTAGTTTTAAATATGTTGCATCAGCACACCCACATGGATGTGTGTCTATATCATCGTGGTTTTGAAAAACACATGCAATGTCACTACATCATGTGTCCAACCATATTTAGGAACCCTAACTACATGCTAGGATTCAACTACCACATGTAGTGGAGCACTAGTTTGAAAAATGTTGCATCACCACACCCACTTGGATGTGTGTCTATCATTCTGGTTTGGAAAAGAACACATGCAATGTCACTCCAACATGTGTCCAACCATGTCTAGTAACCCTAGAAACATTTTGGGATTCAACTGGCACATTCAGTGGAGAACCAATTTGAAAGATGTTGAATCACCACACCCACTTGGATGTGTGTGTGTATCATTGTGGTTTGGAAAAATACATGCAATGTCACTCCAGCATGTGTCCAACCATGTCTAGGAAACCAAACAACATGCTAGGATTCAACTACCACATGTAGTGGAGCACCAGTTTAAAAGATATTGCATCACCACACCCACTTGGATGTGTGTGGGTTTATTATGGTTTGGAAAAGAACACATGCAATGTAAGTCCAACATGTGTCCAACAATGTCCAAGAACCCCAGCAAGATACTGGGATTAAACTGCCACATGATGTGGAGCACCAGTGTGAAATATGTTGCATCACCACACCCACTTGGGTGTGTGTATGATTGTGGTTTGGAAAAGAACACATGCAATGTCACTCCAGCATATATCCATCCATGTCCAGGAACCCTAGCAACATGCTGGGATTCAACCACCACATGAAGTGGAGCACCAGTTGGAAAGATGTTGCATCACCACACCCACATGGATGTGTGTCTGTATCATCGTGGTTTGGAAAAACACATGCAATGTCACTACAGCATGTGTCCAACCATATCCAGGAACCCTAACTACATGCTAGGATTCAACTACCACATGTAGTGGAGCACCAGTTTGAAAGGTGTTGCATCACCACACCCACTTGGATGTGTGTGTGTCATTATGGTTTGGAAAAGAACACATGCAATGTCACTCCAACATGTGGTCAACCATGTCTAGGAATCCTAGCAACATTCTGGGATTCAACTGGCACATTCAGTGGAGCACCAGTTTGAAAGATGTTGAATCACCATACCCACTTGGATGTGTGTGTGTATCATTGTGGTTTGGAAAAATACATGCAATGTCAGTCCAACATGTGTCCAACCATGTCCAGGAAACCTAACAACATGTTAGGATTCAACTACCACATGTAAATGAGCACTAGTTCGAAAGATATTGCATCACCACACCCACTTGGATATGTGTGGGTTTATTATGGTTTGGAAAAGAACACATGCAATGTCACTCCAGCATGTGTCCATCCATGTCCAAGAACCCCAGCAAGATGCAGGGTTTAAACTGCCACATGAAGTGGAGCACCAGTGTGAAATATGTTGCATCACCACACCCACTTGGGTGTGTGTATATTTCTGGTTTGGAAAAGAACACATGTAATGTCACTCCAGCATATATCCAACCATGTCCAGGAACCCTAGCAACATGCTGGGATTCAACCACCACATGAAGTGGAGCACCAGTTGGAAAGATGTTGCATCACCACCCCCACTTGGATGTGTGTGTGTATCATTGTGGTTTGGAAAAACACATGCAATGTCACTACAACATGTGTCCAACCATGTCCAGGAAACCTAACAACATGCTAGGATTCAACTACCACATGTAGTGGAGCACCAATTTGAAAGATGTTGCATCACCACACCCACTTGGATGTGTGTGTGTGTGTCATTATGGTTTGGAAAAGAACACATGCAATGTCACTCCAGCATGTGTCCAACCATGTCTGAGAACCCTAGCAACATGCTGGGATTCAACTGCCACATGGAGTGTAGCACCAGTTTGAAAGACGTTGCATCAGCACATCCACTTAGATATGGGTGTGTGTATCATTGTGGTATGGAAAAGAACACATGTAATGTCGCTCAAGCATGTGTCCAACCATGTCCAGGAACCCTAGCAAAATGCTGGGATTCAACTGCCACATGCAGTCGAGCACAAGTTTCAAAGATGTTGCATCACCACACCCACTTGGGTGTGTGTATCATTTAGGTTTGGAAAAGAACATATGTAATGTCACTCCAACATGTGTCCAACCAGGACCTGGAACCCTTGCAACATGCTAGGATTCAACTTCCACATGCTGTGGAGCACTAGTTTTAAATATGTTGCATCACCACACCCACATGGATATGTGTCTATATCATCGTGGTATTGAAAAACACATGCAATGTCACTACAACATGTGTCCAACCATATCCAGGAACCCTAACTACATGCTAGGATTCAACTACCACATGTAGCTGAGCACCAGTTTGAAAGATGTTGCATCACCACACCCACTTGGATGTGTGTCTATCATTCTGGTTTGGAAAAAAACACATGCAATGTCACTCCAGCATGTGTCCAACCATGTCTAGGAACCCTAGCAACATTCTGGGATTCAACTGGCACATTCAGTGGAGCACCAGTTTGAAAGATGTTGAATCACCACACCCACTTGGATGTGTGTGGGTTTTATTATGGTTTGGAAAAGAACACATGCAATGTCACTCTAGTATGTGTCCAACCATGTCTAACAACCCTAGAAACATGGTGGTATTCAACTGCCACATGGAGTGGAGAACCAGTTTGAAAGATGTTGCGTCACCACATCCACTTGGATATGTGAGTGTGTGTAACATTGTTGTTTGGAAAAGAACACATGCAATGTCACTCCAGCTTTTATCCAACCATGTCAAGGAACCCTAGCAACCTGCTTGGATTCAACCGCCACATGAAGTGGAGCACCAATTTGAAAGATGTTGCATCATCACACCCACTTGGATGTGTGTGTGTCTATTTTTGTGGTTTGGAGTAGAACACATGCAATGTCACTCCATCATGTGTCCAACCATGTCGAGGAACTCTAGCAACATGCTGGGATTCAACTGCCACATGAAGTGGAGATCCAGTTTGAAAGATGTTGCATCACCACACCCACTTGGATGTGTGTGTGTCTCAGTGTGGTTTGGAAAGAACACATGAAATGTCACTCCAGGATGTGTCCAACCATGTGTAGGAACCCTAGAAACATGCAAGGATTCATCTGCCACATGTAGTTGAGCACCAGTTTGAAAGATGTTGCATCACCATACCCACTTGGATGTGTGTGTGTGTGTGTTATTGTGGTTTGGAAAAAAACTCATGTAATATCACTCCAGCATGTGTCCAACCATGTCTAGGAACCCTAGTAGCATGCTGGGATTCAATAGCCACATGAAGTGGAGCACCAGTTTAAAAGATGTTGCATCACCACACCCACATGGATATGTATGTTTGTGTATCATTGTGGTTTGTAAAACAACACATGCAATGTCACTACAACATGTGTCCAACCATGTCCAGGAACCCTACCAACATGCTGGGATTGAACTGGCTAATTCAGTGGAGCACTAGTTTGAAAGATGTTGCATCACCACATTCACTTGGATGTGTGTGTGTGTGTATCATTGCGGTTTGGAAAAGAAAACATGCAATGTCACTCCAACATGTGAAAATAATGTTTAGGAACCCTATCAACATGATGGGATTCAACTGGCACATTCAGTGGAGCACCAGTTTGAAATATGTTGAATCACCACACCCACTTGGATGTGTGTGTGTATCATTGTGGTTTGGAAAAACACATGCAATGTCACTCTAGCATGTGTCCAACCATGTCCAGGAAACCTAACAACATGCTAGGATTCAACTACCACATGCAGCGGAGCACCAATTTGAAAGATATTGCATCACCACACCCATTTGGATGTGTGTGTGTCATTATGGTATGGAAAAGAACACATGCAATGTCACTCCAGGATGTGTCCAACCGTGTCTGAGAACCCTAGCAACATGCTAGGATTCAACAGCCACATAGAGTGTAGCACCATTTTGAAAGATGTTGCGTCACCACATCCACTTGGATATATATGTGTGTGTACCATTGTGGTATGGAAAAGAACACATGTAATGTCACTCCAGCATGTGTGCAACCATGTCCAGGAACCCTAGCAAAATGTTGGGATTCAACTGCCACATGTAGTCGAGCACAAGTTTGAAAGATGTTGCATCACCACACCCTCTTGGGTGTGTGTATGTTTTTGGTTTGGAAAAGAACACATGCAATGTCACTCCAGCATGTGTCCAACCAGGTCCTGGAACCCTAGCAAAATGCTAGGATTGAACTGCCACATGCTGTGGAGCACTAGTTTTAAATATGTTGCATCACCACACCCACTTAGATGTGTGTGTGTGTCTATTATTGTGGTTTGGAAAAGAACACATGCAATGTCACTCCATCATGTGTCCAACCATGTCCAGAAACCCTAGCAACATGCTGGGATTCAACTGCCACATGAAGTGGAGCACCAGTTTGAAAGATGTTGAATCACCACACCCACTTGGATGTGTGTGTGTATCATTGTGGTTTGGAAAAACACATGCAATGTCACTCTAGCATGTGTCCAACCATGTCCAGGAAACCTAACAACATGCTAGGATTCAACTACCACATGCAGCGGAGCACCAGTTTGAAAGATATTGCATCACCACACCCATTTGGATGTGTGTGTGTCATTATGGTATGGAAAAGAACACATGCAATGTCACTCCAGGATGTGTCCAACCATGTCTAAGAACCCTAGCAACATGCTAGGATTCAATAGCCACATAGAGTGTAGCACCATTTTGAAAGATGTTGTGTCACCACATCCACTTGGATATATGTGTGTGTGTATCATTGTGGTATGGAAAAGAACACATGTAATGTCACTCCAGCATGTGTCCAACCATATCCAGGAACCCTAGCAAAATGTTGGGATTCAACTGCCACATGCAGTCGAGCACAAGTTTGAAAGATGTTGCATCACCACACCCTCTTGGATGTGTGTATGTTGTTGGTTTGGAAAAGAACACATGCAATGTCACTCCAGCATGTGTCCAACCATGTCCTGGAACCCTAGCAAAATGCTAGGATTCAACTGCCACATGCTGTGGAGCACTAGTTTTAAATATGTTGCATCACCACAGCCACTTAGATGTGTGTGTGTCTATTATTGTGGTTTGGAAAAGAACACATGCAATGTCACTCCATCATGTGTCCAACCATGTCCAGGAACCCTAGCAACATGCTGGGATTCAACTGCCACATGAAGTGGAGCACCAGTTTGAAAGATGTTGCATCACCACACCCACTTGGATGTATGTGTGTGTGTCTCATTGTGGTTTAGAAAAGAACACATGGAATGTCACTCCAGCATGTGTCCAACCATGAGTAGGAACCCTAGCAACATGCTAGGATTCACCTGCCACATGAAGTGGAGCACCAGTTTGAAAGATGTTGCATCACCACACCCACTTGTATGTGTGTGTCTCATTGTGGTTTGGAAAAGGACACATGCAATGTCACTCTTGCATGTGTCCAACCATGTGTAGGAAGCCTAACAACATGGTAGGATTCAGCTGCCACATGCAGTGGAGCACTAGTTTGAAAGATGTTGCATCACCATACCCACTTGGATGTGTGTGAGTGTTATTGTGGTTTGGAAAAAAACACATGTAATGTCACTCTAGCATGTGTCCAACCATGTCCAGGAACCCTATCAGCATGCTGGGATTCTACAACCACATGTTGTGGAGCACCAGTTTAAAAGATGTTGCATCACCACACCCACATGGATGTGTATATTTGTGTATCATTGTAGTTTGGAAAACAACACATGAAATGTCATTACAACATGTGTCCAACCATGTCTAGGAACGCTACCTACATGCTGGGATTGAACTGGCACATTCAGTGGAGCACTAGTTTGAAAGATGTTCCATCACCACATCCACTTGGATGTGTGTGTGTATCATTGTGGTTTGGAAAAGAACACATGCAATGTCACTCCAACATGTGTCCAACCATGTTCAGGACCCCTAGCAACATTCTGGGATTCAACTCGCATGTTCAGTGGAGCACCAGTTTGAAAGATGTTGAATCACCACACCTACTTGGATATGTGTGTGTGTATCATTGTGATTTGGAAAAACACATGCATGCAATGTCACTCAAGTATGTGTCCAACCATGTCTAGGAACCCTAAGAACATGCTAGGATTCAACTACCACATGCAATGGAGCTCCAGTTTGAAAGATATTGCATCACCACACCCACTTGGATGTTTGTGTGTCATTATGGTTTGGAAAAGAACACATGCAATGTCGCTCCAGCATGTGTCCAACCATGTCTAAGAACCCTAGCAACATGCTGGGATTCCACTGCCACATGGAGTGTATCACTAGTTTGAAAGATGTTGCGGCACCACATCCATTTAGATAGGTGTGTGTTGGTATCATTGTGGTATGGAAAAGAACACATGTAATGTCACTCCAGCATGTGTCCAACCATGTGTAGGAACCCTAGCAAAATGCTGGGACTCAACTGCCACATGCAGTCGATCACAAGTTTGAAAGATGTTGTATCACCACACCCACTTGGGTGTGTGTGTATCATTTTGGTTTGGAAAAGAACACATACAATGTCACTCCAGCATGTGTCCAACCATGTCCTGGAACCCAAGAAACATGCTAGGATTCAACTCCCACATGCTGTGGAGCACTAGTGTTAAATATGTTGCATCACCACACTGTAGCATCCCAATTGTCTAATAATTGTAATGCTACTTTTCTAGTAAGATAATTGCTACTTCATATATTTAATTGTTGCATCATAATTATATCATGCTCATGTCATCATGCCACCTTGCATTTGAGCATCATATAAAACCCTGGTTCTTTGGTACTTCTCTCATATGCATTATAAATTGTATTTGCCTCTTGATATTGTATTTGGTTATTGATATATTGTTTAAATGCCCAAGTTGAGTTGGGGGCATATCTTTTATTCACCTCCATTATCTTTTCTTTCACCACTTTATAATTCCACCATCCCATTAACCATGAGCTTGTATTTCTTTTTCTTTTGATATTTTAATTCTAGCTCATGTAGTTTGGGGTGGATTAAATCCTTTAAATTCTTGTGCTTGGCTTTTTCTCCACTTCATGGAAATGCATAAGAATAATGCCATAATATTATTATTGTTTTCACAAAATAAATCATGGCATTATTATTTTGCATGGGCCATGCAAACTTCTTCACCACCTTCTACTCCATGGGTTTTGCCTTTGACTTTAGTGGTTATTTCTTTGTGAACCATCTCCTTCCATTCCACCATTCCCATATCCTCACCCACATCTCTTTCTTTTATTTTCTCCATGCATGATCATATGAGACTCTTTTCCACATATCTCTTTTCTCCCCCTTCTTTCTTGTCTCTCTTTCACCTTAACTCAAGCTAGATCAAGCTCCATGTTCCACTTGGGTTGATCTTTTGCACAAGTTTTAACAATCTAAAACCTAATAAAATCTAACCTAGCTACTCTCTTTATTCTTCTCCTAACCCTAATTCTCCTAAACCCTAAACCTCCTCCCACCTCTCTCTTACTTCCCCTCTCTCTAACCTGCTGATGGACACCTGGCCACCCTCTCCCTGGCCCACACCCCAGCCACCCCTCTCTCTAACATAAATAAAACCCTAACCCGAGTCTACCATCTACCTAGCCCGAGCTACCCCCTCTCCTTTCTCTCTTCTCTCTACCGCGTGCTAGCCCCACCCTGCAGCCACCACGTCGTCCCTGGTCCACCTGCAGCCACCCCCCTGCCATGCCCTACCTTCCTCAGCCGAGCCAGCATGTGAGGAGGAAGAAAAGGTGGCACCCGCGGCCACTTTATCTACCCCCTGCCACCGCTGCCCCTCCTCTCTCTCTCTCTCGTTTTCCCTCGCCCACACGACTCTCCTGGCTCGCCTAGATCTGCCCCGAGCTGGCCCTCCTCTCCTCCTTCTTCCTCTCCGCTACCAGCACCTGCCGTCGGTTGCCGCCAGCACCGTATCGCCCCCGTCGTTCTAGCCGGTCAGCGCGACGTGGAGGTGGCCTGGGAGATCGAGGCGACCACCCTGCTGCTCCCTGCACGCGTCGTCGAGGAGGAGAAGCCCCAGATGTGCCAGTACCGCGCCGTCCCGACGAAACCCTAGCCCGCCAGAGCGTCTGCGTTGTCGGCGATCCGCCGCGCTTCTCCCCGATCTGACCCCACCAGCCAACCCGCGGTGAGCCACTCTCCCTCCCGGACATGCTCTGTCTCGCTGTCGTCGTCTAGCGCCGCCGCTCTTTCCATCGAACGGTCTCAGTGCGTCGCCGCTCGCCGTCATATGCAACCTCCCCGCGCCGCACAGAGCCTTAGCTAAGCCCCAAAACCCCTCCTAACAGCTCCCTTAGCCTACCGCACTGGCTAGCCCCCTCAGCGCGGCCGCCCGCGACCCGAGTTCGATTCCCTCGCTCGGCGCTTCGCGCTGATTTCCCCTAGACCGAAGAACACGAAGAACAGTACCGGGCCATGGTCATATTACAATAAGCCCCCTCTTTTTATTTCGCTCTTAACCCGCGGTATCTCGTGGCCCACTAGTCAGCCGCCCTGGTGATCTTGCCGAAAAACCCCCAGGTTCCTTGGGCCGTAACCCGCGGTCCAGCTAGCCCCACCTGTCAGCCTCTACCATCCTCACCACTGTCACGTGGGCCTTCGCCAGTTGGCCCACCCTGCAGTCGCACGGGCTAGACAGAGCCGCGGTAGAAAAAGGTTTTCTGCGCGCGTGGCCCCAGCCCGCTTGGTCCCACCCGTCAGTGACTATGGCTGGGACGGGTTGAGTAAGAAAAGTATTTCCTGCGCCTGTTTTAATTAAACCTTTTCAACAATTGTTTTAAATTCAAATTCAATTCAGATTTAAATAACTTTTCAAATATAAATCCAAATAATACAAATAATATATGTTTTTGAATCAGAAAAATGTGAGGAATTCAAATATGCCATTCAAATAATGTTTGAACACTTTAAAATTTCGAGATGATTAAAATTACAATAAAATGCCCTTTTTTCTTAATTAATTAATAACTTTAATTCTATAACTCCAAATTGGGAAAATAATATGTCTAAATCGATCAGCGCGACGAGCCCGTTCTATTTATGCAGTCCTTGTTCTGAATTGAAGCATGCATCATGTTGTTATTAAAAATCTGAACTGTTTATGACAATAAAACTTGGTTAAATAAATGCCAAAATGCTTTACTTCTTGTATTCACACCTCACCTTTGCCATGCTACTTTAATGCCATGTTAATTGTGCATCATTCATCATGGCATGCTTGTTTGCTTGTTGCATTTTATTTCCTATGCTTGTGCACTTTATTTATGTTGGCCCTTGTTTGTTTGGTTCTTCTTCGAATAGACGCCCAACAGGAGAATTACCAGGAATCACAGGAGTACTACCCAGATCCATCTCTCGCTTCAACTGAGCTGCCAGGCAAGCACTACCACATTCTTGCATACATACAGTACCTATTGCCACTATCTTATTCTTGCATCATTGAGTCGCGTTGCATTAAATTGAATCCCAAGTACTGCATAGCCTTTACTTTTAAACCCCACCGAAGCTTGTTCCTCCAACCCATGAGCCATTACCACAGGAGTTGTTTGAGCCATGCGAGTTGTAGAAAAGCATGTATAGGGTATGTGAGTGTCTGATGAATAACGAGGTACCTAAACAACATAACCTGAGTAGTAATGGGATAACTAATGAAAGAGGCACCGGTGAGCAATATCTGTTATTTGGTTTTTCATGTTCACTTGTGTCCCGTAGGACCCCGAGTACTTGATTCCTGTTCCTTGACTATTCGCACTATCCACATCCGGGAGGCCTTATGGACCCCCCCTGAGCCAGAGCTTGATTCATTCTTATTTCTTGGGGCCACAAATTAGTTTGAGGCTTTATTACTATCCTGTACTTATGCCATGTTACTGCTTTATTTAAGATTGTGCCAGGAGTACCTGTACTGTTTTGGATCGTGACATGTTTTCGTGGTATTGACAAGCCCAGTCACATTTTCAGGTTCCCAGTCGTTTACCGCCGTCCACACAAACCTTGGGTCCGTCTCGGAGCCGGCCAACTTCGTTGCGGGTAGCTTAATGGGGTGGCCCCCTGAAACATTTCTGAATCCTGTGATTGCTTTGTCGTGAATGCCTCGTTGGGTTTTGATTTGGTTTTTCCGAGGTTGATCGAGTGTGTGTTGCTATTCGTGCACCCCTGTAGGGTAAATCTTTCTGAAAGCCGTGTCCGCGGTTATGGACGACTTGGAGCACAGTTTCTCGATCATAGACAAGTATAACTAAAGTACCGCTTTTAAATTGACTAAGTACTTGACTAGTAAATAGTGCAATACTCATGGAATGGTTAATAAAACTGCCAACGGATGATGGGGGTTGTTCGTCCGC
Organism: Avena eriantha; assembly: GCA_910589775.1. NCBI lineage: Eukaryota > Viridiplantae > Streptophyta > Magnoliopsida > Poales > Poaceae > Avena > Avena eriantha. Next base: position 185,784,205 of record OU342740.1, on the reverse strand, counting down.
TTCCTCGTTGGTAAGCGAGGAGGAGGATGGATCTGTTATTCATACTGTTATAACCGTTGTTTCTAATTAATGGACATCCGTCTATCATTGGTTAGGCGGATGGTTAGCGAGTATCTATAGAATTGTTAGTTATTATCTTTTGCTGCAATTGCGTCACCCCAGGTTGTGTCCCCTTTAGTGGCATAAAGACTTGCTGAGTACCCCTAGGGTCTCACACGATCAATTGTTTGATTCAGATGAACAGGTGTACCCGCAAGATGGATACTGGGTGGAAGAGACAGATGATGTTGGCAACGATCGTTCGGTGTAGAGATTCCGGGAACGGGGATCCGTGAGATCTGTGGGCGGGATGTGTTTATTTACGGGGCATCTTATGCCAATTTGCTTCTTATCCGTACTCGGATCTTGTTTTCTGCTTCCGCCTGATACTCTGATGTGTGATGTATGAGGAGCTATCCTAAATTATTATATCTATCTAGGACATTTGGATCTTGCCGTATGGCGTTGCAATATTTCTATTTCTTTTAGATGGAATGGCTCTGAGGACTGTTGTACGTGGCTTGCATACATACTCATTTGTGTATGTAGTTGATCCCTTCGCCTGCCGATTACGCCGCTCGTTCTTGTCCCGTTGTCTGAAAGTGGTTAGGACGGCCGAAAGGTCTACCGTGAGTGGCCCTGGGCCCCACCGTACTATTTTAACCACTTTCGTTCATCTAGGCATGTAACTAAGAGCGTAATTCACCGAGGTAGTTACAATTGGTATCAGAGCCATCCCGCCCTTCAGGGTCTCAGCCAAAATGGTTGTTGTCAGTCTAGCAAATATTTTGGTAGTTATGTATACTAGGAAAAAACAAAACGTGAGAGTAGGACTGCTTCCATTTTTCTTCTTACCCACCCACCCACCCTTTTTCTGGTAAGGAAGTGTAACATTTTCAATCCTCTTCTAAAATTCAAACTAGGATTCACGTGTTCTGGGTTCCGTAGTACCATAGGTTGTGTTTGTGTTTGTGTGTGTGTGTGTGAATTCCTTGGCTATCTGTTGCATCCAAATGTTATCACTATCTGCCTTTTGGTTATCAACTGTTGGTACATTCCATACCAACAGGCCTTTGTAAACCGACGCGATCTATTCTGATCCGTTGTACACCGATGCGATCTATCTTACTCTTTGTTATCCGACGTTATCTTGTTTGGGGTGTTCGTTTCCGTAGTTACCAATCTTTAGGTTCATCTTAAGAAGAAGGTGTTGGGATATGTGTTTTACTAATTCATGTGCGGAGTAATGATTTGAGTGCGGGATGGAGTCGCGACCAAACCACTACTTCTATCAATTGCTTTTGTATATTGAACTAGTAGAGTTACTAATCTTGATTCGTTAAGTGGTTTTGCGCATATAGTGGTATTTTAATGCCGAAAATTGCGGAATTTTTTTCTTTGTTAGTTGTGTACCACACTCCTTGTTCAGTCGTGTGCGTTAGGCGTAGTATCTTCTAGTTGCCTTGAACTTTGTTGATATTTTAATATCATCTCAGTGAATTGCATTCTTTAATCTTGATTAATTCCATTTTGGTACTATTTTGGATTATTATCATTCTCCATTATAGTACTGACTTGTGTTTTATATCAATGACAGGATGGCACCACCATGCCGTTCTGAGGAGGACATACCACCTGAACTCGGGGCTGCTTTGGCAAGTATTGCAAATGCTTTGGGCACTATGCAGCAGAACCAGCAGCGCGTCGAGGAAAGCGTGAGGAGAAATGAGTTTGTTCCGCTACCTCCACCTCCCAAGCGAGGAGACATCAAGAGTTTTCTCAAGTTCAACCCACGCCAATTTGAGGTGTCTGATCAGCCACTTGATGCAGATGATTGGCTGCGTGAAGTGTCAAGGTTGCTGATGACTGCGGATGTTCCCGAGCAAGAATGGGTCAAATGTGCCACTCACGTTCTGAAGGGAGATGCAACTCTCTGGTGGGAAAATTACCTCAAGGCAGATCTTTCTGGTTTTCAGCCTACTTGGGAGCGGTTCACTGCTGCTTTCACAGAGCAATATCTGTCAGAAATTTTCATGGAAAGGATGAAGGAAGTGTTTCTCAACCTCAAGCAGGGCACTGACAATGTCAACACCTACATCAGAAACTTCATGAACCTTTCTTGTTATGGTGGCGATGAGATCTCTGATGACAAGAAGAAGCAAAAGAGGTTTCGGCAAGGCCTCAATGCTTCCATCAAATATGCAATCACTCATGCAAGGCCGGCGTCTTTTCTGGAACTCCAACACACAGCTCTGCAGGAAGAAGCAAGTAGGCAAGTGTTTGAGGAGTCAAAGAAACACAGCCGTGATACAACAAGCTCTTCTGCTATGACAACTCCTTCTAAGCGTCGTGTCTGGGTTCCTAACACCCCACCGTCACTCCCTGCTCCACCAAGACCTTCAAGCTACGCAACAAGGCCACCAAACTCCTTCACTGCGGCTCCCAGGGGCTACAACCACAACTACCCTAGAGCGCCTGGCGGAGTCCCTGGCTACGTTGCTCCACATCCACCTGGTGCTTGCTATACTTGTGGAAACACTGGGCATCAGCACTGGAATTGTCCAATGAACAACAAAGCTCTTCCACCACCACCTCCAAGACCTGCAGCAAGTGCTCCTATGATTCGTGCACCTCCACCTCGGGCTCTCAACATCAACACTAAGCCGGGGTCTACGGTTTCTCGTGCCAACTGTGTCAACGTCGCTCAAGCTGAGCATGCCTCTGGAGTTGTCATGGGTATGCTTCCTGTTAACTCAGTTCCTGCACGAGTTTTGTTTGATTCTGGTGCTTCGCATTCTTTTGTTTCTCACAAGTTTGCGCATGAGCAAGATCTTGCTATGGTTCCTTTGTTACACCGTCTTGTGGTACAATCTCCTGGGTCAAACATGAGGGCTGCTCATATCAGCCATGGCACTCAAATTGAGATTGGTGGCTCTTCGTTTCCGGCTTCCTTAATTATTCTGGGCAATTCTGATATTGATGTTATCTTGGGCATGGATTGGTTAACAGCAAATGCAGCTGTGATTGATTGTGCTGAACGTTCGGTTTCTCTGAAAATTCCTAAAGGCCATATAGTCTATTCTCCAAGTCTGACTCCTGCAATTCAGCTTTATTCTCTGGCGGCTCTGAATGATGATACTATGGAAGGTATTCAGAGTGTTCCTGTAGTCTGTGAGTTTCCAGATGTTTTCCCTGAAGAGTTGCCAGGTATGCCTCCGGATCGTGAGGTCGAGTTTGTCATTGAACTTGAACCTGGTACTGCTCCTATCTCCAAGCGGCCTTATAAAATGGGTCCTGCTGAGTTGGCTGAACTCAAACGTCAGTTGGATGATCAAGAGAAGTTGGGTTTCATTCAGCACAGTACTTCTTCTTGGGGTAGTCCAACAATCTTTGTGAAGAAGCGAGACAAGACTGATAGACTTTGTGTTGACTATCGGGCACTCAATGCTAAAACAATCAAGAATAAATATCCCCTTCCGCAGATTAATGATCTCTTCGATCAGCTAGCTGGAGCTGTGGTATTCTCTAAGCTTGATTTGAGAAGTGGTTACCATCAAATCAAGATTCGCAAGGAAGATGTTCCCAAAACAGCTTTCACCACCCGCTATGGACTGTATGAGTACACGGTCATGTCTTTCGGTCTCACCAACGCACCTGCCACCTTCTCGAGGCTTATGAACTCGGTTTTCATGGAGTATCTTGATAAGTTCGTTGTGGTCTATCTGGATGACATTCTAGTCTATTCTAAGTCTAAGGAAGAACATGAAGAGCACCTTCGGTGTGTCCTAAACAAGCTTCGTGAGAACCGCCTGTATGCAAAGTTCTCCAAGTGTGAGTTTTGGCTGCCTCAAGTCACCTACCTTGGTCACGTCATCTCTACCAAGGGCATCGCCGTCAACCCAGAAACTATTAAGACAATTATGGACTGGCTTCCACCCATAAATGTCAAAGAAGTCCGGAGTTTCCTTGGTTTGGCCAGTTACTGCCGTCTCTTTGTTCAAAATTTCTCGAAGATTGCGAAGCCTCTTACCGATCTCCTCAAGAAAGGCAAGAAATACCTTTGGACTCCTGCATGTCAAGCAAGCTTTGAAACACTCAAAGAGAAGCTCACTTCCACACCAGTCTTGGTTCCTCCAGATACATCAAAGCCTTTCCAAATATTCTGTGATGCCTCATTGCAAGGATTGGGTGCAGTCCTTATGCAAGAATAACAAGTTGTTGCTTATGCCTCTCGACAGTTGAAGACACATGAGATCAACTATCCTACACATGACCTCGAACTCGCAGCAGTTGTCTTTGCTTTGAAAGTATGGAGGCATTACTTGCTTGGCAACCGTTGCGAGATCTTTTCTGATCACAAGAGTCTCAAGTATATCTTCACACAGCCTGATCTCAACCTTCGTCAGAGGAGGTGGATTGAAACAATTAATGATTTCGATTTGACCATCCACTACACTCCGGGCAAAGCCAATGTCATGGCCGATGCTCTCAGCCGAAAAGCTTATGTCAACAATCTCATGTTGGAAGAACAACAGCCTCTCTTGTGCGAGGAATTCCGCAAGCTAAACCTTGAAATTGTGGATCAAGGGTATCTTCTGAACCTTATAGGAACACCTCTCTTGGAAGAAAAGGTCCGTTCCATTCAACTTGGTGATCCTTACACTAAAAAGATCATCTCCAACATTCAGCTTCTGAAGTTTGAGTCTTTCGACGTCGACGACCAAGGCACTCTTTTCTTTGAACACCGGATGTTTGTTCCGAACTACACGGGTTTAAGAGAGCAAGTTCTCAAGGAGGCGCATGATTCTGTTCTTTCTATCCACCCTAGCAGCACTAAGATGTACATGGACTTGAAAACACAATATTGGTGGCCTGGTTTGAAACGATATTGTGCCAAGTATGTCTCGGAGTGTGATGTTTGTCGCAGAGTTAAAGCTGTCCATCAGAAACCTTCCAGTCTTCTACAGCCATTGAAGCCTCCAGAATGGAAATGGGAGAAAGTAGAGATGGACTTCATTACAGGTTTTCCAAGGTCGCAGAAGGGCAACAACGCAATCTTTGTTGTCATTGACAGGCTTTCTAAAGTAGCTCACTTCTTTCCAGTCAAGGAAACAATTTGTGCAATTCAGTTGGCTGAGCTCTATATCAACATAATTGTCTCTCTGTATGGAGTTCCTCTTGAGATCAGTTCAGACCGTGGAAGCATCTTCACTTCCAAGTTCTGGGGAAGTTTCCAAAATGCTTTGGGAACAAAACTAAACTTCAGCACAACTTACCACCCTCAGTCGCAAGGACAAGTTGAAAGGATCAATCAGATTCTGGAAGATATGCTCCGTGCTTGCGTTATCTCTTTCGGCATGAAGTGGGAAGAATGTCTTCCTTATGCTGAATTCTCTTACAACAACAGCTTACAGAAAAGTCTAAAGATGGCACCATTTGAGGCTCTCTATGGTCGCAAGTGCAGAACTCCGATTGGTTGGTCGGGCGCAGGTGAAAGAATATTGTTTGGCCCCGACATTGTAACTCAAGCGGAGGAGAAAGTTCACATCATTCTTGAAAACCTGAAGATTGCTCAAAGTCACCAGAAGAGCAATTATGACAGAAAGCACACGGACATGGAGTATGTCCCTGGTGATCTCGTTTATCTTCGTGTCACTCCCATGAGAGGCACGCACCGGTTTGGTATCAAAGGAAAGCTGGCTTCTAGATACATCGGTCCTTTCAAAATTCGTGGAAGAAGAGGAGAAGTTGCTTATGCTCTTGAGCTCCCTGAACAGCTCAATGTCCATGATGTTTTCCAAATCTCTCAACTCCAGAAGTGCTTCAAGGATCCCGGCAGGACTGTGGACCATGAACTCATCAATCTCCAAGAAGATCTGTCTTATCAAGAACACCCCACAAAAATTCTTGAAGTCGCAGAAAGAAGGACTCGCAACAAGTCCATCAAGTTCTGCAAGGTGCAGTGGTCGCATCATTCCGTTGATGAAGCCACCTGGGAACGTGAAGATGAGCTCCGTGCCAAGTATCCTACCCTCTTTGAGTCTTCTTCTTCTTCCTAGAATCTCGGGGCGAGATTCCTGTTTAGTGGGGGAGAGTTGTAGCATCCCAATTATCTAACAATTGTAATGCTACATGTTCTAGTAAGATATTGGCTACTTCATATATTTAATTGTTGCATCATAATTATATCATGCTCATGTCATCATGCCACCTTGCATTTGAGCATCATATAAAACCCTGGTTCTTTGGTCCTTCTCTCAGATGCATTATAAATTGTATTTGCCTCTTGATATTGTTTTTGGTTATTGATATATTGTTTAAATACCCAAGTTGAGTTGGGGGCATATCTTTTATTCACCTCCATTATCTTTTCTTTCACCACTTTATAATTCCACCATCCCATTAACCATGAGCTTGTATTTCTTTTTCTTTTGATATTTTAATTCTAGCTCATGTAGTTTGGGGTGGATTAAATCCTTTAAATTCTTGTGCTTGGCTTTTTCTCCACTTCATGGAAATGCATAAGAATAATGCCATAATATTATTATTGTTTTCACAAAATAAATCATGGCATTATTATTTTGCATGGGCCATGCAAACTTCTTCACCACCTTCTACTCCATGGGTTTTGCCTTTGACTTTAGTGGTTATTTCTTTGTGAACCATCTCCTTCCATTCCACCATTCCCATATCCTCACCCACATCTCTTTCTTTTATTTTATTTTCTCCATGCATGATCATATGAGACTCTTTTCCACATATCGCTTTTCTCCCTCCTTCTTTCTTGTCTCTCTTGCACCTTAACTCAAGCTAGATCAAGCTCCATGTTCCACTTGGGTTGATCTTTTGCACAAGTTTTAACAATCTAAAACCTAATAAAATCTAACCTAGCTACTCTCTTTATTCTTCTCCTAACCCTAATTCTCCTAAACCCTAAACCTCCTCCCACCTCTCTCTTACTTCCCCTCTCTCTCTAACCTGCTGATGGACACCTGGCCACCCTCTCCCTGGCCCACACCCCAGCCACCCCTCTCTCTAACCTAAACAAAACCCTAACCCGAGTCTACCATCTACCTAGCCTGAGCTACCCCCTCTCCTTTCTCTCTTCTCTCTACCGGGTGGTTGCTTGCCACGCGATCGCTTCGACTTGCAGCCACCCCCCTGCCATGCCCTACCTTCCTTAGCCGAGCCAGCACGTGAGGAGGAAGAAAAGGTGGCACCCGAGGCCACTTTATCTACCCCCTGCCATGGCTGCCCCTCCTCTCTCTCTCTCTCGTTTTCCCTCGCCCACACGACTCTCCTGGCTCGCCCAGATCTGCCCCGAGCTTGCCCTCCTCTCCTCCTTCTTCCTCTCCGCTACCAGCACCTGCCGTTGGTCGCCGCCAGCACCGTATCGCCCCCGTCGTTCCAGCCGGTCAGCGCGACGTGGAGGTGGCCTGGGAGACCGAGGCGACCACCCTGCTGCTCCCTGCACGCGTCGTCGAGGAGGAGAAGCCCCAGATGCGCCAGTACCGCGCCATCCCGACGAAACCCTAGCCCACCAGAGCGTCTGCGTCATCGTCGATCTGCCGCGCTTCTCCCTGATCTGACCCCATCGGCCAACCCGCGGTGAGCCACTCTCCCTCCCGGACATGCTCCGCCTCGCTGTCACCGTCTAGCGCCGCCGCTCTTTCTGTCGAACGGTCTCAGTGCGTCGCCCCTCGCCGTCGTCTGCAACCTCCCCGCGCCGCACAGAGCCTTAGCTAAGCCCCAAAACCCCTCCTAACAGCTCCCTTAGCCTACCGCACTGGCTAGCCCCCTCAGTGCGGCCGCCCGCGACCCGGGTTCGATTCCCCCGCTCGGCGCTGCACGCTGATTTCCCCTCAGACCGAAGAACACGAAGAACAGTACCGGGCCGTGGTCATATTACATTAAGCCCCCTCTTTTTATTTCGCTCTTAACCCGCGGTATCTCGTGGCCCACTAGTCAGCCGCCCTAGCGATCTTGCCGGAAAACCCCAGGTTCCTCGGGCCGTAACCCGCGGTCTAGCTAGCCCCACTGTCAGCCTCTACCATCCTCACCACTGTCACGTGGGCCTTCGCCAGTTGGCCCACCCTGCAGTCGCACGGGCTAGACAGAGCCACGGTAGAAAAAGGTTTTCTGCGCGCGTGGCCCCAGCCCGCTTGGTCCCACCCGTCAGTGACTATGGCTGGGACGGGTTGAGTAAGAAAAGTATTTCCTGCGCCTGTTTTAATTAAACCTTTTCAAAAATTGTTTTAAATTCAAATTCAATTCAGATTTAAATAACTTTTCAAATATAAATCCAAATAATACAAATAATATATGTTTTTGAATCAAAAAAATGTGAGGAATTCAAATATGCCATTCAAATAATGTTTGAACACTTTAAAATTTCGAGATGATTAAAATTACAATAAAATGCCCTTTTTTTAATTAATTAATAACTTTAATTCTATAACTCCAAATTGGGAAAATAATATGTCTAAATCAATCAGCGTGACGAGCCCGTTCTATTTATGCAGTCCTTGTTCTGAATTGAAGCATGCATCATGTTGTTATTAAAAATCTAAACTGTTTATGACAATAAAACTTGGTTAAATAAATGCCAAAATGCTTTACTTCTTGTATTCACACCTCACCTTTGCCATGCTACTTTAATGCCATGTTAATTGTGCATCATTCATCATGGCATGCTTGTTTGCTTGTCGCATTTTATTTCCTATGCTTGTGCACTTTATTTATGTTGGCCCTTGTTTGTTTGGTTCTTGTTCGAATAGACGCCCAGTAGGAGAATTACCAGGAATCACAGGAGTACTACCCAGATCCATCTCTCGCTTCAACTGAGCTGCCAGGCAAGCACTACCACATGCTTGCATACATACAATACCTATTGCCTCTATCTTATTCTTGCATCACTGAGTCGCGTTGCATTAAATTGAATCCCAAGTACTGCATAGCCTTTACTTTTAAACCCCACCGAAGCTTGTTCCTCCAACCCATGAGCCATTACCACAGGAGTTGTTTGAGCCATGCGAGTCGTAGAAAAGCATGTATAGGGTATGTGAGTGTCTGATGAATAACGAGGTACCTGAACAACATAACCTGAGTAGTAATGGGATAACAAATGAAAGAGGCACCGGTGAGCAATATCTGTTATTTGGTTTTTCATGTTCACTTGTGTCCCGTAGGACCCCGAGTACTTGATTCCTGTTCCTTGACTATTCGCACTATCCACATCCGGGAGGCCTTATGGACCCCCCTGAGCCAGAGCTTGATTCATTCTTATTTCTTGGGGCCACAAATTAGTTTGAGGCTTTATTACTATCCTGTACTTATGCATGTTACTGCTTTATTTAAGATTGTGCGAGGAGTACCTGTACTGTTTTGGATCGTGACACGTTTTCGCGGTATCGACAAGCCCAGTCACATCTTCGGGTTCCCAGTCGTTTACCGCCGTCCACACAAACCTTGGGTCCGTCTCGGAGCCGGCCAACTTCGTTGCGGGTAGCTTAATGGGGTGGCCCCCTGAAACATTTCTGAATCATGTGATTGCTTTGTCGTGAATGCCTCGTTGGATTTTGATTTGGTTTTTCCGAGGTTGATCGAGTGTGTGTTACTATTCGTGCACCCCTGCATGGTAAATCTTTCTGAAAGCCGTGTCCGCGGTTATGGACGACTTGGAGCACATTTTCTCAATCATAGACAAGTATAACTAAAGTACCGCTTTTAAATTGACTAAGTACTTGACTAGTAAATAGTGCAATACTCATGGAATGGTTAATGAAACTGCCAACGGATGATGGGGGTTGTTCGTCCGCTTCCTCGTTGGTACGCGAGGAGGAGGATGGATCTGTTATTCATACTGTTATAACTGTTGTTCCTAATTAACGGACATCCGTCTATCATTGGTTAGGCGGATGGTTAGCGAGTATCTATAGAATTGTTAGTTATTACCTTTTGCTGCAATTGCGTCACCCCAGGTTGTGTCCCCTTTAGCGGCATAAAGACTTGCTGAGTACCCCTAGGGTCTCACACGATAAATTGTTTGATTCAGATGAACATGTGTACCCGCAAGATGGATACTGGGTGGAAGAGACAGATGATGTTGGCAACGATCTTTTGCTGTAGAGATTCCGGGAACGGGGATCCGTGAGATCTGTGGGTGGGATGTGTTTATTTATGGGGCATCTTATGCCAATTTGCTTCTTATCCGTACTTGGATCTTGTTTTCCGCTTCCGCCTGATACTCTGATGTGTGGTGTATGAGGAGCTATGCTAAATTATTATATCTATCTAGGACATTTGGATCTTGCCGTATGGCGTTGCAATATTTCTATTTCTTTTAGATGGAATGGCTCTGAGGACTGTTGTATGTGGCTTGCATACATACTCATTTTTGTATGTAGTTGATCCCTTCGCCTGCCGATTACGCCGCTCGTTCTTCTCCCGTTGTCTGAAAGTGGTTAGGACGGCCGAAAGGTCTACCGTGAGTGGCCCTGGGCCCACCGTACTATTTTAACCACTTTCGTTCATCCAGGCATGTAACTAAGAGCGTAATTCACCGAGGTAGTTACACACACCCACTTGGATGTGTTTGTGTGTCTATTATTGTGGTTTGGAAAAGAACACATGCAATGTCACTCCATCATGTGTCCAACTATGTCTAGGAACCCTAGCAACATGCTGGGATTCAATTGCCACATGAAGTGGAGCACTAGTTTGAAAGATGTTGCATCACCACACCCACTTGGATGTGTGTGTGTCTCATTGTTGTTTAGAAAAGAAGACATGGAATGTCACTCCAGCATGTGTCCAACCATGTCTAGGAACCCTAGCAACATGCTAGGATTCAGCTGCCACATGAAGTGGAGCACCAGTTTGAGAGATGTTGCATCAGCATACCCACTTGGATGTGTGTGTGAGTGTTATTGTGGTTTGGACAAAAACACATGCAATGTCACTCCAGCATGTGTCCAACCATGTCCAGGAACCCTAGCAGCATGCTGGGATTCAACAACCACATGTAGTGGAGCACAAGTTTCAAAGATGTTGCATCACTACCCCCACTTGGATGTGTGTGTGTATCATTGTGGTTTGGAAAATAACACAAGCAATGTCACTCGAGCATGTGTCCAACCATGTCCAGGAACCCTAGCAACATGCTGGAATTCAAATACTGTCGTGGTGGTGTCACGGCATATGCCATGGGTAGGCTAAAGTTGGGGGTCGATGGACACTGGAGGAATCCAGGGAGGGGTGATGAAGTGAATACCTCATACGGAAGAACTCACAGAGATACGATATACCTAGGTTTGAGGCTCTCTGACTGAGATAATACCTCTACTCCTGCATCTAATCTCATTTAACATGGCCATCCATGTGGCTACAATGGTGCTCCATGAGCTGTATCCCTATGCCTATAATGGAGAGAGCAGAGGAGGAAGTACCTAAGCTCCTATCGAGCAGAGAAGAGAGGAGCCCTTCGGGGCCTCTCAGGGAACGATCCCCCTGGTGCTCCTTACAAAGGGGAGCCCAGGGGACAAGATATGTCCCCACAAGTACTATCTATGAGCTAGCTAGTGGGTCCTTGCCTAGTCATCTCACTACAAGAAAAGTTGGCTTTTACAAAAGATGATTTTCATGGTTGAAGGCCTGGTTTTAGTGGCTAAAAAATCTTCTACGACAGATGACCTTTGTGGTAAAATCCCAATCATAAAAGAATCTACCACGGTTTTTCTCTAAACGTGTCTTATCGCACCCCTGTTTGCCAGCCGCGTTGACTGCTAACGTTATGCAAAATGCCACGTGGCAAACACCGTTAACGCCTAGTTATCGCTATTAACGGCTACAACAACCGTGGTAGAAGCCAGGCCCAGCCAATGCCTGCTAAATATTAAGGGGGCCGACCCATTAGGAGAGCCCAATAAGATTACGGCCCATCACTATTTTGTCCGACACTATTTGAAATGGGCCCAAAAGGTGCAACCATCAGTGGCCCGCCAACGTAACGCCTGGTACTGTTTGGGCCTATAGAAGCCCACATTGTTCGAATACTCTGTGGCCCGTTAACATCCCGCGTCAAGTCGGCCTGATACTGTTAAGGCCTACGGTCAACCTATCACTATTCTCATAGCTCGTCCTGGGCCGCCTATGAATGACCCACCTTTGAGAAGGTCTGATACTATTCTGGCCTTTTACTATACCGTCCGTCAAATTTTCTGGCACACCGGTGGCCTGCAACTGTTCTGATCTAGTACTGTTCTAGCCTGGGAATATGTTCGGCATGTTACTATTCCTGCCTAGTACAAGTTTCGACCTACTACTATTCTGGCCATCTACTGTTCACGTCCTTTACCATTGTGGTCCTTTACTGTTCTGGCCTAAAACTTTTCTGGTCCGTTAATATTCTAGCCCATTACTGTGTTTGGTTGTCGCTGTTTTGGCCTGTTACTGTTATGGCTTGTTACTATTACTAGTTGCCACCTGAGGGTAGGCCCGTTACGGTCGCGGACACCTGTAGTGTCGGCCTTTCTGAAGCCCACGCAAATATCATAAAAGGAGTATCATTAGCGAGGCTCTTTTATTGTTCATGGTAGGCCCAATACAACAAGGGCAAATAACAAATCCCTATACTATTACCTTATTGACCTGGCTGGCGCAGTTATGATACCGCCTACCGCCATGCATGGATGATATCAACTAAATGCCTACATGGCCTATGAGAGTTATCTAGATATTACATCAGCTACAAACTTCTGAAAAATATTACATAATATCAATGCTCGGGAAAGAAAATTCAGCATTTCAGTTGGCAATCAAGTTGATAGCATTGTCCTCAATTTTCTTTCTCAATCCATCAACTGCATCTCCCTTTGAGTGTGAGAACTACAATGGAAAACCACCTTGAGACATGATCTTGTAGCCCCCTCTTTGGTGGCAATAGCAATAATTACAGTTTGAAACTAAGTAATAACAAGTTAATACAACAAACAAGACAAACTACTCATAGCTAAGAATGAACCATATAGAAATTATAATTGCATAATACGAACTTGTACAGCAGGAATGAAACCATGAATGAACAATATAGTAGAGGATAGTTATGCCGTTCTTAGGACGAACCAGAACAAGATATGAGATATATGGCAGGGCTTGTGAACCTGTAGAACAGGACAAACAAGCATTAGAAAAGTGTGCCTACAATGAAATGACCAATCAAACAAAGCGTTTCTTAGAATTTCAGCAAATGTAAAGTAGCCAGGTCATTTCAGCAAATATATGTGGAAGAAGTGGTATCTCCTGGAATGCAATAGAAGTTGGGTGACTTGGAATTTGCGGTGAGATACACAATGGAATGCAGTTACTGTCGTATCTAAGAATGAACCACATATAAATTTGAAGGGGATATGCCGAATGGGGTATGCCTAGCAGGACGTTCCAACTGGGCCAAAGGCCTAGCGAGTGGGTCTGCAGGACGACGACTGGAATGCAACTAAGGAGAAGCCCTGGCGATTGGAGACTAGAGGCCCAGAAGTGTACTTGAAACCCAGTCGGATTAGGTCAAAGCCTCCGAATCCATATCTTGTTCGATTGTAAAACTGTAAACCCTAGCGAGGTGCCTCTTATATAAGCCTCCCTAGGGTACTCTGAGGACTTACGTTCCGTCATACACCCCTCCAAGCGACTCGCTGCTTAGACGCCGAGCTCGCCACCCCTGTAACTCGCTCTCCATCAATCTAATTTAGCAGGAGTAGGTCTTTACCCTCCGAGGGGCCAAACCTGGGTAAATCCATGTGCATCCGCCCCCATCTCGCACCGCAGATGGCCGCCAGCTCTAGCCCCTCATTCTATCAATCCATTTCCACGACGGTGGCACCCACCGTGCGGCATAGTCGGACTGGTCTCAGTTCAGCGGTGAGACCCTACTCGCTGATCGATCGGCCGATCGCCACTGGCTGCATGATCGCAACCGGCGAGATCTTGCAGATCCTGCACAGCAGCTACATCCCAGCATCGCGGCCGATCACCCACATCGCGATAATGCCCATTGGCACCATCAGTCTGTTCATCGGCTTCACTGACGCAATCGAACTAGCGGCAACGATGATCGTCGGCGGATCGCCACCACGCCGCGATCTGCTCTCGGAGGAGCAGGTCCGCTCCATCAACCGCCTCGCCACCGAATACGACTCGGCCACCAGCAACGCGGTCGAGACCAACGCCGCCACGGACGACACGGCCCTCTACGATGACGCCGACTCCGCGACCCCTCCCTCGGTCGATGGATCCATCACCGCAGCATCACGAGAATACTCCATCAAGGGGGTCTCCAACCATGGGGACTTCGAGGATTCCTCCATCCTCGGGATCTTCGATTCCGACTCTGGCTCGGAGTCCCCCAAGGACTTCCGCGCCAGATCCAATCGCTTCAACGTGATTGACTGATGTCTACGCACTTCTGTTCTTGTAGACAGTTGCTGGGCCTCCAAGTGCAGAGGTTTGCAGAACAGCAACAAGTTTTCCCTTAAGTGGATCACCCAAGGTTTATCGAACTCAGGGAGGAAGTGGTCAAAGGTATCTCCTCTCAAGCAACCCTGCAATCAAGATACAAGAAGTCTCTTGTGTCCCCAACACAACCAATACACCTGTCAGGTCTATAGGTGCACTAGTTCGGCGAAGAGATAGTGAAATACAAGTGGTATAGATAGTTATAAGTGGTAACGGTGATAGAAAATAGCTTGATGGCGTGGAAAATACTAAAGTAAAACTGAAATAAAGATGGAAGCAAGCAAACATGTAACAGATCTAATTGCAAACGGTGTTTCAATGCTTAGAAACAAGGCCTAGGGATCATACTTTCACTAGTGAATACTCTCATATAAATATATTCTTCTTTATGATACTATGCTGAACTACTCTCCGGTTGGACACTCTAATTGTTGGTAGGGCTATAACAGTACACCTCAAAGTTCATATTTCCCATCTAGATAACCCCACACTGTCACCTTGAGTACTAGATGAGTCCAACAAACACCACAATTTCATAAAGACATCCAACTCCAAATATAACTCATAACAAGTATTTGTAATCTCTAGCCTAAGTAACACCATGGTGTGCACACTGTCAACTTCACACACGTGGGGAGAGCAGAGATCTATTAAAGCACTTGAGTAGCAAGGTAGATCTACTTGATTACAAAGCTCATGATCACAATATGATCATGCATAGAGAGAGATGAACACATAGCTACCGGTAGAAACCTTAGCCTCGAGAGAGAACTACTCCCTCCTCATCATGGGAATCAGCAACGGTGATGGAGATGGTGGTGGAGATCGATGGAGATGGCTTCGTTGGCACTTCCCCGTCCCGGCGGGGTGCCGGAACAGAGACTGTTTGTGCCCCGAATCTCCCCTTCGGTGGTGGAGGCGCTATGGAACTTTTCGTGGTTAGAGGCTTGATGATTTAGGGATTATGCATCGGGAGGAATATATAGGCGAAAGGGAAAGGTCGGTGGAGGCCGGAGGGGCCCACACCACCTGGTGGCGTGGCCAAGGGGGACCCGCACCACCCTATGTTGTGGCTGGCCCCTGGCACCTCTCCGTCTCGTCTTCTGGCTCTGTGTTCCCCTCGGTGAAATATTGACTTTGGCTTTTGTTCCGTCCAATTCTGAGAATATTCATTTTCTAACTTTCTGGAACCAAAAACAGCAGAAAACAAGCAACTAGCACTGTGGTATCTTGTTAATAGGTTAGTCCAAGAAAGTGTATGAAAAGTACTCCAAAGTGTGTAGAAAACATAAGAAAGTAGATAAAACTAAGCATGGAACATCAAAAATTATAGATACATTTGAAATGTATCAACATCCCCAAGCTTAACTCCTGCTCGTCCTCGAGTAGGTAAGTGATAAAAAGAAAGAATAATTTTTGAGGTGACATGCACCATCATAAACTTGATCAAAGTATTTGTAAAACATTCAAATCTGGGATCATAGTACTTCAATCATAACATGAAAGACAAAGTTCTAGCAATAAGAGAAAGAAACTATGATGCAACATGAAAAGGCACAAACAAAAGATTCATGAATAACAATGCTTTGCAAGACGTTTGTTTGTTTCACACAAAGAAAACATAGCATAATGGCATTCAGCTTGTCCCTCATAGAGTAGCAAATATAATTGCATAGGACACCTTCAAAGTTCATAAGAGTGACTAGATACAAATAGTTTAAAACAAGCAATATCAAGTTATGCACCAATCAACTAGTCTTGGGACAATGCACATAGAACTAAGAATGGCCAATACGCTCTCAAAGTAGGTGCATAAAGATAGAAGGTGGAGACTCAATATAATGGTGGAAGAAAGGCCTTCATATAAGGAAGCATGGATTCAAGTCTCATAAAGAGCTTCCAAAAATTATGGTACTTATAGCTTTCAGCTCTCATTGCCCCTATCATAAGCATCTTGAAGTGTTGAAGTGATTAAGGTTAAAGTGAATAAACTATGGTGTACATGCTTGACGAAGTATAAGTTAGAAATCTCATGTCCCTTGAATACGATGGCCGCTCCTCATGCTACGAAAGTTTAGTTACCGGTAAGTTCTTGTCATCGTAAGTACATGTGTATCATAGAGAACCGCCAATGGGCTACCCCTTGCCCGATGATACGGAAGAATCCCCATATCAAAATGACAAGGCAAGCAGACAACGAGCATCTCAGCAATCTTCTTATTTACCATGGGAATATGGTGCTTTTTTCTCTCTTTCCTCTTTTCTCATGTCTCTTTTTTCTTTTTCTCAATATCTGACTCTTGTTTTATAAGAAGAATGCTTCATAGACAGCTCATTATGGTTACGCTGCAGGTTTCCACCATGTCAGCATGGATTAGACCAACGGCCCAGGAGTTTCTCTAACACGTATACATAACTCCATGGACTTACAAGTTCCCCTTTCATTTCACACCGACGACATCCATAGACAAAAGAGCATGATATCAACTAGGTACAAAGTACTAGTGCAATGTTGAAATCGTTCCCCATGACAGCATGGTTCTGCTAATCCCCAACAAATAAGTGCAAGCATATACAACATAGACGACACAATGGCTCAAGTTTATTAAGGGCAAGAAAAGTAAAGTGTGCCATCAAGTTCGTGAGAGCTTTAATCACTAGTTTCTTATAACAAGTTTAATTTGGAAGGTAGATAAAAACATGAATATACTTGGAATAGCATAAGCTAATAGGTAGGTATGGTGGACTTTTTGGAATAACTTGGTTTTAGGAGTTGGATGCATGAGTGGAACTCATACTTGGTTGTGGAGGCTAGCACAAGACTAGGAGCGACAAACTAAGAGAGCAATAATGGCCATAATCATGCAGAGCGACAAAACATCATTAATCAAAGAATAAAGTGATACTACAAGTTGAAAACTAAAGGATCATAAAGGCTATGGTGACTTGGGATAGTCATAACATGGTGTGAGCATGTGCCAAGTCAACCCAAATAAAGCATCAAAGGAGAATACCACAATACTATGCTTTAATATGCTAAAACAACGCATGATTATTCAAAGGCACATTAAGCAATCTCAATTGTTTATAACAAGTCATGCTACAGCAAAGAATACTAAGTATAAAGCCAAAGCAATATCGAGCATGATATGACAAAGCATAGGCCACAGTCAAAAACAAGCTCTCTTTACCACTTAAGCATGAACTTTCCTACTCTTTTCCAATCCAAACCAAACTATTTGAAAACCAATGCATGAAAGAGGGGGTCCAACCAATTTATTCAACAAACTAAGAAACCAAGCAAACTAAAAACCAAAATGAAAATGAAAAATAAGACGCTCCAAGAACAACACAATTGTGCATGAAACAATAAAAATGAAGTGTTTGGAAGGAACCTGGGATTTTTTTGAAGAAGAAGGGGATGCCTTGAGCATCCCCAAGCTTTGACGCTTGTACTTCTTGGATATTTATTGGGGTGACACGCGTGGCATCCCCAAGCTTGAGCTTTAGTCCATATTTCATCTCATTACTCATTCCTTCCATACACCTGAAATTTTTCCTTCATACAAAACTTCACACAATCTTTATTAGCAACATTAGTGCACTCAAGATAATAAGTCTTTAGGTTCAGTTTTAACACCAAATAAACTTCCATTAAAACACTATATACTGTAGCACTTCCCTCAAAAAGCTCAATTCCCCAAAAGAACTCAAAAAGGAACCAACAAGAAGCAATTGCAGAAAATGGCAGAAATCTGTTAAAGCAGACCAGCAGGTAAAGATGAATTTGTTTGAAGACCTTCTGTTTCTCAAATCAAAAAGTGTTGAACTAACGAAAGTTAGATAACAACCTGGGGCCGAAGCACAACAATTCATGCTCAAAAGGACGTACAGAGATTTTACACGATTTTTTACGGTGAAGCACATAAATCTGTTTCGGGACAACATCTTTTCCAAGCATTACTTATTTCTCATTAGAGGTTATTCTTGGCACAAAAAGCAAATAAAAAGGATAAGGAGTGGTTATTACAGAGGTAATAACTTCCACGACTCATATAAAACTTTTGGGTTATCTCCCAATAAGTACTTTTCTTTAACGCCTTTAAGTTAGGCATGATAGTTTGAGAAGATGCTCACATAAGAATTATGAATTGAAGTAAAAGAGAACATCAAGAAGAAAAGTTAAAGCACATTTAAGTCTAACCCACTTCCTATGCATAGGAATCTTGTAAAGAAACAAGTCATGAAAGCACAAAGGAACAAGCATAGTAAAGCAAAACAAGTGCAACTTCAAGACTTTCAGCATAAAGAGGGGAAACTTAATATTTTTGAGATACATAAAACCATGTTTCCCTCTCTCATAATAACTTTCAGTAGCATCATGCATAAAATCAACAATATAACTATCACATAAAACATCATGCATAAAATCAACAATATAACTATCACATAAAACATTCTTATCATGAGCCACATGCATATAATAATTATTACACTCCACATAAGCATAGTCATTCTTATTAATTGTAGTGGGAGCAAATTCAATAAAATAGCTATCATTATTATTCTCATCACCACAATCATCAAATATAGGAGGCATATTGTAATCATTAATTTTATCCTCAATAGTATGTGGACTGAAAATATCATATTCATCATTGTAATCATCATATATTGGAGTTTTGGTATCATCATAAGCAATAGAATAGCTATCTTCCAAAGCTAGGGAATTAAAAAGATCATTTTCATAAAAACTAGCTTCCCCAAGCTTAGACTTTTCCATAGCATTAGCAATAATGGTGTCCAAAGAATTCATACTAACAACATTGCTATTAGCATGCGAATAAAGTTCCATAGGTTTTTTAATTTTCTCTTCAAACACTTTATGTCCAAACTTAAGATAAATACTATAGAGCTCTCTGATTTTGTTGTTGTTTTCCATTAAGCCTAACTAGCGAATACAAGAAACAAAAAGACAAAATTGCAGAATCTAAAGGAAATAACTTCGAGCACTCACACCAGAGGATGTGAGTACCTTTTACCTTACCTTCCCGGCAACGGCGCCAGAAAATAGGCGTTTGCCGTGGGAGGTTCTTCTTTTTTAATCCTCCAGTGTGAATACCTTTTACCTTACCTCCCCGGCAACGGCGCTAGAAAATAGCTTGATGTATACACACTTCTATTCTTGTAGACAGTGTGAATTCCTCTATGAGAATCGCAACATCTTCGCATGGAAACCACTTGACATGCCCGGTGTCCCGAGGGAACTCGCTGAGCACAAACTCAATGCCGACCACAAAGTGCAACCACTAAAGTATAGTGCCTGCTAGCCACAGGCTTCATTCGGCCAATCAAATACTACAAGTGGGTGGCAAACCCAGTCCTGGTCCTGAAAAAGAACAACACGTGGATAATGTGTATCTATTACACCAACCTGAATAGTGCCTTCCCGAAGGAGGAGTTCGTCCTACCGCGCATCAACCAGATAATCGACTCGACCGCAGGATCGGAGTCGATGTGCTTCCTCGACGCATATTCTGGCTACAACCAGATCAAGATGGCGGTTGAGGATGAGTAGAAGATGATGTTCATCACGCCATTCGGCGCCTTCCGCTACACGGCCATGACGTTCGGCCTCAAGAACGCCATCGCCACCTACCAAAGGTGCATGCAGGAGTGCCTCGCGAGCCAAGTTGGCCGCAACATACATTTCTACATCGATGATGTGGTTGTAAAATCCACCCGCCAGGACAACCTACTCGCCAACCTGGACAAAACCTTCGCAAACCTGCGGAGGTACAACATCAAGCTCAACCCAGGAAAATGCACCTTCGGCGTCCCCACCGGATAGCTCGTGGGATACATGGTCT
The DNA here is from genome assembly GCA_910589775.1 of Avena eriantha. NCBI lineage: Eukaryota > Viridiplantae > Streptophyta > Magnoliopsida > Poales > Poaceae > Avena > Avena eriantha. The sequence continues at coordinate 185,763,788 of OU342740.1, read as the reverse complement.
CCAAGCTGCGTATCGAGGCAAAACCCACCAAGATTGACACCATCGCGCGGCTCGGGAAACCCGAGTGCCCTCGTGACGTCTAGAAGTTGGTCGGGCGAGTCGTGACTCTCAGCCGCTTCATCCCCCGGCTCGGCGAGAAGGCAATGCCCCTCTACCGCCTAATGCGCAAAAACCTCACGTTCCAATGGGACGTAGAAGCAGACAACCTCAAATCACTCAAAGAAGTGCTAATCGCGGCTCCACTACTAGCCGCCCCAGTCGACAAAGAGCCGATGCTTGTCTACTCCGCGGCCTCCACTCGAGTCGTCAGTGCTGTAATGGTCATCGAATGGCCAGAAGAAGGCAAGGAGCGCCCCGTGCAATGCCCCGTCTACTACATCAGTGAGGTCCTGAGAGACTCAAGACAACGCTACCTGCATTACCAAAAATTGGTGTATGCGGTCTTCAGGGCCCAACGATGACTCCCACATTACTTCGAGGAGCACCCCATCACGGTCGTCTCCTCTGCACCACTACAGGACATCACCCACAACCGCGAGGCGACTAGGCGAGTCGCTAAGTGGGCCGTCGAGATTGGCGTCCACAACATCAAGTACGAGCCACACAAAGCGTTCAAATCGCAAGCCTTGGCCGATTTCATCGCCGACTGGGAAGAAACGCAATAGCTGGAGAAGCTCCCCTACCTCCACTACTGGTTGCTCCACTTCGATGGTTCCAAGAACACCAATGGCACTGGGGCCGGAATCATACTGACCTCCCCGAAGGGAGACAAGCTCCGCTACGTGCTCCACCTCAACTTCAAGCCCTGCACCAACAACATGGCAGAGTCCGAGGCCCTCCTCCACTGAATGCGGGCCGCCAAGGAGATGAACATAAACCTCCTACGGTGCTACGACGACTCCGACCTAGTCGCCGGACAAGTCGCCGGGACCTGAGACACCGTCTCCCCCACAATGATAGCATATCGCCAAGCGGTAGACCAGCTAGGAGGACACTTCGACAATTACTCAGTCGAGTGGATCGACCTGAGAAAGAACAAGGAGGCAGACGCCCTCTACAGAATCTAGTCGGCCAGGCAAACGCCACCCGCAGGAGTCTTCCTCGACATCATCCACAATCCCTTGGTCTCCACGCCAAAAGAAATTGACATTGGGATACCACTGTAGCCCGAATCCGCTCTAGTCGCCATGGTCGTGGAGCCCAGCGACTGGACGGCACCATACGTCGCCATCCTCGAGCACAAGATCCTCCCAAGCAACGAGACAAAAGCGTCGATGATTGTGCGCCGTTGCAAATATTTTGCCATCATCAATGGCGAGCTCCACAAACGTAGCGTGACCGCCGAGTTCCAGCGATGTGTACAGCCAGCAGAAGGATGCAAGATCCTCCAGGACATCCACGCCGGCGACTACGGCCATCACGCTGGCGCCAAGTCGTTGGTCGCCAAAGCCATGCGACATGGCTTCTACTGGCTCACCGCGCATGCCGACGCCACCGACATCGTCCAACGATGCGTCGGGTACCAGAAGTATGCCAACCAGACGCATCTCCCTAGTTCGGCACTCAAGACCATCCCCATCACTTGGCCATTCGCCGTATGGGCATGGACATGGTCGGCCCGTCCAAGAAATCCCCATCCGGCTTCACCCACCTCCTGGTCGCGGTCGACAAATTCACCAAGTGGGTCAAAGCCAAGCCAATCAAAAAATGTGACGGCAAGATGGCCACCAATTCCTCCACGAGCTCATCTACCAGTACGGCTACCCGCACACCATTATAACGGAAAATGGCACCAACTTCACCAAAGGCGCTATGGCAGAATTCTGTGAAGAGCACAACATACAACTCGACCTCGTCTCAGTCGCCCACCCGGAGTCGAACGGCCAAGCAGAACACGCAAATCAGAGCGTCCTCCACGGGCTCAATCCGCGACTTCAAGTGCCCCTCGAGTGAACACCAGGATGCTGGGTCGAAGAGCTCCCCTCCGTAATATGGGGGATCTGCACCTCTGTCAATCGGTCCACAGGGTTCACACCTTTCTTCATGGTGTACGGCGCCGAGGCAGTAATGCCAACCGACCTGGAGCATGACTCACCTCGAGTCGCCAACTATGTCGAGGAAACAAACAAGATCGCCCGCCCAGATAGCATCGACCAGCTCGACGTGGCACGCGACCTGGCTCGCTCTCGCACCACCATCTACCAGCAGGGACTCCGCCGCTACCACAGCCGCCGAGTCCGGACCCACACCTTCCAGGAGGGCGACTTGGTCCTACGATTGGCCGAGGACAAGAAGGGAATGTACAAGCTCTCCCCTCCATGGGAGGGGCCATTCACCATAGGGCGTGTCCTCGGTAACGACTCCTACTACCTCATCGACATACGGGGCAATGGCCATCTTGAGGTCGGCAGGCCATGGAATGTAAAACTCCTCCGAAAGTTCTATACATAGAACTCAAACTTTTACTCAAATAATATATAATGAAATTCATTCGGATGGCACACATTGTGTCTACTCTCCATACTCTTGCCACTCGTACTCGTACATTCAGCAATATGCTACCTACGAAAGTCAATCGTTGGACGAGCGACTGGCACGGCTAAGTAGTGCGACTCAATGGCACCGAAAATATTCGGGCTTTGTGTCATCCATGAACACGCCAACCCGGAGACACCATCGGAGTCGTCCTTCTCGACTGGCCCACCGGGCCAAGACAACCGACAAACGCTTCCCATAGCAACCTGTCCTCCCCATCCTCGTGGAAAGCGACTCGAACGGTTAAGTACCACGCACGACGACTTTGCAAAAAGAAACCCTCACGTGGCTCAGGAACACACCAAGTAAGAGAGCTACGTTGGACTCGCCACGTGACTGGCTCTCCAAGCCAGGGGAAGAGACGCGTTACAAACAACGCACCAACACCTTACAATAGGCACACGCCCCAAAATGGCTAAGTGCCACGCCCGGGGACTCGCCTAAACCAACCTCACCCATGCCTAGGGACTCGCCTAAACCAACCTCACTCGCGCTCGGGGACTCGCCCATTCGGAGTCGCGAGGCACAACCAATACAAAAATCCAAAGCAGACACACATGTACACAAACGAGTTATACCCCACTATAGGGCAGACACGCTCGGGCACTCACTCAAACAAAAGTCAAACATACCACATAATTAACCGTGCATTGCGAGTCGATTGACTCCTCTTACTTCCATACAGAAATATTGTTCATGTTACAAAAGTGGCCACTTGGCATATCTTACAAAAAGCCCCTAGGGCAGATATCTATTTCGCAGGCCCCGATGAAGAAGCGTCGCCGCCGCCCTTGACACGGACGAATGGATCCCATGGATTCTTTGGGTAGGTCGACAGCGACTTCGACAGCACCGACCAAAAGGGTTGCTCCGACTTCAGGTCGCGATGCTCCGTCTCGGGGTCGCCCAGCATCACCACCCTCTCCTGGTATGGCAGCAAGGCCCCCATCGCCATCACCTGATCCACGAAGGGGGCAGCCTTGGCGGTCAGCTTTAACACCTCCGACATCTCCACCGAGCTAGTCACCAAAGGGTAGCCGCTGGTGATGTCGTCGAGGTCGAAGTTGTCAGGGAAATGCACGAACCCCAGGCTCAACGCCGTGGTGGCTCCACGCCTGAAAACCGAACGCGCTATCCATTCTACAACGGCGGGTGCCTCTTCCAGGTAGTGCCATACTTCAGTCAGTCCCCTAGGTATAACCTCGGTGGGGGACATCCCTTGAAGAACCGCCTAGACGCACAACACTGAGGCGGTGGCCGTGTTCACCACCGCGGTCGCGCACTATGAGGTGTTGAAGGTCTGCACTACTGGATCGCCTTGTCCGATCAAAGCTGCAGGGTCAACCGCCTAGTGTCACTACGGACTCACCCACTTGAGGATTCACAGCACATATCAAAGAAAAGAACAACGACTCACCAAGGAGTTTCCAGCAGTTCTCGGTCACGTGCTTCTCCAAAGCAGCATGATCGCTCTGCAGCCCAAGGATGATTGAGTCAATAGCCTTCCGCTCCTCCTCAGCCGCAGCAACCGTGGCCTTGGCCCTATCCTCATAAGAGATCATCGAGGCTTTTGCCTCCTGCAATTCCTTCACCAGCGAATTGATACACCCATTCACCACGTCCAGCTCTACAACCAGAACATACCCCTCTCGGGCTTTAGCAATAGCAGCCGGAAGACTATCTGAAAGGAACAAAAACAATAGTTAGCTTACCGTGGTGACAACCAGCATCTCGCAATCGCCAAACAAAACAAGTACTCACCGGCAGTCTCCTGGAGTCGCCGGTTAGCCTCCTGCGCCACGCGCAGGTCACGTTCCAGGCGCTCCTTCGTGGCCTGCCAATCAGCTGATTCCCTTTACAAGCGCTACAAGTAGAATGAACAATTAGCAACTCCAAAAACACAAATTTAGTGCCTAGGGACTGACGACTAGAAGAAATTTAGTGCCTAGCTGTTGAAATTCAGTGACTAGACACTCGGGGACTGGCGACTAGAAGAAATTCAGTGCCTAGCCGCTGAAATTCAGCGACTAGACACTCGGAGACTGGACGTACCTGAATGGCGGCTCCAAGCATACCGTGAAGCCCAATGGCATCCGTTCAAGGGACCAAAAAGGAGGTGTGCCCGTGACGAGGCCCAACGTCCTCGTAACCAATCTCTGGCATCTGCGGAGACTGGTTTTCCGCCACGCCTGGAAAACCCTTCACCATGAAGCGCGGAAACATCGTAGAGGCCCTCACCGGGACACTAGTCGTCGAGGCTGGACCCGATTAAGTAACCGCCACCTCCTCCACGCCCGCAGCATGGTCACTCCCCCTGGCGCTGTCTTCCACCGCAGCATCACCGACACCTCCCTTCTGCTTCTTCGCGCCCTCCGCAGGCGCGACGTCCGTAGCAGGCTTCCTCTTCTTGGGGAGATCGCCTTCCCCTGCGGTGGTGACCGGCGGAATCTTTTCCACTAAAGGGCAACCAATCTTCTCTACACTAGACCTGCGAAGTCACCAAAGTGAGCAAAGAAATCATACAAAAAAGCACCAAAGAATGGAAAGGGTAACTCGTGACTTACTTGGTGACCGGGAGAAAGTGCAACCCGGTGCTGATCTCTGCAGTTTTGTCCAATTCTGGGCCCATCTTGCACGAAAGACCCTTCTCAAAGACATCCGAAGCCTATGCCACTGTGGGCTTCTTTGATGATGAAGCCGCGGTCGTGAGAATCTCTGGCTCAAAGGACGTGGTCATCCTCGAAGGTTGTGGCGACCGTGATGCCGCGACTTCAGCAGCCTCCCGCTCCGACGCTGCCAAACCTGTCAGCACAATCGCCGCGAGCAGAACTTCCACCGCCACTCCCACGTCTTCAGCCTCCGAACCCACCATTGGGGTTGCACCCTCTGGGATCTCGTGTGAAGTTTTGGTCACATCATCGTTGGATTCATCGTCCTACTCAAACACCACTACCGATTTGGATGGCGACACTAGCTTCAGAGCCAGCTTCTTCGTGGGCGACTTCGTCTTGCGCGCAGGTTTCACCGGCATGGCCGTTCGCCGTGAACTGTGCTCTTGCAAAATCTCGTCGTCTTTGTTGTGCTCGTCAAGACATCGGCTCGCCTCGAACTCGCGTTGCTTCTGCATACGAGTCTTGTGAGCCACGGGTGCTAGGGGAGGGTCCTCCCTCTCTTCCTCTACGTCCTCAGAGGACTCTCCTTCGGTACCCTCCTCGAGCTCCTTGGGGACCTCTTCGTCGAGCGGGGGAAGACAACCCTCGAGAACCTGAAAGAACTGAGAGTGGCCAAGAACAAACATCAAAGGATGCGGTTGCAAATCACATCTCGAGAATCACGACTGAAGATAAACCTGGAGGGGCAGGCTCACCATAGGAGATCGTTTTTCTTGGGCACGTACGGGGCGAGACCAGCCAACGTGGTTGTAAATTCTGCATCGGTAATCTTCTTCAAGGCAGCCTTGTAGTCTGCAGCATCCCAAGACTCCTTGCTAGTCCAGGAAGGATCGTTCTTCCCGGCGTACTCGTCCATCCAATGGGGCGGAGTCGCCAACGGGACCAAGCGCTGCCCGAGTTAGCAGTTGTACAGATTGACGGAGGACATCCCTTGGTCCTTCAACTTCTAGATCTGGTCCATCATCTCCGCCACGGCTATCCTCTAATCATCGGGGAACTTGTCCGCTGCCATCCGGCGGGCTCGCTTCTCTCTGCGACAAACTCGACTAGTGCCACATCACCGGAGGGGGTGGACTCTTTAACATAAAACCATCTCTTCTTCCATTCGCTCGCGGCCTTCTTTGGCAACAGAAGCTTGATGAAATTGGCCTTCGGCTTCAACTGAAATGTGACGCCTCCGGCCGCTGGAACCCCCGTGCATGATGCAGCCGTGGAACAGCTCCAACCACAATGGAAAGTATGGCCTACAACCGAGGTAGCATTCGCAGAAGGAGACGAAGATTGCTAGTTGCTTGATGCTATGCGGATAGAGATCCAACAGCTTGATCGCGTAATACGCGCAGAACCGCCAGAAGAATAGCGAGGTGGGGAACCCCAAGCCCCTCTCCAAGTGGCTTGGGAAGAAAATGGACTCGCCAGCGTGCGGCTTCGGCTCGACCTCGGAAGACGCGGGATCAGTGCACTTAGATTTCCCCAACGGACCTTTCGGAGGCTCCATCAGGAAGGAGGCAAGGTCGCTCGGTCTAGAGAATCTAGATCGAGGGGAGACAGAGAAAATGGATGCGCGAAGATGAGGAATGTGGTGAAGGGTCTACATGACTGATCCGTCACTCCCCTTGTAAAGAAGCGATACCCGCCAATCTAGGGATAGCCGTTACCCGCGGTAATCGTGCCGAAGTTACCGTTGGATTACCCAATGAATAGGTTGACCAAGCTAACGGTCTAACTCATTCCACTCGACTCGCCTGCAGCTATGTCCTATCTGGTCGATAGGGGCGGTGACTCGGTAGTGATTACATTAGCCAAAGCTTCGACTGGAGACCCGGTGGAAAATTTCCTAGGTTTTTGGCAGAGTCCATCTCCGATTCGACTGGATGTCCAAATTGGACTCGTCTACTCCGACTGCCAAATGAACACCAGCACTTGAATCAATGATGGCCTCGGGGACTACTGACGGGGATATGCCGAATGGGGTATGCCCTGTAGGATGTTCCAACTAGGCCAAAGGCCTAGCGATTGGGCCTGCAGGACGACGACTAGAATGTGACTAAGGAGAAGCCCTGGCGATTGTAGACTGGAGGCCCAGAAGTGTACTTGAAGCCCAGTCGGATTAGGTGAAAGCCTCTGAATCTATATCTTGTTCGGTTGTAAAACTGTAAACCCTAGCGAGATGCCTCTTATATAAGCTTCCCTAGGGTACTCTGAGGACTAACGTTCCGTCATACACCCCTTCAAGTGACTCGCTGCTTAGACACCGAGCTCGCCACCCCTGTAACTCGATCTCCATCATTCTAATCTTGCAGGAGTAGTTCTTTACCCTCGGGGGGCCGAACCTGGGTAAATCCATGTGCATCTGCCCCCATCTCGCACCGCAGATGGCCGCCAGCTCTCACCCCCGATTCTATCAATCGCAGCCTATGACAGTGACTTTCGTGGCCATTTCCACGACAAAATTAAAACCGCATCATAACAGAACTTGTCGAGTAGGAATTTAAAACATGAATGAACTTTACAGTAAAGAATAATTATGCTATTGATTAGGACGAACCATCACTGGATATAGAAAAATATAATGGCATCACTGGTGAACCTGTAGGCTGTGCAAACCAACATGTTCAGTGCTTTTTGAGCTCTACGCAAAAAAAAGTCAATGTTGAAGCTTTTCAAGAACCAGATGGCAGCAAAAAATTATAATCGAACTAGTACGAAGAGTACTATAGGATAGCAGAACAATGCTAGGGAGGAAATAATAGCAGGAACTTTGCTCAGGAATAACCAGATAGATTCAGTAACTTTGGAGTAGGGAACCCACACTAAGATTTTCCACTGACATCACATTTTGCAAGAACTACACAATAACAGGGAATTACTAGTGTATGGAGCAGCTAAGATAAGAACATGTGCATGACAAAATAATAGACATGTGCATAACTTGAAACTTGTAAACCAGCGAATGCAAACCAACATGTCTAATGACCTTGTATGTACTAGGATGAAGAACATGCGTGCCTAGTGACTTGTATGTACTAGCACGATTACAAAAGTGAAGTTCACTGCAATAGGCTTGAATCTACTATACTGCTGACAAAACAAAAACGGGTTAGAGATTTGGTTACCTTGGTTAGAGAGGTATCTAAGCATCATCAGTACCGTGCAAGTGACGTCCGGGTCACCGAGGGTGCTGCGGTTGCGGTGGGTTTCGGCATCGGGGAAGCATATCTTGGGAGGTCGATGCCGATGCAGTCAACGGGGACAACCATGTAGCTGGTCTAGAGCGGTGGACATGGAACTTGTTGAACTAGATCCCGTCTGGTGGACAACGGTGAAGTTGCTCTTGTATGGTTGGGTAGTTTTCCGTGGCAAGGAAGCAGAGCGTGGGCGGTCGACGACGCCATAGGCACAGTTAGCGAGACCACAACTCTGGTGGAGTGGTAGAGAGACCCAGTGAACTAGATCCGATGCGGTGGGCATCAATGAAGCAGCTCCGGCCACCACGGAATTGCCACCAGGCGGTGCACGCGGTGGTCGTGGAGGTAAGGGCATGGGAGAGAAGCCTGAGATTTTGGGAGGGCCAGCTAGAAAAACTATGTGAATTGAGACTATGGAGGTGAACAAAAAATAATTACAATCATGCTCCCAAGCTACCGACTCTAGCGTGCCCATAGGGCGTCGAAACAATGGGTAGAAAAGGAATTTTAAAGTCAAAAGTTTTTCAAATGGAGGGGCGCAAAATGCTTCAAAGTCGGTCCCTAGTTTTGCCGCTCGGTTCAGATTTTGAATTTGCCTAGTAATAGAAAAAAGGTAATTCCCCGGTGGGAGATTTTTCCTAAATGTTTTTGAAACGGTGGGGCGGGAAATGCTTCAAGGTCGGTGTGTGATTTTGTCGGTCGATTGAGATTTGAATTTGCCTACCAGACAAATAATAATAATAGAAAAATGGTACTCCATGGTGGGAGATTTTGCCTCAATGTTTTTGAAACGGTGGGGCGGGAAATGCTTTAAGGTCGGTTTGTGATTTTGCCGCTCGACAAAGATTTTAAAGTTGCCTACCGGACAAATAATAATAATAGAAAAATGATACTCCATAGTGGGAGATTTTGCCTCAATGTTTTTGAAACGGCGGGAAGAAAAAAGCTTCAAGGTCGTTGTGTGAGTTTGTCGCTCGATTGAGATTTTGAATTTGGCTACCGGACACATAATAATAATAGAAAAATGGTACTCCACGATGGGATAATTTGCCTCAAAGTTTTTGAAATGGTGGGCGAGAAATGCTCAAGGTTAGGGTGTGATTTTGCCGCTCGATATAGATTTTTAATTTGTCTACATGACAAATAATAATAATAGTAAAATGGTACTCCTCGGTCAGAGATTTTGGTCAAAGTTTTTGAAATGGTGGGGCGGGAAATGCTTCAAGGTGGGTGTGTGATTTTGCCACTCGATTAAGATTTTGAATTTGGCAAGAGTCCAAGTAATACTAGAAATATCTTACTCCATGGGTGGGAGATTTTGCCTGAAAATGTTTGAAACGGAGGGGCGTGAAATGCATATGAGTCCGTTGGGATTTTGTCGCTCGATTTTATGATTTTGAATTTGGATAGCGGCAAGTAATAATACAATAAGATAGTTGTAGACTAGTACGCTATCTGGTCAGGAATTGAAGGCCGAGAGTCACATCAACTGACCATCCATTACATAATTGCGCAGAACATTGGTAAATTTTGCCACTCAACTGAGATTTTGAATTTGGCTAGCGTACAAGTAATAATTCGAAAAAATGGTACTCCCTATGTTTAGGAATAAACAAAATGGTCACATCAATTGATAATCAATAACAACCATATTCCCATGGAAAAAATAATGTTGACTCCATCAGCGAAATTGTTTGGGTTGTTTGTTTTTACCCTCGATTAAGATTTTGAATTTGGCTATAGTCCTAGTAACAAAAATTATGAGCGAACCCCACCACCCAACCAAGCAATTTCACAATCGCCATTGGTCATCAGTATGATAGGTCAAACGGAATATCGTAGTATTCGAAAGATTAAACATGGGGCCCAAATATTTCATGTAGGCAGGAGGTTTTGCCTCTCGACATAGAATTTGAATTTGATGACAGTCCAAGTAATAACTGCTAGTAAACCGTACTTCGCTCTGTTCACAAATCCAAGGCTTAGTCACATCAACTGATGAACTAGGGCCTTGCTCAAAGTAGCCTTTTTCTGGACGGAGGGGTAGAAAATTGGATACCATGATCTCAGATTCAAAAATATTATAGGGAACGGTGGGAGGATTTTCGGCTAGAGTACGATTTTGAATGTGACTACTCCAAGTAATAGAACAGAAAAATTATATAAGGTCTTTTTTTGTGGGTCGTACTCCATCTGTTCATCAATCCATTCCGATGTGAAAGAAAATGTTGAGCTCCGATTCGAAAATGTAGTTCCATTTATCACATGACGCGTATGAATATGGTCTGCAACAAAGGGCTAAGGCATTGTATTGAGAACCTGAACCTTACGATCAATGATCCAAGACAGCAGCACTTGTAACATAATGTACTGTATCATAACAGTACATATTGGATCATCCGCACATAACCAGTTTGATCGCATCCACACGAGAAAAATGCAGCTAACACCAACATTTGTGGCATTTGTTGCACGAAACACAAAAACAATTTCTTTTTTGCATCTAGCACAGTTTCTTTTGTGCCTCATAAATATTCATAGTTCATATATATATCAATAGATTAGTCATACATAGTAATAACATCATCATAATTTGCTAAAATCTCACGTCATCTCATACTTAACAAGATGAATAAGAGAGAAGTTCAATGTTCATACACCATTATTCATACATGCAAGCTCAATTTATTCATAGATTTCCCATATTAGAGTAAATTACTAGCAAAGCACACCTATTCATAATTGATACTAATGACCTTGCATCTCCACCAGTTCTTTCATTGAAATTGGCATGTATTTCATCCCCAAATTGTTGGAAAGGCTAGTTGAATCCAACAACTGTTTGATGATGCCAAGCAAAGTACAAATCATTGTCGTCATCCTCGGACCATGGAACTTCTCTCTTCTTTACCACGGAGAATCATCTATATTAGAAAATTGACGAGCTTTAACCAAAAATGCTACGAAGAACCCTGGATCTTATCTCTTCCTCACCTTGTTCCAGCTGAGCGATATGGGAAGGTGCCAGTGCGGGTCCAAGGGATGGTGTCCCTGCGGCTACTGGTGCCAGATGCGGAGCTAGTGGCAGTGCAGGTGCTCGTGGCGGCCCTCCTCTGAGCTCGGTCGGGGAGTTGCAACAGCATGTAGTCATGCCACAGGGTGCGTGGCCTCGAGGATCCGATCGTATCCCGGTGAATCCTGGCCTCGGTGCATCGAATCCAGTAAAGCTCGACCGCATTTGTAGACAGGGAAAATGGCTCGTGGTGGCCGATTTTGGCAACGTAGGCTACTAGGAGGAGCACAGAGGGTAGCTGGCCATCGGTGGAGCACAGATCTGGTGAAGGGCAGCGGGAAGGGCAGCTGGCCGGCAATGGACGTGCTGATGGGGCATAAAAAATAAAGGAGTCGAGGTCATATTGGCAAGTCCTATATTTATTCTCCTATAAACTGCGATAGGGGTTAGGTAATGTTTGGTGCAGCTTCGGCCGTTAGAGGAGTAAATTTACTCCTCCATTGCTATTTTGGGGATGAGTTAGAGATGCTCGAACAAGCAGGTTAAGATGTTTATTTGGGCCAGGTACAATAAATTAAGCCACAAACCATGCTAGCCACAAACAAGGTTATGTTTTTGTGTTATGTGCAACAAATTCCACAAACACTGTTGTTAGATGCAATTTTCTCCATCCACACATATATTAGTACACAACAATCCAACCATGCATCATATAAAGTACCAATATTAAGCAGGCTAGCAATCCAGAGATCACGCATTCAGGAATCATACTACTTCCATATTGGTGCATTCTGTTCCCCAATAGTACCTCCATTGATACTATAAGGATCTTTAGCAAGCTAAATCAGCTTTGCTAAAAAGGGATATATTTTGAAACAGAGGTAGTATATTATAAGGTACCATACAAATTATAGACATGTCGCAATAAGGAAACAACCCAAGTTCATAACAAGTGCAGACTAGTACACTAACAAACTACTTTCAGCTTCAGGTTCCATTTCACGACAAAGGAACTGACCTCAGATGTTAGTGCTCATCCACAAATACTGAGCATCTCCATGACATACTCCTTATTTTCTATGGAGTGCTCCAGCCGAATTAAAATTTCTTCTAACTTTGCGATCAAACGTTCATTGTATACACTTAGGGTAGATGATAAGGATTGTTTAGCTTGGAGTTGTTTCTCTAGAACTTGAGTATGCAAAGAAATGGCCTTAGAGTTAGACTTGATCTTGAACTTGGACTTTGACGAGCTCACTGGGAACCCAGCATTACACACCAACATATTATTGGCTATAGCACCGCGTTGTAGTACCTTGGAAAATAAATCCACACATTCTTTTGGAGTTTTTACTGAATAGACTTTCCCAGGATACGCCAGCTCCTCTTTTAATTCAGCTTGGAAAGTTTTCAATTGATAGACATTTGTAAGAGAAGTAAAGTTACAATAGAGAAACAAATGAATTTCGTATTGTAAATATTAATATTTTTCTATGAAAACTTGGTCAACCTTCATGTAGTTTGACTTTGAAAAAACATATAAGCCTTAAGCTCTAGGATGGAGGTAGTACAAATTAATTTTATGACATTTAGGTCTTAATAGTATTGTTTGGAAGAAGAAAAGTTAGGGTCATATGACTTCTCTATCTTTTCTTCTACAGTATAAGTTAGAGGATCTGTATAACTTGTTTCTTGCCAAAGATCATGGTAAATACAGTTTTAGTCCCATTTCTCGCACCTGGGGTACAAATTAGTCCCATATCTTGCAAAGTGGACAAAATCAATCCCAAAACATGCATCCCTGGTGTAAATTAGTCCATTTCAAATAAATTTGAGCGTATTTGACTGAATTCGTACACGTTTAGCTGTCCTGCACGCGCATTTTTGCGATTGAGATAGTAAAATAGTACCGGCAGGTAAGTGGTGTCCTTCCACGAGTTCTATTGCTTTTCAAAGTTCATATAGAATTTTTGCGTAGATTGATGTCGTTTTAGCTTGGCTAAACACTATCCTTTGCAATGCTCAAGTTAACTAAATCTGCAAATGTGTGCATTTCACTCAATATTGCATCGTTAGTTTCAAGTTAGCTGAAATCTTAACAAATTTGATTCTTTTCTTATACACTTCATAATCCATATGCATCAATTTTTTTATACGTGACTATTCAACCTGAGCATTGCGAAGTACATTGGATGTTCAAATGGACATGAGATGTTCGCATATCATGACAAATTCTCAAGATTTTACCTTCAGCACATGGGCTTTTCTGTAAACAACGATGCCTTGCATGGGCCCATAAATTACCCTCGCCTCGCTTTTCTTATCTTATCTTACATCTTACAACTATTTAGTGTACAAAGAACTTTGAACATTGGTCGTTGAATCAAGATTGTCAAATCCCAACATTGCTAGCGGTTGTATCTTCTTTTCCATTATGGGATCTAGAAGATTCTATTGATGGTGTTTAGCACAATGAAATTTATGCACAAACCTCAAACACATGTTACATAAGTAGTAAATAAAGATTGAAATCTACATTATAGAAAGCAGAACCAGATATACACCCAATAATTTATGGATCTAGGTCAGAAGTATAATTATTTTTTCGAGCTTTACCTATTATATTTTTATAGTGATGATATGTCATACTTATATTATCTAAGTCTGACGTGCAAGGCAGGTGCAACTTACTTGTATTACTAACCCGCAAAACTTCCCGGTAAGGATAACTCAACGAAGTCAAATTCGCTCAATTCATTCAAATTCCATCCAATATGTTTGAAATAGACTAAATTGCGTTCGGGGTGCCAGGTGTGGGGTTAGTTTTGCCCCATTTACAAGATGTGCGACTAATTTTCACCCTGGATGTAAGAAGCGGGACTAAAATTTTAGCTCCTCGCCAAACTAGCTTTCCATGGGAATAGAATTGCCAAACCAAATACAAAGCTCGTTCTTATAGTGACTGGACCGTGTTCCGAAGAATCCTTGCAGGATGCTTGTTGTAATTTTGTGGGACCTGGTTATGTCTCCTTGTTTTCTTCTAGTCCTTTCTATAAAATGTACCAACAGCTTCATTACCACTCTGTGTGAAAAACCACAACATAAGCCAAAAAGTACACCTTAAGAGTTATCCATATGCTTAGTGGATCTTGTCCACGAGCCAAAAATCTTAAGGGTGACCCATAAACTTAGGGCATCACCTATGTATAATGTGAACTTTAGCCATAAGATGGGGCCCACCTCTCTTGTAAAATCTTCCACTGTGTATAAGGTGAACTTTAGCCATAACCTGGGAACCACATGTCTCATCCTACATAATCATGCATGAGAGGGAAGAGAGAGTAAATTATTTTCTATTGCTTGTGGACAACCCATAAGCTTATTGCATACAGATCTTATTCCATGAAAAAAGAAATACAGAGCTTGGCCATGCAAGTAAAATAACAATACAGAGCTCGGATTTCCGAATTACAGCACAAACCATACACTAGGCGTCTTGTACTAGGGAGTCAGGCCGGGCACAATCTCCTCCAAATTAACTACTCCGACGTCTAGATGTCTACTGGTACTAGGGATTAGGGAGTCGGCGGGTCAATGTCTCCTCGAAATGCAGCTGAGGAGCGCACGCTTGGGTTGAATAATCTAGCTTTTCCCCCTTGTCTATTCCCCCGCCCCTCCAGGGCGTCTTCCCCTTCTCTTCCCGACGTCTTCCCCTTCAGCACCACGCGCTGCTTTCAGATTCTCTTCCTCGTCCTGCTCAGGCAGTTGCCAACATTGATTCCCCCTCTCTTCTGAAACCCCAATCAATGAAATATAGACGCTGCCTTGCGATGGCGTCAGCGAGCAAGAACATTGAGCATGATTCTGAGCTTTTTCACGACGTGTTTACCAAAGGCCCCATTGAAGAACTCATAACCCGATGCGACGTCATCACTTCCGCCAGCCTAATCGGTTCATCCAAACTTTTTCTTAAATCTGCGATACCTAGTGTAACTCTGGATATTTGAATGTGATTTGGCTGCCCATGTCTTCTTCATTCCCCCCTGACAAAGGGACCTCTAGATTTCTTGCATTACTTCAAAATTGATAGCCTCCCGTGCAAGAGGTCGCTGCTGGACAGGTTCTCCTCTTATGCTATGGTACCCGGCTATACTTCTAGGTAGTGGGTAGGCGCCAATGGAGATTGGATTGCCACGGATGGCTTCAGAGGCAAGTTGGAGCTTTGCAACGCGTACACTTGTTGCAAGATTCCTCCCCCAACATTGTCGTTCCAAGCACCCGACCAGCCAACCAAGTTCTTGTTGGATAATGATCTTCTAGCTATAATGCAGATGATTGCTATTAACCAATCAATAATCTTTGCCTTTTTTAGATAAAACGAACCAAAATTGCCCGTCCTGTTCAAAAAAAAGATGAGTCCATTCTTTAGGAAATTTCCCGATTATATAATGCTTTGTTTCCTTTGTACAATTCTAGGCCGTAGTTGTTTTTCCTATGTTCGTGCTACTTTGCATGCAGTTCAATTAGAAGGAAATTTTTCAGTAGGATTCACTATATCATGCTACCGGAATCATAAGTTAACGCATTTTGCTACCTTTTTCAAGGTCCTGCACTGGTCTTGGCGCGACCAGCTACCATGGATGAGTTGGTTGATTCATTTCTTAATGCTACTGGAGATGAGCACGACTACTTTTTTGGTTTTTGGTGGTTTGCAAGATCTACAGATGTTTCTAGACTTCTTCATATATATACGCTTGATGCTTCTTTTGATCCTATATGTCTTACTTGTCATTGCTGCCATCGTACTGTTGCTGCTCATCCTCGTGTTGTACACTGCAGTTGCACTATCTCCACTTATACTTCCGGGTTTGGCTTCTTCGTGTTCTCAATGAACACTAGTCAGGTTGATCAAGCTAATCCATGGGAAAGGATTGCTGACCTTGGATCATATTCTCTTTTCCTTGAAGTGAACTATCCGATTATCATGCGTGTAGGCGGTGCAGATCTTACCTCAGGTTATCTGATGAGAAGCAATTGTGTCTACATCTTACCAACTGCATTGCGGCTTTCCAAAGAGTGATAGCCTGAATTATGCCGCTTCAGTCTGAGTGGTAAAGACTGCGGTGTTACTTCTGAAATCAATGTACTTGAGGGAATTAGTAACCCTTGCTTCTAGATAGGAATGGTGAAGAATCCAGTTTGGTTCATTCCAGCCTTCGCGAACACGCTCGATTGGAACCGGCCTCATGCTTAACTAAGAAACAAGACATGTTGCCACGGTATGTACTGATGCAATCCATATGTAATAGTTGGTACTATAATTAGATAAATAGTTCTCGACCATGTTGAACTGTTTATTTTGTTTGGTTGTCTGAAGTCATCGGCTTTCAACTTGTTAGTCTCTCTCCTTTGGAACATGCCCTTGTATCGATACTATGTTTAGTTACTCGTATGAACTTGACTATATTTTTTTGGACCTTTAGCATAATGCACTTTAGTCCACCGATTCTAGAGTTCCTTTAGAAATTATGGAAATTTTAGAATCAACAGGATGTTACAGACCACATGCCATACACTTGAAAAATCACCTCAATGCTTGTGTAAGGGTCGCACTCTATGAAAACAACCTTGGCTTCAATGTTTCTAGCCTTGTGCACTAGTCTTTGGTTAAGCTAATATGATGAGACCATATTTTTTAGATTTATCTAATCTTATCTTACCACTATATAGTGTACGGTTAACTTTCAACATTAACCGTTGTATCAAGACTAACAAATTCGAACATTGCTAACCCGCAACATCTCCAACACGCGCTTTTGTGCAGTACGTTTTTGGCATCATCTCCAACACGCGCTTCACTCATTTTGCTCGCCATCTTGCCCGCAACATCGATCCTTCCAGGCCGCCACCCCTCGCCTCCAAAACCTCCCAACAGTCATAGATTGATCCACCTCACCCCAATCCATCGGGACGCGATGGTGGATTCGGGGACCAATTGACGGTACGACGGAAGGAGCAACGTTGGTGCCAATGTGTTCGACGAGATCGCTATGCATATGGATAGTACCAGCGCCGTCCGGCTGGCCACATGCTCCAAGGAGTTGAACCTCCGAGTCACCAGCGGAAAAGGTAGCAGATGCCCCAATGATGGTTGCGGGACATTGGTTGCCTACCGTCATGTCCACAACCACAAGATCGCGTGTGCGCATAACCCTTGCAACTGCATGGACGATGGTTGCATGTTCGCCACCTCGCTGGAGGCGCTCCTCGCCCACCTTCGTGAATATCACTCATTGAGGGTGCGTAGTTGACGCTACAGCAAAACATGCAGGTACTCCAGTAAGCCTCTATCGGCAACTGGCCTACGGACAGTAGATATCAACGAATCCGGGGACGATGGTACTATGTTCGCGGTGCAATTTGACACACGCCAAATGCTACACGCCGTATGCGTCAAGTTAGCGGCATGCTTGTCACCGCGGTACATGGTGAAGTTTTGGTCGTCGATTGTGATTGAGGGGAGAAGGATAAAAAATCAGGCTATGTGTTCCGAAGAGCACCTCGTCGCCCGATGGCATCCCATTCGATGAGCTACAGTGGCTCCTATCGGTGCCGATGTCGCACCTGGTCACTCATCGACCGTCGGTGTTCAACCTGGAATACTGTCTTCAGATTAACAGGATTCATGAGTGAGATAAACATATCTTAATGTTTGTTGGAGTATTTGAACTGCTAGAAAGACTTAGTAATTGTTCTTAGTAGTTGTTCTTAGGAGTATTTTTATGGAGCTCAACTACTGCTAATGTATTTTGTAGTAATATGTACTGTATGTACTAGTACTTATCATTTTGGGAGACGTGCTTCCTAGCTTAAGGTAGTCCTAAGTATTTTCTATGGAGTTCTTCCTCTTCTAATCTATTTGGCAATAATAAGTATGTACTGGTGCTTGTTCAGATCGACCGATGAAGTGCAAAATATGATCTTGCTTTACTTTTGAATCAGGCCAAGCTACATCTATTGAATTTCAATGTGTGCATTGCTGAATCTGTTAATTATTGTCTGTGTAGTGCTAATTAAGTCAGCTTGAAATGTTGCTGAATATGAATTGGGAATCTATCAAGTGCTACTGAATATGAACTAGGAATCTATCAATATTTTTTCGTTCTTATTATGTACTGCCAAATCTTTTAAATGCTACTGAATTTGTCAAATGTTCTGTTGTTACTATTAGTACGTGCAATAAACTATTTTGTAGAACTAACTTTGATGTACTTGTACTTGTTTAGATCAAGTACAACATATTGTCTTGCTTTTCTCTTGGAACTTGGTATTTTATAGAACTAATACTGATGTGCAGCTACTTGTTTAGATCAAGTGCAGTAGATGGTCTTGCTTTTCGTTTGTAACTTGGCCTTGTCATAAACTCATAATCTTGACGAGGCTTTGTAATTTTCAGAAGCCTATGGAGGTCACACACATGCATTGATGTGAGAAGGAGGCGTGCATAGAAAAGCAGACTTGATCGCTAATTTTGCTTGCTCCAATGATCATGTGTACGGATAAATGGGCAAACTAAATCAGTCACTCTGAAATGCTACTGAATATGTCCAAGTGACAATGAATGTGAACTAGGAATCTGTCAATATTTTTCTTTCTTATTATGTACTGCTGTATCTTTCAAATGCTACTGAACCTATCAAAAGTTTTGTTCGGTACTTGTTTAGATCGACTGATCGACTGTAGAATATAGTCTCTCTTTCCTTTTGAATCAGTCTTTGCTATATCTATTGAATTTCAATGTCCGCGTTGCTGAATCTATCAATTCTTTTGGTCATTGTCTGTGTACTGCCACAACCCGTCACTTTGAAATGTTGTGCTGACTCTGTCAAGTGCTGCTAGATATGAACCGAGAATCTATCTGATATTTTACGGTATTATTCTATATTGCTCAAACTTTCAAATGCTACTGAATCTATCAAATGTTCTATCGTTACTATTAGTACAATATTCTGTAGAACAAACTTTGATTTACTGGTACTTGTTTAGATGAAGTGCATCAAATTGTCTTGCCTGTCTTTTGAAACTTAGCATTGTCACAATTATCTGGACGAGTCTTGGGCATTTTAGGTTGCTATAGGTGGTCACACATGCATTGACATAAGGATTAGGTACTCACACAGAAGACGAATTGATCGTCAGTTTTTCTTGCTCCAATGATTGAGTCTATTCTGATAACAGGCCAAATAGATCGTGCGCCAAGGTTTTTTTAGTTGGAACAAGAACTGATTCTCTTTGTACTGCTGTTGAATTTCAAGCAGGAAAGCTATTGAATCTCTCAAACGTTCTGTCATTGCTATTACTAAAGCATTTTGTGAAACTAATACTGGTGTACTAGTATTGTATTTCATTGTCGGTATTGTTGAATTGGTCACTTTTGAAATGGTGCTGAATGGGTCAAGTGCTCCTGAATATTAATTTTGAATCTGTTGATAATTTTTCTACCTTATTTTGTACTGTTGAATTTTGACATGAATATCTGCCAAAAAGAATTCTCGCTTTTCCCCTCCCTCTCTAAGGTCTTTGTTTCGAATTCGGCAGAGCACACTGCAATTTTTATTAACCGGGAGAAGAAACCTAGTACTCCCTCCAATCCAAATTAATGATCTCACATTTGTCTAGATTTTGATATATCGAGTCATGTTTTAGTGCTAGATACGTCCAAATCTTGCCAAATCCAAGAACATTAATTTGGATCGGAGGGAGTATCTCATTCGGCCCCTCTTTAGCCCAGAACATTTTAATTTGGTCTTTTCGGGGTCCGAGATTGCTGACCACAACCCAGTGAAATTTTAGAAAGGTGCCTATGGAGCATTGCCGAGAACATATTAATTCAGCCTTTTAGGGGTCAGCGGACAGCTGAGCACGACCTACTGAAATTTGAGAATGAAGCCCATGGAGCATAGTCTATGGAATATACCCCAGGTAGAGCAATAGTCAAACTCTTTTTAATTCGACCTTTTGGGCATTGTGCCCACCTCTCATAACAAAAAAAACTCTATTTGGGTCCAATATACACACGTTTCTTTCAAATAGAGGCTATCAGCTGGGACCCAGCATAGACGCGTTTCCTGCATAGAGGTGGTTGACATCTGGGACCCAGCAAGTTGCCAAGGTTAAAACAGCGGACATGGCCAAAAAAAGTCCATCATACGCATGTTTCATTACAGAGAGGTTGATATGTGGGACCCAGCAGCGCGACCTTATACAGATGATGAATCTAGCAACATTGCCAGCTCAAAAAAGGGAGGCACGGGCGATTAAAAAGTTCATCATGCACACATTTCTTGTAATGAGAGGCTGAAATGGGAGCCTAGCAGCATGAGCAAACGACAGATTCATCGAGCAACGCTATCTAGTTTGGAACAAGGTAGCGCTAGAGAAGAAAAAAATTCCATTGTACCCACAATTCTTCTAATGTGAGGCTAATATAAGGGACCCACCAGCCTGAATAAACGGTTGATGCAGCGAGCAATGCAATCAAGTTCGGAACACGAAGGCGCGATAGAGGGTAAAAAATCCATCATACACATGTTTCTTCTAATGAGAGGATGACATGTGGGGCCCAGCTGCGTGATTAAACAGTAGATGCATCGAACAACGCTATCAAGTTCAGAACAGGGTAGCACGAGCGAAGGAAAAAAAATCTATCATACACACGTTTCTTCTAATGAGAGAATGACATGTGGGGCTCAGGTGGTTGGTTAAATGGTAGATGCGTCGAGTAGCGTTATCAACTTCAGAACATGGTAGCGCTAGTGAAGGAAAAAATTCCATCATACATACGTTTATTCTAATGAGAGGATGACATGTGGGTCCTAGGAGGTTGATTAAATGGTAGATGCATCGAGTAGTGCTATCAACTTCAGAACAGGGTAGCGCGAGCCAAGTAAAAAAAATCCATCATACACACGATTCTTCTAATGAGAGACTGACATGTGGGCTCTAGCAGCATAACTAAACGGCAGACGCATCGAGCAACGTTATCGAGTTCAAATCAGGGAGGCGCGACCGAAAAGCATGGTCCTCTAGAGAGACTAACATCTAGGACCCATACGCCTCAAAAGACTTTGGCGAGTCAACATCACACGAGGAAACAAAAATCTTGCTTATGCCACACACTAGCCGATCTTCCTCCATGTTTTTAGTGGTTCCATCATAGTAGAGGGCCATGAAACCGAAAAAATGTTTTCCATCGACAACGGTCGAGCCGAGAATTTCCTCGCGGAAGACGCGCCTTCTATGACGATAGTCGGGCCAAGTCGTTGCGAGAGGAAACTTTTCTTGTAGTGTCTTGTCCTCTGGCTTGTCCTTTAGTGAGTCATCAGTCTTATCTCTTTCACATATTCCTTAGAATCTTAGGAGATGCCTTGCATATTCCCTAGCATCTCATAAGATGCCCAACATATTCCTTAGCATCCCTCGGGCTTGCACCCCTCGGGCGCCGCTTAATTTGCCAAGCATGCTATAGGGTTTCATTCAAATAAAAATTTAACTTGTCATATCATCATCCTTGCTTGAGGATTGCATCGATGCCATGTGTTGATTGTTTCCCTTTCTTTCCGGTGTTTGCTTCTTCCTGGTTGAATACGATATCGAGATCAAGATCGAAGACGGAGGTCAACACCATCCAAGATCGATGAACAATACTTGACCAACTATAATCAAGTCAAGCACAAGGCATTCGAAGATCTATATCTGGGTATCAACAAACAAGGCAAGCATAGCTCAACCATTATACAATCCTATGATTTCAAAAGCATTTCAATTCTTGCCATGATGCATATGATTCTACCGTGGTCTTTTATCGATATATAGAGTATCCTATCTATTGCATTACTCCCTTTGATCTTATATTACCTGATCCACTGCTCCTATTATAACTAGGTTTGGCTTGTGTGCACTACTGGAGCTTTTATCTGTGTCTTGCTTAGCCATGCTTAGCTGTCTGTGCTGGTTCATCCAGAAGATGTACCAATTGCAGAGAATCTAGTATGAGACGAGCGTACAGCCACACGGGGCCTAGAAAACCTCACGAGTAACTAACTTGCCTAGTAGATTCCATGAGTCACATAGTTCGGCGTTCCATTCGACATATGCATTGAAAATGTTTTTGAAAGAGGAGGTGAAGGAGGTGCATTCATACAGGTAGGTAAGCGTGGTCGGGGTTGCTTGGTGTAGATGGCGCCCTTGGTAAACCAACCACGCCCACATCTCTAGGGACTGACTTCGGCATTTGACCCGTTACGGCGGAACCATCCTTAGGGCGTGAATCATGGTCTCGGCGAAAGCAAGGTAAAGGTCGTGTCCAACTACCCTCCGTCGGCCTTCCAAGGAAGAGGGCTTATCTAGTGGCATTAAGAGTCGGTTGGTACGTGTGGGTAAAGTTGTACACCCCTGTAGGGTTAAATATTTTTGAAAAGCCATGTTCACGGTTATGAACGCTTGGTGACTGAATTCTAAGATCATAGAGAACTTTAACCTAATCGTAAAACTTTGAAACTAATGTTTGGTAAGGATGCTTCCTCATGCGTACGAGGGGGTGATCCTAGTTGTGAGATGAGGATTAATTTGGTGGATATCGAGATGATGATCAATTCTTCGGAGATGTCGCTCTCTTATCCCCCTTTAAAGATTCTGATTAGATGAGCTTCTTCTCCCTCTTGTTTTAAAAACAAAGATGGCTTAAGAAAAATAACCCCACTAGCCATAAGTCTTGTGAAGTACATGATGTACTCACCCTTGCTTTGTTGATACTTTTGTAGCAGAATAAGTGTTCCCCTGAAGACGTTTTCTGTACGACATCGACACCGACGAGTAGCTTGGGGTTCCTGGCCGGCAGCCTGGAATCTATGGGCTGGGACATCATCGTTATGCTTCAGGCCTCTTAGGCCATTTGTTAAGTTTTCTATACTTAATAGCATAATTTGCCTTCCGTTGTTTGATGTTTGTGGTCAGTGACCTCTGCTTGAAACAGTTTGGTTCTTCGCTCAGTTATGAGCTTGCTATATGTCACAAGGTTACTGTTGTGTTACTGATTTCTCACTGGATATCTTCGAGCTCTAGGTTAAGCTTATGTCATGCTAAGGTCTGGATTTGTTTAACCCTGATCCCGGGGGTGTCACATGCATCGCATGCGTGCTTAAGGTCTTGCAACATATGTAGAACACTGTGGCCTCCATCATGATCGCCTTCATCATCCGTATACATATTGTCATTGTCATCACTAGCATGACCACCATTGTTACCACCATTGGGTGGATCTTCAATCATAGCAAGATCAAGTGGCTCTCCCTGCTGTATCCACTGAGTATACGTGTGCGACATGCCACTGATGAGTAAGTGGTGATAAAGAAGCCCTACATGTATCGTTCTCCGGTTGAGGCACTTACACAGGGGCATGGAACCTCAGCATTCTTGCCATATCCCTCCTTGACAAATCTGACAAACTGTTTCAGGCCAGCTTTGTAGGGTTTAGTAAATTGTCTTCCATGTACAATCCAATTCCTTCCATCTGTTAAGAATTAAATAAACAAATCACACTTTTCGAACATGCTAGTGATTTTTAGAATAGTTTTCTTTGCAATGAACAAGCCAACTCATATCCATGTGTTGAACAATTAAAACAATAAATCTCATTTTTAGAACAGGATAGTCATTTGTCAGAACAATTTACTTTACCATGCAACAAATCCAACTCCTATCAATCTGTTGGACAACTAAACAAACTAATCACATTTTCTTAGAAGAATAATCCTTTTTAAGAAGATTTTTTTGTATATGAACAATCCAAGTGATCTCCATGTGTTGAACAATTAAACAAACTATTTTGTTACCTTGGAAGACACGAAGACAAGCGAGTTGAGCATGGAGATGGCGCCCGAAAGGGGAGCCACCGAGGTGCGCGGAGACGTCGGCCGTAAGGGGTGTCCTAGCGAATAGCCTTTGAGTGAGGACGCCAAAATGGACGGGGAGACGCCGCCGCCGCGTGTGGTGGACCGGCAAAGGCAGCGGTGCCTAAGACGCCACCGCGTTTGGTGGGCCGGATTTCAAATCTGATTTCGAAACCTCCCGGGTGGAGTTCAGGCGAGTGTGTGGGTGGTAAAGAGGTGGGCCCCACAAGTCAGGGAAAGAATTTTCACTTGTCCAGCTGACACGTGGGGTTCATCGTAGGTGGGTCTACTTGTAAGGTCCTCTTAGTTGTGTCTTCGAGACCTGGAGGTTTCGATCTTATTGAATTTCTTCGGACTTTGTTTTTGCTCCATTTTGTCGGAACCAAAGCGGCACGTAGAGAGAGTGGACAAGACAGGTGTAGCTAGAGAGAGATAGAGTGTGCCCCATTGTTGCCTCCAGCGAGCTTTAACCGGAAGCAGGTGGATGACTTATATAATCGACAATCTACGGCGAGCTTCCTTCGCATATATATAGGTGCGTGGCATGCTGTCCGATCTCACACGTTTTCTAGGAGAATGCAGGGGAGCTGCAGCATCCACGTGCGCGACAACGGCGGAGTGAGGGACGCAATCTGCCATGGGATAACCGGCGGCGAGGCTCTATAGGAGCGGTAAGAATCCCCTTCATCGGAGTATAACCGGCGGCAGAGATCTTCAGCAGCAGCAGCAGCTCGATGAATCTGTAGGGTTTTCAGAGCTGCGTATATAGTACTTGTTCTTCATCGAATATGTAGCGTTTTCTCTATGATTGCTTCATTGAATCCATAGAGTTTTCTCTAAGATTACCCTCATCGAATCTCTAGAGTAAATCTAGGATGTGCAAATAACAATCTTTAGTATGTATATGCACAACTGGAGATTAGTACTATATGCACATCATTAGTTGTATTTTTGCGGGATTATCTATGTAGAATTGCAGACTAGTTGTATTTTTGCACATATATAGTACTAGTTGTCGTCATAAAGTACAACGTAATCAGTGATAATATTAGTAACATCATATCATTTATTTTCCTAATCTTTTGTAATTTTTGTGTTCAAAAAAAAGGAATATGGCTCAAAACGAATGTGTGACATGTCAGCAGCAACCTGCCTGGTGTGGGAGTGGAAACATAAACCATGTGATGTATTTTAGAATGAGGGCGAGAACACCCTTTTTTGCATAGGGATTTGTAAGTATTCTCGATTTTCATATACATATCTTATTTTAAATTTCCATATAAATTTCTTTATGTTCATGATCTTATGGGTTATTTCTTTTTTCACAAATTTATGCAGGGTATTCCTTGTTGTTTTGCTGAGCGTATGCGACAATTCGCTCTTGGTCCACATCTGACCTAGATCCTTGCTTGGAGTGACCGTCATGATCAAAACAGAACAATTGATGAATACTACTTCTATGTGTTGTATGGTTGGAATTTTGGGAGGTCTGTAGCATTATGTGGGCCATATCGGAGGGGGTTCTGTGCAGCTTATAACATTGAACAGAATGATGTTCTGACATTTGCAGACAATAGAGTAGACAAGTGCTTTATTGTTGAAGTAATGTTATCAAACCTTGGGTTGATTAAGACAAGTGTATGTATTGACTTCTTTACATTCAAATGGTTTTTCCTTACACACATGACTAGTTTCTTAATTATATATGTTCCTTACACACAAACCTTCTTGAATTTCATATGCATGATCGGTGTGTTGTAAGACCGAAGATTGTTGCAAGGTGACACTAGAGAAATCCATATTTCAGCACCCATGTAATGTCAGTTGCTCTGAAATGAATTCCATATCTTGGGAATTCTACAAGGAGTTTGTAAGAGACCTGGATGAAGATGAGGTCTTTGAGATCCCTCAGTTCTTGGTGCACCGGGTGCAGGATGAAGATGATCTTCATCAGATGGTTAGTTAATCACTTTTTCTTATTCTTTTCCTTCTTATTTTGTTAATTTATCAGGATGGACAGTTAACTAAGATATGTTATATATTTTTGTTACTCAGGAAATTCCTTTGAGATGCACAAGGGAACACCAAATCCCAAAGAAAGGGTTCCATTGTGTATGCATGAAGAATAATTGTGACAAAGGCTTGAAATGTTGGGGCGATATCGCATATCAGAAGTATATGACGATTGACCCCTGGACTGCATTCTGTGTTGAAAACAGAATTTGCCTCGATGATCTGCTCGTCGTCCAAGTCAAGGTGATGATGCACTATATCAAGCTGATTATTGAGGTGGTCACCGGTCTAGCAGAGGAACATGAGGATGTGGAAGACGACAACGACGAGCAGTAGGAGGAGGATGAAGATGAGAGCGTTGGCTCTGTGATGTCGGTTGTAGCTCAAAACTACTGAATAAATCATCAGAATTTAAATTTAAAGAATGAATGCTTAGAATTTAAAGAATGAATGCTTAGAAACTACTGTCGAGTTGTACAGTAAGCTCGTTACCATGAAAGATGGGATGGTTAAGGTGGGGTTTTTCGTGAGAGAGTTATGCCCTAGTTGCAAGCTAGCCTAGTAGAAGAAGAGCGATGAGGACAGAAAGTGGTATCAGGACGAGCAGGGATCTTGGGACGGTGGCGACAGCAAGCGGTTGAAGGGGAAGCAAGTCAAGGACGATAACAAGTGGTGGTGATAAATTATGTGTTTGAACTAGATTTTAGTATATAGTTTATTTTATGTACGTAGCATATATTTTTGGATGTACAGATTAGTTTGGGATCTAAGCGTTGGAAGAACTTGCATGCATATGTATGTGTTTCCCTATATGATATATATGCAACTCCAGTGGATTGTGTGATGCACATTTTCCTGTTTGTGATGCATGACCACACACACATGCTCCATTGGATTATTCTGTGACGCATGCAACTTCTGTCACTGGTGCAACATGCAATGTGGAAGCTTCTTTTCCTATGTATTTTTGGTCTCTGTGACCATGCATGGTTTTTATTTGACACCATAAAGACATTGCATGATGTTGTGTGTTCTTTTTCTGAACGTACACACTGATATATATCCACAAGAGTCACTGGTCCACATGTACATGACCACATTGCATATATGTACATTGCTCATTTCCAAAACCATAATGATATCTGTACACATATGCATGACCACACATGCATATACTACTCAAGTGGATTTTGTGATGATGGTGCAACCATGCATGCAATGTGTGGAATCTCTCCTTTATTTTAGTTCCTATGTGTTTTTAGTCTATATATGGAGAATATCATTTTGCGGCCCGAAAGTTGGGGTAGCCAGGCAACACGGTACCCAAGTTGATTTTTATCACCGCGACTCGAAAAGTTGGGGCGCCAATTGCTGAGAGGGGTCTTTCGAGTGAATGATGGCCAAACCCAATATTTTCAAATCGCACCCATTAAGTCAGGATATTCCGTTACACTAGTTCCTGTTGTGCCCCTCCTTCGCCGGTCACTCTTCTTAGCCACTCTGCACGTGTCGTAGGGGCCAATCCATTACTGTACGTTCCTAACTCTCGACACTGAATCTTGCTGCGACGGTGGCGGTGGCCCCTTTTCTTCCCTTCCCTGACCCTAAATCTGTCGGCGGCGGAGGACCTTTTTTCTCCCTCCCCCGACACTGAATCCGACGTCGGTGGCCCAACATGTCTTGCAAGGCGAAGGTTGTAGCTACACCATCAACTGAAAAGGGTCCGTCCGGGCCCAAGACTGGGGCTCAACGCATAGCAGCGGCGAGGTCTTCAGCCCCGGTTAGCGAGGAGGCTAGCAAGGATTCTGCTCCCAAGGTACCTACGAGCAGCGGGTCGAAGAGAAAAGCAAGGCCGGCGGCGGATTGTTCGGCTCCGGTGGGCGGATGCAGCACTCAGATCTCGAAGAAAAAAACCCGAGAGAAGAGCGAGAGGTGAATTTTTCTTATCTGTGCCTCATCTTGCAAGTAGATTAGTTACGGCATAATAGAATCGAATGAACTGAAATGTTCTCCTTTTTAATCAAATTAGGCACAGTTTTGATACAAGTGACCTATATGAGTTCACAGTTCATGTTCGGTAGTACACTGCAAAGCTTGATTTTGGTTGCGAGAGGGTTGTGTTCAGGCAAGATGTGCATCTGCTTGTGAATTGCAAAGAGCTTGTGTCTGTTTCACAGCTGGTAGATATGCTTACCGCTAGAATTCCCTGGGGTTCTAGATAGAGGACAAAATTGGTGTGGCGCAACATGAATGATACCTATCAGCAAATTGAGCACTCCCATGAGCTTCAGATGGTTTGGGAGTGTTGTGCAGCTGATCGTAAGGTGAAAGTTGAAGCGATGATTGATGATATGTATGCAGATGCTGGAGATCTTGCTGTTAGAGCTTCCGCTCCTAGAGAATACGGACCAATAGATGTTGATCTAGATAAGTTCAGTATACGCATAGAGGTGGATTCATACATGGCAAAACTTGATGAGGGAGTTAATAAGCCAGTTTCGTCATGTACTGTGGAGATCACTGTCGATTCCAAAAACATAACTCTTGATGAAATGAGAGAGATGATCGGTAAGGAAATCAGTATTGGCCCTAAGTACATGGCAAAAATCCGGTGGTGGCATCTTAAGAAGCAGGAATTCATAGATGTTTTGGATATTGAAGATCTTATGCAGATTATGCGGCGAAAGAAGCGACCCAGGAAGGTGTTCTTCCTTGGTACCATTTCTGATGTTGTTGAACAGGTTATAGTGGATGTAGATGCCCCTGTAGTGGCTGAATAAAATGAGGTGGTCGACGTTGATGAGATCTGATAAAAGCTGTTGCCCTGGGCTTGTCATATGGACCGGGGGTTCCCCTGCCTGTATTTCTAATATTGACTGTTGTTGCATTTAGAGCGTGCTTCTGTGATTATGTTTGTTGAGAGATTGCGATATAATGCTGTGCGAGCTGTTGAGATTTTCAGACATGTCACTCATTGAAACCATCGTTGTTGTAATAAGACATAAGTACATTGTAGTTGAAATGATTATGTTTCTTAAGATGACGTACCGTACTTGTTTTAGTTATTATGTTTGTTGGGACATTGTAATGTAATGTTTTGTGAAACCATGACTGGATTAGTGATGCATAAATACATTGTAGTTGACATGATTATGTTTCTTGAGATGATGTATTATACTTGTTTCTGTTATTTTGTTTGTTGAGAGACTATAATGTAATGGTTTGCGAAACCATGACAGGACAAGTGATGTGTAAGTACCTTGTAGTCGACATGATTTTGTTTCTTGAGTTGATGTAATATACTTGTTTCTGTGATTACGTTTGTTGAGAGATTGTAATGTGATGTTTTGTGAAACCATGTTGTGGTTGTGTTTGTTGGGAGATTATAATGTAATGTTTTGTGAAACCATGACTGAAGAAGTGATGCATAAGTACCTTGTAGTTGACATGATTTTGTTTCTTTGGATGATGTAATATACTGGTATGTTTTCGTTAGGCAATGAAATTGGGATGGAGGGAGTGCAGGTTTAATATTTGAAATGAGAATGTGTCAAGAGAATCCATATCAGGCAGGAGACAGTAAT
The DNA here is from genome assembly GCA_910589775.1 of Avena eriantha. Classification (NCBI taxonomy): domain Eukaryota; kingdom Viridiplantae; phylum Streptophyta; class Magnoliopsida; order Poales; family Poaceae; genus Avena; species Avena eriantha. The sequence continues at coordinate 185,733,833 of OU342740.1, read as the reverse complement.
CCAGGGAAAGGGCATGGTATCCATTAAACTATTGTAACATGCCAATTTAGTCATCATTGCAGCGGTAGAAGGGCTGCTCTCTCTCTCTCTCTCTCTCTCTCTCTCTCTCTCTCTCTCTCTCACCGACATCGTCGCTGTCGCCGTCGCCGTCGTATTCGCCATGCTGTCCTTGAACGGCGAGGACGACCAGTCAAGCAGCGACAACCTTCTCTCCGACATCGAGTATTCCTTCCATGATGTGAGTTCCTCTGTTTTCTCGGGCTAGGGTTAGGCAATGGTAAATCACTCGATCTGAGCTCCATATGTGCATGCAATCGTGTTCGATTTTAGCTTTGTGTTTACCTATAGGTACCAAGGACGATCTACGACTCCGAATGGGAGGGCCTAGATCTCGACGGAGAAGTGCCATGTGACCATGGGCTAAAACTGAGGAGATATGTTGCATTCGAAGGCACTAACACTAGGATAAGGTTTGTGGGCTGTACAAATCAGGTTTGTTTACATTATGTGCAACTGTGACATGAAGTAAAATGTATCGTGCATGTTCATAACACTATAGTGTGTGTGTTTTTAGGTTGGCCTGGTGTGTAAAGCAGTAGAGTGGGTGGATCTTGAGTGGCCAGATGCACTTAAGAAATGTTTGGCACAATTATGGGAGATGTATGAGTTGGAAAGGTCGGGGAGATTTACTGATGTAAGTGATGCAGCTGAAAAAAATTATAAGTTGTCAGTACGAAATAAGGAGCTGGAACAAGAAATCGAGAATTTGCAGTCAAAGCTAACTGACAGAATTGATGGGAGCTTGGTTGTCGGAACTGCAAAGAAGCTGCAGGATAGTCACAGGTTGCTGATTCATAATGCAGAAAAGGAGAGGGATCAGCTCAGGGAAGACAAGAAGAAGCTAGAGTGCTGCATTGCGGATTTGTTGAAGGAACTGAAGAAGGCGCGCGAGGGTGAACAAGGACAGACTATAGAGGATAAAGGAAATTCGAGATGAATAATTTATGTTGTACCAATGCCTGAAACTAGTTAATTGTAAGACTTGCAGTTGTGCTTTCTGAACTAAGCCACACTCAATCCTCGAGCAAACTAATTTCAGACAAACACACATATCGTGCATAGAGTTAAGTTCACGCTTACAAAATAACCACTTTAGAGGATAAACTAGGCAGTTCAGTACTAAATAGACATATGTTGTGTTCAAGCGAGCCTGGCCTAGAGCTACCTATTTTCCTCCCTAAGATTGGCCAGCTCCTTAAGTACTATGTCGTGCTTCAGTTGTAGGTTCCAGCGCTCCGTCACGGATTGGAGAATTTTGTCTGTAGCCATATGATTTTCCTTCAAGATCCCTTTCATGATCTCCGTCTGCTTCCTAGCCGAGGCGTGACCTTCACTATGTAGCTTCGCCCAGTCAGCGTTTAACTCTTTCAGTTTCTGGCACTTGTCAGAAAGGACCGCGAATTCAGCGCGCAGTTGGTCAAAGGCCAGTTTCTGGGAATTCCGCTTCTCCCTTTGGATTGCTATCTTGTCTTTTAGCCAGGTCGCCAGGTCCTGGTCGATATTTCGCCTCTTTCCCTGCAACAAAAATACATAGTATGGTTTGTTTAGTTCACTAGGACAAGCTAGTTAGTTTCCATAATTAACTTAATCGACTAGTGGCACTGTCATAATTTCATGGAAGAAGCAATCTAGGACTAATCAACATTTTATGAATCGACTAGTGGCACTGTCATAATTTCAATTTCGGAGACAAATAAGATTTATCAGCAGTTTAGTGTGCTGTGGGTTTTTCCCAATATCACCAAATAGTAGTGGGAGAGTGGCAAACTCATAATGCAGAAACCCATGTCCAGATACATATGGAAAGAGAACATGGTGTCCATTCATGAACATGAACACCAACACATGTCCAGATAGATAAGGAGTTTCCCTAGGATTCTTATTGCACCCTATAATGGGAAGCAGACATGGGCATTGCTCCCTGAACCCTAAACATTACAAAAGGAGAGGAGGACGAACTGGTATTCGTGTCCCCACTAACGGGAATCAGAGTTGGGCATTGCTCCGGTACGCCTCCAGACATGCCCTTAGCTCCTCGTTCTCTTTCCGAACACCCTCGAGTACGGTGATCCATCTTCTCATGTCCTCCTTCATCTCCTTGACTGCATCCAGGCAACGGTTCCTGTCATGGTAGGCTCGGATGGTAGCCTTGGTTTCCTCGACGCGTCCTCTGAGTGCCTCGCTGACTTCGTCCTGCAGGAGAATGCACCTTTCCATGAGATCCTTCTTCTCCTCCGTGAGCTCGTTGATTATCTTGATGGTCTGTTCTTACCTAATCAAGTTACGCTCGAGCACTTTCTACAGCATAACGACATCACGTGCAAAATCTAGTGAGATCTCCTTCTGAACAGATAATTGCTTGCATAGGCTCTCATTAGCTTGGGTGAGGGAGCATGCAAGCTCATGTTGGTTGGCAATCTTGGAACTGATCGCGGCCACCTTCTCACGGTACTCGTCCTTCGATCGCTGCATCGATCATGTTAATTGAAATAGGAATTCTACAATTACACTCCAAGTCCTAGGTGAATACTAATATAGATCAAAAAATCCCCGTTGAGTCTATTGGCCGCAGTGTTAAAAAATGGACCTGGAGATCTATTCATGACCACGATAAACTAATCCTAATCACAAAAAATCCATAATGAATCTATGAACAGCGGTATTCAGGAAATACCAAGAGATCCAGTCATATTCATAAAAACAAATACAACTCGCAAAAGAAGAAGAAAAACCAATGCGGGGCGGACAGCATCTAAGAAATCCACATCATAACTCGGAGAAATAATAGCATGGAGATTTGCTACCTCGCTAAGACATGGAACAGGGCCGAACGGGTCCTGCAACGCCTCCGTCGTGGTGGATTCGGGCTCCACGGCCGACCTGTAATACGTAGAAGGGGAAGATCCAAAAGAAGAAGAAAAACAAGAAGAAGCTGATTAAGATCATGATGGAGAGGGAGATGGAGAAGAAGTAGAATAAGGAAACCGTATCGGGAGGAGCCCTCGTCTGCAAGAACATTCGGCGCCATTGTCGGGGGAGATTGGGCCTCGATGAGAGGGTAGGCTTGAGCGGCTGGTAGAGCAAGAAGTGCCTCGCGGCGATTTCTCTCCCTTTTCTCCGTGAGGATCGTCGACCGGCGTCTCCCCTCCTCAGTGGAGCCATGGCTTGCAGGGTGAGTGTGGAGGAGGCAGGAGGAAGGAGATAGTGATTATTAGTGTGGGAGAAGAGTAAAGAGTACAAGCCGTGGTCCAGTAGTACTAGTACTAATATACAAGACCACCATGTATGGTCTACCTTCTCAAAGAAGCCAGGGAGGCAGGGGTAGGCAATCGATGGGACTTGTCTTTATTGCGATGGACACTTCAATGGTCTTCGGCGCCGCCCAAAATCCAGTATATAATAAGGGGAGTGCGGGCCGGGTGATCGTCACGGGAATCGGCGTGCACATCCCGCGTGCGTGTGTCACATGTTGATGGGGCAATGACGCGCGCAACTACTGCACGATCACGTCGGCACGTCGAACTCCATGTGACATGCACGCACGGGATATTTACGAGTCTAGAATACACTGTGCCACTTTAGTTGTGATCAAATTATGTTCAGTACACGAGATATTACTTCTTTCTTCTTCTTTTTTTTGATAATCAACAAATGCACATGTGGACAAGACGCACGAAACCGCTACTCGTCCTTGATCAGATCAGCACCCCACTCTGTGTACCCACCATCGACCATTCGGAGCAACTACCTCGAGCACGATGCCCCCTCGTCGTGGCAATGGCAGGTCCAAGCCATCCACTGACCGTCCTACGTCCCCGGCTCTTCGCTGCATCGTTCGCGCTCACGAGTCGCCTGCTGAGGCAGCGCGTTGTGTCTGACCGCTCCAGGATCCATCGACATCGGCACTCGAGGACACCGCAACGTCGAAGCTCGTATCGGCCGCGCAGGAGGAGAGTGGGGTACCTGCAGCGTCGGATGAGCGCAAAGTAGCAGCTAGGACGGGGGCGCGTGTTGCACCGGCGAGTACGGACAAGAAGAGGAACGAGAAGAAGACCAGGAAGAAGAGAGGAGATAGCTATTTGGACGAGTCCGACTCGGCCAACAAGGAGGTGTTCATCGATCAGTTGGAGGCAGAAGCGGAGGAGAGTGAAGTGGACCCATGGGACTACGAAGAGGAGGAGGAGGACTCCGATGAGGAGATAGCGTGCTTATTCAAGGAAGGGGGCAGTGTCGAGTCGTCAGAGGAGGGCACCAACGGCGGCGATGGTGGGGACCATGGCGTTAACGAAGACGAGGACGAACCGGAAGACGAAGACGATGGCTTCTTCGAAATATGATCATTTATTTTATTTATTTTAGTTAGATAGATGGATTTTCACTTGTTTCTAGGGGTTTAGTATCGGTGGCATGGATAGAGAGGTGGCACGGATTGACCATGCATAAAAAAAGTGGAGAAGGGAGGGGTTATCCTGCCCGTTGGATCACATGGGATCAACGGATGGTGGAGACGATCCGCGTGACATCTGTGTCAGCCAATCAGGGCATAGCACCCAGAGTGAGCACATGTTTGGGATCTCCACACGTTTGGGCTTTTGTGAGATTTGTGACACAGAGAGAGAGGGAAAATCTCTTTTCACAATCCGCCTATGGATCCACCCGTACCATTCAAATGTCATTGCATTTGTGCTCTTTTCACAATCCACCTATGGATCCACCAGTGCCATTGCAGGTGTATTCTTTTTACTAACAACAACTAGAGTCATTCCATGTGTGTTCTTTTCACATACCACCTATGGATCCACAAGTGTCATTGCATGTGTGTTCTTTTCACATACCACATATGGATCCAACAGTGTCATTTTGCATGTGTGTTCTTCTCACATACCACCTATGGATCCACCAGTGTCATTGCATGTGTGTTCATTTCATAATCCAGCTATGGATCCACCAGTGTCATTGCATGTGTGTCCTTTTTAGTAACAACAACCAGAGTCATTTTGCATGTGTGTTCTTCTCACATACCACCTATGGATCCACCAGTGTCATTGCATGTGTGTTCATTTCATAATCCACCTATGGATCCACCAGTGTCATTGCATGTGTGTTCTTTTTAGTAACAACAACCAGAGTCATTTGCATGTGTGTTATTTCACATACCACCAATGGATCCACCAGTGTCATTGCATGTGTGTTCTTTTCACTAACAACAAACCAGAGTCATTGCATGTGTGTTCTTTTCACATACCACCTATGGATCCACTAGTGTCATTGCAATGTGTGTTCTCTACAGAGACCACATATGGATCCACAGTGTCATTGCATGTGCGTTATTTTTAGTAACAACAACCAGAGTCATTTTGCATGTGTGTT